>CM045928.1:10006889-10606889 GCA_025177825.1 Aechmea fasciata | reverse complement strand
CTGAGCTTTCCACGCACTCCGAATCTGCGTATCCCCTTGGACGGCGAGACTTTAAGGAATACATGATCTCCAATCTGAAACTCCAAGTCTCGTCTCCTGGTGTCAGCGTAGCTCCTCTGGCGGCTCTGGGCTGTCAAAAGGTGTCGTCGGACCACCTTCACCTTTTCCTCAGCCTCTAGCAAAATCTCAGGCCCAAGTGTCTTCCTTTCACCCACATCGCTCCAAAACAAAGGGGATCGGCATCTGCGTCCATATAACGCCTCAAACGGAGCCATCTGGATGCTCGCTTGATAGCTGTTGTTGTACGCAAACTCAACTAATCTCAAATGCTGATGCCATCCTCCTCCAAAATCCATGACGCACGCTCTCAGCATGTCCTCTAGCGTCTGTATGGTCCTCTCAGACTGACCATCCGTCTGTGGGTGAAACGCCGTGCTGAAGTGCAGCTGTGTACCCAAGGCTGTCTGTAGGCTCCTCCAGAAATGTGATACAAACCTCGGGTCCCTGTCTGATACTATCGACACTGGCACGCCATGCAGCCTGACGATCTCATCCAGATATAGCTGCGCGAGTCTCTCTCTCGACCAGGTGGTCTGAACTGGTAAGAAGTGGGCAGACTTGGTCAATCTGTCCACTATCACCCAAATGGCATCGAAACCACCCTGTGCTC
This sequence comes from Aechmea fasciata, assembly GCA_025177825.1. Lineage (NCBI taxonomy): Eukaryota > Viridiplantae > Streptophyta > Magnoliopsida > Poales > Bromeliaceae > Aechmea > Aechmea fasciata. The sequence goes on along the minus strand of CM045928.1, from coordinate 10,606,219 downwards.
TAGGTAATCCCACGACAAAGTCCATCGTGATCCGCTCCCATTTCCACTCGGGCACCGGCAGCACTCGAAGCTTGCCACAGCACCGATGCTCTGCCTTCACCTGTTGGCAAGTCAAACACTGAGCCACATATCTGCCAATGTCTCTTTTCATTCCATTCCACCAGAACTGTGCTTTCAAGTCCTTATACATTTTGGTTCCACCAGGATGTACTGTATAAGGAGAAAGTGAGCCTCTCTCAAGATGTCTCGGATCTCCGAATCCACGGGTACACACGGTCCTCGTACCTCGCATTCCCGAACCGTCCATCGTGAAACCTCACCGTCTCCCTCTCCACCGCTCTCTAATCCTCAACAAGTGTGGGTCTCCACTGCTTTCTCTCGGATCCTATCCAACAGAGTAGGCCGCAAAACCATAGACATTAGTATTGGCAAGAGACCCGGGGGACACAACCTCTAAACTCAACCGCCGTAGCTCCTCAAGTAACGGCCTCTGCTGCGTGATCATCAAACACGAGCCCTGCACTGCCTTCCTGCTCAACGCATCTGCCACCACATTCGCCTTGCCGGGATGATACTGGATACTAATATCATAGTCCTTCAGTAGCTCCAACCACCGGCGCTGTCTGAGGTTCAACTCCTTTTGGGTGAACAGATACTTGAGACTTTTATGATCAGTAAAAATCTCACAGTGCTGGCCATACAAGTAGTGCCGCCACAACTTCAAAGCAAAAACCACTGCGGCAAGCTCCAAGTCATGTGTAGGGTAATTCTTCTCGTAATCCTTTAATTGTCGCGAAGCATAAGCAATTACCCTACCATGCTGCATCAACACACACCCTAGTCCACTGTGGGATGCGTCACTGTAGATCACGTATCCTTCCCCCATAACTGGAAGGGCAAGGATAGGAGCTGACATCAATCGCTGCCTCAAATCATCAAAGCTCCTTTGCGGTCCTCACCTGTGAACTTAATTCCTTTACGGGTCAATCGAGTGAGGGTGTGGAAAGCTTCGCAAAGCCTTCCACAAACCGACGGTAATATCCACTAATCCAATGAAGCTCCGCACCTCGCCGCCGTCGTCGGCTCGGGCCAATCCCGAATAGCCTCAATCTTCTTCGGGTCGACCGCCACTCCATCTCAGTAAATCACGTGGCCCAAGAAAGTAACCTCCCGCAACCAGAACTCGCACTTCTTTAACTTGGCATACAACTCCTTCTCTCGCAGGAGCTGTAGCACTATCCTCAAGTGCTCCTCGTGCTCGGCGTCGCTACGGGAGTATATCAGAATGTCGTCGATGAAGACTACTACAAATCTGTCCAAGTACGGCTTAAACACCCTGTTCATCAGATCCATGAACGCGGCAGGGGCATTCGTTAATCCAAATGGCATCACTGTAAACTCGTAATGCCCGTACCGAGTCCTAAAAGCCGTCTTGGAAACATCCTCGGCCCTCACCCTCACCGTGGTGGTAACTCGATCGGAGATCAATCTTCGAGAAGACACAAGATCCTTGCATGATCAAATAGATCATCTATGCGGATACTTGTTCTCGATGGTCACTTTATTCCGCTCCCAGTCATCCACACAAAACCTGATTGAACCTTCCTTCTTCTTTACAAATAACACCGGCGCTCCCAAGGCGATACACTCGGGTCTAACGTACCCTTTATCCATCGATCCCGAAGTTCGCGCCTTTAACTCTCTCGGCTCTGCAGTGCCATCCCGTAAGGTACCTTCGAGATTGGTGCAGTTCCCGGGACTACATCAATCACAAACTCGATCTCCCTCTCCGGCGGCATAGTCGTCGTCTCAGGGGGAAATACATCTGGAAACTCGCGAACCACAGGGATATTCTCGAGTCTCGGTGCCGCCGTAGGTACCTCTGCAACTGTCGCTAGAAATGCAACACATCCTCTACTCATCAGCTGTCGAGCTCTCGCTGAAGAAATCCACGCGGCGAACATCGTGCTCCTACAGCCTCTGAAAGTGAACACCTCCTGGCCTGGCTCGCGGAGCGTCACCGTCCTCTCTCCGCAGTCGATCGTCGCGTAGTACCGCGTCAGCCAATCCATGCCAAGCACAATGTCGAAGTCGTGCAACCGCCCAACACTAACAAGTCTGCGGGCAAAATCCACAAGTCTAGCTGCACTGGACACGACCTACAACACTCTACAACCCGTACTACATGGTCGGGAACCTGAATCTCCCGGGTCTGAGGCAACAACCCTAACTCTAGACCATGTAATAATGCAAATGCTCGACTAATAAAAGAATGCGATGAGCCGGTATCAAATAAAGTGCGTGCTCTAGTACCAGAAAGTAAAGTGATACCTGCCACCACACTGAAGAGTCCTCCACCCGAGCCGCATATACTCGCCGGGAGCTCGCCGTCGTCGCTCGTCGCGCACGTACGCCCTATCCTCACGACGGTGGCTCGACGGTGTCCCGTACGATCGCCGGGATCCGGTCCGGGTCGATGCGTCGATGGTGCCGACGATGTCGATCTCGGCAAGCCGCTAAAATGTCCCGTCGTCCACAACCGAAACACCGGCCCTCCCGCTGATCACATAGTCGCGCCGCGTGCGGTCCTCCACAGATCACGCACTGCTGTGTCCTCTGAGGCTGCCCCCGCTGACGAGTATCCCTGGCACGCTGACGCCCCGAGGGCCCACGACCCTGAAAGCGTGATCGTGGAGGCCTCGGCGGACGTCTCGCTCGCTTCGATCGTCCCCGTCATCCGGCGGGCGCTTCGTCCCGACTCGGTCCCGCCCCGAGTCCTCTCTCGAAGTGTCGTCTCGCTCCTCTCCTCAAACAAAGCTCGCGATAGACGCATCCAGGGTCCTCGACCTCCGCGCCCTAACGAACTCGTACAGATCCGCCTCAAGCCTCGCTCGAATAGATATACCCGGTGTGCTCTCATCTCTCGTCGCAGACGGCACACGCTTCGAGCCGCGAAACTCCCGAACGTACTCCCCGAACCGTGCGATCCCCCGCGCCGGATCTTCTTCAAATCTTCCTCCTCGCTTCACACCGTCTCGGAAAATATGTGCGGCACAAAGATCCCGCAAAACTCGTCCCAACTCGTCCGAAGCCACCACTCCCTGGTCGCGCCTCATCCTCGTCCACCAGTCCCGTGCGTCTCCAACTAAACAGTGGACCCCCAAATGAACCTGGTCCCGATCCTCCAGGACGAACATGTCCTCAAATATCCTCTCCATCGCGCGGATCCAACTCTCCAATACCCAAGGCTCGGCGCACACCCCGTCAAACATCGGTGGGTCGAGGCGGCGGAAACGAAACAAAAGCTCAGTCAACCGCTCCTGCTCCGCCGCAGCGACGAAATCGGTCTCTCTAACCGCGCCACCGGTGCCGGGAGGTATCTCGCCGGTGGGGGTGCGGCAAGAATCGGTGCGAGGGTGGAGCAGGGGATGGCGGAGTAGGCCGGGTCGGTGCCCCGACGATGTACTCGATGATGCCACTAGCCTCTCGCACATCCGCCGTAAAACAGCCCCGCCGTCTCGTCGCCTCTCGCTGCGGCTATCTCGGGCGCTCAACTTCGACCGGGCACTGCCTCGTGTCGAGTGCTCGGCTCCACCACGGGAGGTACACCCGTCTCAGGGTCGGGTGCCCCGATCCATCCGCTCCGGTATCCGGGGTGGTAGTGGTGGTAGTGGCGGTGGGCGCGGCCCCGTAGCGGCGGCCCTCTGCGAGGCGCATAGCCGCACACATAGAAACAAGGTCGATACAAAAACACTCGACCCAATCATCGAAAGTCTCGAAGGCGGTCCTCGTTTTCCTCAAAATTATGTCGTCTGCAGCCCAACATAATTTTTCCGGACCGAAACAGCACTCCTTCGCCACTCACTCCACTCTAGGATGAGTTAGAACAATCAATCAATGACTTTCGCGTTAAATCACGCCTCTCGCGTCGTGCATTCCTAAGGTTAACCCTTAGGTTTCCTAGGTCCCAACGACCTAATACTAAGCTCGATACCAACTTAACCGTCACGCCCGGTTGCATATTCACCGGCGCGCCGACAAATCCGCCGTATACAAAAGAATTTCTCCCGTATACGAAGCGTAGCCGTACCGTAAAACATACAATGCTACAAACAAGAGCATAGAGTCAAGTAAACCATAAACAAACAGTAGGAAAAACAACCACTTTATATACATACAATCACGTATACAGAGTAACACTACTCGCTTCAGCGAGTTCAACTGTATGTACAAAAGTGTCCAAAACCAAAAACTGTCACTACCTGCAGGAGGGTCCTCTAACTCGGCACTCGACGGGGAAGGGCTCTAGCTCGCGACGCCCTTACCTCGATCCGACTCAGACGGGGCAGCAGCCGCAACAGAAGGCCCTGCAACAACAGAGGAAGAAAGAGAGCGTGAGAACTACTCTACAAACAAGTAGTCCTCAGTGGGTACCGCCCTAAACACATCGGTCCACCCACTAAGTCTAGGGTAAGCAAGAAAGTAAGAGAAGGAAACATTCGACAGCTAACAAACCATACACTATCCTGCTCTAAACCACTCTCTATAGAATAAGTAAAAGCTGACCCAATCTTACGAGGGACTGTGAAAGCACCCGTCCCGCCTGTCGAAGCAACACTACAACTACCCCAGGGGTAGCTAGCGGAGAGCAACCCACAACGAGGGCGCGGCGACACCAACGCAAAAGCACTAAGCCAGACTCCGGAGCGGCACTCGTGGGCGCGAACCAACCGAGTATGCAAGCGTATCTCTGTCGAGCACAATCTGGCTCTCACAGGCATAGTCAAGTACACAGTGGTCCAAGAACTAACACACCACGTGCCCCTTGGCACAAATCGTAACCACACAAGACATCGGGTCCACCGTCAAACCCCGACGGTGCCCGACAACCAACACGACTAGACTCTCATTGAAAAGTAAGCTCGCATCCCCAAAGACGAGCGTAAAAACGACTACACTACCCGAGTATCCATCGCACTCCCGCGCGGCGATGATACACGTAACGGCTCCTAGAGCTAAATCAGTAGTGTAGGCTACTGACGATCCAAAACGTGGTTTTCTCCTAAGTCAAATCCAAGTCCAACATGTATAAAACTAAGTACATACTAAGCATGCTTCCAGTTCAGATATTCATAACAATTCCATGCATTAGAGCTCTCACATATAAGCATACTTAAACTAACCGAGTCTACACATGTTGACTATGAATACTTAGGAGCATTCCGATGTAAACCCACCTCTCAAGCGATCTCCGGCAAGGGAGCGATCCAGTCAAGGTGATCCTTCGCTGATCCGCCGAGGTCCGAAGGCTCCCGCTGCGAAGAGGCAAAAGCACGATTTCACGAAAGCTGCCGGAAAACAGCGGCTGAGAAAAGCTTAAAGTTAACTAAGCTAACCATATCCAAATTCAGCGAGTAAGGTCTCGAAATCTTCGTCTCGCAGTCAAGAATCCAACGGTCCAAGAATCGCCGGATTTCGTCGCTTCTACGCGGAGCACGAGTCGAAATACGAAGAGTCGACGCTAAAATCCTGCAGTTCAGCTTTTCAGAAACAGCCCGCAACCAGCAGCCAAGTAAAGATGGGTCCCGACCGACCATACCTTGTCCGAATCCAGCGTGTAAGGTGTCGTTGGAAGCGTCGGAAGTCACGGATCCAACGCCCCAAAAATCGCCGCGTTTCGATCCTCCTACGAGATATGGTCAAAATTCCGCAGTCGACGGTCGCCACGCAGCAAGCTCGAAAATCCGAGAAAAGATGTAACGAGGAAACTTGATGGGCTACTCACCTCGAAACAAGCCCTAAATCCTTCGCTGAGTCGAGGTCGATGATCCCGCACGCGAGCTGGGCTCCCTCACAGCGTCTCGTCGTCGCAAAGTCGCTCGATCCGTTCCGCGGCGCGCCGTCGACGTGGCTCCCGCTCCTCTCGAGCAAAGGAGAACAAAGAAGAAGAATAAAGAAGAAGAAGAAGAAGAACGGAAGGAGAAGAAGGAAAGGAGGAAGATGATCTCCTCTCTCTCTTCTCTCGCCGCAATAAAAAGGAGGAGTGAGGGGTGATGGGACAAGTGCCCAAAAAGTCAAACTGCACCATACCTCTGCTTTGTACCGGTACACAACCCCACTTGCACCGGTAAAAACAGGCAACGCGAGAGCCTAATCACAGAGGCCATACCGAGATAGCCCGGTGGTTATACCGTATAGCAACCAATCTTGTACCGGTACAAAATCGATTTGTACGAGTGCCTCGCGTAAAACCCGCTATTTGCAGATTTTCGTGACACACGCCGCTCTCGCGTTCCCACGGGGCCCGTATGGCGTCCATTTGGCGCCAACGCGACTCGGACTTGTCCCGACACTCGTCGGAGCTGTCGACAAGCCTCAGGTGCAATTTTCCAGGTCTCTACACGTACGGACGGTGCACTTGGGGCATCCTTAATTAATTAGCCACCGAACCTCCTTATTAATGAAGCAGGTCCACATGCATATATATATATATATATATATATATATATATATATATATATATATATATATATATATATATATATATATATATATATATATATATATATATATATATATATATATATATATGCATTAGCCCAATCCTACTCTAATTCAATGTGATATAGAGTAAACCAATCCTAATTCACTTAGGATTCCAACTTAAATTAGGATCCATCAATAAATAAATCCTAATAATTAAGATCATGTCTATTATTCCATAGACCCGGTGAATGAACCAAACCAATAAAAAAGGAAGGCATATCTTTAACATAAGTCACACCAATATTTAATGCAGACACCTACAGCTCTCTCTTTTCGTGGGGTGTTTTTTTTTTCACACCTATAGCTTTCTCAAAAACAAATCCCTGCATTCTTTCTTCTTTTTTTTTTGAATCCGGTTAATATACTATCGACAAGTACCAAACGTTTGGTACTATCAAGTTTTCTACCGTTAGATTTATTTTTTTTATCATTTTTATCCGTTTAATTATATTATTCAACCAACCAACCACTCAACCGTAGCGACCACTATCATCCTAACCATATATCCCTTCGTTCATGAGCCAAAACCTTACTAGCAGTAAGCGCTTAATATTATCGATAATACAGTAACATAATTCCTTTTTTTTTCCTTTATTAGGAAAATATGTATAGAATTTATTTCAATTATCATTCATTTTGTTATGACTATCTAATCTTAAAATATTTTATTTTTTCTAGTTATTCTTTTTTTGATTTGAGCCAATTAATAATTTTTTAACTTCAGAATTTGATTGTGTTGCTTATCTTCACAAGTTTAATTAATATATATTCTGATGTAGCAAATTTTAAATAATTCTTAGAAATTTTTAAATTAGCCACATGACCTTTTCAAAAATTTATCCGGTCAACTAATTCTCTTCTAGCCAATTTAGTACTATGTTGGACCAAAAAAAAAGAAAAACGGCGAATTGTTTACTATCTTTAAAAAGCAATGAACTATTTTTTGCTTTCAGATTGTTATCGTTGTTTATAAATTTATTTTTATATGGTTGTGGGGATTTATATATGTAGATTATGAAATTTTCTTTTTTAATTGTTCGGATTGTATGGATAGATTTTTAAGATTATTTGGATTATTAACATTGTATGTAATTTGTTAGAATTTTTATGTAATTATTAGAATTCTATAAAAAAAAAAGAAAAAGAAATGATGAATCGTCATTTATCGCTTTCTTTCTCAAGAAAATGACGGTAAATGATTCACTATCTTTTAAATTTTATTAAAAAAAAAGCGAACGATTTACCGTGCTCTAATTGTTCTTCAACCATGGCATTGAGTTGGACGAAACAAGATTATTTGGCTAAATAAAATTTTGATAGAATTATTTAGCAAATTATAATTTTTTAAAGATTTATTTGATAAAAAAAAAAAGTCCACTAAGAAGCCACTTTCGACAATGCTGGCTACTCTACCAATGGCAGTAACTATTTTTTTTTTTTTTTGTTGAGAGATAGGTAGCACGCTACCCGCTTCGTTTATTTTATTTAGAAATAAGCTTAGCTGGAAATGTAAATTAACTAGGATTCGAACTCGGATCTCGGGTACCGACCACCAAGCCCTTTGCCACTTGTGCTAGGGACGGTCCGTGGCAGTAACTAATTTTGGTGATGGATTTTGTTGTCAGATATATGAGCCATATTAATTTCACTGCTTTCCCATGCATGCAAAAAAGTCTCCAAATTAAATTGCATTATTTGAATATTTGTTTGGCTCCTTTCTACATCTTGTGGAATACTTGGTCCAGTGACTCTAATAAAGCATCTACCAAAAGCAATCCCACTATCTTCTTCTTTTTCTTTCTTTCTTTCTTTTTCTTTCGATTTTTGTTCATTTTGAAGTCTTTTTCCTGTTGCATTTCCTCCCCTCTTCCAAGAAGCATTCAAGAACTTACTCCATCATCAAGAACTAACACTCTGTTAAGCGCCCTATTGTTTTTAAAATATTATTTGATTTTCGCTTCACCGTAATTGTTAACTAAAATAGCAAGGCAACGCTAACCGTCACTACCATCTATGATAAAAGAGCTTGATAGTTAATACACAAGCTCTGTCCCTACACGGAGACGACTCGTGTGAACCATATATACAACTCCACTCCGTGTCCATTGTTTTTTTGTTTTTTTATTTTCCTATTTCAAGACTTGCGTTCGGTCGTGCCTTGTTCATATAATCTGGATCTTTTGATTTACAAAATTTATCATTTTCATAATTTAGAAATAATAATATTTTATTTTGCTACTTATGTAATAATCGAGGGATTCGAGTTTATTTTTATTTTAATAAAAGCAGGCCAATTTCAGGGAATTTATTTTTCTTAGCTCTTGAGGATTCTAAAATACTTGTTGGCATTTATTTGAAAGATATAATAATCAGCTTGGTGCATTTTGGTGGATTTAAACTTTCTTCGATAAAATCAATGAAGTTCAAAAAAATGATCGACGTCTCGCGATCAAGTCACCATTTCTTGAGACGTACTATTTTTCATAATTTTTTAACACGGAGAGTCCTAAGCACAAAATACACTCTAAGATGAATATCATATATAAACCAAATATCTAATAATTATCAACAAAGTTATTAGATTTTGGCCTTTACGCATAAAAAATCCACTTATTTTGGGCTTTTGCAAAATCGGACCGTCTTTTTATTTTTGCAGATTCGGTCCGCTTTTTTAGCAACCGATCAAAATACCCTTATACATTTTTCTCTCTCCTTTTTTTTTCTCTCGTTCTTTTTTTATCTCTTCCTGCAGAGCGGCGGAGACAGAAATGCCACCCTCCCGCCCCCGGCGACATCGACGGCGACGAGCCCGCCTCCCCACCTCGGCCTCTCCCCCGACCCTCCTCCTACCGTGTCCTTGCCTGTGCCCTCTACCGCCGCGGCCAAAGCCCGCTCCGCCGCCTCCCTACTCGACGACAAGCTCCACCGTGGCCTTCTTTTCTCCTCCTTCTCCGTCGGCGCGCCAACGCGAGACGAAAAGCAGAGGATGCGAACTCGGCCCGAGCCTCGTCTCGAGTCGAGGAGGAGCGCGAGAGGCGGGGCGGTGCGGTGAGCCGCCGCCTGGCGAGCTCGCGGTTCTCCCGCAGAGGCGTGCGAGGCGGCTCCCGAGCTCCTCGAGGTGGAAGGAGGAAGAAAAAAAGAATAAATCAAGGGAAAGAAAGAGAAAGGAAAAAAAAAGAAGAGAATAAACGGATAAAAAGAAGAAGAAGAGAATAAAAAATGGTATAAATTTCACCCAAAAAGTACAACGTTCGTCTAAAAATTATAATTTTTGTTATCCCAAATAGTATAAATTTCACCCAAATAGTGCAACGTTCTCCTAAAGAGTGCAACATTCCAAAAATGCACCATTTAGAAAAATTTTACACTATTTCATTTTTTTTTACTCTTTCTCTTTCTCTTCTTTTTCTTCTACTTCATCTTCTTCCTGCGGGAGATGAATGCCTCCCTCCCTCTCCCCTTACTCCCCGAGTCGCCAGCTAGCCTGTGGCGCGCCGCGCGTTCAGCCCCCGCGACGACACCAGCCTTCGCCGCGAGATGCTCGCCGAGATTGCGTCCCTCGGCCGGCGGCGACGTTGAACTCGACGAGCAACGACGACGCGCCGGACTCAATGAGCGGGGTTTCTGAGAAGCCGATATCCCCCGCCGCCGCCTCCCCCGCCACCGTTCCGCCTCGCCAAGAAGCCGTTCCGTCGCCGCCGCGGAACACGCCGGAGAAACCGGGGTCCCCGGGCGGCGGGCCGCCCTCGGCGGAACTACCGCGACGTCGTCGGAGGTGATCTCGTCGCCTTCGACGATGTCTCGCCGTTCGACACGCAGTGGGAAGGAGAAGAGCCCGCGTCTCGACGTCGTCGTGCCCTAGTAAAGAAGGGTGGCGGCGCGGTCCCGGCAGATCGGAGGATTCGGGCCGAGGCAGGGAGGCGGGCTCGTTGCGACGTCGCGACGCCGGCGAGCGAGGGCGACGCCGCCGGGGGGTGGCGTTTCGCCTCCGCCTCGGAAAGAGTAAGACAAAAAGAACAACAAAAAAAAAAGGAGAGAAAAAAAGGTACAAGAATATTTTGGTCCTGAAAAAGCGGACCGAATCTGTAAAAACAAAAAAAAAGTGGCCCGTTTTTACAAAAATTCAAAATAAGTGAATTTTTTATGCAAAAAGGCTTTAGATTTTTATTGTAAATTATTAATTACCAAGTATTATTTATAATTTATATAATGGAGACGACTCGTGTGGGTCATGCGAGTCGTCTCCGCGTCCTTTTTTTATATTTTTTTATTTTAACGCGTCTGTGCATAACGTAACCTTTAACCTAGGTAAAATACTATATATCTATATATGTATCACCATCTGATTTACAAAATTTAACACTTCAGTATAATTTACAAATAATAATAATTTAATATTCTATTTAATAGCCAATTTTATGGTAAAGCAATAAATAACACTTTTGGTTTTCTCAAACTATGAAGCGCGTGGTACTTAATTTCATCGTCAAATTTAAATTTTTTGTAATTTTTTGCTCGAACTATAAAGCCCATTACACTTTATTCCTCGAACTTCAATTAACTGCAATTTTTTGCTCGAACTATAAAGTATGTAATATTTTAGCCTTTGAACTGAATTGCAGTAATTTTCTGCTTGATGATACAACAATAATTAAAATACTACATTAATTCGATACTAATAATTTGTCCATATATACTTGTTTAAAAATATAGGTTGTGGAACGTAATTGCAAAAATTCACCAAGCTAGAAATTACACCTAATTAAAGTTCGAGGACTAAAATATAATGTGCAGCATAGTTCGAGCCAAAAATTACAATAAATTAAAAATTGAGAACTAAAATGCCAGACGCCTCATAGTTTGAGGACCAAAAGTGTAATTTATCCTAAAACAAACGATAAAATTATACAACAACATAATAAAAAATTTTCGAATACAGAATGACAAAGTAAAAATTTGTCAGATTTTTCAAACACATAATGCCGAAGCATAAATACTTTAGATTTTTCAAATACAGTGTGATGAAGCATAAATACGTTGGGTCACAAGACAGCTAATTAACTGAAGTTTTCATCATCCTATGTATAAAATTTGAGAATAATATCTAATGTATTTTTCAAAACTTCAAAATATCTTATTTATTTCTGGAGGATCAAAATACCCGTAATGATTTTAAATAATTTCTTCTGATGTCCTCATTTTAGCTACGGATTAGTAGTGAGATTTAATAATTTCAGAATAAATTTATAATTGTTTATTATGAGTAAAAGGTAAATAATCAAAAGATTCCCTATAATTAAATACATCATGGTCGACCGCAGTCAAGTGCAGATGGGAAAGTTAAAAGGAAAGATGTTTCTTGGAAGCTGCACTGTCCAGACCATTTGCTCCCAATTATATTTGTTTATAATATAATATATATATATATATATATATATAGTGTGAAATTTCTTATCTTTATCGCCTGTCTTAGGAGTCGTTTTCGATGTTGCGACTTTCGAATCGTCGTATATATATATAATATAGTTCATCCGCATCTCTCACTCCTCAATCCCTATAAGACATCTACTTCAAGAGCTTCTTAATTTGGTTGCAGTATTTTCTCTAATTAAACTGGAGATTGATTATCTTGGAGCAGCTCCCTCTTCAATCTAATCCTTTTCTGGATCTGTGGTTAGTTGTTCTTCTTCTTATTCTTCTTCTTCTTCCTGTTCTTTTTAATTAATTTTTATTTTCTTTGCTATCTCAACTAGTTGATTCTGCAAAAGGATACGAGGACTATAGTATATGTCTTTGTTGATTAATATGTTGTTTGGATTCACTACTTGATCTTTGGAAACAAAATAACAAGACATAATAATTAAGGTAGAATAATTTGGCCTCATGTAGTATTTTCACTTTATTGTTGATGATTGTGCATCAAAATCGACGATCAATTTCATGAAAGATGATTAAGGATACTAGTCAAATGATGTCAAAAAATTATAAAATTTAGTTCCCAAATACTTTTAACAGTGTAGATCAAGTCTACCGGAGCCGATCGTTGATTTAAAAGTCGCATCATTAAAAAATAACTTGATAGTACGGAGGCCTCCGTGCTACCGATAGTATACCAACCTAGCTCCATATAATGGTATGGACAATAAATAGAATTCATTTCAACAAATTGTATATACGCTGGAAATGAATAGTACAATTTTAAAGGAAAAAATAATCAGCATACAATTTTAAACTGAGTTAATAAAGTAATTTGCATAGTTTCTTGAAATTAAAAGATCATTTTTTATATTGATAATTTTTTAGAAATATCTATAAAATTAGAGGTGGACGGAAGGGTATATATGTAGTCATGAAATTAGCTCTTATAATTATAAGGTTATCAGTATAAAAACTCGATTCCACCGTGTTCACACGAAAATGAAATAATATGAAAAAAAAAATTAAATTTTGGTTTGCTATAAATTGGCTTAAAGATAAGAATTAAGTGCAGGATAGAGGAAGAGGGAGAGAGTAATTAAATAATAATAGTATCAAGTCATTAATACTATATATTAGATTTTCAGCCTGTGACACCCCAATAGTCCCACATCGGATGGAAATGAGGTTGTTATTGGGTTTATAAGAGACTTAGACACTAGTAATAATAACTGGGCTTAAGCATTTTGGGCCGGTTGTTGGGCCCAACGAGTTATTATTGCTAGTGGGCTGGGTCGTTACATTTGGTATCAGAGCCGGTTCACCAGCTGGAAATGTGAGGAGAGTCTTGGCTGAGCCAGGGTCTGGATGACGAGCTAGCGAGACGAGTCTCACATAGCCTAGTGATCTTGGGCTGTGTGTGTGATTGGACTGACGATGTGATCTTGGGCTGTGTGTGTGATTGGACTGACGAGGACGTCAGGGTCTTAACGCGGGGAGTCTGTGACACCACAATAGTCCCACATCGGATGGGAATGAGGTTGTCATTGTCATTGGGTTTATAAGAGACTTAGACACTAGTAATAACAATTGGGCTTAAGCATTTTGGGCCGGTTGTTGGGTCCAACGAGTTGTTATTGCTAGTGGGCTGGGTCGTTACACAGTCTTTGGATAAAGGATACGCGGTTAAGATGATAGTGATTTTCTAAAGATGAGCGGATGGTTGGTTGAATAGTATAATTTAATGAATAGAACTAGTAAAAGAGATAAATCAGATAGTAAAAAACTTGATAACACTAAATACTTGGTTCTATTGGAAGCGCCCCAACCAAACTCAATATATACATAAAGCAATATACATGAGTCAAAAGGCACAGCGTGACAAAGCATTTCTAAAATGAGAAAGAAACTTAAAGCATTATTTATCCTGAAAAGGCACTAAACTGAAAGCAGTTTTGCGAGAGGTGCACTAGCTAGAAGAGGGATCGTCAGGTATGAAGCGATTTCTTACAGAAAAGCTATGAAAGTTCCTTTTATATATATGTGCGTTTTCATCATATATCTCTATTTTTCTTTTCTTTTCTTTATTAAAAATGGATAAAATTTCTCTAAAGTATATATAGACTATTTTAATTAAATTATCCAACCTTTCAAAATCCCGACCGTAGTGTCCGATTTTTCAATTTATTTAATTTAAATTATTTGAGGATCTTTTGGCATAAAATTTAAGTTGATTGATTGCCTTGTGAATTTATAGTTACATTAATTATATAAAAAAATAATTGAGCAGATAAAGATAAACAATATATTTAAATTCTAAAGTGTTGAATAAATCTGAAGAGAACGGCACAAATGGCTCCAACTGGAGCACACTCTTTTCTTCAATGTGTAGAAACCAAAAATTCAAATTTTTTACATATGAACCCAAGATCGTACAATCACAAAAAAAGATAAAAAAAAATGCGAAAAAATAAGAAGCTCACAATAACAATCTCAAACAACTTTACATACGAATTTAAGTAACTTCACCAGAAATATCAAAACACCATACAAAATAAAACTAAAAATTACCAAATAAAACTTCAACTAAAAGTACCTTATAATGAAATCACAAGAGAGGGGGCCAAAGATAAATTAAAGGTCACCCACCTCCAACCTAGCAAAATCCTATAAGCTTTGGACCTCTTTCACAATTCTTTTACTCTGGAGGGAAACACCACAGAAAAGAATAAAGGAAAAAAAGAGAGGAAACCATTTTCTTTTCATTCACTGCTTAATCCTCTACAGTCATTCAAACAGACCCTTTGGTTGATAATTGCTTTCATTTCTTTTCCTAGCATTGGCCCCATGAGAAAATTAAACAGAAACCAACTAAGCCGAGAAACTTAAATACAGTTTGGAAAGATAAGCAAGCTACAACATCCAAATTCAGGCTCATCTTCTGAAAAGGCTGGTATGGCAGAGGGTGTGGTAAGCTTATTAATCCTGAGGATAAGTGGCATCTTAGCCAGTGAAGCAATAAAATCAGCGGCTTCAGCACTAGTAAGGCAGCCATCGGCCACGAGAGAACTCATGAAGGATATAAGCGAGATCAAGGATGAGCTAGAAAGTATGCAATCCTTCCTACGAACTGCTGAGAGATTGAAAGACACCGATGAGAGCACCGCCAACTATATCAAACAAACAAGAAGTGTTGCTTTCGACATCGAGGACATTATAGATGAGTTCACATACAAGATTGGCGAGGAGCAAGGAGGGATTCTATCCAAAACCATAAAGATATACAGAAACACAAATAGCTGGAATCACCTTACTAGGCGGCTTAGAGAAATCAAAAATAGCCTCAAAAACATTACAGAGAGAAGGGCCCGATATAATACGGAAGCAATTGATATCAAACCAAGTCCTTCAAAAGCTGGAGGTACAAGTAATAATCCAGCAGAATATGCGCATTTTGTTAAAGAGGATGATCTTGTGGGAATCGACGAAAACGGGACTTACTACTTAGATGGCTGAAGGATGAGGAGCAGCAAGACATGATAATTTTCTCCGTGTGGGGGATGGGTGGTTTGGGGAAGACTACTCTTGTAACTCATGTGTACAACAACATCAAGACTACCTTTGACGCTTGTGCGTGGGTTTCTGTATCTCAAAGTTATGATACTAATGATTTGCTAAAACAAATCATAAAGGAATTCTGCAGAGAAGATCATAATAAAATACCAATACCCGGAGACATTGATGTTATGGACTATAGAAGCTTGGTTCAAACGATCTGCAGCTTTTTACGAAACAAAAGGTATGTAATCATTTTGGATGATGTATGGAGTATAAATGCATGGTTTGATATAAAATGTGCATTTTTGGATGGTAATAGCAATAGTAAGATAGTGCTAACAACACGAATTTATGAAGTAGCTGGACTAGCTCACGAGCACTATAGGCTTGAACTCAAGCCACTAGAATCAAATCATTCATGGAGCCTCTTCTGCAAAAATGCATTCTGGAAAAGTACCAACAGGGTTTGCCCCCCGCTATTAAAACATTGGGCCGAAAAAATTGTAGAGAAGTGTTGTGGCTTGCCACTTGCTATTGTTTCTATAGGCAGTCTCTTGTCCTTTAAGGAACAACTTGATACAGAATGGGAGAAGGTCTACAAAGATCTTGACTGGCAGCTAACTCGCAACTCTCCTTTCAGTGAAAGAGTGAACGGCATTCTAAAACTCAGCTTGGACGATCTTCCCCATTATCTAAGAAATTGCTTTTTATATTGTTGCATTTTTCCGGAGGATTACCAGATTATACGGAAGAGACTTATAAACCTTTGGGTAGCAGAAGGTTTCATTGAAGAAAGAGCTGAAAGTACAATGGAGGAAGTGGCTGAGGACTACCTCAAAGAACTCGTTCATCGCTGTCTACTGCAAGTGGTGGCCAGGAACGAATTCGGAAGGGTTCATGCATGCCAAATGCATGATATAATTCGAGTCCTAGCTCTTTCCAAGTCAAAGGAGGAAAATTTCTACATGGATTACAAGCATTCAAGGACTTCACAAAAGTGCAAAGCACGCCGCACGTCAGTTACAAGCGGTACAATTGAACATTGGAATGAAGATAAATCCTATTTACGCTCATTACTTCTTTTTAACAGTTCCATGAGTTGTGATTTACTAAAGTCAATCTCAAGATCTTCAAAATTCTTTTGCGTCTTGGATCTACAAGGTTCTTCGATTGATAAAGTACCAAGTGAAATTGGCAACCTATTCAACTGCGTTTCGGGCCTAAGACAAACGAAAATCGAGAAGCTACCAAAATCAATTGGGAAGCTGCAAAATTTACAGATATTAGATGCCTGTCTCACTAGAATCAAAAGTTTACCAAATGAAGTAACGAAGCTTGGAAAGTTGAGGCATCTATTTGCAATGAACCGCCCAGATAAGGTGCACGGCATGTTAACTTTTGGTGGCGTACCAACACCAAAAGGGATATGGCACTTGAAGGACTTACAAACTCTGCAGTATATTGAAGCAAACTCAGAGATGGTAAAGGTGGGAGCCCTGATCAACTTGCGGACATTCGGTATCACCAAAGTTCGAATGTGCCACTGTGCAGACCTGTGTGAGGCTATCACAAACATGAACCATCTGGTCCATTTACAGATTGTGGCAAAAGATGAGAAAGAAATACTGCGGTTGGGAGCTCTTCGTCTGCCACAATCTCTCCAAAAAGTGATGTTGGTGGGGCAGCTGGACAAAATATATTCCTTACCTCAATGTTCCGTGTTCTTTAGGTCCCTTACAAACCTGACTCTCTTTCGACTTCTTGGGTCTCGATTGGTTGAGGATCCGCTTCCGTACATTCAAGCATTACCTAGATTGTTGATCCTTCAACTTCATCAAGCGTATGACGGCATGAAGTTGTGCTTCAAAACAGCATCATTTCCAACTCTAAAGGAACTGTCAATACGGGAGGCCCCGCAGCTCAATCAGATCGAAATAGAAAAAGAAGCGATGCCGAGCCTACAAAGACTTAGTCTCTCAGGTTGCCCGGAGCTGAAGGTGCTGCCTCAAGGCATCGAGTACCTCACCACCCTTCAGGTGTTACATTTTGGAGAACCAGCAGAGGAGCTTGTTGCAAGGCTTCGTGGAGGAGGAGAAGGTGGAGATGAAAGCTGTGAAGACCGGATGAAGATTCGGCACATACCAAAAGTTACATATTCATTCAAGAGAGATGACAGATGGTTATATGAAAGGATTCAATGAGTGTATATGTTGGAAAAGTATGCCCGATTGAAATCAAAACTTGCTCTTTGAGAGGGTGTCTAGTGTACAGGTGCATTTAAGTAGGAGTGCTCTTTTAGTGAAGGCTCAGGTCTTTTAGTTGAAAATGTAACGTTTGAGTAAGTTGTATCTTTTCATATATAAAAGACGTATCTCTCGAAGTGATGTAAGTGTGTATCTTTTAAAGGAAAAGTGTAGAGTAATGGACTTTTACAAATTGGCAAGATTTGGTGGACAAAGACTTCTAGATAGTGCTGGACTAAGTTAGAGTTGTTTCGGAGCAAAATGGACGCGAATAACAGGCTGAAAGTTAAAATCAGCTGAAATTGGGTTTCTAACCATTTCCTGATTCCCGAAAGTGGATTAGAGTGCCCGGAAGTGGCGAGCTAAGGAGTTTGGGGATCCAGAGTGCAGTTCCGAACGACCAGATCCATCGTAGTTAGATCCGGATTGAGGGAGTCACTCTTCACGACTGATCTGGATGTCCAAATGTTACTGTAGCAGCCCGGAGGATGCTAGAGTGATGTGACCAAGTCGGGTGAGCAGATGACTTAGCGAGCTGACTCACTGAGATCCGTATGCAGATTCGGGCTCCCGAAAATGGGCGCAAAATGGGCACAGGCAGCTACATAGGTTTCAGGTAGCCCATTGCAGGACGGAGCGCTCGAATTACCTAGGATATGGGACTTCAGACGCCCAAAAGATGGTTCCAGGCGCCAAAAGTGTAGTTTTCCACTGAGGGTTTATTTTTCTGAGTTTCGAGAGCCTTTCTACTATTGTCACCTCTAAATATATTCCACGACTGTGGTTTTATTCTTTTACATCCCCGTGACCGAGCTCCTTCCTTTATTCTTTTTCCTCCTTCCAATTGAGCCGTGGCTCTAGCTGACTGAGAGAGAGGGTCAGAGTGATTTTTCTATTGGTTGTGAGAATTGGAGGTTTGCACCGTTTAGGAGAATTCTGTAGAGAGTAGAGGAGGAGATCTTGAGGTGGGGTGACTCTGACATTTGATAGCAGAGGTGAGTAAAAGTGTATATTTTTTTTTGAGAAAAGGTAGCATGCTACCGCTTCATTCATCTAGAAAGTGAACTTAGCTACAAAGTGAGGCAACCAGGCCTCAGGTGCCAAGAAAAAGGAGAGAAAACTCCTGACACAAGCGCGACAAAAAATAAAAAAAAAAAAAAAAAAACAAAAAAAAAAAAATAAAAATAAAAAAAAAAAAAAAAATAAAAATAAAAATAAAAATAAAAATAAAAATAAAAATTAGTTACATGAAAGTTCCCACGAGTCTCTAACCGATCTAATCTCGAACAACAGCCTCCCGAGCGCTCTTTTTGAGTTTTGGAAAATTCTCTTGTTGCGTTCCAGCCATACTACCCACCACGTTGCTGCGATGATCCCTAATTCTTTATCCCCCTGTGCACCTCTTTTGGCACTGCTCATTTTCCATAACTCCTTTACAGGACTGTGGTTGCCGAAGAGTAGTTTATTAGGTAACGTAGCTTTCAAAGAGTGAAGTGGTGTAGGCGCAACCCGAAAAGAGATGGTTCACGCCTCCTTCCGATCCAGTGCACAAGACGCAGGTCTCTTCCCCATTCCATCCCCTTTTGAGAAGGTTGTCCGTGGTGAGCACCTTATTTTTCAGCAGAAGCCAGACGAAGATCTTGACTTTAAGAGGTGATCTGATCTTCCATAGACGTACCGGACTCTCGACTCTGACTCCGCCGTCTAGAAGAAATCTATACGCAGAGTTGACCGAGAACGTTTCTGAGTGTGTCCACCTCCAACTAACTTTGTCTTGTGAGCTGCTTGGGGAAATCGTAGCAAGAAACTCCTTGAGGTCCAAGAGTTGGGCACTATCTCTAAGGGACGAAGGGGTGAATCCTGACACAATCTTGTGCCACTTCCATCCATTCCTTCCCCAACACTCAATCACTCTGCGGTTTTTTGAAGATATCTTGTCAAAGATACGCGGAAAAATAGTTCGCAGTGAAGCTTGCTCGCACCAGATATCTGTCCAAAAATTGACCATTTGCCCATTCCCAATTGTATACGAGATACCGCATTTAAAAACCTCCTTGGTCGTTAGGACACTCTTCCACCAAAAGGAGTAGGGCTTGAAAGACCTACCTTCCGCAAGTGGTTTCCGTCGTGTATAGTAGATTCCGACTACTAGAGGACCCCATAGGTGGTGGTCATAGAGAAGAACCTCCACCACCATTTGGTCGAGAGCAACATTCATGGCGTCTAGGTCCTTTACCCCTAGACCACCCTCGTTTTTGCTTCAGATTACTTTCCACCGCACTAGGCAATGACCCCCGTAACAACAAGATTCGCCGTAAAAAGGCCCTCCTCATGGCTTCTAGACGACGCAGAACCCATTTTGGTGCCTTGAATATCGAAAAGTAGTAAAGCGGTAGATTCGAGAGCACTGAGTTCACAAGAACTAATCTACCTCCTTGTGAAAGAAGTTTAGCTTTCCACCCGTCGATCCGTCTCTCCATTTTGCCGATGATAGGCCACCAGTCCTCTTTCTTCAGACGGCTCGTCGATAAGGGTAGCCCGAGGTACTTAATTGGAAAAGCTCCTAATTTACACCCTAGGATGTTCGCCAATCTCCTGCCGAGTCGTTCGTCCCGACCCATGTAGAATAGTTCTGACTTCTGTCTATTAATCTTTAATCCATATGCCCACTCGAAAATTTGCCACGAAAATAAAATATTTTTCACTTGTCTTTTCTGAGCCCCACAAAAGAAGATGGTATCGTCTGCATACTGTATGATAGATACCTTAGTCGTATTATCAGGTCCGACTCCTCCCCACAGGTCATTGCGACCGGCTCTTTCGCTGGGCCTCGCTAAGCCTTCGCCACCAAAGAAGAAGAGGTAAGGGATAACGGTCTCCTTGCCGCAGGCCCCTTCTAACTTTCATCCATTTAGATGGTGATCCATTAACCAGCACCGCCACTTTGGCATTAGAGATACATTGCTTGATCCAAAAACACCACTTTTGGTCCGCCCCGAGCCAGGTCAAGATCTTAATCAGAAAGTCCCATTTCACGCTATCATACGCCTTTTCAAAGTCAGCTTTAATACCTACACTTTCCACGCCCGTTTTTGAGCACCAGTTTGTGATTTCACTGGCAGTGGCAAAAGAATCCAGAATAAACCGACCTTTGATAAAGGCTGACTGCGATGGGGAAATAATGTCTTGCAATTGCTCTGCTAATCTGTTGGCAAGAACTTTCGAGATAATTTTCTGAACACTATTGATGAGGCTGATAGGTCGAAAGTCATTTGCCGTTAAGGAGGCTTCTTTCTTGGGAATAAGACATATGTAGGAGTAATCCATCGGGCCAGAATGAAAGTTACATTGAGACAGGTCATTGAAGATGTTTAGCAAGTCATCTTTGATCACCTCCTGCACTTCAAAAAAATCTCATATTGAACCCGTCCGGCCCCGAGCTTTGTCACCGCCGAGTCGAAAAGTGGCATTCTTAATCTCTTCTACCGAAAAAGGCAAAACTAGACGGTTCGGATTTGGGAAGGGTCTTGTCGTGAACAAGCTACTCCAATCCCCGCCTGTGGTTGTGAACCGCATCGGTGAGCAAAGACCTCTTTAAATTTTGAATAGAAATACTCTTTCTTATCCTCTTCTCTTTGACGGTCCCGTTGTCATCAACGATCGTGTGAATGAAATTTGCACGTCGCCTTCCATTTGCGATAGCATGAAAGAACTTGGTGTTGCCGTCTCCCTCTTTCAGCCAGTGTTGTCTGGATCGATATTTCCACAAAATCTCTTCCTCGACTATTCTATCACTGATTTGTGCCTTAAGCGATCGCCGCTGCTCAGCCTGTTCACGAGTAAGCGCACTCCTTTCTTCGAGCTGATCCAATTTGTGGATCTCGTCTGCCAGTAATTTCATAGATCTCGAGATACTGTGATAACTCGAGGAACACCATTCTTTAATTCTCTTACGACAATGTCTTAGCTTCGCTGGTAAGGACGGTGGACGCTTTACTCGTCACCTCATTCCACCGTGGCACGAGATCGCAGAAATCCTCTCTCCGAAGCCGCACCTCTTCAAGCCGAAACAAGCATCTACTCACTTTGTCGCCAGTCGACAGCAGGATAGGGCAATGATCAGAGGTGACTCTCGGTACAGCCATTACCCGAGTTAAAGGGAAGGCATGGTCCCAATCGGTGGATATGAGAAAACGGTCAAGCTTCGCGAGGGTGGGGCAGCTTTGCATATTTGACCAAGTGAAATTCTGATTGACCATAGGTAAGTCGATCAACTCCAGAGTATTAATCAGATCGTTAAACAAAGTCAAGAGCCGTCTACTCCAAGCTCGACCCTGATGCTCGAGCGGGTTTCTAATAAGATTGAAGTCCCCGCAGATCGCCCAAACCCCTCCACACACACCCTTCAAAGCAGCTAATTCATCGCAGAACTCCTCTTTTCCATCCCACGTGGAGGGGCCGTATACATTCGTTACAAGAAAAATGGTGCCACTATCCAAATGCTTTAGCCGAGCGAGGAGTAATTGCGCACGATCACCTCACAACAAGAGAAAACTCTTGAACTCCAGCAGGTAATGAGACCCCCAGAAGCACCATTTGATTTGATGAACTGACATTTATCAAAGTAAGAGCCAACAAACGAGGAGAGAAAAGAGCGCGAGACATCTTCCACCTTTGATTCTTGGAAGCATAAAACAGACATCCTAAACTTAGACACTACCGACTTCACGAGGCATCTTTTATTTTGGTCATTTAGACCCCTAACATTCCAACTACATAACTGTAACATGAGACACACTAAGAGAACACCTACTAAACCATAACGTCCCGCTCACAAAGAGAGCTTAATTGGTGACGCACTGGAACTGTAAGAGACTGTCGGCCTCCTCGTCGGTAAGGGAAATTCCGCACTTGGAGCTTTTGATCTTTACCCTGTTAAGCTTGCCTGCTCCCCGGCCCACAGCAGTGAGTTTCTTCGTCGACCCCTTCTGTAGCTTGCGCGAGGGGCTTTCGGAGTGTAGCACTTCTCCCTCCCTCAAGAAGGCTTTGCGAGTGATCGCCCGGTCCAGGGAAAGTATATTATCCCGGCAAGACAGACGGGCACTCTTCCTGGCGGCGCAGTTGGAAACCGATGAGATTGCCCTTCCTTGATTAATTTCCACATCGTATCCGTCGGTAAGTGACAAGTGATGGCCGGCATGGCCTATGGTACCAACTCCATAGTCTGTCGGAATCTCGTCTGGGGCCCCTGCCGTCCGGTTCGTAGAGCGTTCCATCATTAGCCCCGGCCACGGTTCGGTCTGTGCTGAAATCCCGATAGTAGGGCGAAAAATAAGACGTCCCAAGAACAAGAGTTGTGACAATTCTTCGTTAGATATGGCGGCACATCCTATGATCCCATCTCTAGCGTGAGATAAGGCATTCACCTCCCCACAAATCAGCGTGGGGATTAATTTGGGTGGACAGGAATCAGGGGAGTGGAACTCTACGCATAAAGCCCCGTTTAGTAGAACTTTGTCGCAGCCCAAGAAAGTCGTGGAAGCCAACTGGACTGACAACAGGCCCGAAGTAGCAGCAGGCCCACCCGAGTGGGGCGAACTCATGCCATGGGTCCACTCCACTAGTGACCAAGATTCCGGGCCATGCATCCACACAGCTTGCGGCCCAGTAGGAACGAGCATATAATTGCTCCGCATCAGGCCTTGGGTCTGCTCAGCCTGGAGGTTAGCCCAGGACCCGATCGCCTCCCTCTTGAGACATCTCGAAGCATGCGACCCTTGCGACAGAGCCCTAGGCAGATCGGAAGACTCCCCAGCTTCGAAGCATCGAAATGTGCCTCGTGAGGGAGGTCCCGCGGCACGAGGCCGCCCGAAGGCAAACACTTCTTGGTCGCGATCGAGCGGAGATCCGACGACCTTCCTGCGATACACTCTTTCCCTTTCCTTGCAACCACGTCGTCCGTAGCTCCGCTCAACCGATTTGAAAAGCTCCCACAATCGCCTTCTTCCACCGCTCATGGCCCGTGCTCGTAGCCGTTGCACCCGCACCCTGGGGCCCCGTGGCCGTCCCGAGCTACACAACTCGAGATCCGCGCCCCGCAATCGGCCGTTGTTCACCGCCCGTAGGTTCCGTCAGGGTTGGCGGCGGAGCCCGAGCGCCGTCGTCGGTCAGATAGAAGATCCGATGCGGTAGAGCGTCTTCTGTCCCTCAACGCCGAGGAGTTCGAGGAGTCGTCGTCCCCGCCGGCGCCGCCGTGACCCGGAGCGTCGCCCTCTCGCGAATCCCCTCCGCCTAGTCTCCTACCCCGATTATCCACACGCCGTGCAATACGACGCCCTAAGGGGTCAGTTTGACCTTCTCCCTCATTCTGGTCCCCACCAGCGAACGGGATGCCACGGTCGTCCCCTCCGAAGGGTGCCGAACTCTCGAACTGAACGATGACATTCAGGACAAGATCACCCAACGTGACAGCGAGGTACTGTGATTTCCGCCGCATCGTCAATCGCAATTTGGCATCTAAACCCAATTAGGTCGTGCATGTTGGTGCTATTATCGTCGGCCGGAGGAAGCGTCCAAAGCTATTGACGATCGCCGCAACGCTAGCTTCGGACCAACACTCGAACGGCAGATCCACCAAACGCACCCAAGCCTTGTAGGAGAGCCGCGAAGGCGAGGCGTCCCTGTATTGGTTCCAAGAATAACACTTCAGCCTACAGTGCGACAAGTTGATCACACCTCTCCGGACCATCTCTGAAGCTTGAACCCAAGCAGGTAGAAAGATAATAAAGTCCCGCTCGCTGTGGCGCGCGACCAGAAAATCATTGGAGAAACCGCCGAAGCAATTAGCGAGGTCGGTGGCGACCGTATCCTGGGGAAAGTGCCCGAGGTTCGCCGACCGCAGGACGTTGACCAGGACCGCGTTTTGACATTGCTGCTGGCGGGCATGATAACCTTCAGTAAGGGGTACGAACACCTTCCTTGAGGATGGGCGGAAATGCAAGGCTCTAGGCATCCTTGTCGAGAAGTGAGGGCTGCGACTCCGGCAGTTCCGCGAGAGATGGCCGGTTTTGAAGCACCTGGCACAGCGTAGAGGATCTCGGCACTGTTTAACACGGTGATCTTTGGCCAGGCAGCAGAAACACCTGCCTTCCAAAGCCAAGAGTCGCCTCTGCTGTGTGCGACGTGGCCTCGAGTAGACAAGGGGTGGAGCTGGTGGATACTGAGGGAAATGTGCAACACGTCTGGGATGAGCCGAGAAGGTCAGTAGGGCTTCTTTATAGGTCCGCGGCCCTCTCTCCTTCCGCGCGCCCTTCTCTTTGTCCGGGTTGAAAGGTGGTCTTTCCTCGGACTCTTTCGGAGGAACGAAGGCTGCCAAGGGGGCGTGCTTCGCACCACTGCGCTTCGTGGGATGACCATCACGACCCAGGCTGGAGGAGGTCAGCGGTTTACCCAGGTGATCAGCCCAAACAACTTGCGCCTTTGTTTTCTTTCTTTTGTAAAACTCTGCCTCCTTTTTCAGGTTCGATTCCTCGTATGTAAGCTTTGTCTTCTTCCTCTTGTATTCCTCCTTATCCAGATTCAAGACCTCGTTTGTAGGCTTTGTCTTCTTCCTATTGTAATCCTCTGTCTTATCAAGGTTAGATTCCTCGTACGTTAACTTTTTCTTCGTCCTCTTGTAAAACTCTGTCTTCCTAGCCGAGCTTGATGCGTCGTGTTGGTGCGATCTCCGTGAAGGACACTCCCCATCAGCTTCGCTTTTCCTTTCAACTGCCAGGTGTGCCAGGTGATCGTCCTCGCCATGAGCGAGGAAGAAGGCTTGGAGAGTGATAGTAGTAAAAGTGTATATTATGAGTATCAAACCTGCTTTTATATCAAATGTAGCGATCCGAGCCGGTAGCACTGATAAATCGTTGGGGCCAAACAACCGACTAAATATGCTAAAGCCTAATTATTATTAGGATCCCCAGTCCTTATATTCCCTATAATATACTGAAATTCAGTAAAATGCACCGAGCTTTAACAAAATTGGCAAAATGAGAATTTAAGTCATGCTAGACATGATAAGAATGGCTCTGAAAAAGTTTAGACTAAGTTAGCAATGAGTTGGAGCCAATTTGGATCAAATCAGAACTTTGGAAGAAGTGAAAATCAATTTTTCCAGACTTTCCAGAAGTCTGAAAAGACGTGAGACGCCCGAAAACATTCGGACCATTCGGTCAAGCATCCGTCCCCAATAGACACTCTACTTGAGAGGAGGGGTTCTCAAGTTGTAAAAATGGATTTGGCATGGCCTAACCTACAGTAGTAGGAGCCAACATTGAACCACTTTGGGAGTATATAAAATCCGTCTATCAGCATTTTCATTGGGTAATACTAATATTAAAATCCGTCTATTAGCATTTTGGGAGTATATAACATATCATGAGATAGCATACAAGGACATGTTTAGTTCTACAGCGAAGTACCAGCAGTAACAGATTCATAAAATGCATACAAGGATATGTTTAGTTATATGTAAGGTTGTATATTTATGCGTCTTGTGTTTTTCCAGAAAAATATTACGACGAAAAAATAAAAATAAATAAAGAGAAAATGGTGCCTATTTATTAGTCTAAATAGACTTTAAAAAAGACCAGAGATTAAGGGGTTTATGCTTCCCAGATACCCGTAGGTACCCGATTAATTATGCCATCTTTATTATTCTGGCTACCTCCGATTAAGCTGGTCTTAATAAAGACAGTATCCTCTTCTTAATTTTTTAGTTAAATAGCAATAATAATAATAATAATAATAATAATAATAATAATTACCAACTAGATGTTTACCCTGTACATACATACGTGCATGTGTGTGTATATATATATACATACATACGTGTGTGTGTGTGTGTGTGTGTGCTGTATGAAATACAGAAACAATCACAATTTTATAATACCATAAAAATACTCAAATGAAAAAGTTTTCTTTTTCTTTTTAATACATCAATCTTTTTATAATAAAGGAAGCAAAGAGCGTACCCATTTTTTTTTAACTTAAAGATATTATGAAAGTTTGTTACATAGATATACTATGGGATACATTTAAATGTAAGCATGTAAAGAGGGAATCCATTGCTTTCTTTTTGATGCACTTGCTTGTGCCCGAAGCAAACCAGAGAAGTTGATGGGCTGCAGCGTCGACGTGAGCGGCGACGTTGGTAGTTAAGACGGCGTCGATGATGCACGCGGCGGCAGCTTGGGTGGACTTTTGCTTGGGCTGAGCGGCTCGGGCGACGACGTCAAGGGACACGGCAGCAGTGGCTTCTCCTCCTACTTCTTCTTCTTCTTCTCCTCTTACTCCTCTCTCTCTCTCTCTCTTTTTTCTTCTTACAGTGGGGGATGCAGATGGGTTTTGTGTGTGGATGGGGTGGGGTTTGTGTGTGGATTGTGTGTGGATCGATCCCCCCCTGGGGTCCCCTGCTCGCTCCTCTTTTTATAGGGCTTCGAAGGACCAAATCCCGGGCTCCTTGCCGGCAATCGACGGCGACAAGATGGGGGCGCGATTTGTGGGATCTCCAGCGGCGTACGGGGTCGCGGGATTTGCGGCGACGGGACAGGCGCGAGATTCTCGGGCTCTTTAGATCGGCGAGCGGCGCAAGGTGCACGTCGGCGGGATTTGGGGTGCCGAATTTGCGGGATCCGCGTACGGATGCGGCGGGATTTGCGGATCTCCGGATCGGCGGACGGCGCGGGATCCTCGGGATTCGTGTATGGCTTGAAATGACGGCAACGGCGCGTGATCTCCGGGATCGGCCGGCCGATCTGAGGCGACGGGCGCAGGATCTCCGCGATCCATGTACGGCGCGGATCTCGGATCGCCGGGATCTGGCGGAGACGAAGGAGAAGAGGGGGCGATCATCCCCTTCATTTTCCTCTTTTCTTTTTGTTATTATTATTATTATTATATATATATATATATATATATATATATATATATATATATATATATATATATATATATAGAAATCACGATACTTATCGAT
Organism: Aechmea fasciata; assembly: GCA_025177825.1. Classification (NCBI taxonomy): domain Eukaryota; kingdom Viridiplantae; phylum Streptophyta; class Magnoliopsida; order Poales; family Bromeliaceae; genus Aechmea; species Aechmea fasciata. The sequence continues at coordinate 10,578,436 of CM045928.1, read as the reverse complement.
AAGACTCACGCATTCGCCTACTCAAGCTTTTCCATTGCTAGATCCATTCCTTTCACGATTTTCACCTGCTAGATCATACTATTCAACCAACCACCCACTTAACCCTCACATCATCCTAACCGCACATCTCTCAATCCGAAAGACCAACGATCACTATTAATAAGATAAGAATTTAGTTATATATATATATATATATATATATATATATTAGTACTATTATTATTATTAATTTTTTTGCCCCAACATCTTGGATCTACAAGGTTCTTCGATCGATAAAGTACCAAGTGAAATTGGCAACCTATTCAACCTGCGTTTCCTAGGCCGGCCTAAGAGAAACAAAAATCGAGAAGCTACCGAAATCAATTGGGAAGCTGCAAAATTTACAGATATTTGATGCCTGTGACACTAGAATCAAGAGTTTACCAAATGAAGCAACGAAGCTCGGAAAGTTGAGGCATCTATCTATTTGTATTTATCAACTCAGATAAGATGTACAGCAGTCTGGCAGCATTTGGCAGCGTCCCAACACCAAAAGGGATATGGCACTTGAAGGACTTACAAGCTCTGCAGTTTTTGGAAGCCAACTCAGAGATGGTAAAGAAGGTGGGAGCCCTGATCAACTTGCGGACATTCGGTATCAGCAAAGTACGAATGTCCGACTGTGCAGAGCTGTGTCGGGCTATCGCAAACATGAATCATCTCGTCAATTTGGGTATTGTGGCAAAAGACGAGAAAGAAATACTGCATTTGGGAGCTCTTCGTCTGCCACGATCTGTGGGAACAGTGATTTTGGTGGGGCAGTTGGACAAAAAATACTCCTTACCTCAATGTTCCATGTTCTTTGGGTCCCTTAGAAACCAGACCACCTTTCATCTTCGTTGGTCTCGATTGGTTGAGGATCCGCTTCCTTACATTCAGGAATTACCTAGATTGTTGGTCCTTCAACTTTGGCAAGCATATGATGGCATAAAATTGTTCTTCCAAACAGCATCATTCCCAACTCTGAAAGAACTTTCAATATGGGATGCCCCGCGGCTCAATCAAATCGAAATAGAAAAAGAAGCGTTGCCGAGCCTACAAAATCTTGCACTCAGAGGTTGCCCGGAGCTGAAGGTGCTGCCTCAAGGCATGGAATACCTCACGTCCCTTCAGCTGTTACTTTTTGGAGAACCAGCAGAGGAGTTTGCTGCGAGGCTTCGAGGCGGAGGAGAAGGTGGAGACGAAAGTTGCGAAGACCGGATGAAGATTCGTCACATACCAAAAGTTCTTCTTTCATTCTTTAGAGATGGCAGATGGGTACAAGAACGGATTCGATGAGTCCACGCCACCATGTATAGCTCTCCATCACCAAAAGTGCTGCACTATATAGTACTCTTTTAAAATGTTATTTTCGTCTGTTATGTTGTACTATCTCTTTTCTTCAAAGAATTCATTTTATTATTATATACATGTAGTTTTATGTAAATATAGCGTTATATTCTTACAAAATTTAACTTTTAACTCTTATTCCTATAAAAATCTAGTGATATTCATATTTATTCCTCTGTTATTGTCGGAGAACTATTTAATTTTTAACAGTAAAGTAAAATATCAATTTTGTTATTATAAATATATCCTTTCAAATGCCCCAATTACTATAATCGTATAGAAATATCCCGAAAAAATTTCAATTGTTATTTTATTCTTCATCATTTTCCTCCTTAAAATCCAACCCAACCCAATCCACTATTGTTTCATTCTATTCTCTCATTCATTTTCTACTAAACTTTTTTTTTTGATAAAAATAAGAAAAAAAGGCCATTTATGCAATAATAGTGGATTTGGGCCATTTTTGATAAAAATAAGAAAAAAAGGCCATCATTTTTTGATAAAAATAAGAATATTTTGATCAGTTTTCTAAAATTCGAGCTAAATTAGTAAAATCCAAAATACACTTTTACAAAATCTCGAGACTAGTTGATTTTTTATGCAAAAAGGCCATTTATTATTGAGATTAGATTTTAGATAGGTATTTTAGTAATTTTAGAATATATTTAAACAATTTGAATGGTATATATGTAGTAAAAGGTAAATAATCAAAAGGAGACTCTATAATTCCATGGCACACTACAACCAAGTGCTGATGCGAAAAGTCAAGAGGGAAGTTCTTGGTAGCTGCAGTGTCCAAGTCACTTGCTAGCTCCCAGTTCCTTGTTTATAATGTATAGTTCATCCTCATCTCCCACTCCTCAATCCCTAAAATCGTTCCTGTAGCAGCTCCCTCTTCAATATATCTCCCTTTTGGATCTGTGGTTAGTTGTGCATCTTCTTCTGTTTATTCTTTTCAATTAATTTTTATTCTCTTTGCTATCAGCTGGCTTAATTCTTTTATTAAAGCACAGAGAGTATAGCTAGCATATGTCTTTGTTGATTAATATATATATGTTGTTTGGATTCACTAGATCTTTGGTAACAAAATAACAAGCGATAATAATTAAGGTAGAATAATTTGGCCTTAATTATATATACTTTCACTTTATTTTTAATGATTGAGCATCTAAATCGATGATCATTATATATATAATACCTGGCAAGATGGTAAATTAAAGGATACATAAACTTTCTAGAAAAAGAGTTTTATGATTTTCAAAATTTATTTTCTAGCTAGCTAGCCAAGTGGGCATAATATTAAAGGTCAAAACTAGCGATCGACCTTCTAAAAATATAATTAAAAAAAATTTTAAATTCACAATCTTGGTTATAGATCGATCTTGATCTAAATAGTTGAGAGGGTTTTATTTCTTTGCAGTTAAACAAGAAGAAAGTGTCTTATTTTACTTGTTAAATTATCAATTTTGAGATCATTCGATTACTATATGTAAGTGATAACGACAATAAGAAAATTGCAGTTCGTAAACCATGCAAATATTCTAGATCATATTTAACGATAAGAGATATTTATTTAAATGCCTCATCATCAAAAAAAAAAAAAAAGTATCAAAGTCATTTCACTTTAAGAAATATTCCTGCTGAATTCACAAAGATAACAATTATTTCGGAAAAAAAAATCAGTTAATGTCAAAACTTGTAATGTAGAAGTTTTACGAATTGCAGCACAAAGTTAAAATAGAGCTTTTAGATTCAATAGGCAGTATGAATTTTGAGGCAATAAAATTTAACATATTAAAATAGGGGAGTTTTATGAGTGTACAACAAGTTATTATATTTCTATCAAAACAAAACTATTTGAAAAAGCACTAATAGTTTCCTGCTCAAATGACTTATCGTCCTGATATATATTAACTTAATTATGAACAAGAAGAGGGCTTCAAAAGAAACTCGATTTATAATTGTTAATTGTAAAATAATTTACAATCACGCTTAATACGATACCATCTACTCACTGGCTAGCAACAGATTGATTTACTTCCCAACTCTTTATTGATTTCATACTCCTCTAAAGGACTTTTTCACAACTTGCTCTACAAATATACATTAAGGTCGAGTTCAATATGACTAGTTATGATGAATCTTTAATCTCAAAATTTTGTTAAACTGAATCTCAAACAAGTTCTTGTTTTTTGTTCTTCTAGACTACAATATTGTTACTGGTGTTTCTTCTTTTCAACTGAGGATTCTAACAAATGTTTGTTTAGTGCACTCCAGAGTTATTCCGGTTGAGACAATTACATATTTTTTATGAAAATTGCCTTAAGAAATAATCATTTTTGCTAGTGGTGCATTTGAAGAAACATGGTAATTTGAAAAGATTGTACATTTTAGGCTCAATTTAGAGGAAGTGCCCATGGCGGAGGCTGTGGTAAGCTCATTACTACTAAATATCGGTGTGACCTTAGCTAGTGAAGCAACTAAAGAAGCAACATCACGATTACTAACACGGATATCAGCAATCAAAGACCTTGTGGAGGATATAAGTGACATTAAGGATGAGCTTCAGAGCATGCTATCCTTCCTACAGACGGCAGAAAGAATAAAAGAGAAGGATGGGAGCACAAAAACCTTCATAAAACAAACAAGAGACTTGGCTTTTGACATTGAGGATATTATAGATGAGTTCACATACAAGCTTGGTGAAGAGCAAGGAGGGGTCCTGCCTAAAACAGTCAAGAGGTGCAGAAATATAACAACTTGGCGTCGCCTTAGCAAGAGGCTTGACAAAATCAAAATTAAGCTCCGAACCATTAAGGAAAGAAGAGAGCGATATGATACGAGCAGAATGGAAAATGAGGCAAGACCTTTAGTAACTGCTGGTGGTGGCAAGAGCCTCGCAGAATTAGCACATTTTGTCGAGGAGGATGATATCGTGGGTATTGACAAGTACAGGGACTTGTTGCTCAGATGGTTAAAAGATGAGGATGAGCAGCAACGTCAGCACGTGATAATCTCAGTGTTGGGGATGGGTGGTCTAGGGAAGACCACTATTGCGACTCATGTGTACAATATCATCAAAGTTTCATTTGATGCTTGTGCCTGGGTTGCTGTATCTCAAAGTTATGAGACTCATGATTTGCTTAGAAAAATCTTAAAAGAGTTTCATATGGAAGATCGTAAGAAAAGAGAAGTACCTAACAACATTGATACCATGGATTACATATGCTTGGTTGAGAAAAGAGAAGCACCTAACAACATTGATACCATGGATTACATAAGCTTGGTTGAGACTATCCGCACTTACTTGCAGGATAAAAAGTATGTACTCATTTTGGATGATGTTTGGAGTAGTGATATAATGGACAATATAAAATATGCACTTCTGAATAGTAATAGCAAGAGTAGAATATTTCTCACAACAAGGATTCGTGAGGTAGCACTACTAGCTGACGAGCACCGTTTGTTTGAGTTAAAGACGCTAGAGGCAGATCATTCGTGGGATTTGTTTTGTAAAAAAGCATTTTGGAAAAGTGCAAACAAGATTTGCCCGCCACCTTTAGAACAATGTGCTCAAAAAATCATTGAGAAGTGCGGTGGCTTGCCCCTTGCTATCGTATCTATAGCCCGTCTCTTATCATTTCGAGAACAAACCGGTTCTGAATGGGAGAAGGTTTACAAAGATCTTGAGTGGTATCTAACTAACAACGAATCGAAGCTCTATGGAAAAGTACATAACATTTTGAAACTTAGTTTGGACGATCTTCCCCATTACCTTCGAAATTGCTTCTTATATTGTTCTAGCTTTCCGGAAGACTATACAATTGAAAGTGACAGGCTCATAAGGCTTTGGGTGGCTGAAGGGTTCATTGAAGAAAGAAGAGAAAGAGTGATGGAGGAAGTGGCCGACGACTACCTTAACGAACTTGTTCATCGCTGTCTACTACAAGTGGCTAAGTGGAATGAAGTTGGAAGAGTTCGTGCATGTCGAATGCATGACATCATTCGAGTCCTCGCTCTTTCAGAGTCAAAGGAGTTAAGTTTCTTCATGGTCTACGAGCATTCACGGAAAAAATTGCAGAGTTCCGAAGCACGCCGCTTGTCAATCCTAAGCAATATAACTAATTATTGTACTGGAGACAAATCTCATTTGCGTTCAGTACTTGTTTTCAACAATTCCATAAGCTATGATTTACTACAGTCGGTCTTAAGATCATCAAAATTTTTACGTGTCTTGGAACTAGAAGGAGAGCCAATCGAGAAACTATCGAGTGAGATCTGTAACCTATTCAACCTGCATTATCTAGGCTTGCGAGCAACGAAAATTAAGGAGCTTCCAAGATCAATCGGGAAGCTACGAAATCTGCAAATATTAGATACATATGAAAGTGAAATAGAAAAGCTGCCAAAAGGAATAACAGAGCTTCAAAAGTTGAGACGTCTAGTTTTGTCCAACAATTCGGGTAAGAACATCAAGGCACCGGTGGGAATGTGGCGCTTGAAGGGCTTGCATAGTTTGGCAAACATTAGTGCAACTAGGAAGATTGTGCGGAATGTAGAAGCTTTGACAGAGTTGCGGACATTTGGGATAACCGGCGTAAGAACCCATCACTGTGCAGATTTGTGGAATAGTATCACAAAGATGAACCATCTTAGCTATTTATTTATCGAGAGTGAATGTGGGCAAAAATTACAGCAGTTGGGCACCCTGCGCCTACCTCTACCAATTCAACAATTATGTCTGAAGGGTAAATTAGACAAAACCTCACTCCCTGAGCTTGCCACATCCTTTGGGTCTCTAACAAACCTAACCAGATTAAGACTTTCATATGCAAAATTGGATGAAGATGCATTTCCTTGCCTGCAAGCGCTTCCTGCGTTGATGATTCTCTGCCTTAATGCCGCATATGATGGCATGAAGTTGCACTTCCAAGCAACATCATTCCCGAAGCTAAAGGAATTGTACATATTAGATGCCCCGAAGCTCAGTCAGGTGGAAATAGAAAGAGGAGCAATGCCAAGCCTGAATCAGCTTCACCTATCCATATGCCCCGAGCTAAAGGAGCTGCCCTACGGTGTCGAGTACCTTACCACCCTTCAGGATTTATACATTCGGCATCCAGCAGAGGAACTTGTTGAGCTGCTTCTCGGAGGAGGAGAAGGCGACCACAGCAATGACTGGCGCGCGAGGGTTCGCCACATCCCGAATTTTACTATTCGTTTCCGACGAGACGGCGAGTATTTCAACAAAAGGATTCAATGATTCCACATCATGTAGGTGAGTTTGTGCGCTTCTTGCAGAGCACCGGCCGAGCTTGATGCTGTGATATTTTCCGCCTCAGATCTTCCAAACAATCCGCGCTGGAGGACAATTGAAAATGATGATCGATATTTGCATATAGTTATCTTATATGTGTATTTTATTTTATTTTATTTTCAGTGTATGTGTGTGTAAAAGTGGATGCATTAAATTAGTTGGGAATGCCTTCAGCTACTCGTATTATGTATTTGGAGAATGCTTTGTACCCTAAAAACTTTATTTATTGACTAAAATAAAAAAAAATTTCGTTATAAATATCCATATTTTTTACTTTCTAAGATGACTAAATTTTCTTTACTTGTTAAGAAAAAAATAAAAAAAAATTTATACATTTCTAACAATTTTAGGATTTCTTTGGTTCAAAGTCGGAATCGGTATCGAAATTGCAATAATTCATTATTTTATTCTATTTGGTTCGCCGTCTGAAACAGAATGGGAATGAACTATTCCAATTATCGGTATTTGGTTCAGATAGATATTAAAAATTAATCAAATTAATATGTCAATTTTATCTTTATAATATATTAATTTAAATTCAAACTAATTTTAAATAAAATTTGAATAAAACTTTAGATTTAAATTAAATTTAAATTTAAATTCAAATTTATAAATTAGATTCGAAATGATTGATTGAATTTTAATTTTTAATTTAAGTTTAGATTAAAATTAAAATGTATAAATATAATTTTAAACTTAAACTAATGTTTTAATTAAAAAATAAATTTAAAAAATTAAATTTAATTCGAACAAATTCAATCCGCCTTAATTCAATTTACAATTCGGCCTCCTAGGCCGAATTGTAAAAAGTGGTAATTGTGGGGATTCCCATTCACCGTGAGTCGGAATGAAAATTCTGCATACCAAACATGCACAAACGAATTCATCCATTCCGATTCCGATTCCAAGATGAAAAGGGGGAAAACCAAACATGCACTTAAGGCTATCTAGCTTCAGTATAAATTATAAGAAATGGACGGAATAGTAGTGACGAAACTCTGACGAAGGGCGTTTAAATCCATCAACTTGAAATTTTGAGAAGATAAAATATAGATTTTTGAAAGCCAATGGAGGAAGTGAAAACACAAGTATTTACATAGAGTTTTCTATATATTACACTTATTAGAAAGATTAAAAATTTTTTTGAAGAAAAAGCTTTCGTATAATGTCTGAGAGGATAAAAGCAAATTTCAGTTCTTAACTAGGTTGAGTTAATCCTAAATAAACAGGACTTGATATAACAAGACATGAATAAATCATAAATAGAAGAGGTAGTTTCACAAATATTGTTGTTTAATAGATTAGTGAGAAAATCTATTGTTAGATTTTGGTTTAAATTTATAGTTATTTAAATAAAATCAAATTTATTAAAATTAAAGTCAAATTCTACTTTAATTAGGATATAAGATGAGATTTAGTTTTATTAAAACATAAATAGAGTTTAATTAAGAATCTAATTGGACTGTGAGTTCTAATTAGTCTCTACATTTGACACATTCATTACATTTAAGATAAGATGTACGGCCAGATGAGGGAATTAATTAAGCTCTCAATTAAATAGTATTTAGCAAATCCGAGGGGTCGATTATATTGAAATTATGATGACCAACTTGTTGGTCAATTATCAAAAATGTTCCGGCCTGGCACGAAGGCACTCTGTTCTTTGCAAATCAGGGATGGCAGGAATGCCTTAATTCTATTTGCCAAAATTTTTGCTAAGCATTTGTAAATCACATTACATAAGCTTATGGGCCGGAAATCCCCAATGCTGACTGGTCGATTCTTTTTGGGAATTAACACGATGTTGGTTTGGTTGATGGAAGGTGGAGCCTCTTGAGTTAGGAAGAATTTTTCTACCAACAAAAATAAGTCAGCTTTCACAAGCTCCCAATTTGCTTGAAAGAAGCGAGCCGTAAAACCATCCGGGCCAGGAGATTTATCTGGTTTCATGCTAAAGAGAGCTTCGCGGAGCTCGATCATGGTAGGGGGCACACTCAAGGTATGTGCTTCAGTCTGTGATATCCTATACATTTGATGTTCCATGAAATCCCAGCTGCAGTTTGTTCTTTCGCAGGTGTGTGGAGCTGTGTAGAAAGCCTCGAAATGATGGTCAATAAATTGTTTTAGTTCCACTTTGTCATGAATTGTCTTGCCGGAATCATTCTGAAGAGAAGTAATAGTATTTTTCCTGTTGCGCATAGTCGCTTTCATATGAAAATAACAGGTGTTCCTGTCTCCTTTGTAAATCCAATTATCTTTTGCCCTCTGCGCCCAATAGAGTTCTTGTTTGAACATGAGGTCCTCGAGCTGTGCGATGGAAGTTGCTTCGCCAGCACGATTAGGATGATTGATAGGTAGCTCCTGTAGTTTAGATATAGTATTAATTGATTCTGCTACCCTAGCTCGAATATTCAATCGGTGACTTGAAGCCCATTTTCGAAGAGAGAAAGCCAAATTGCGAAGTCTTCGCTGAAGTGGTGTGTTAATTGAAGTCAGCCAGATCTCTTTCACTTTTTCATTAAAACCCTCCAAGGTGAACCACCAGCTTTCAATCCTGAAGAGCTTTCGTCGATGATGAAGGTTTGGTGTCAAATTTAGGAGCAGTGGAGAGTGGTCACTTGCTATACGAGGTAGATGCAATAGGCGAGCAAAAGGGAACTTCAAGATCCATTGGGAATTAGCCATCGCCCGATCCAGTCGTTGGAGTATCATCGAATTTCCCTGCCTATTATTAGTCCATGTGTATCCTGGTCCATTAAAGTGAACGTCAACAAAACCTCCATCTTGCTGAAACTTCTGTAAAGGTGACTTCGAGTTGTAAGTTCGGCTTGATCCCCCTAGTTTCTCCTTGGCATTCATGATGCAGTTGAAATCTCCCATGACGATAGTGGGCATATTAGTGTCGTTGATAAGCTGAAGCATAGAATTCCAAATATAATTATCGTTTACGCTATCCGGGTGGATGTAAACTCCTGCGAAAAGCCATGGCCTGGAGGATTCAGATTGGATAATAGCCATAATGCAGTAAGTGGTAGCGGCGACAATATTAAGCTTAATTTCGTCCGTCCAGATTAGGGAAAGGCCCGATGATCCTTGGGCGGGAACAGAATGGTGGTGGCATAAACGGGCTATAGGAACAATCGAATTCATTTTGTTTTGATTGCATTTAGTTTCAGCTAAGAAGATTAGATCAGGTGTGGTAGCTTCTACCTGGGAGGTTAAGTACCGAATTGTCGAGACACCTCCCAACCCCGACAATTCCAAGCTAATGTCTTCATTTGTGCAGTGACGGCGTCTTAACACGCGCCGTCACCGTGAATGAATCAGAATCAGAAAATTGGTCAATTATCTCATGCTGGATAGTCATGGGAACTATTGGCTTCATCTCCTTTTTCCTCTTGAAGTCAATAACACGACGGTTCACTTGCAATTTGGAGCAGATTTTCATGGTGTCGTGCTTTAGAGTACCTCTTTTTCTGCTATTTTGGCCTCCAGAGTATGCTTCTATGACAGGGACGTTGAACAGTGTAGGTGAGTTCGTCTCCATGGTGCCAGAAGGTAGGTCCAGAGTTGGCTGGGGTCGCCACACGACTAGTGCAGTTTGGTTGGGATCAACTGCAGGTGGTCTAGTCGATGTGTCTAGATTTTGTTTAATCCCGGATATCGGGTTCCATTCTGTTTCCATAATGTCGCTACTATCCCTTCCTTTTGTCAGCATTGAGATATTTTGGGTACGTTGAAAATTATCTAAGGAAAAGGAGCCTTCCATGCGATTAGGTGGGGATCCCTCAATTGGCGTCATGCGATTAAGCGTTTCCATATTTGTGATTGGTATATCTGTTATGGATGTATGGTTGAGATTGTTTTGTAAATCTACCTCATACATATTCAAAGGATTTTTGATAATTATCTTATTGCCCAAGAGGTACTCCACTCCTTCAAAACCTCTAAACGACAACCAGGAGCTTTTGCCGCCAAGATAGATCTTGCGAAGGCCTATGATCGGTTGAACTGGGACTTTATTGAAATCATGTTACAAAAATACGGCTTTCCGGACAAATTTCGAAGAATGATTAGTTGGTGCATCAGGACGGTTCGTTTCTCTGTGCTAACTAATAAAGAAAATGGAAGATGCTTTCAACCAAGCAGAGGGATAAGGCAAGGATGCCCGCTTTCTCCGTATGTTTTTATATTAGCTTCGAATGCGCTTTCAATGCTCTTAAATGATGCTATCCAGCGCGGGTCAATAAATGGCATCAATTTTGGAAGAACTGGGCCAACTCTATCACACGTCATGTATGCCGATGATCTCTTTATCTTTGGCAAAGCTACTCGGAATGAAGCTCTTCGAATAAATGACATTCTCAACAGATTTGGAGCCATATCCGGAGAGAACATAAATCTTCAGAAATCGTCGATAATTTTTAGCCAGAACACTAAATCTGATATACGAGATAGTATTCAACAAGTTTTCCACATTACGGAACATCAGGGACAGGGACGTTACTTAGGTAATCCCCTATTTATAGAACGATCTCTCTCTACAACTTTTAGATTCGTTATCGATAAAGTGCAAAGCAGACTGGCTGGCTGGAAAGCTAGAAATCTATCGCATGCAGGACGTCTAATACTGATACAATCAGTACTCCTTGCGGTACCGAGATACTTCATTTGCTTTATTTTATTTCCAGCCAAATTCTTGCATCAAATGGATAAAATTGTGAGAGACTTTTGGTGGGGCTTCAACCCAGGAGTTCGTCATTTCTATCCAAAGGCGTGGTCGAAACTTACTACGAGCAAAGATTTAGGAGGGCTTGGTATACCGTCACTATCTACGCTCAACAAAGCCTTGGTGTGCAAACTGGTATGGGCATTCCTCACGAGGCCGACATCCTTATGGGCACAGGTCTTAGCAAGCAAGTATGGCAGGGACAACAATCTAAATTTTTGGTCAGTTCAGAGCAAATCTACAGCTTCACCTATTTGGCGTTCTATGTTACAAATTCGCAACCTGATGACGACTGCCGTGGTAAGGAATGCTGAGCAACTACAATGGAAACTCACGAAATCCGGCCGCTTCACCCTCCAATCTGCTATTAACCACATAAACGAAGGCCTAAATCAGAACCAGATACATCAGCAACATGAAACTCAACAAACGATATGGGCTACGGTATGGAGCATAAAGAATGTGATGCCTCGCGCAAAAGTATTCTTATGGAGAATTGTAGCAGACTCGTTACCCGTCTGGAGAAAACTAGCCTCAAGATTACCTTACATCGATGGACTTTGCCCTCTCTGCCAAAAACAGTCTGAGACGTTGGTGCACATATTTTTTAATTGTGAGCAAGCACGACGAGTCTGGTTTGCATCGAGTTTGGGCCTTACAACCGGCCAACCTGAGCGATCTATATCCTTTTGGATAATTTTCATCCTTACCAACAAAGCCATGGAGACTCATAAGGCCTTTTGTGTCCATTTGTTATGGAGCTTATGGAAGGAAAGGAATGAGGTGATCTTTGAGGGGAAGAATTTCTCAATCACTACCTCCGTCAAGGGCCCGCAGCTGGACGGCCTTATACTCCAACGAGAACATGACGAGAATCAGCATACAGGACCCAACTCTGACTCAAGACCTCGACAACTCTTCCTTTCATGTGTGGGTAGATGGAAGTTGGAAAGGAGATCGAAGGTGGAGTAGGTTGCCTGATTACTAATCAACATGGCACCACCGCATGCATATCTGATGTAATAAAAGAGGTCCATGACGCATGCTCGGCCGAAATTGGAGCAATTATCCGAGTGACAAAGCTTCTTTTGCAAATGTATCCTGGAGAAACTTTTCAAATCTTCTCAGATTCAGCATCCATCATCAAAGCTTTACACCTCAGGGGTTATCAATCAGATTCGCTAACACCTGAAGCTCGGACAAGAATCACGGAGCTATGGACTTTTACTGAAAAATTCAATTACTTCGGCTTCGGATGGAATTCGAGATTTTCAAAAAATGCGATAGTCGCGGATCGCTTAGCCACTTGGGGACTCACACACAAGAAGCTTTCTTTCTGGTCTTCTTTTGATGAATTTTCTCAGTCTGTATTCACTGATTAATTAAATAAAATCGTCTCAGGGCGTATTATCCCTCAAAAAAAACTTGTTGGTCAATTAATTTTAATTCGCATGTGCAACGCGTATCCTCATAATTGTTGAAACGAAAATCAAAATCTCTCTCTTGACCTTTTCTCATAGAGAGATTGATTGATTGATTTAAGAAATATATTGATTGTTTTTAATAAACCACTGCTTCGCATGGTGTCTATAATATTATAATATATATAATGAATTTGAATATGAATTAATGTAGATATTGATAAAATTTTCGGATCAATCCTACTTTATTTATATTTATCCGAAAGAAAAAAAAAAAAGAGAATAGAGTAGTTGAAATATGCATCGAATTCCGATTTCTTTCGATAATTCTGAAAAAAATTTCGATCAAAAGATATCTTCCTTCCGTTAATTCTGAAAAAAATTTCTATCAGAAGAGGAGTATAGGTTTGTTCTTAATTATGTGGAGTGACTAATTTAATAATTAGTTATCCCTTTATTCTACGACATGATTCAAAGTTAATCTTCACAACTATACCATATACTCTGTTTTGAATAACTATGATTGATTGATGCATTATTATATGACTAAAAGATATTCCAAAAAATTTTCCCAAAATTTTTTTTTTCCCCCTTACAAAGAATAGACTTTTATCTGAAGACTAATCAATATTTATATTTTACAAGCCCTATATATGGGCACCTTTATAAAAAATAAAAAAAATATATATATATATATGAATCAGAATACTTTTAGAAGACTAAAAAATATATATATAAAATATATATATATTAGGTACAGTGGCGCGCGTGACAAGTTAAAATGAATAAGTTACATATGATGGTATGGCAAATAAATAGAACTCATTTCAACAGATTGTATGTTGGAAATGAAAAGTACAATTATAAAGGGAAAAATAATTAAGCATATCCCACAACATAAAGAGAGTCTGAGAGATCTCAAGAGACATGAGATCATTATGTGCATAATAATAATTTATTTACTATGCATTCTATACAAAACAAATAATTATTAAGAGAAATAAACATGAGTGAAAAAATAGTATAGTAGGGGAAAATAAAAAGCAAGAGAAATTAGTATGGGGTGTTATTTTTGTTATAAATAAATTATAAGTATGGATCCATATCAAGATAAGAAAACATGCACACCGAATTCTAATCACCAAGACGAGATTGAACACGGAGCTAAATCTCTTCTAAAGCTGATGACTTACTGACAATTACACTTTGTGCATGTTAATTGATTTACAACTAACATGAAAAAAATTGGTTCGTAGATGAACCCAACTTTCGGGTGTACAAATAGTATTGCTCAAAAATAAAATGGACCAGTAGGACATTTGCATTCAATTGTTTGCCCACTGCTTCGGGCTTAAGCTTCGCATAAGTCCCTTTTGGCAAGCTGGCATAGCGCACCTCAATTAAAGTTACTTCAATAACGTTGGTATCAGGGAATAAATTTGTCCAGACATGCGGAGGTAGCTCTGCAGAATTTTCTCGTGCAGTGAATTCGAGGACTCCTGAATGAGTTGTTGTTTTCATATCTTGATTTTCGCTGGAATTAGAAGTTGAGGGACCTCCTTCATTAACTTTGGACAAACCTGAAGTACATAAGACCTTTATCCAGGGCTCCTTGATCAGATAGCTCTTTGAAGCAAGAAGGCAGTAGCTTGATCTTGTCTCCAGAACCATCATATGGAAGGGCTTCAAACAAATAACCTTGAAAAGACAATCTCGTTGCCTAGAAGCATGTTTTCTTCCGTCTGTTGCTCTGCCTGTCAAATAGACCAAACATTAAAAACCTCACAAGAGCACGACTACTGGTAAGTGATAATTAAGATGTATCTAATATTAGCCAGACAAAATTGGAACTAGAAAAGGCCACAAAAATCGCTGTAATTAATTAAATTGCTAAGTTTGTTTAAGCTGCAATCTTTTCAATTAACTTAGCAATAGACAAATAGCAGTAAATACTTAAGGCTACGCATCAACAGTAGAAAGATATATGCTGACAAAGCACAGAAGCCTGGAGAAAGATCAGCAGGTACTATCATTAAATCAAGATGAAGAAGAACTATTCTTCCCTCCAACTTATCTAAGCTCTGTAAGTCTCGGAAAAGGCCTTCTCTGGCAAGAGCTTACTTTGCTTCATCTTAAATCAAGATGAAGAAGAACTCTTTATTACTTGATCTTCTCATTGTACACTGGAAGTCTGGAATTAATAAACACTCTCATCAAATGAGGTATCCTGTGGGCTCTTCTCACTTTTGATCAGCAGGAGTCGAGCCCGTAGATGATATGGGAAAAGATTAACCTCTAAAATTTACATAAATTCAGATTTAGATCTTCAAAGTGAACCCTTGAATTCAATTGTTCATTTTCTAATTAAGAATTTAATCAAATCACCCCACATTTCACTCAAAGAGTTGAAGGGAGAAACCACATCATGTAGGTGAATTTGGGCACTTTTTGCAAGGCTCCGAGCCTGATGCTTCCATATTTTTTCACCTCAGAACTTCTAAACAATCCGTGCTCAAGGAAAATTGAAAATGATAATCTAGATGCATGCATGTATGTGTTTATCTTGTATGTTATTTTATTTTAATTTGAATGTATATAAAAGTGGAAGCATCAAATGAGTTGGTGCCTTCAGAAAACCACTACTCCACAACTTTATGTATTTGTAGGATGCTTTGTACCCTTAAAACTTTATTTATTAAGAAGATTTAAAAAAAAAAATTTGAAGAAAAATCTTTCGCATTGTGTGTGGATGGATAAAAGCAAATTTCTTAGGATAATATGAGATTTAGATTCATTAAAAATAAATAAAGTTTAATTAAGAAACGAATTGGACCATGAGTTCTAATCAGACTTCGCATTGGAGCCATGCATTATACAAAAGATGTATTTTTCGGCTAGAGGAGAGAATTAATTAAGCTCTCAATTAAATAGGATTTAGCAACTAGAAGAGTTCGACTAAACCAAGACGACTATTTATTGATATACCTGGCAATCTCTATCTGTACCCACGGGCAATCTCTATCTGTACCCTCGAGTACACGCAAGTTAATAAGTAGGTACTCATTAAATTGTAAGCATTTTCGCATTTTTTTTTCCGTAAAAATGCGGGTACCAAGCTAAACACCCCAGATTACAACTATGGCAGTAGCAGCCACCAAGGATGGGGAGTTTCAGGTCCAGGAGATGAAAGCTGGCCGGAGGTGGTGGCGGCGGCGGCGGCTGGCGGAGGTGACTCAGGCTGAAGACATCAGTGCTCGAGAGTTGCGGCCACGCTAGGAGCAGTGGCTTGGTTCAGGCCGCACAGTGCTGCGTGGCGGGCGCGCGAGGTGCAGGTGGCCGCCGGGGAGGGGTTCACGGCCTGGCACGGCGGCGACGCGGTGTCGGTGAGGCGGCGACGGTGGCTTCTGAAAATAAAGAATAATTGGAGAAGAAAATATATTTCATTCTGATTTGATAAATTACAAAAGACCTCTTTATATAAAGAGAGTCCGAGCTAATACATGGTGAGTTATGAATTAGTAAGAAACTAATATAGTATACACTAATATAAGGAATGCATAATCTCCGGTAAAGAGAAATAAATATATATATAAAGTAACACCCCCCCGCAAACTCAAGGTGGAGTAAACACTGAGAGTTTGGATAGAAGGTATTGATGTCGTTGAGTAGTCTGAGATTTGGTGAAGAAATCAGCAAGTTGTTGAGCAGAGGGAACGAACGGCAGAGATATCGTTCCATTAATGTAATGATGGCGCACAAAGTGACAATCAATTTCGATATGTTTAGTTCGTTCATGAAAGACAGGATTATTCGCAATTTTGATAGCACTTTGATTGTCACAATATAAAGGTGTTGAACTAGAACACTGGACACCGAGGTCACCAAGGAGTCGGCGAAGCCATACAATTTCCGAGGGCGAGAAGACATAGCACGATATTCACTTAGTACTAGATTTGGCGACAATATCTTGTTTCTTTGAACGCCAAGAAATCAGAGAATCCCCAAAGAAAACGCAATAGCCAGTCGTAGATCGACGATCAGTAGGATCTCCAGCCCAATCAGCATCACAATAGGCACGAAGTTGAGGCTTGGAAGAGGAAGAAAAGAATAGACTTTGATGAATACTTCCTCGTAAATAGCGCAAGATGCGTAAAAGAGCAGCATAGTGAACAGAAGTAGGCGCCTGCATAAATTGACTAACAATATGAACCGCATAAGCAATGTCGAGATATAGTGAGATAGACTAATGCACCAACTAGCTCACGATAACGTGTAGGATTAGTGAGAGGTTCGCCCATATGTGGAGTTAGCTTTTGGTGGAGCCGCATAGGAGCCGTTCTAGTAGCAGTCTCAGTGAGCTCAGCACGAGATAGCAAGTCGGCAGTGTATTTTTGTTGAGACAATATATATCCTCGAGGACTATATGCCACTTCAATCCCCAAAAAATATCGAAGAGGACCAAGATCCTTCATGTCAAATTGTTGCTGAAGATGGGATTTAACGGAACGAATACAATCAGGATCATCACCAGTAATTATCATATCATCAACATACAAAAGTAAGGCAGTGAGCCCGCGAGAAGATGTATGAATAAATAAGGCATGATCATTTTCGCTTTGATGAAATCCAAATGAAAGAATAGCAGACTGAAATTTTTCAAACCAAGCTCGGGGAGCTTGTTTAAGGCCGTATAAAGCCTTCCGTAGCCGACAAACATGACCGGATGAATGGGAAAGACCAGGAGGTGGTTGCATATAAACTTCTTCATGAAGATCCCCATGTAAGAAGGCATTTTTTACATCAAGTTGATAAAGAGGCCAGCTACGAGAGGCAGCAAGAGCAATAAGGATGCGAACAGAGGTCATCTTAGCAACAGGGGCGAATGTCTCCTCATAATCAATGCCATATTCTTGAGAAAACCCTCGAGCAACTAAACGGGCTTTATAACGATCAATTGAGCCATCAGAATTTGTCTTAATTTTATAAATCCACTTACAACTTATTGGAGTCTTGCCAGGCGGGAGAGGAACTAGTTCCTGGTACCGTACGATGAAGGGCGATGAAGTTACGTGGCCATTGAATCTCGCCATTAAGGAATGGAAGCGACATGGCGAAATGTACGGGGTTCCTGGATACTAGAAATGGCTGCAAGAAAAGCATGATATTGTGGAGAAAAAGAAGGAGAGGCAAGACAACCAAAAAATTGTGTTGGGCGGCGAGTACGAAGTGGATAGCGTCGCTCAGCAGTCGTCTGATCGTCGGAAGGAACAGTAATTGGTGGGTCGTCATGTGGTGCCGGTACTATAGAAACTTCTGCAGAAGACGAGGATTCAGTGGGCTGAGAGACAATTCGTTGGGGCTCTTCAGGAGAAGATGTGGTGGTCGACGAAGAATTAACAAGAAATGAAAGATCAATAACAGAAGGTGAAGAAACGGCAGAAGTATCAACGCTTAACTTAGATTGAGCATAATATGATATATGTTCAAGAAAAATGACATCTCGAGAAATTCGCATGCGACGAGAAGTAGGATCATAACATCTATACCCTTTATGCTCAAGACTATATCCTAAGAAAACACAAATTGACGATTTTGGAGTTAGTTTGGTTCGTTCATGCGGAGGCAAGAGAACAAGACAAGTACATCCAAAAACACGCAAATGAGTATAAGATGGTGATTTAGCATACAATCGCTCACTAGGAGAAACACCGGAGAAAAGATCGGAGGGCATAATATTAATCAGATAAATTGCGGTAGAAACCGCATCAGCCCAAAATTGTTTAGGCACAGACCCATCAATTAGAAGAGAGCGAGCGGTTTCAAGGATATGTCGGTGTTTACGCTCAGCAACACCATTTTGTTGAGGAGTATAAGGACAAGAGAGTTGCGGCAAAGTACCATGTTTAGCGAGAAGTTGGCGAAATTCATTTGAAAGGTACTCGCCGCCAGAATCAGAGCGAAAAATTTTAATGGTGGCACCAAATTGAGTTTGAACCACAAATTTTGATACAATTGAAAAACTTGATTTATTATGCATAAAATAAACCTGTGTAAAGCGTGAGTAATCGTCAATGAAAATAACATAATATTTATTGCCAACACGAGTTGATATAGGTGCGGTCCCCAAACATCGAGTGAATAAGATCAAATGGTGCACTTGAAACGTAATTGCTAACAGAAAAGGTTTAGTGGAATGTTTAGCAAGTTTGCATCCAATGCAAGAAACAGATTCAGAATTAAAAACAGGACCTAATACACCACTACGAACTAAAACAGTAAACTTATCAGAAGAAAGATGACCGAGACGACGATGCAAGAGATCAGAGTTTGAAGTTGTAGCAATATTTGCTGAATTAATTTTAGGAGGAAGGTGCAGATAGTCCATGTAGTACAGGCAGTCACGTCTATGGCCCTGTCCAATCAAAGTCCCGGTCCGACGATCCTGCACAAGACAAGAAGAAGAATCAAAGGTCACTGTGCAATCATGATCAGTAATTTGGCTGACAGATAGTAAGTTAAGAGAGAGTCGTGGTATATGTAGGACAGAGGAATAGTAAAGCGTCTGAAGTATCGATTTAGGTGAAACAACGCCACTATTATTGATGAAAGAGAGGTACCATCGGCGGTAAAAATATGTGAAGGTGAATTTAATTGAGAAGGTGAAGAAAGCAAAGAAGCATGTGGTGTCATGTGAAAAGATGCGCCTGAGTCTAAAATCCAGGAATGTTCCAAAGTACCTCCAGGACCAGTCATACCAAAACCTGATGGTGTAGATGGAAAAATAGAGGAGGACTGCCCTGACGAAGTGGACGGAGTCAACTGGTGTTGCTGAAACATCTGCAGTAGTTGAGGAAGACTCAATTGAATAGTTGAAGGATGATGCTCTGTAGATGACGCGTTGTTGACCGAAGGAACAGAAGGAGCAGATGCAACGGTAGGCATATTACGAGAGGATCGTAAATGCCGATCTCGCCCATTTCTTTCCGGCAATCTTGAATTGAGTGGCCCCAAAGATGACGAACGACATTGAATGCTCCGTTTGTCTTTTCTAGTACCAGGATTTGGAATGTAACTTGAAGGCGGTTGATGGTGAGAAGTAGGCGCTAGCACAGGAGGTGGACTTGTAGGGCCATGAGCAGCAAGAACGTTAGGCATTGTGGAAGTGGAGGAACTCAGAACTCGAAGACGTGTCTCCTCGGCAATCAGTTCCGCGAGAGCCACATCAATAGTAGGGAAGGGAGTTCGATGGAGTAGTTGGCCACGTAACGCTTCAAACTCAGGTCGTAGGCGCATAAGAAACTGGAACAATCGTTGTTGATCACGCACCTGCTTTTGCTTGACAATACACTGACAAGCTGAGCAAGTGCGACACAAGGGTTCATCCATGATCGCCAATTGACGCCAACGAGCCTGCATAAAACTGTAAAACTCTTGGATACTACGCTCACCTTGATGAGCCATGGAGATCTCTTGAAAGTCATCATATGATTGAGCATAACTAGACTGCTCATACATTTGCCGAAGAGACCACATCTCGGTGAGCGGTGGACAAATGGATAAGCTGCAGCCGAATGTCTATGTTTACCGATGTAGAGATAATTCCACGAGCACGTCGATCAGCAACAAGCCAGTCCTTGAGGGAATCATCGGTTGGTGGACCAGCACCATCAATATGTCCAGTAAGATCGAGAGCATCAAACAAGAGTTGAATGGACACCGACCATTCACGATAATTAGGCCCGGAGAGTTTAACATCGAGCTGAGCAATAGTCGATGCAGGAACCTGTACAGGCGGCATTGATGGAGGTGTCGGTGGAGGAACCTGTACAGGCGGCACTGATGGAGGTGCGGATGTCATGACAGAACTAGATCGAGAGATACCGACGACGAGCTTTTGCGTAAGCTAGTCGCGCTCTGATACCATGAAAATAAAGAATAATTGGAGAAGAAAATATATTTCATTCTGATTTGATAAATTACAAAAGACCTCTTTATATAAAGAGAGTCCGAGCTAATACATGGTGAGTTATGAATTAGTAAGAAACTAATATAGTATACACTAATATAAGGAATGCATAATCTCCGGTAAAGAGAAATAAATATATATATAAAGTAACAGCTTCAGCCCGAGAGGGGATTCCACACCATATATATATATAGAGAGAGAGATCCCTCCCGAGAAGGGTGGGGGCTCGCCGGAGGTAGCACTCCGAGAGGCGGCGCAGAGTGTGGAGAGGGCGGCGGCTGGCTGGACTAAGAGAGGGGCTGTAGGGTTAGGTCAGGGTTTCTAGTACATACGTATAGTATACCTATATATAGAACTAGACTGAAATACTATCAATAGCACCAAGCTATTCGTGCTATTGATTTTTTAGCTCTTGGATTGAAAAATGAGTGATTAGAATGATATGTGCCCCTAAGGTTGAGTGAGTGTTGGTTCCATAGTATAATCTAACAAGTAAAAATAATCAAAATGTTAAATTTAATCTGAAAAATCGATTGCACCAAATTCTTGGTGCTATCGATAAGATTTGACTCTATATATATATATATATAGAGAGAGAGAGAGAGAGAGAGTCCATTGTATGCTATTAATAGCACGACGAACTTGGTGCTAGTAAGTTTTCTATCATTGGATTAACCCTTTGATTAATTTTACCCGTTAGATTATACTATTCAACCAACCACCGACTAAACCCTACGGGGCACACATCATCCTAGCCGCACATCTTTTAATCCAAGGGTAGAAAACTTACTAGCTTCAAGTCATTGGTGCTATTAATAGTATTCCAAATTAGTTCTATATATATATATATATATATATATATATATATATAGGCTAGGCTACTATCCTATTAATAGATGAGCACTTGTCCTATCAAGTTTTTAACGCTGACGAGAAATCAGAGTGCTAGGATGATATTAGTTAGTTAGAGTTGAACGGTCCCCCTAGGGTTGAGTGTCCCCACCGGTTATAGTATTTAATCCAATGGTTAGAAATGCTGAAAAGAGTTGATCCAAAGGCTAAAAATCGATAGACAAGTGCTCTTATCCTATTAATAAGATAAGAGACTCTATATATATATATATATATATATATATATATAAAAGCACGTATATTTAAATTTGGGTCCTATTTACAGACCCATTTTTTAAGGAAAATTAGCGCTCATTTTATTAGTGACCATTTTTCTCTTCCGTACGTAAAATTTTAAATATAAGAATAAAAATGGAAATAGAAACCGCAATGAATACGTAATTTCCCTATAGTAGATTAATGTGTGAAAATCCTAAAAAATATATTTTTCTATACTATATATAAAAGCACGTATATTTAAATTTGGGTCTGTCGACAGACCCATTTTTTAGCGGGAAAATTAGCGCCCATTTTATTAGTGCCCATTTTTCTTTTTCCGTACGTAAAATTTTAAATATATAAGAATAAAAATAGAAATAGAAACCGCAATGAATACGTACTTTCTCTATAACAGATTACTAGTGTGAAAATCCTAAAAAATATATTTTATCCTATAAAAATTCTTTTCTATATATATTTAAGAATTTCAAAATATCTTTTCTTTTTAAGATAATGTATATTATTTCTATTTGAAATTTCAATAGTAAGTTTTCTATAATGATTTCATGTGTGAAAATTCTATAAAAGATATTTTTGTATTTAGTTTTAAAATATTTTTTTTAGATATTTTGAAAATCCTATAAAGAATTTTTTTCTATATGTATTTCCGAATTTCAAAATATCTTTTCTTTTTAAGATAACATATTTTATTTTTCTATTTAATTTCAAAATATTTTTTCAAAATATTTTTTTCTAATGGATTTTATTTTTCTATAATTCCAAAATATTTTTTCTTTTCTATATATATTTTCGAATTTCAAAATAGTTTTTCTTTTTAAGATATCAGATTTTAATTTTCCATTTAATTTCAAATTTTTTTTTTTTATTTTTACATTAATAAAAAAAATATTTATACTTGTCTATGACTTCAATTCTACGAACGGTTATGACCAATTAATTAAAAATATTGAAACTAAAAATAAACTATTATGTTCAATCTCTTAAAAAGTTGCATTTCTATCCATTTATTTTACATCACAATTTAAATCGAGTTTAAATTGTGAATTAAATTTAATTTTTTATTTTTTATTTTTGATATCAAATTTATCCATCTATTTTATATTAAAATTTAAATTTGATAATGTAGATAGTTTTTAATAAAATGTAACATATAAATTTAGAAAATATTTTATTTTAAATTTTTAATTAAATATGATTTACAAATGTTTATTGATTTAAAATAAATTTAAAAATTTGTTACGTGCGCTGCACGTACACTCAACTAGTATATATATATATATATATATATATATATATATAGAGTCCCACATTACTATCTATTATGAGTACGATCGCCTCGTACTCATAAGTTGTTTTCGATGATAGAGCTTCCGAATCAACGATCCACACCGTTAAACGTTATTTACAGAATTTAAAACTTCTAGAAATTAAATTTTATAAATTTTCGACATCATTTACCTTACGATCAAGAGATCACAAAATTGACAATTTTTAACTACTATGGGACGCTTACTAGTTTAACGGTGTAAAAGAATCGAAATAGGTTGAATTTTTGATAGAAAATTCTATTCACTACCTGAATAAAGATCAATAACTCCGATCTTAAATTAAAAGATCCGATCATCCATTTTTAGGATGTCGATCGATTTTGACCGTTCATTTTATACCCGCTTGATGGACTTTATAATGATTTCGAAAAATTACGAAATTTATTTTCTAGAAGTTTCAAATACTCTAGATCATGTTTAACGGTGTGGATCGTCGATTCGAAACCCCAACATCGAAAACAACTTATTGGTAGTAAGGGCTCTATACTCATAATAGTATAGTAGCTCCACTCTATATATATATATATATATATATATATATATATATATATATATATATATATATATGTATAGAGTCCCGCTACGGTGCTTGTAAAAGCACCAAGCACTTGGTGCTTGTGAATTTTTTTACCGTTAGATCTACAATTTTGATCATTTTCATCCGTTAGATATACTATTCAACCAACCACCCACTTAACCCAGGGGAACCCACATCATCCTAAACTCACCACCATAAATCCAAGGGCTAAAAACTTACAAACATATTATATTTGAATTTATATTTTAAAATTTTAAGTTTAATATAAAATATTTTGACATATGGTAAAAAAAAATAATTATTTCGGGTTCCAGTCTTCCGGTTTGGATTTAGTTTTGGGTTTCGAAAAATTGGTTAGTTTCAGGTTTAGATATGGATTTTTGAAATCCGTTGAGTTCGGAAATAGATTTTGCGATGGTTAATCGGGTTCGAATTCAAATTTTTAACCATTTTTTTTCTGAATAGTAATCCTAATCTTTTTAATTTTTATGTTTAAAATTATGTTTAAAATATTTATTAGCTCTAATAGCTAAAATACCATTATGTTTAAAACGTTTATTATCATTAACAATTCCATATTGTTCTTAATCTTATTATTTAGTAGGTTGAAATCAAATCATTGATAGAATAGTTTAAAGTCTGATCAGTCGAATCAATAGGTTCAATCTGATTTTTAAATTATTGATACTAATTTAATTAAAATAAATAATAAAAGTTAAGAAGCTAATTATAAACCAAAAGGTAACAAACTAAAATTTAAAAAATTTTAGTTTAAATGCTATGCCGATACCAAAATTGAGCCGACCTAACCCACGTATGAGCCAATAAGGACACGTGGTACACCAGGAGTCGGCAATAAGGCGCCTGAAGGACAAGAAGGCGGAAACGGTTGAAGATTGGGGCGTAACTTCCATGAGAAGTTGGCGTAACTTTCATGAGGAGTTAGCGTAACTTCCATGAGAAGTTAGCGTAACTTCCATGAGAAGTTAGCGTAACTTCCGCATTGTTACAACCACTCCCCCCAACTACTTTCAACCAACCAATAATGTAGGCTATAAATAGTAACTTTGAAGCCTGCAATAGGGGTCTTTCTCCATCCTGAGCGAGAAGACCACCCTTATTCCCTCTGCATTTCTAGGAGTAGTCTTAATGTAATCTTTTTCTTTTCCGCATTTACTGCTTTTTAGGAGTAGTTTGTAAGTTAGTTCTGTGGAGTCCGTCTCGCCCTGCATCACTCCCAAGTCCGTCTACCCCAGTGGCATCACTCCGTTGTAGACTACATTCGCAGAGTCCGTCCGCCCATGCATCACTCTGTTTTATATATATATATATATATATATAAAGATATTCGGTTCTTTCGGGCGATCAATCTCTGTATACTTCTTCTATTCGGCTCTTTCAGTCCATCAATTACTGTGTACTTCTTCCATTCGGCTCTTCTGCCGACATTGATCCCTGCACAGTTCGTACATTCGGCTCTTCCAGCCGTACCAGTTTTATAGTGAAGATTTTCGGACCCGGCTGATTCGATCCCTCATCAGCCGAATCGCTTGATCAGTCGAAGGGCGTAAACTTCGAGGGTCACTATCCGCAGCCGTTCCGCACCCCGACGGGCTTCCCAAGGAAGATCTTTGACCGGGTCAAGGGTCGGGAAAATCGGCACCTAACAACTGGAATGGAGGATTCAGTCACTTGGAGATGGAATTCAACCGGGCATTTCTCTACCAGAAGTGCTTATGATTTCCTCTCATTTCGCGGAGTGACGGATTGCAACCTACCACATGCACCTATGGAAACTAAAGGCTCCACTCAGGATCAAAATCTTCATGTGGTTAGCAGCGAGAAATAGGATTTTGACCGCCGAGAATTTAATCAAACGCGGGTGGCATGGACCCTCTATCTGTGTGCTGTGCTTTAAGAACGAAGAAAACCTGATTCATCTCCTTTTCGGCTGCAATTACGCGAGAGCTCTTTGGAAAGAATTACTAGCTGACATACCCAACACTGAGATTATCACGTGCTGTCGTTGCTGCTCATCCTCATCTTTTAACCATTCGAGAAATAAGTCCCTGTACTTGTCAATACCCACGATATCATCCTCCTTGACAAAATGTGCTAATTCTGCACGGCTTTTGCTACCGCCAACAGCTATTAGAGGTCTTCCTTCATTTTCCATTCCTCTCGTATCATATCGCTTCCTTCTTTCCATAATGTTTTGGAGCTTAATTTTGATCTCTTTAAGCCTCTCGCAAAGGTGATGCCAGGTTTTTATATTTCTGCACCTCTTGATTGCTGTGGATAGAACCCCTTCTTGCTCCTCACCCAGCTTGTACGTGAACTCATCTATAATATCCTCAATGTTGAAAGCCAAGTCTCTCGTTTGTTTTATAAATATTTTTGTGCTCTCATCCTTCTCTTTTAGTCTTTCTGCGATCTGTAGGAAAGATTGCATGCTCTCAAGCTCATCCTTAATGTCACTTATATCCTCCAGGAGTTCTTTCATTGCTGATATCCGTGTTAGTAATAGTGATGTTGCTGATTTAGTTGCTTCACTAACTAAGGTTGCACGGATATTCAGGAGTAATGAGCTTACCACAACCTCCGCCATGGGCACTTCTTCTGAATTGAGCATAAAATAAACAATCTTTTCAAATTACCATGTCTTTTCAATTAATGCACCACCAGTGAAAATGATTATTTTTTAACGCTCTTATGATTCTAGGTAATTTTCGTAAAAAAATTTGTAATTGTCTCTTCCAGGATAACTCTATAGTGTACTAAACAAACATCTGTTTGAATCCTCGATTAAAAGGAAGAAAACAAGTAACAACATTGTAATATGTAAGAACAACAAGCATGCAATAACTTGTTTGAGAATCAGTTTAACAAATTTTTGAGGTAAAAGATTCTGAATAACTAATCATGATACTAAGCTCCCACATGACCTCATATTTGTAAAGCAAGATGTGGAATAGTCCTTAATTTAGAGGATTATGAAATCAATGAAGAGTTGGAAAGCAAATGAATCTACTGCCAGTCACTAAGTAGAGGGTATTGAGTTCAACCATTAATTACTAATTACTAATCAAATATGATCAGATTCAATAAATTTAATTCATTTGTCATAAAGGTTATAATATCTTTTTCCACTTGGAGAATAATGTGAAACCAAAATCAAAGAGAGAAATGAGAGGCACCAACATAAGCTATTTGCTTGTACGTACTCCCCACATTTAATATTCTTAAATGTGCATGAAAAATGCATGCATCCTTGACTAATACACGCACGTGAATAGGGGTGGAACTGGGCCCGGGCCTAAACAAGGCCCGGCCCGATGGGCCATGTTTGGGCCGGGCTTTGGGTTTGAAAAATGTAACTTTGCGTTCGGGCCGGGCTTAAAAATTTAGGCCCGAAAAAGTTTTGGGCCGGGCTGGGCATGTCCAAGCCCGGCCCGAGCCTGACCCGAAAGCCCGATATATTAATTATCAATATAAAATATTTAATTATATATATATATATATATATATATATATATATATATATATATATATATATATATATATATATATATATATATATATATATATATATATATATATATATATATATATATAAGGAATAAATAATATAGTTTATTAGTATATCATATATATATAGTATATATTGTTATTAATGATATACATTTATATTAAAATTCCAATAAAAATAGGTTTTTTATTTTAGTTTTATACAATAAAAATATTTATGTATGATATGATAAATGCATAAAATGGGCCTACACAAAGCTCGATGGGTATTGGGTATTGGGCTTGGGCTCGGGCCGGGCTTTAATTTTTTTAAAAAAATGAGTAAAAGCCCGACCCGAAGTCCAATATTTTTTTTTGGGCCGGGCTGGGCATAGTATTATCCGACCCAAACCCGGCCGGTTCCACCCCTACACGTGAAGTATACGCGTACGTTAGTTAAAATGCATTTTGTGTCTTCTAATTAAAATAAGTCAAAGTCCAGGTCAAAGTCAAAGGGTACGTACACTGGCGAGTAGACATGGGTGTACTTCTTGTGTTTTCTAGAAGAAGAATTAATTAACTAATTAATTTCTTTTTGGGAAATTTTAATTTTCAAAAAGTAGTTAATTAGTATATTTTTACTTTTATTTTCTTATGATCTAAGAAATTTTATTACTTAAAACGACTTGTCATTAAATGGAGTACTACCAAAATGTTATGATTTAGAAACTACAGAATATTAAATTGATGTATTTTATAAAAAAAAAATGCTTTGGGCACCCCACTTTGGGGCATGGATTAGCGAGAAGAGATGAGCTATGATGGTCCTGGAACCCACAATGATTGAGTCAATAGACTTTTAGACCTACATTAATATCAAAATGCTATGATTTTTTGACCATCATAGCTCATATCTTCAAAAATTCAATCTATTTCAATTCTTTTACGCGTTAAACAAGCAAAGTATTCCATACCGACCGTTAAAAATCACAATTTTGTGAGCTTTTGATCATAAGGTAAATGATTTCGAAAAATTACGAAATTTATTTTTTAGAAGTTTCAAATACTCTAGATCATATTTAACGGAGTGGATCGTCGATTCGGAGGCCCCATCATCAAAAACAACTTATGAGTAGTAAGGGTCTACTACTCATAAGAGTATAGTAGCCCTACTATATATATATATTTATATATATATATATATATATATATATATATATATATGTATATGTATATATATATATATATATATATATATATGTATATATATAGAGAGATGGTGCTTGTAAAAGCACCAAGTATTTGGTGCTTGTGAATTTTTTACCGTTAGATCTACACCTTTGATCATTTTCATCCGTTAGATTATACTATTCAACCAACCACCCGCTTAACCCAAGGGGCCCACATCATCCTAACCTCACATCTATAAATTCAATGGCTAAAGTTACAAGCACCAATGACTTGGTACTTTTAAAAACATAGGAGCTCAATTCTATATATATATATATATATATATATAGAGTTGAGCTAGAATACTCTCAAAAGCACCAAAGGGGTGGTGCTTTTGAGTTTTTAACCATTGGATGGAGAGAAGTAGGGTTAAGATGATAGTGGTAGGTGTGGTAGATGGTGGTAGGTGGAATAGTGTTTGATCCAATGGGTATTAGTAATTGGGGAGTAGATCCATGCTTGAAAACTTAGACCAAGAGATTGGTTACAAGTATTCTAGCTCTACTATATATATATATATATATATATATATATATATATATATATATATATATATATATATATATATATATATATATATATATATATATATATATATATATATATGAGTCCTACATTATACTCTTATGAGTATAGAGCCTCTTATACTCATAAATTTTTTGCCGTTAGATCTACTCTTTAATCATTTTCACCCATTAGATTATACTATGCAACCAACCACCCACTCAACCCTGTGCCCCACTATCAACCTAACCATAACCACTCTCATCCTAACCGCACATTTTTTCATCATAAAAATTTATGAGTAAAAAATATATACTCATAATATATATAGTAACTATATATATATATATATATATATATATATATAGAGTAGAGGCTACTATACTATTATGAGTAGTGAGCCCTACTACTCATAAGTTGTTTTCGATGATGGAGCTTCCGAATCGACGATCCACTCCGTTAAATATGATATAGGATATTTGAAACTTCTAGAAAATAAATTTCGTAATTTTTCGAAATCATAATAAAGTCCATCAAGCGAGCATAAAATGAACGGTCAAAATCGAACGATGTCTTAAAAATGGATAATCGGATCCTTCAATTTAAGATCGGAATTATAGATCTTTATCTAGGTAATGAATAGAATTTTCTATCAAAAATTCAACCTATTTGGATTCTTTTGCACCGTTAAACTAGCAAGTATTCTATACCTACTGCTAAAAATTGTCAATTTTGTGAGCTTTTGATCATAAGGTAAATGATGTCGAAAAATTATGAAATTTAATTTCTAGAAATTTTAAATGCTCTAGATAACGTTTAATCTGTGGATCGTCGATTCGAAAGCTTTATTATCGAAACAACGAGTACGAGCGATCGTACTCATAATAATATAGAAATCTCTCTCTCTCTCTCTCTCTCTCTTTCTATATATATATATATATATATATATATATATATATATATATATATATATATATATATATATATATATATATAGTAGGTAAAATAAATATTATTAATAAGACCAATGACTTGGTCTAGTAAGTTTTCTACCATTGGATTAAAAAATGTGCGGCTAGGATGATGTGGGCTCTAGGGTTGAGTGGGTGGTTGGTTGAATAGTATAATCTAACGGTAAAATTAATCAAAAGGGTTAATCCAAGGGTAGAAAACTTACTAGCCAAGTTCGTCGCGCTTATTAATAGATACCACCCGGACTCTCTCTCTCTCTCTCTCTCTCTCTCTCTCTCTCTCTCTCTCTCTATATATATATATATATATATATATATATGGGGACATCCCTCTCATGTGGTCCACGGGCCGAAGCGGCCTCGTGGACCCCGTGAAAACCACGGCTATGTGCTGCGGTTTTTCTCGGCTCCGCGCGTAGAGCCCGCGCCGCGCCAAGCCCCCGCGCCCGCTTCCGCTTCCGCTCCGCCGCCGCGCCGGCGCCCGGCCTCGCCCGGCGCCTCCGGGCCCCCGCGCCGGCCCCCGCGCCAGGCCTCGCGCTCACGCGCAAGAGAGAGAGAGACCCGGGGTGGGGTGGGGAGAGGGAGAGAGGGGGTAGAGAGAGAGAGAGAGAGAGAGAGAGAGAGAGAGCCGGAGGGGGAGAGACCCCGCGCCCCCGCCGTCCCGAACCCCCCGCCCGCCCACCCGCTGCCCCGCTGCCGCCCGCCCGCGCCCCCGGCCCCCGCTGCCGCCGCGCCCGCCCGCCCGCGCTGGAGAGAGAGAGAGAGAGAGAGAGAGAGAGAGGGGGCGCGGGCGCGAGCCGCGCGCCGGGGGGAAAGAGAGAAGGAGAGGGAGAGAGGCGGGGGGTGGGGGAGAAACAGGGGGAGAGAGACGGGGGAGAAAGAGGGGAGAGAGAGACGTCTCTCTCTCTGGCGGGCCCCCGGGAGGGAGAGAGTCTCTCTCTCTCTCTTTCTTTTCTCTCTCTCTTTCTTTTTCGGGAGAAGTGAGCAGGCCGGGAATCGCTGGGAAGACGCCACGTCAGCTGTTCAGGGCCGGCCCCTTCTGTGGGCCCGCCCCCTCTTGTTTGCTCTCTCTCTCTTTCTTTTTTTTTTCTAGAGAACTGAGCCGGATGGGAATTGCTAGGAAGGGGCCACGTCAGCTGTTCAGGATTTGTCTTTTATTATATGTATAGATAGATTATCTATACTTCTATATTTCTATACTTTCATGCTTATTTCTTAATCTTTATGACTAAATTTTACACATAGCCAATTAAGAAGGAGTGGGGCTTTTTTTTTTGACTTTTTCTCTTTTTCTTTAAATTTATTAAGGCTTAAAGATTTGTAAATTATATTGCATACTATTGTGAGTTTTTTTTAGTCATATCAACTACAATATTATATTTTATTTGATTATTGTATTCTAAAAATAATTTTAATTATTCATTTGCATGATATTTGACCTCTTTCGAACAAGATTGAATAATTTTGTTGGAACGATTGATTCTTTTTCATTATAGTTTTTTTTTTCTTTTAAGTGTTGTCTATAATATAAACTATATTTACTATTTTTTTATAGTAAACTGTTATTTTATTCTTTACAAATTGTTGGGACGGAGTAATGCTACCCACTATGAATAGGACTCGTATACTACAACAAAAACTATTTATATAGCGATATTTTTAAATATAGGTACAGATAAAAAAAATGATGCTAGCTAAATTACCGACACTTTTAAAAAGTGTTGCTATATATGGGATCGCTAGGTATATAGTGATAGTTAAAGAGTGTCGCTATAACCTAAAATAGTACTTCTAATTTAGCAACACTTCTTTAAGCGTTTAGCAACCGCCGAAACTCTATCTCGTTGCCTGCAATGGCAGAGGAGGACGACCGAAAATAGCTCTTCGTCTAAAATTTCAAAGTGGATTGAGTAAAGAGAGAAGAGAGATAGTAATTAATTATAACGACCACCCACTAAGAACAATAACTCGTTTGGCCCAACCACCGCCTAAAATGCTTAAGCCCGCTTATTATTACAAGTGCATAAGTCTCTTATAAAGACAATGACAACCCTATTTCCATCCGATGTGGGACTATTGGAGTGTCACAGACTCCCCCCGCTAAGAGCCTGACGTCCTCGTCAGTCCAATCATACACATAGCCTAAGATTACAAGGCGATGTGAGACTCATCTCGCTAGCCCGTCATCCGCACTCACCTGAGACTCGCCACACATGTCCGCTAGTGAACCGACTCGATACTAAATGTAACGATCCACCCACTAACAAAAATAACTCGTTGTCCAACCACCGCCCAAAATACTTAAGCCTAGTTTTTATTACTAGTGTCTAAGTCTCTTATAAAGACAATGACAACTCCATTCCCATCCGATGTGGAACTATTAGGGTGTCACATTAATTTTTTTTTTCTTTTCTGTTTGTGATCGGGCCAAATAGGCTGGGTGTGGTGGGTTGAGTAGAGTAACATTTTAATTTTGGTTAGATTGAGCTTTATATTTAGGCATTACTATATGTTTTTTTAAGTTTTAGTATAAATGGGACACTTACACAAAAGTGTCCTAAATATGTGTCCCTATAATCTAATTCTGTTGTAGTGGTATGACCCACCCGAGTTGTCTCCGCGTGGAGACCGAGCAATGCTACCGACTATGAATATACTCCGTGCACCTAGTGTACTTCTTTATATCTATTTAAATTATAAATTATCTATGCCCGCTCCGAGTCTTCCTCCTTCAGCGCCGCCGTCGGTGCTAGCGAAGGCGGAGGTAGAGGTGGAGGAAGAGGAGGTGACGCCGCCCTCCTTACCGTCGCTGAGGGTCGCGAAGGCGGTGGAGGAGACGACGAGGGTCGGAAAGAAGAAAAAAAATAAACAATGAGAAGGAAAAAAAAAAAAGAGAAAAATGAATAAAAATATTTTGATGCCCACTTTTACAAAATCTCGAGACTAGTAGATTTTTTATGCAAAAAGGTCATTTATTATTGAGATTAGATTTTCGATAGTTATTTTAGTAATTTTAGAATAAATTTAAAAATTTTTGAATAATAAAAGGTGAATAATCAAAAGGAGCCCCTATAATTCCGCGGCACATGTACTGTGACCAAGTACTGATGGGAAAAGTCAAAAGGCAAGTTTCTTGGTAGCGGTCCAAATCAGTTGCTCCCAATTATTTGTTTATTTAGTGCATTCACATCTCTCACTCCTCAATCCCTAAGACATGTACTTCATGATCTTCTTAATTTGGTTGTAGTATTTTCTCCAGTCAAATTGATATTAATTATTTTGGAGCAGCTCCCTCCTCAATCTCCTTTCTGGGTCTGTGGTTAGTTAATATATTGTTCTTCTTCTTCTTCCCCTACTCTTTTTAATTAATTTTTATTTTCTTTGCTATCAAGTAGTTGATTCTGCAAAAGGGTATAAGGAGTATACTATATGTCTTTGTTGACTAATGTGTTGTTTGGATTCACTTGACCTTTGGAAACAAAATAACAAGAAATAATAATGAAGGTACGTAGAATAATTTTGTCTCATGCAGTATTTTCACTTTATTGTTGATAATTGTGCATCTAAATCGATGATCAATGCCATGAGAGATGATTAAGGACACTAGTCAAATAATGTCAAAAAGTTATGAAATTTAGTTTCCAAATATTTTTAATAGTGTAGATCAAGTCTATCGATCGGAGCCGATCGTTGATTTAAAAGCAAAGATCATTAAAAACAACTTTAAGATTTAAAGTCTCCGCAGACCGAGCATAGATACCAACTTAGCTCCATATATATAATGGTATATGGGCAATAAATAGAATTCATTTCAACAAATTGTATATACGTTGGAAATGAATAGTACAATTTTAAAGGAAAAAATAATTAATTAGCATACAATTTTAAACTGAGTTAATTAATAAAGTAATTTGAATAGTTTCTTGAAATTAAAAGATTATTTTTTATATAGATAATTTTTTAGAAATATCTATAAAATTAGAGGTGGACGGAAGGGTATGTACTCATGAAATTAACTCTTATCATTATAAGGTTATTAGTATATATAAGAACTCGATTCCACCATGTTCACACGATAATGAAATAAGATGAAAATAATTAAAATTTGGTTTGCTTTATACTTATTGAAAGTCAACTAACCCAAGATTTAAATTGGCTTAAAGATATATCAGAATTAAGTGCAGGATAGAGGAAGAGGGAGAGAGTAATTAAATAATATATACACGCATATGAAAGTGCATATCAATATGATGTATTTAAGTATATATGTCGTACACATCTACAAGTAATTGCATGTAATTAAGCCTAACAATACATTATTAGTCACCTAATTTTTCCTGAAATTTCATTTACTTCATAAAATTTTTAGTTTTTTCTTTTAAAATCAAGTTATCGAACTTTAACTTCTATTTCAATTAGATCACTGGTCAAAATTTATTTCAGATGAAATTTCACTTTGGTATAATTATTTTATAATAATTGAATAAGTAGCCAGATAATTTCTAACGGTTAACGTGACATTATGACAATTGAATTACTATTACTTAACTTGTTGTAACGACCCCCAGCCCACTGGCAATAATAACTCGGTGGGCCCAACCAACGGCCCAAAATGTTTAAGCCCAGTTATTATTTCTAGTATCTAAGTCTATTATAAACCCAATGACAACTCCATTTCCATCCGGTATGGGACTATTGGGTTGTCACAGATTCCTCCCGTTAAGGTCCTCATGTCCTCGTCAGTCCAATTACACACAATATCCAAGAACACCAGGTAATGTGAGACTCGTCTCGCTAGCCCATCATCCAAACCCTGGCTCAGCCGAGACTCGCCACACATGTCAAACTGGTGAACTGTCTCTGATATCAAATGTATCGATCAACAACAATAACTAGTTGGGCCCAACCACCCAAAATGCTTGGCAGGTTATTATTCTAGTGTCTAAGTCTCTTATAAACTCAATGACAACCTCATTCCCAACTATTGGAGTATCATACTTGTTTTGTTTAAACCCTAGAGGGACGACCACTAAATGCATACTATTAATAATACGTACACCACTATTATTATAATTCTGTAATGTTTCATCCAAATTTTAAAAATTTGATAGTAAAAGAGCCAAAATACTATTAATAGTATTCTAGCCCAATTCTCTCTTTCTCTTCCTCTTTAATTACTTAATGCTTCCAACTTTTTGACCATTAGATCAAAAATTGTATAGTCGGAATGATAGTGCTCCCTAAAATTGAGTGCTCCCTCCCTATAGGATATATAAAAATATTAATCCAAATATCAGAAATAATCAAAGGACCCGATCCAAGGCCAAAAAGTCGAAACACGAAATCTTTTATGCTTAATATATATATATATATATATATATAGTCCGGCTACTATACTATTATGAGTACGATCTCCCTCGTACTCATAAGTTGTTTTCGATGATAGAGCTTCCGAATCGACGATCCACACCGTTAAACATTATCTAGAGCATTTAAAACTTCTAGAAATAAAATTTTATAATTTTTCGATATCATTTACCCTACGATCAAAAGCTCACAAAATTGACAATTTTTAATGGCCGGTATGGAATACTTTCTAGTTCAACGGTGTAAAAGAATCGGAATTTGTTGAATTTTTGATAGAAAATTCTATTAAATACATAGATAAAGATCAATAACTCCGATCTTGAATTGAAGGATCCGATCATCCCTTTTTAGGATGTCGTTCGATTTTGACCGTTCATTTTATACCCGCTTGATGGACCTTATAATGATTTCGAAAAATTACGAAATTTATTTTCTAGAAGTTTCAAATACTCTAGATCATGTTTAACGGTGTGGATCGCCGATTCGAAAATCCCAACATCGAAAACAACTTATGAGTAGTAGGGGCTTTATACTCATAATAGTATAGTAGCCCTACTCTATATATATATATATATATATATATATATATATATATATATATATATATATATATATATATATATATAGAATTGAGCTCCTATACTTTTAAAAGTACCAAGTCATTGGTGCTTGTAAGTTTTAGCCCTTGGATTTATAGATATGAGGTTAATATGATGTGGGTCCCCTTGGGTTAAGTGGGTGGTTGGTTGAATAGTATAATCTAACGGATGAAAAGAATCAAGGTCATAGATCTAACGATAAAAAATTCACAAGCACCAAGTGCTTGGTGCTTTCTAAGCACCATGTGGACTCTATATATATATATAGACTCATATATATATATATATATATATATATATATATATATATATATATATATATATATATATATATATATATATATATATATATATATATATTTTATCTATTATGAGTAGTAGAGCCCTACTACTCATAAGTTGTTTTCGATGATAGAGCTTCCGAATCGACGATCCACTCCGTTAAATATGATCTAGAGTATTTAAAACTTCTAGAAAATAAATTTCGTAATTTTTCAAAATCATAATAAAGTCCATCAAATGGGCATAAAATGAAGCAGAAATCGAACGATGTCCTAAAAATAGATGATCGGATCTTTCAATTTAAGATCGGAGTTATTGATCTTTATCTAGGTAGTGAATAGAATTTTCTATCAAAAATTCAACCTATTTCAATTCTTTTACACCGTTAAACTACCAAGTATCCCATATCGGTAGTTAAAAATTGTCAATTTTGTGAGCTTTTGATCGTAAGGTAAATGATTTCGAAAATTACGAAATTTATTTTCTAGAAGTTTTAAATACTCTAGATCATATTTAACGGAGTGGATCGTCGATTCTAAGCTCTATCATTGAAAACAACTTATGAGTAGTAGGCTCTACTACTCATAATAATAGTATAGTAGCCCTACTCTATATATATATATATATATATATATATATATATATATATATATATATATATATATATATATATATATATAGAGAGAGAGAGAGAGAGAGAGAGAGAGAGAGAGAGAGTGGTATGCTTATGGAAGCACGGAGGCCTCCGTGCTTCCACTTTGTTTTCGATCTTCGGACTTTCGAATTGACGATCACTCAGTTAGACTTGATCTAGAGTATTTAAAGTATCTAGAAAATAAATTTCGCGATTTTTCGATATCATTTGCCTAGTGATCGAAGTGGCTCAAAATCAACTATTTGAAATAAAAATCTTACAAAATATGATGATATGACATTAAAATTTTAGATCAAATTTATTGATCTTGTTTTATATGGTATAAAGAATTTTCTATCAAAATTTCATGTGATTTGGATATTTCTACACCGTTAAACTTGCAACTACTTGCGTAGTAAAAATTAGTGATTTTGAGCCTCTTCGATCACTAGGCAAATGATATCGAAAAATCGCAAAATTTATTTTCTAGGTACTTCAAATACTCTAGATCAACTCTAACGGAGCCGATCGTCATTTCGAAAGTCCGAACATCAAAAACAAAGTGGAAGCACTAAGCATCTTCGCTATAAAAGCATACCGGACAACTCTATATATATATATATATATATATATATATATATATAGAGTCCTACTATACTATTATGAGTACGATCGTCCTCGTACTCATAAGTTGTTTTCGATGATAGAGCTTGCAAATCAACGATCCACACCGTTAAACGTTATCTAGAGCATTTAAAACTTCTAGAAATAAAATTTTATAATTTTTCGACATCATTTACCTTACGATCAAGAGGTCACAAATTTGACAATTTTTAAGCAGTAGGTATGGGATATGTGCTAGTTTAACGGTGAAATAGAATCAAAATTTGTTGAATTTTTGATAGAAAATTCTATTAACTACATAGATAAAGATCAATAACTTCGATCTTGAATTGAAGGATCCTATCATCATTTTTTAGGACGTTGTTCGATTTTGACCGTTCATTTTATGCCCACTTGATGGACTTTATTACGATTTCGAAAATTTACAAAATTAATTTTTTAGAAGTTTCAAATACTCTAGATCATATTTAACATAGCGGATCTTCGATTCGGAAGCTTCATCATCGAAAACAACTTATGAGTAGTAGGGCTCCAATACTCATAATAGTATAGTAGCCCTACTCTATATATATATATATATATATATATATATATACTATTATGAGTAGGGCTACTATACTATTATGAGTAGTAGAGCCCTACTACTCATAAGTTGTTTTTAATGATAGAGCTTACAGATCGGACGATCCACTCCGTTAAATATGATCTAGAGTATTTAAAACTTCTAGAAAATAAATTTCGTAATTTTTCAAAAATCATAATAAAGTCCATCAAACGGGCATAAACGAATCAAATCGAACGATGTCCTAAAAATAGATGATCTGGATCCTTCAATTTAAGATCGAGTTATTGATCTTTATCTAGGTAGTGAATAGAATTTTCTATCAAAAATTCAACCTATTTCAATTCTTTTACACCGTTAAACTACCAAGTATCCCATATCGCCGTTAAAAATTGTCAAATTTTGTGCGCTTTTGATCGTAAGGTAAATGATTTTGAAAAATTACGAAATTTATTTTCTAGAAGTTTTAAATACTCTAGATCATATTTAACGGAGGGATCGTCGATTTGGAAGCTCTATCATCGAAACAACTTATGAGTAGTAGGGCTCTACTACTCATAATAGTATAGTAGCCCTACTCTATATATATATATATATATATATATATATATATATATATATAGAGAGAGAGAGAGAGAGAGAGAGAGAGAGAGAGAGAGAGAGAGTCCTACCGTTATGCTATCAATAGCACGAAGAACCTGCTACCAATTTTTCCACCATTAGATCCACCACTTTGATGATTTTCATCCGTTAGATCATACTATTCAACCAACCACCCACTTAACCCTAGAGGCCCACATCATCCTAACCGCACATCTCTCAATCCAACAAATAACTTGGTAGCACCAATGACTTGGTGCTATTAATAGCATAGTAGCCTAGTTCTTATATATATATATATATATATATATATATATATATATATATATATATATAGAGTCCCTACTATACTTTTATGAGTATAGAGGCTCTTGTACTCTTAACTTTTTGGCCATTTGATCCACCCTTTAATCATTTTTACCCGTTAGATTATACTATTCAACCAACCACCTACTCAACCCTGTGCCCACTATCAATCTAACCGTAATCACTCTCATCCTAGCCTCACATTTTTTCATCTCAACGCCAAAAAGTTATGAGTACGATGGCTCCAATACTTATAATAGTATAGTAATCGTATATATATATATATATATATATATATATATATATATATATATATATATATATATATATATATATATAGAGTCCTATTATATACTATTACGAGTACGATCGCCTCGTACTCATAAGTTGTTTTCGACGATAGAGCTTCCGAATCGACGATCCACACCGTTAAACGTTATATAGAGCATTTAAAACTTCTAGAAATAAAATTTTATAATTTTTCGATATCATTTACCTTACGATCATATATATATATATATATATATATATATATATATATATATATATATAGAGTCCTATTACTATACTATTATGAGTACGATCGCCTCGTACTCATAAGTTGTTTTCGATGATAGAGCTTAGAATCGACGATCCACACCGTTAAACGTTATATAGAGCATTTAAAACTTCTAGAAATAAAATTTTATAATTTTTCGATATCATTTACCTTACGATCAAGACGTCACAAATTTGACAATTTTTAACGGTATGGAATACTTGCTAGTTTAACGGTGTAAAAGAATCGAAATTTGTTGAATTTTCGATAGAAAATTCTATTCACTACATAGATAAAGATCAATAACTCCGATCTTGAATTGAAGGATCCGATCATCCTTTTTAGGATGTCGTTCGATTTCAATAGATTCGTTTTATACTAGCTTGATGGACTTTATAATGATTTCGAAAAATTACGAAATTTATTTTCTAGAAGTTTCAAATACTCTAGATCATGTTTAACGGTGTGGATCGCCGATACGAAAACCCCAACATCGAAAACAACTTATGAGTAGTAAGGGCTCTATACTCATAATAGTATAGTAGTACTCTATATATATATATATATATATATATATATATATATATATATATATATATATATATATATATATATATATATATATATATATATAGTCCCGCTATGCAATCAATAGCACGAAGCACTTGGTGCTACCAAGTTTTCTACCGTTAGATCCACCCTTTGATGATTTTCACCCATTAGTGTTGGCCTAGTGGCCCTAATATTGTATTAAATTTTGATGATAACAAATAATCACTTTTAAATTGGACTAACCTCTTTATCTTGAGCTTTATGTTTTTAGATCAATCTAAGAGGATTCAAGATGGGCAAACCTCTAAGTAGTAAGCTTCAACTTTTGAAGCTATACTTGCTTCTTTTGTCAAAATGACAAACTTACTCTCTCTCTACTTTTACTTGAATTAAATCTAAATTGGAGTGAGACATTCTGAGCTAATTCTCTTTTCTCTATATGCTCAAAACATTGACATTCGTCAAGTTTGGGTTTTTTGTTCGGCGACCCACGTGAATCCGAAATCTACGGTATTTTTGGGCTCGCTACTTGATATTCGAGCTATCCTCGGATCACTCTTTTTAACTATTCCGGGACCGCACACTTAGGTTAGGTCGACCGAAATTACTTTATCGGGTTGCGTGTTGTACCCGAGAATGTCGAGCAAAGACGGCAACTCGGCGCGCGCAGCGCGCGCGTCTTGAAATTCCGGCGCCCACGCAATGTCGGAAGCCCTAAAAGGTTTTGTCGGGAATTCGCGCGCGTGCCCGACCGGTCGAAAAGTCGGCGCGCATGTCGGGCGCCGGTAATCATGACGTACGGATCGGAAAAGCGGCGCACGCGGGCGACGGGATGCAGAACCGTGCGCGTACACAAGTTCGGGCGCCGGAATGTACTTTAGGCGCCGAAATATCAACGTCCAGGAGCTGGCCGAGGCTATAAATAGATGACCTTTGGGCTTCTCAAAGGCATCTTCTTGCACTTGATTTTAAGCTAAAAACTTCAGCATTTTAAAACACTTAGCTCTCAATTCTCTTTTTCAATTTGA
This sequence comes from Aechmea fasciata, assembly GCA_025177825.1. Lineage (NCBI taxonomy): Eukaryota > Viridiplantae > Streptophyta > Magnoliopsida > Poales > Bromeliaceae > Aechmea > Aechmea fasciata. Next base: position 10,537,334 of record CM045928.1, on the reverse strand, counting down.
GTGAAATTGTAGTGAGATTTATTCTTGTAAAAAGAGAGAGAGGAAAAGTCTTGAAGCTTGATAAGAAGAAGATCTTGGTGTAAAGGCTTGGTGCTTGCCCGCAAAAGCATCAACTAGTGGAGATCCAACTTTCTCTTGCGTTGAGAAGTTGGCGGGGACGTAGGGCAAAGTCGAACCTCGAAACAAATCGACCGTGTGGATTCTTGAGTTTGAACTTCTCTATATTTCTCTTTGTCGATTGTTTTGGGTTTCTTTTTAATTAACTTGATTTTTGACTTTTTATTTTAGAAACCTAATTCACCCCCCCCCTCTTAGTTTGCCATTTCGATCCTCAATTGGTATCAGAGCGAGGACTCACATTTTTTTGATTAACATCTAAGTGAGAATGGCATCTATGGGAAAGAATATCGAAGGACAATCTATTGTTCGGCCACCATTTTTTGATGGAACCGATTATCCTTTTTGGAAGATTAGAATGAAGATATTCTTTCAATCTCTAGATTTTGATGTTTGGGATATAGTCGAAAGTGGTTATATCACTCCATCAAAACCTAGAGCGGAATGGAATGAAGCGGAAAAATCTCGCTTTCAATTGAATGCTAAAGCTATCAATTCATTCCTTTGCGCTCTTAGTAGAGAAGAATTTCATCGAATCTCTATATGCACAACGGCTAAAGAGATTTGGGATAAATTAGAAGTTACTCATGAAGGTACTTCTAGGGTGAAGGAATCTAAAATAAGCATGCTCATGTCAAGTTATGAACTATTCAAAATGGAGGAAAGTGAATCCATTTCGAATATGTTCACAAGATTTACTAACATTGTGAATAGCTTGAAAGCCTTAGGCAAGGATTTTCCTCAATCGGACTTGGTGCGAAAACTTCTTCGAGTACTACCAAGAAGTTGGATACCTAAGGTTACGGCTATCCAAGAAGCTCATGACTTGGACAAAGTAAAGATTGATGAGCTTGTTGGATCGCTCATGGCGCATGAACAACGCCTCAAGGAGTATGATAACGAAGTAGCTCCCGAGAAAAAGAAAAGCCTTGCACTTAAAGGAGTGGTTGCCTCCGATAGTGAAAATGATGAAGAAGGTTCGAGCGAAGAAATTGCTATGATTTCAAAGAGGCTCGACCGACTAATCAAGAAGCGCAACTTGAGGAGACCTAAGCGAGACGGGTTTAAAGGTGAAGGATTCAAGAAAGGAATCATTTGCTACAATTGCAACAAACCGGGGCATTTAAAAAGTGAATGCACTCTTCCTATCAAACCCTTTAAGAAAGACAAGAAAAAGAAGGCTTTCAATGCACTAAATTGGGACGCCCCCGACGAATCTAGCGATGACGAGTCGGAAAAAGAAGTTGCCCAAATTTGCCTTATGGCTTTTGAAGATGAGGTAAACAATTTAAGTTATGATGAACTTTTAGAAGCTTTCTTTTCTTTATATGATGATCTACAAAGTTTGGGTCCTAAATATACATCTCTCAAAAAGCAAAATGCTTCATTAGAGATGGAAGTTAACAACTTAAAATCTTCAACTTCAAATCCTTCTTTGGTACTTGTAAATGAAAACTCTTTACTCAAGAAAGAGCTCAAACAAGTAAATGAGACATGTTGTAGTCTCATTCATGAAAATGAGGTATTAAAGAAGAAACCTGAAGGTCAAAATTTTAAGTCAAGCTTCCATTGTAACAATCAACTTGAGAAGCTTAAAATTGAGAACCAACAACTCAAAGTTGGCTTAAGTGAGTCTAAGAAAACTCTTGAGAAATTTGTTGGTGGAACTAAGTATCTAAATATGATACTTGGAAACCAAGTTGTAAACTTCCAAAAGTTTGGGATAGGTTATGTGCCTAATCCAAACAATGTTAAGTTAACAAAAACTAAAAGAAAGGTTTTTGTTAAAAGCTCAAATCAAAACCCATCTTTGCATTGCTCCTATTGCAATATTAGAGGACATCATACATCTTCTTGTAAATATAAGAAAAATCCTAAACTTAACCAAATTTGGGTTGTGAAAGGTTCATCTAACTCTAAAGGACCCAATCTCACTTGGGTACCAAAGTTAAACACTTAATTTGTTTTTGTAGGTGTGTCTCCAATCAAAAGGTGCAAGCAACAAATGGTACTTAGATAGTGGATGTTCAAGACACATGACTTGGGATCAAACCAAGTTTAAATCTATTGAAATGAAAGATGGAGGATTCGTCACCTTTGGAGACAACACAAAAGGAAAGATCATTGGAATCGGCACTATTGGTAATGAAAAGGTTAATATTTCTAATGTTCTTTTAGTTGATGGTCTTAAGCATAATTTACTAAGCATTAGTCAATTATGTGACAAAGGCTATTTTGTTAAGTTTGAAGCATCTCATTGTAGTATTCTTGATCCATCTACTAATGAGGTAGCTTTTATGGGATTTAGATCCAAGAATGTTTATACCGTTGATTTAGGCAACCTCTCCCATGAAGGAGAAAAATGTTTTTCGGCTCAATCTAACGAATCTTGGCTTTGGCATAAAAGGTTAGCACATGCTAGTATGGACTCTCTTTCAAAACTTTCTAAAAGAAAACTAGTAAAAGGCCTACCTAAAATAGATTATGCCAAAAGTGAGGTTTGTGATGCTTGTGCTCAAGCTAAGCAAGTAAAATCATCTTTTAAATCCAAAAATTTTGTCTCCACTATTAGGCCATTGGAATTGATTCACATGGACCTCTTTGGACCAATTGATGTCACTAGCCTCGGTGGAAGCAACTATGTTTTTGTTATTGTTGATGATTACTCTAGATTTACTTGGACTTTATTTTTAAGACACAAGTATGATACTTTTAAATCCTTCAAAGATTTTGTCTATCGTGTTCAAAATGAAAAGAGTTGTATGATTTCCAAAATTAGAAGTGATCATGGTGGTGAATTTGAAAATCACAACTTTGAAAAGTTTTGCAATGAATTGGGAATAGAACATCAATTTGCTACTCCTCGAACACCTCAACAAAATGGGGTTGTTGAACGCAAAAATAGATCCATTCAAGAAATGGCTAGATCTATGTTAATTGAGGGGGAGTTGCCTAAGTATTTTTGGGCCGAAGCCGTAAACACGGCTTGCTATATTATGAACCGTGTTCTAATTCGACCAATTCTTGAGAAAACTCCTTTCGAATTGTGGCATGATAGAATTCCCAATATTGGTTACTTCAAAATCTTTGGTTGTAAATGTTTCATTTTGAACACAAAAGACAAATTGGGAAAGTTTGATGCTAAATCCGATGAAGCTATATTCTTGGGCTATTCCTCTATTAGTAAAGCTTATCGAGTTTATAATCGACGAACTTTAGTAATTGAGGAAAGTATGCATGTTCTTTTTGAAGAATTTAAAGGCAAGGATATCTCTTTTGAAGATGATCTTCTTGACTTTGAGAAGCTAAACATAAACTCCACACCTCAAGATGTTGAACAATCTAAGGAAGTTGAGAAGTTCATTTCCAAAGATAATGAACCTACTCCTCTACCTAAAGTGTGGAAATTTGCCACTTATCATCCCAAGGACTCCATTATTGGAGATCCAAGTCAAACGGTCAAGACAAGATCTTCTTTAAGATTACTTTGTGACCATTTGGCTTTCATATCTCAAATTGAACCTAAAAATTTTGTTGAAGCTAGCAATGATGAATATTGGCTCATTGCGATGCAAGATGAACTCAATCAATTTGAGAGGAACCAAGTTTGGACGCTTGTGGAAAGACCAAGTGATCATACCGTTATTGGCACTAAATGGGTCTTCCGAAACAAGCGAGATGAATCGGGTGTCGTGGTTCGAAACAAGGCTAGACTAGTGGCCCAAGGTTTCAACCAAATTGAAGGAATTGATTTTGATGAAACTTTTGCACCGGTTGCTCGACTTGAAGCTATTCGAATTCTTTTGGCATTTGCCTCCTACATGAACTTCAAGTTATTTCAAATGGATGTTAAAAGTGCTTTCTTAAATGGATTCATTTCCGAAGAAGTCTATGTTGAGCAACCACCCGGTTTTGAAAAGCACGACTTTCCGGATCATGTTTTTAAACTTTCAAAAGCACTTTATGGTTTAAAGCAAGCTCCTAGAGCTTGGTATGAAAGACTTAGCACTTTTCTCACTTCAAATAATTTCACAAGAGGAAAAATTGACACTACACTATTTATTAAGATAAAGGACAATGATCTTCTCATTGTTCAAATTTATGTGGATGATATTATATTTGGTGCTACTAACGAATCTCTTTGCAAGGAATTTTCTACACTAATGCAAAATGAGTTTGAAATGAGCATGATGGGCGAGCTCTCATTCTTCCTTGGACTCCAAGTCAAACAAATGAAGGAAGGAATCTTCATTAATCAAGCCAAATATGCAAAAGACCTAATCAAAAGATTTGGTTTGGAAAGTTCAAAAGAAACAAGCACTCCAATGAGTGCCGCAACTAAACTTGACAAGGATGAAAAAGGGAAGGATGTTGACATCAAGCTCTACCGAGGTATGATTGGTAGTTTACTTTATCTTACCGCAAGTAGGCCGGACATTATGTTTTGTGTTTGCTTATGTGCTCGATTTCAAGCTCAACCTAAGGAGTCACATTTAGTAGCCGTAAAGAGAATTCTTAGATATGTTAAGGGGACTCTCAACTTAGGATTATGGTATCCCAAGGGCACTAGTTTTGATCTCATTGGCTTTTCGGATGCCGACTTTGCCGGATGCAAAGTTGATCGGAAAAGTACTAGTGGGACTTGTCAATTTCTTGGTCACTCCTTAGTCTCATGGTCTTCGAAAAAGCAAAATTCGGTTGCACTCTCAACCGCCGAAGCCGAGTACATTGCGGCGGGTTGTTGTTGTGCACAAATTTTATGGATGAAACAAACCCTTGAGGACTTTGGAGTGCATCTAAAACAAGTTCCAATCAAATGTGACAATACTAGTGCTATCAACCTATCTAGAAATCCTATTCAACATTCTAGAACTAAACATATTGAGATTAGACATCATTTTATTAGAGATCACATTCAAAAAGGAGATGTTACTATAGACTTTGTGGACACTCATCATCAATTAGCTGACATCTTTACTAAACCCCTTAGTGAGGATAGATTCACTATTCTTAGAAGAGAATTAGGAATGATTGATTTAAATGCTTGATTCTCTTTTGCTTTTGGGTGTTCTTATGTAATGTTTTTCTCCTTATTTTTATCTATTTTTTGGTTTTTTGGTTCTTTCATCGCCGCTCGTCGTCTTTTCGGGCGCCTCTCTGCGTTGACCGCATCCGCTCCTCCGACCACCTTAGCGGGTTATCGGGTTTCGATCCGGCGACTCGACCGCCGCACCCGCGCCGGATTCGGTTTGACCGTCTGGCCTGTTTGACTAAGCTTGACGGGTTGCGGGTTACCAAACTCGGGCGACCTGGCCGGTCCGTCAGTCGCACCCGAAACCCGAAATCGGGTCTCCTTCCTTCCTGTCAACCCGACAGAAACCCTAGCCCCCCTTTTTGTTTTTTTTTTTTTTTCTTCTCCTCCCTCTTCCTGCGCCTCGGACCCGAGCCGCCGCCGCGCCGCCTCGCTTTCGCTCTGCTCCGCTCGACTGGCCTTCCTTTCCGCGTTTCGGTCGGCCCGTGCGCGCTCAGCCCGATCGGCGCCTCAGACTCGATCCGAAATCTCCTCAGCCTCTGTTTTCTTCTCCTCCTCTCCTCTCTGTGTGGTATACCTCTTCTTTTTTTATTATTTTTTTCCTTTCTTGCAGGAAACCCTAGAAACCCTAGCTTGTATTTTTTTTATTTATGTTTTTGTTTCTTTTCCTGCAGGTAGCTACACTTAATTTTCTCTATATATATATTTTTTTTTTACACTCGTTTTATCATGCCTAGTACTAAAACTACTCGCGGTAGCTCCTCCCTCGTGGAGATGAAAATTATGATGCTTTCAATTTTACTTCTAAAGAGGCACAAGAAAGTTTTCTTTTAGGACGTCCGGTTCAATCTTGTCGCTACATTCATCACCTAAACTTTGACTGCATTGAACTCTTGGATCTACTCACTATCGTTGGGTGGGATTTATTTGTTCAAAATGCGCGACCGTTTTATCCGGATTTAGTTAAAATCTTTTATGCTAATGCCTCTTTTAATCCGGAATTTTCAACTATTACTTCTCGCTACCGCGGGTGTGATTTTGCTATAACTCCCATACTTTTAAACACCGTTTTAAATATTCCAAATGATGGGGTTACTTACTATCAAACTAATTCTTGGGCATTTACCTCTTTTCCGAAGCGCAACTTCGCGGTCGCTTTCTTTGTGAAGACTCTAACTCTCGCGAAGATTGCTCTCATTTGTCTTTTCCTCATCGCCTTGCTCACTTTCTTCTGACCAAGTTAGTTCTTCCTCGGGACGGTCACCACACCTCCGTTCAGAAGATGGATCTTTTTCTTTTATATCATCTTTTTGAGGGTCTACGGGTTAATTTGGGGTACATTATTATTCGTCATATGGCCGCCGCAATCTCTATCCCCTCTCGTTCGCTTCCCTATGGTTCCTTGATCACCGCCCTCCTCGAGTTCTTAGAATTTGATCTGTCTGATGTTCGACCTTTGAAACACCCCTCCGCCATTTCTTCCGGCACTTTCTCTCAACTTGGTTTTAAGAAAAATCGTCACGGTCTTTGGGTTAGAAAACATATCATTGATCCACCTAGTGACGACGACCTCGACGATCCTCCACCACATATGCCCTCTCCTCCACCGTTTGAGCCACCACCCGCTGCACCGCCATCTTATGGTCCTCCTCCAACGGATGCATCTCATCGGTTTGATAGGATAGATGCACGTTTGGACGTGATGCATTCGGAATTAACCGGTATGAGGTCCTATATGGACTCACTTTTTGGACCTTCGAGTGCTTTTTATGCCGCCTATGGGCCGTCCTCCTCTACTATGCCTCCACCGGGCCCGACGACGGGTGATGACGACGACGACGACGATGATGATGAAGATGATGCTTAGTCGCTCATTTTGTGCTCTCTCTTATGCTTTTCTTCCCTCTATGTTTCCTTTGCTTATGTTCTTTTTATGATGACAAAGGGGGAGAAAAACTTGATGTGATATGACTTGTTATGATATAGCTTATATGTTAGTTGTTTTAGACACTTGCTATGTGTTATATGTTTATATTTTGGATGCTTTAGACATTTGATATTTGGATGCTTGTTGTTGAATGCTTATGGTTATATTATGCTTTGTGTTGAATCCATATTCACTTTGGTTTTATTTGTTGTTATATCACACTTTATTCATGATAATTTTATTCACCTTGATTTATGGTTTTTATATCTATGCATATACTTAGGGGGAGTATTCTACTCTTTTGTATTCTATATCACATTATTTGTCATCATCAAAAAGGGGGAGATTGTTGGCCTAGTGGCCCTAATATTGTATTAAATTTTGATGATAACAAATAATCACTTTTAAATTGGACTAACCTCTTTATCTTGAGCTTTATGTTTTTAGATCAATCTAAGAGGATTCAAGATGGGCAAACCTCTAAGTAGTAAGCTTCAACTTTTGAAGCTATACTTGCTTCTTTTGTCAAAATGACAAACTTACTCTCTCTCTACTTTTACTTGAATTAAATCTAAATTGGAGTGAGACATTCTGAGCCAATTCTCTTTTCTCTATATGATCAAAACATTGACATTCTTTCAAGTTTGGGTTTTCGGACCTGTTCCGGCGACCCAGATGAATCCGAAATCTACGGTATTTTTGGGCTCGCCTACTTGATATTCGAGCTATCCTCGGATCACTCTTTTTAACTATTCCGGCGACCGCACGGTTAGGTCGACCGAAATTACTTTATCAAAGTTGCGTCGTCCGAGAACGTCGAAAGGCGGCAACTCAACCCACAAGGCGCGCGCGCGCTGTCGAAATTCCGGGCGCCCACGCAATGTCAGGAAGCCCTAAAAGGTTTTGTCAGGAATTCCGGCGCGCGTGCCTGACCCGGTCAGAAAGTCAGCGCGCATGTCAGGGCGCCCGGTAATCATGACGTACGGATCCGGAAAAGCGCACGCGACGCGGGATGCGCAGAACCGCATGCGCGTACACACGTTCCGGGCGCCCGGAATGTACTATAGCGCGCCCAAAATATCTACGTCCAGGGGCTGGCCGAGGCTATAAATAGATGACCTTTGGGCTTCTCAAAGGCATCTTCTTGCACTTGATTTTAAGCTAAAAACTTCAGCATTTTAAAACACTTAGCTCTCAATTCTCTTTTTCAATTTGAGTGAAATTGTAGTGAGATTTATTCTTGTAAAAAGAGAGAGAGGAAAAGTCTTGAAGCTTGATAAGAAGAAGATCTTGGTGTAAAGGCTTGGTGCTTGCCCGCAAAAGCATCAACTAGTGGAGATCCAACTTTCTCTTGCTTTGAGAAGTTGGCGGGGACGTAGGCAAAGTGCCGAACCTCGAAACAAATCGACCGTGTGGATTCTTGAGTTTGAACTTCTCTCGAGGCTATAAATAGATGACCTTTGGGCTTCTCAAAGGCATCTTCTTGCACTTGATTTTAAGCTAAAAACTTCAGCATTTTAAAACACTTAGCTCTCAATTCTCTTTTTCAATTTGAGTGAAATTGTAGTGAGATTTATTCTTGTAAAAAGAGAGAGAGGAAAAGTCTTGAAGCTTGATAAGAAGAAGATCTTGGTGTAAAGGCTTGGTGCTTGCCCGCAAAAGCATCAACTAGTGGAGATCCAACTTTCTCTTGCTTTGAGAAGTTGGCGGGGACGTAGGCAAAGTGCGGAACCTCGAAACAAATCGACCGTGTGGATTCTTGAGTTTGAACTTCTCTATATTTCTCTTTGTCGATTGTTTTGGGTTTCTTTTTAATTAACTTGATTTTTGACTTTTTATTTTAGAAACCTAATTCACCCCCCCCCTCTTAGTTTGCCATTTCGATCCTCAATTAGATCATACTATTCAACCAACCACCCACTTAACCCTAGGGGGCCCACATCATCCTAACCGCACATCTCTCAGTCCAACGGTCAAAAACTTGGTAGCACCAATGACTTGGTGCTATTAATAGCATAGTAGCCTAGTTCTATATATATATATAGAGTCCGGCTACTATCCTTTTAATAGGACTCTCTCTATATATATATATATAGAGTCCTATCAGTAGTTTAGTCTTTGGAGCAATTCTTTTCATCATTTCTAACCATTGGATTAAATACTATAACCCAGTGGGAACCACTCAACCCTAGAGGGACCATTCAACTCTAACCGACTAATATCATCCTAACCCTACAATTTCTCATTCAATGGTTAAAAACTTGATAGGACAAGTGCTCCTATCTTATTAATATGATAGTAGCCCTATATATATATATATATATATATATATATATATATATATATATATATATATATATATATATATATATATATATATATATATATATATATATATATATATAGTTGAGCTAGGATACTTTTACAAGTATCACCTCCATGGTGCTATTAGGTTTTTAGCCATTGGATCTACTTTTACTATTAATAGTCCTTGGATCAAACACTATTCCACCTACCACCACCTACCACCATCTACCACCATCATCTCAACCTCACATCTCTCCATCCAAGGGCTAAAAACACACAAGCACCACTTAAGTGATACTTGTAAAAGTATTCTAGCTCTACTCATATATATATATATATATATATATATATATATATATATATATATATATATATATATATATATATATATATATATATATATATATATATATATATATATATATATATATATATATATATATATATATATATATATATATAGTGTATATATTATATATATATATGTGTATATATATATATATATATATATATATATATATATATATATATATATATATATATATATATATATATGTGTATATATATATATATATATATATATATATATATATATATATATATGTGTATATATATATATATATGTGTGTATATATATATATATATATATGTGTGTATATATATATATGTATATATGTATATATATATAGTCCCATTGGGATACTATCGATAGCATCAAGGGTTTGGTGCTATCGAGTTTTCCACCGTTAGATTTAACCTTTTAATTATTATTACCCATTAGATTATACTATTCAACCAACCACCCACTCAATCCTAGGGGGCCCACATCATCCTAACCGCACATTTCTCCATCCAATAGCTACAAAACTAATAGCACCAATAACTTGTGCTATTAATAGTATTCCACCAGTTCTCTCTCTCTCTCTCTCTCTCTCTCTCTCTCTCTCTATATATATATATATATATATATATATACAAAAGTTAATTTATTTATTCAATAGAGTATATGATAACTTCTTTCTAAAATCTGATTCAATTTTCTGTTTTTTTAGGCCAAAATAAATTGTTAAAACCTACTTTTTGAAATCTATTTCTGATTTGGAATTAAAATTAAAATTTAAAATTGAGATTCAAATTTTTAACTTAAATTTAGAATTTAAAATCAAATTTAGAAATTCAATTTTAAATTTTAAATTTTAAATTTGGAAATTTAAATTTAAAAATAAAATTTCAGTTTTTATTTTCAAATCACAAATTTTAAATTTTAAAATTTCAAATCACAAAGAGAAGAGAGAGAGAGAGAGAGAAAGAGGGAGAGAGAGATGGAGAGGGAGGAAGATGGTGGCTGAGGCGATGGTGGCTGGCCGGAGATCGATCGGTGGCAGCCGGGAGGCGCGCAGCTAGGGCAGGGGGAAGAAATGAAGGTGGCTTTGGGTACGTCTAGGGCTAGGTTAGGTTTTGCATAGTGCAAACCCTAATACCAACATATATACATTGTGCAATTTTGCACAAAAATGCCCCAAAAACTCGATAGTACAAAACAAGGCCCCCACAAACGCGATTAAAACGCACAAATACCCCACCACAAGCGATCTCACGCGAAACGGTACATACAATGTCGCAACTTTTGCGAAAATACAGTTTTGCCATCAAAGGCCACTCCTCGATCAACGTGCGATATCCGCAGATCCGTTCGTCAGATTTGTAAACGGATTGTACTAGTGCGATCAACACAACGGAGACAACAAACTACGATTTTGGTTCGCCTCGATCGATCACAGATTCACGATGAAACCTGTCACGCCCCGAGCCCGCCTATTTGGTCGGATTCGGGAGCGCTGACAGACCGCCGAACGGACAGAGTTTCCCCTGTACGTTCAAGGCGTCGCAATCCATACAATTACAAGAGGTTCCAAAAAGGAACATATATTACAAACAGATTGCATAAGGAAGTATCTTAAACATAAATGCCGCTACTTGCTATTACAACCATTCAACCCATATTACAATTTTACATTAACTTTAAACTTTAAACTTTCCAATACAATCTAGTTATTACAATATGGTTTACAACTTTATTACAACATATTCTTTTCACTTTCAAACCCCTAGTAAGCCGACTGGGGTACTTCTATCTCAGTCTCCGGGTAGGGCGCTATCTACTGAGCTACGCCCTTGCCTCGCGCTGCTGCTGCGCCGCTCACGTGTGTACCTGTACCCCCAAAACACAACACGGGGGTGAGAACTATTGTCCATAGTTCTCGTGGGTACGGTCACCCAAGAGAAAAGCTCGACCAATAGATCCAAGGAGGCACTGCAGATATGTTAGTCCAAAAACATATATAACTTGCAACTAACATAAAAACCTGCCTCACAAATGCAATATGCAACTTTCACTTGATTCTTAGCTTTTCATTATGTTCTTGCTATTCTTTACTTTAGCTTTTCCATTCCACTATTAGCTATCTACAAGATTTAGCTAATTTCATTCTTTACTCTATACTCATGGCATTTATGCTATTTAGCAAACATATCTAAGGTCACTTGGCCTCACCACTATGCCACCCGACTCGGTCTTGAGTCAATCGCTTGCGGATATTCCGCGCTCTGTCAGGCTCGAGGCGAAGGACGTCTCACATGCACCTCAGCCTTTGATTCTCTCGACTATAGGTCCACGCATAGGGTGAGAACTATCATCAACCCCCGGACCACAAGTCGCTCAATGGACCCACGGGCGAGGAGAACCACACGTACCCGCGTCCCCAATCTCATACTCATACAGGGCGAGGAGAACCACACGTACCCGATGAGTCACTGCCAGGCGAGGAAAACCACACGTACCTGCAGTTGCCATTCACTTGCTTTGCTGCACTAGCAGCCGCTGCACTAGCAGCATTCATTCCTAGGGATTACGGAATCCATTTCACATAACTCAAGGGTTGGTCTTAACCCTATAGTGTCGACCTATCTAGGTCCATTGTTCTTGCATCCTAGGTCCACTTGACACTAGGGTTCATTCTTTGTCACATAACCTAGGTTGACTTAACTCTAGGTTCAATGTCATTCCATCTCGACCTATGTTTACTCACACTAGATCCACTATCATCTTTAACCAACCTATGTCCTTGACACTAGGTTCACTGTTCCTTACCTAAATCCACATGACTCTAGGTTGCTAGAATCTATGTTCATTACACTAGGTTAGATGTCATTTCCTAGGTCCATTTGACTCTAGGTTTACTATAACTTATGTTCTTTACACTAGCTTAGATGCCACTCGATCTATATGTGTATTTAGTCCATGACTCACATTCTTTATTTAGTATTCTCGTCCTTTCGCATTCTTTAGCCACTAGGTTCTTTAAACACTAGGTTCATGCTCACTCGTTCACTAGCATTTCTATATTATGCTATTGTCATATTCATCGAATGTTCGCTATGCTAAGCATGCATTCTTTTACTCTTCTAGCATTCTACTTTATGCTAATATCATGCATTTCATTTGTTTACTTGCATCTACTTAGCATTTTTACTTTACCTCACTAGCATGCATTTCCAATCATGCGATTGAACATGCGTCAATAAGAGTTAAGTGACTCTTAGACATACAAAGCGACCTAGTCGCTTCGGTAAACACAACCCACCTCAATTCGCACTCCGATTGCTCGTCGACACTTGCAATCGGCCGCCCGCGGCACTCTTGACCCGATTCGGCTCAAACTCTTGCACGACCAACCAAACGGTCTCCGAATTGAAATCCGAGACTTTGTGCCGTTGCCCCACGCCTTTAAGTTGCCCCAGTTCCGTTTTCATGAATTTATGGCTTCTATCTTGCGTGCTGCGGACATCTGGTAAGAATATATTAATATATTAATATCTTTGTAACCGCTCGTCGGATCACCGAACCGAGCGCCAACGCGTTCGTTGCACCCCCAATTAGGTTTCTATGGGGTCAAATGAGATCAAACTCATCTATTTCTAAAAACCCCATTTTGGAGCCCTAGGTTTGCATCTATGCAATCCCACCGATTTGATCCCTAGAACAAGCAATAGAGAGCTTGTCTAACCTCTAGGAACTCATCTAAGAGCACTAGAACCATTAATAGGGTGCTTAGAGCAAACCCTAGAAATCTACCATTAGAGCACCTTGAAGAACACATGATTTTCATGGGTTTTCAAGTCTCTACAAGGTTCTAAAACTTACAAGAAGATCAAAACTCTAGATCTAGGGTTTAGAAACCCTCTACTAGAAGATCTACCATGAGAGGAGCAAAGGCTTACCTCTACAAGAAGCCCTTTTGCACAGAGGGGAGGAAGAAGATGGCCATTGGAGTCTCCACCATCACTTTCTTCATCATCTCCATCTTCTTCTTCTTCTTCTTCTCTCTTTTCTTCTCCTCTTTCTTTCCCCTCTTCTTCCCTTCTGTCACGAGAGAGAGAGGAGAGAGTTACGTGAGGAGAGAGAGGGAGAAAGGGGTTTTAACACCCTCTAATCACTTAACCCCCTGCCAAAATGCAACAAAGCCCCTCAACTTTGCAATATTTGCAACAGCCCAAACTGGGCATTTTCGGGCTGCTGAGACCGGTCTCCATGTATGGGGTCCGGACTCCAAGTATCTTCACCAGGGTCCAATCGCGCGTGCGGTCCGGACATTCACACAATGTCCGGTCCTGGCCTGCGCAGGGCCCTTTTGCCCATTTTCCAGCTTACTGGGTCCGGACATCCACCATTGTTCGGACATTGGATGTCCGGACATTGGATCAATGTCCCGACCTCACAGTATCCTCCAGCCCACTCAAGGACTTAGCCAAATTTTCAGCTTTTTCCGTTTCTTCTCCGTTCCAACTCACTTTTGGCCCGTTTGACCTCCGATTGGTTTCAAATCGAACCGAGACTCTCTAAACATGTTTTAGATCATGTCCACATCATCATTTCACCCGCGTAAGTGACGGATTTGGCTCACGGCCCAAAGTAGCCTTTCGAGTTTCATTTCTCGCACCTAGTGCACCGAAAACACCCGAAAGCTTCCAAACCTCACGGGAACCATTCTTATGGCCCTCTAAGCCAACATACCACGTAACTTCAAGACTTTAGAAGTTCGGGATGTTACAAAACCTGTCCGCTCTCCAAAGTTCCAATTATTACACATAAACCTATGTGTAAACGCAAAAACCATAAATTCAAATCCGAATTTGACTTTCCTACCACTAGTAGGGACCCGAAACATCCTTTACCCTACTCCAGGTCACAAGCATGGAGTACGAGGGGTTTCACAATGCAAAAATAGCAAAGAGCGAAAACCCATGTTTTGATAAAATCCTTTTTTCTCGAAAATCATGTATCAGATCTAAAATTTATCAGTGCTATTGGTTCAAGAATAGCTGAACCATTCGAAACGAGCTATTGGATCGCTATGAACGGAGTCTGAAACGTGTCAGAAGCCAACTCTACTTCGTGGCCTATTCCGGAAAACCAGGTTACTATTCACTTTAAGTGAAAACTAATGATCGCGTAACTTCTCCGTTCTAACTCGTTTTCTTCTGAAATTTGATGAGTGTTTATGTAATTAAATTACACACAAAAATATCGTCAACTGAGAATTTAGCTGAACTGTCAAAATCTCAATCCTTACAAATGTATATAATGAGATGACCTTCTACAACATCTTACAAATTGCAGCACAAATCAAAGAAGTTAAAATAGAACTTTTAGATTCTGATCTGATAATAGGTAGCATGAATGTCAAGGCAGTAAAATTTAACACATAAGAAATATGGAAGCTCACGTCTAAAATTAAGTTTCTTGCTCAAATGACTTAAAGAGTCCTGATATAAACTTAATTATAAACTAGAAGAGGCCTTCAAGGGCAACTATACTTATGATTGTTAAGAATAATTTACAATCACTCTTAATACAATTCCCTCTACTTAGTGACTGGCAGTAGATTCATTTGCTTTCCAACTCTTCATTGATTTCATAATCCTCTAAAGGACTATTCCACGTCTTGCTTTACAAATATAAAGTAATGTGGGAGCTTAGTATGATTAGTTATTATGAATCTTTTATCTCAAAAACTTGTTAAACTGATTCTCAAACAAGTTATTGCTTGTTGTTCTTACATATATACTACAATGTTGTTACTGGTTTTCTTCTTTTTAACCCAGGATTCTAACAAATGTTTGTTTAGTACACTACAAAGTTATCATGGTTGAGACAATTACATATTTTTTACGAAAATTGCCTAGAATCATACGAGCGTTAAAAAATAATCATTTTCGCTAATGGTGCATTTGAAGAGACATGGTAATTTGAAAAGATTGTTTATTTTAGGCTCAATTCAGAGGAAGTGCCAATGGCAGAGGCTGTGGTAAGCTCATTACTCCTGAATATTGGTGCTGCCTTAGCTAGTGAAGCAACTAAAGAAGCAATATCAGCATTACTAACACCGATATCAGCAATAAAAGAACTCGTGGAGAATATAAATGAGATTAAGGACGAGCTTGAGAGCATGCTATCCTTCCTACGGATGGCAGAAAGACTAAAAGAGAAAGATGAGAGCACAAAAATCTTTATAAAACAAATGAGAGACTTGGCTTTCGACATTGAGGATATTATAGACGAGTTCACATACAAGCTCCGTGAAGAGCAAGAAGGGGTTCTACCAAGAGCATTCAAGAGGTAAATATAAAAACCTGGCGTCGCCTTAGCAGGAAAGTTAAAGAGATCAAAATTATGCTCCAAAACATTATGGAGAGAAGGGCACGATATGATGCAAGAGGAATGGAAAGTGAAGCAAAACCTCGAAAAGCTATTGGCGGTAGCAAGAGCCGTGCAGAATTAGCACATTTTATCGAGGAGGATGAAATCGTGGGTATTGACAAGTCCAGGGACTTGTTGCTCAGATGGTTGAAAGATGAGGATAAGCAGCAACGACAGCCCATGATAATCTCAGTGTTGGGGATGGGTGGTCTAGGGAAGACAATTCTTGTAACTCATGTGTACAAAACCATCAAAGCTACCTTTGATTCTTGTGCCTGGGTTGCTGTATCTCAAAGTTATGAGACTCGTGATTTACTTAGACATATCTTAAAAGAGTTCTATAGGGAAGATCGTGAGAAAAGAGAAGCACCTAACAACATTAATACCATGGATTATAGAAGCTTGGTTGAGACTATCCGCAGTTACTTGCATTGTAAAAAGTATGTACTCATTCTAGATGATGTTTGGAGTACTGATGTACTGGACAATATAAAGAATGCACTTCTGAATAGTAGTAGCAATAGTAGAATAGTTCTCACAACAAGAATTCGCGATGTAGCTCTATTAGCAAACGAGAACCATATGTTTGAGCTAAAGCCAATGGAGGCAGATCATTCGTGGGATCTGTTTTGTAAAAACGCATTTTGGAGAAGTGCAAACAAGATTTGCCCGCCACCTTTAGAACAATGTGCTCAAAAAATCGTTGAGAAGTGCGGTGGCTTGCCCCTTGCTATCGTATCTATAGCCCGTCTCTTATCATTTCGAGAACAAACCAGTTCTGAATGGGAGAAGGTTTACAAAGATCTTGAGTGGTATCTAACTAGCAACGAATCGAAGCTCCATGGAAAGGTACATGACATTTTGAAACTTAGTTTGGACGATCTTCCCTACTACCTTCGAAATTGCTTCTTATATTGTTCTAGTTTTCCTGAAGATTATCGAGTTCAAAGGTACCAGCTCATATGGCTTTGGGTGGCCGAGGGGTTCATTGAAGAAAGAGGAGTAACGATGGAGGAAGTGGCTGAGGACTACCTCAACGAACTTGTTCATCGTTGTTTGCTACAAGTGGTACGTAGGGATGAAGCCGGTAGAGATCTAGAATGTCGAATGCATGACATCATTCGAGTCCTTGCTCTTTCGGAGTCAAAGGAGTTAAGTTTCTGCATGGTTTACGAGCATTCAAGGACAATATTGCAGGGATCCAAAGCACGCCGCTTGTCAGTCCTAAGCAATATAACTAATTATTGTACTGAAGACAAATCTTATTTGCGTTCAGTACGTGTTTTCAACAATACCAAGAGCTATGATTTACTGAAGTCGGTCTTAAGATCATCAAAATTTTTACGTGTCTTGCAACTAGAAGAATCGCCAATCAAGAAACTACCGAGTGAGATCTGTAACCTATTCAACCTGTATTATCTTGGCTTGCGACAAACAAGAATTGAGGAGCTTCCAAGATCAATCGGGAAGCTACAAAATTTGCAAATATTAGATACAGGTGGAAGTGAAATAGAAAAGCTGCCAAAGGAAATAACAAAACTTCAAAAGTTGAGACATCTATTGTTGCCCTGCAATTTGGGTAAGAACATCAAGGCACTGGTGGGAATACGGTGCTTGAAGGGCTTGCATAGTTTGTCATATATTAATGCAACTAGGAATATTGTGCGGAATGTAGAAGCTTTGACAGAGTTGCGGACATTTGTGATAAAGCACGTAAGAACACATCATTGTGCAGACTTGTGGAATAGTATCACAAAGATGAACCATCTTAGCTTCTTATTTGTCGAAAGTGAAGATGGGCAAGAATTACAGCAGTTGGACACCCTGCGCCTACCTCTACCAATTAAAGATTTATGGCTGAAGGGTAAATTAGACAAAACCTCAATCCCTGAGCTTGCCACGTCCTTTGGGTCTCTATCAAACCTAACCCATTAACACTTTTTGAGGCAAAGCGGATGAAAATACATTTCCTTACCCGCAAGCGCCGCGCCCGCGTTGATGTTTCTTGGACTTTGTAAGGCATATGACGGCATGAAGTTGCACTTCCAAGCAACATCATTCCGAAGCTAAAGGAATTGTTCATATTAGATGCCCCGAAGCTCGATCGTGGAAATAGAAAGAGGAGCAATGGCAAGCCTGAATAAGCTTGATCTAGGCGGTTGCCCTGAGCTAAAGGAGCTGCCCCATGGCATCGAGTACCTTACCACCCTTCAGTATTTATACATTTTATATCCAGCAGAGGAACTTGTTGAGCTGCTTCTTGGAGGAGGAGAAGGCCACCACGAATGATCGCGCACGAGGGTTCGCCACATCCCGAATTTTACTATTTCATTCAAACGAGACAGCAAGTATGTCGAACAAAGGATTCAATGATTCCATATCATGTGGGTGAGTTTGTGCGCTTTTTGCAAAGCACCGGGCAGGGCTTGATGCTTTCATATCTTCCGCCTCAGATCTTCTAAACAATCCACGCTTGATGAAATTTGAAAATGATGATCGATATATGCAGATGTTATCTTATATATTGTATATTTTATTTTATTTTATTCTCAATGTATATGTTTATATATGGGTTATTTACATGTCTCGAAACATAGTCAATTGCGGAAATATCCTCGCAAAGCGAAACTAGGTGAGATGTCTCGCAAAAGTCCAAAAGTATGCGAGATATGTCCCCGCCGTGCCTTTTGCGGGACATATCTGCAGAAATATTTTGCAGATATGTCCTTGCAAAAGGCACGGCAGGGACATATCTGCATACTTTTGGACTTTTGCAGAGACATCTCACCTAGTTTCGCTTTTGCAGGAATATTTTCACAATTGACTATGTTTGTAGGGACCTGTATGCATTTGACCCATGTTTGTATGTAAAAGTGGATGCATCGAATTAGTTGGTGCCTTCAGCTACTCAGTATTATGTATTTGTAGAATGCTTTGTACCCTTAAACTTTATTTATTGGCTAAAATAAAAAAAAAAACCCTTCCCTTATAAATATCCATATTTTTTATTTTCTAAGATGACTAAATTTTCTTACATGTTAAGAAAAAATAATTTTTTTATGCATTTCTAACAATTTCAGTGGTATCTTCAAAGATAAATTATAAGAAATGGATGATAGTAGTGACGGAATTCTGACGAAGGGCGTTTAAATCCATCAACTTGAAATTTTGAGAAGATAAAATATAGATTTTTGAAAGTCGATCAGTGAACAAAATGAAAAAACAAGTATTTACATAGAGTTTTCTATATTTTACCCTTATTAAAAAGATTAAAACATTTTTTGAAGAAAAAGCTTTCGTATAAAGCAAATTTCGGTTCTTAACTACGTTGAGTTAATCCTAGATAAATAGGACTTGATATAACAAGATAAGAATAGAGTAAATAGAAGAGGTAGTTTCACAAATATTAATTGTTCTTTAACAGATCGATTAGTGAGAAAATCTATTGTTAGATTTCAGTTTAAATTTATAGTTATTTAAATTAAAGTCAAATTTATTTAAAATTAAAGTGAAATTCTACTTTAATTAGGATATATAAGATGAGATTTAGTTTCATTAAAACATAAATAGAGTTTAATTAAGAACTAATTAGTCTCTACATTCGACACATTCATTACATATAAGATGTACGGCCAGAGGAGTGAATTAATTAGTTAAGCTCTCAATTAAATAGTATTTAGCAAATCAGAGGGGTCGATTATATTGAAATTATGATGACCAACTTGTTGGCCAATTAATTTTAATTTGCATGTGGAACTCGTATCATCATAATTGTTGAAACGAAAATCAAAGTCTCTCTCTCGATCTTTTTGTGACGCCCCAACTTTCCAGGGGGTCATCCATCCTAGGACTACTCCCGTCCTAGCACGCTTAACTCTCTTAAGCAAGAGTTTAGCCCTATTATGTCTCATATATAGGACTATATGGGGTCTCACAATCTCCCCTCCTTTAAGCCCTGACGTCCTCGTCAGGCTCAGACTCACAAGTACCAGGCGATGTGAGACTCGTCTCGCTAGCCCGTCATCCGCACTGGCTCACCCGAGACTCATCTCATACTTTCGGCTGGTAATTGGCTCTGATACCATCTGTGACGCCCCAACTTCCCAGGGGTCACCCATCCTAGGACTACTCCCGTCCTAGCACGCTTAACTCTCTTAATCTCTTGGGCCTTGCCACTACCCAAAATGCTTAAGCCGGGTTAAGAGTTTAGCCCTATTATATCTCATATATAGGACTATATGGGGTCTCACACTTTTCTCATAAACAGATTGATTTAAGAAACATATTGATTGTTTTTAATAAATCACTGCTTCGCATAGTATCTATAATATTAGAATATTAAATATATCATTTATTTACTACTAATTGAATTGGATTTGAATATGGATTAATGTAGATATAGATAAAATTGTAGGGCCAATCCTACTTTATTTATATTTATCCGAAAGAAAAAAAAAGAAAAAGAAAAGAAAAGACTAGTTGGAATATGTATCGAATCTGATTTCTTTCGTTAATTCTCCAAAAAATTTCTATCAAAAGAGGAGGATACGTTTGTTTCTAATTATGTGGTGTGGTTAATTTAATAATTAATTATAATTTTATTCTACAACATGTTAATTTTAACCTAAATTTGAATTATCACAATTATATCATGGGCAATTTCATGCGTCCCCCTAAAAAGTTCGAAATTATTACAAAACTACCCCTACAAATATTTACGTTGTTTCAAAAATACCCTCAACTAAAACGAAGGTTAAGAATTAAATTGTCAATTTTGCCGCTAAACTGGTGAGGGACCCTAAACTGGTGAGGGATATATAAATGAATGTCGTCCTTTTTTTTTAAATTTTTTTTTATCCATTCAGATTTCAAATATTATAATCAATTAAATAAAAAGATCAATAAATAGGTTAATTAGCTAATAACAATTAACTATTAAATGAATTTACTTATGTTAGTTTCAAATGAAAATTGGTCAAAGGTATTAAATTTAATGGAATAATTATCTTAATTTGTGAATTTTTTCATTATCTATTTTTATTTTAATTTATTATTTAAAACTATTATTGGTTCATGCAAAGTCAGTTGATTACAAGAATTTAGTTTGTCCTTTCATAATACAACTATTTTTTTTTATTTGAGGTCGGATTTTATATTAATACCCTCAGCTATAATATATTTATAGCGGCGAATTTTCTCTATATTAAGTAATGAAATAAAAAAAATTATTACTTTACAATTGGTGTAGTGAAAAAGAAGATATAACTAAGATAAACTATTTCTCGTTTTGACAATATATAAAGCAAAATAAAATTTAATTTAACTACAATTTATTCCAAATAGAAATATTTATTTAATTGAAATTAATAATTTTTTTTTAAACTAAAATCAATTGAATTTTACTAAATTTTTAGTCTAGATTGAATTTAATTAATTTTGAAACATAATAGAGGGTATTTATGAAATAGAATTATTAATTGACCATTGAATAATTAAGAGGGGTAAAGTTGGAATATAAATATTATTAATTTTAATATGAATGGAGACTCGATAGTAGGGTTATTTTTAAAAGTTTCTTAAATTTGAGTGGGTATACATAATATTTCAATTTTTAAAAGGGCATTTATAAAATTAGATGTTTTAAGAAGGATATAGAGAAATTTTTTCCTTATATCATATACTCTGTTTGGAATAAGGCTTAAGTTTGATATCGAGTCATATCTAACGCTATTAGATAAAATTAGTTATGAAAAAGATATAGAATACGTGAACACAATATTACGTACGGAATTAAACAGGATATTTTACTAACGTACTTCCCACCGCACGTAAGGCTAATCTTCCCGCAATCCCAAACGAAACCTAACTATGGTGGATTCATAATTATTATATATGTAGAGTTTTGCTAGAATACTATCGGTAGTAAACGAGCCGTTTTACTACCGATTTGTTTTCGATGATAGAGCTTCCAAATTGACGATCGGCTCCGTTGAATATGATCTATACCATTTGAAGTGTTTAGAAATCAATTTTCAAATCTTTTCGAAATCATTTGCCTAATGATCAAAGGGTTTCAAAATTTGTAATTTTAATGGTCGATAAGAGGCGTTTGCTCGTTTAACGGCGTAAAGATATCCAAATCATTTGAATTTTTGTTAGAAAATTCTTTAAACTATTTAAAAGGATCTATACTCTTGATCTTGATTACAAGACTCCTATCATCATTTTTTAAAGAGTATTGATTTTCAGACATTCATTTTTTTGTTCACTTGATGGATAAAAGAACAATATCGAAAGTACATGAAATTTGATTTCTAAGTAGTTTAAATGGTTTAGATCATATTTAACGGAGCCGATCGTCAATTTGAAAGCTCTATCATCGAAACAAATCGGTAGTAAAACGACTCGTTTACTACCGATAGTATTCTAGTTCTATAAAAGAGATTCCAAATAATTCTACAACATGCTTCCCTTTCTTATTCTATTGAATCCAATCCGTTCCTCATTAATTACCAAACAGAATCATAATTTCTTCCATATTAATTCTGAAAAAGTTTTTTCTATTAAAAAAGGAGGATATATAGGATAGGCTTCTAGCGTAATAATGTTAATTATATAAGGTTTTGCCTATATTTTTGTTCCTAATTTTGTGGAGTGATTAATTTAAGAACTAATTATAACTTTATCCTGTGTCATGATTGAGGGTTAATTTTAATTTAAATTTGAATATCACAATTATATATGACATGCTCTGTTTGGAACAACTATATATGGTGGATTCATAATTAATATGACTAAAAGAGATTCCAAACATTTTTCCCCAAAGTTATATGACAAAGAAATTCACAAATAATTGTGTTCTCTTCCTAACAAAGAACATACCTTTAGCTAAAGATTAATCAATAATATTTATATTTTAAGAGCCCTACAGGCTCATTTTCAAAAAAATATTAAAAACACTATATAAAAATAGATTTATATGGAAGTATATGGACCGCTTGGGGTAGGAGTAAGTGGACTTTGGGTTGAAGTGGAGTTGGGTTGAAAATTAATTCACTTCCGCTGTTTGTTTCTAATTGTGAAAGTACAGTTCTGCGAGTTTTGTTGTTTGTTTGGTAGGAAGCAGATGACGTAAAAAATATAACTTAATGAATAATAAATTATAATAAATAAAAATTAATATAATTATATATGTATATAATTATATATATGTATAATTATAAAATAAAATTTAAAAAAATTATATTATTTGTTTGCATATATAAATTATAATAATATAACAAATAAAATTCTAAAATTAGAAAAATTATTAAAATTTAATAAATTTATTTTTCATCATTTTCTAAATATACAAATTAGACAAAAAAATATATTAAAACTTACCTAACCAAATTTGATCACATTACCTAACCAAATTTAACAAATTTCTTGGACTCTTTATACTTCACCGGAATTGACTTCGCCCCGTGGGAGGGGAAAGTCAATTACTCTATTTTAGGTGAACTCGAGTTTCGGCCGTAACAAAATTACGGCAAAACAAACAACGAAAATGGCGTAAACAACTTCCCCCTCACTTTCACCCAAACAAACACACCCTTGGCATGACAACGCAATAAGTTATTTATGAAGTTATGATGGTATAGGCAATATATAGAATTCATTGCAACAAATCTATATCTATACCTCTGTATCTATACATTCTTTCTCCTAAATTTACTACATGGCGACATTCCTTTTATTATTGAATGTGGGCTTCACCTAACCGGTTCAAGTTTTTCACATATTTTTCTCTTTATTTGCTTGAACTATACAAGATTTTTTTTTTTTTACTTGAACTGAATCGATTATTGTTGAGTGTAGGCTCTCCGAACCGGCTCAACTTTTTCACATATTTCTCTTTCTTTGCTTGAACCGAATCTGATTTCTCTCTTCATTTACTTGAACCGAATTGGATCACACATCTGCATTGAACGTAATTGTTCTTCTTCCTCTTTCCTCTGCTATTATCTTCTTTCATTCACAAGATGAATCTCATCTCTTATCATCGCTTATTCTACTATTATTTTCTCTTTCTTTATCGCCCTTTCTATTCAACTAATTAACCGTCGCATCGTACGAATTACTGTACTAGTTAATTGTATATTGGAAATGAATACTGTAATTTTAAAGAGTAAAATAATTAGCATATCCCATAACACAAAGAAAGCCTATGATCTGAGCGTCATGAGCTCATAATGCACATAATCTTTTATTAATTATACATGTACGAACACACAAAAAATAAATAAAAAAAAAAAAAGAAAAATGAGTATAGTGTGAAGTTGTTTTTGTTAGATCTGACTCGAATTCAGTTTTGGCTCAAGTTCGGGCTTTCGACTCGCCGACAGTTTCGCGGTGCGACCAATTTGGAAAAGAAAATTATGAAGGAAAAATGAATGTCTGTGATGGGTATATAGCGGAGGGCTCGGGCCGTCAGGCCCGAGCCCGTTATGTTTTTCCTTTTCGTTTTTGTCCTAGAAGCGAGAAATCGTGGTCGGCTGTAATATGAAGAACTCCGTATTCTCTTTTTCGTTTTCATAGTGAAGTTCTCTCCTCCTCCGCCCATGGTTTTTTTCCTGCAAAGAATTTTCCACGTAAATCTGTGTGTTCATCATTTCTGCTTGTGGTTTTGATTGTGTTTGTGTTCGCCATTTTGATTTCCGTTTGTGCGTTTGTCGTAACAGTTTTTAAGGCCATCATACATGGGACTTCAAAAGGGTATTTTAGGCCACTGGCCCTCTTCAAAAACTTTATTCTAAAACTAGACCCTTGAAGTGTAAAAATAGACTTCAACTAGTCCGATGGGCACCAGCGTGGCGAGCACATAAAGAAAAGGGATGAAACCATTCGCTGCATTTTATAAAACGGTAAACAATTTTCTAAAAGCGATGAACTATTTATCGTTTTTAAATACTTCCCACAAGCCAGTAAGGAAAATGTCACGCCCCGGGTTGCTCGGGCAACCGGGCACGCCGACAATCCGCCGTACACAAGGAAAATTTTTCCAAGTATACGAAGCGTAGCTGTACCTGTATAGAAATACAACGCTACAAGCAGTAGCATAGAAATTTGAAACATACTATAAATATAAGCGGGTAGTACAAAAGAACTATACACATACAAGTTCACAAAGACTACTACTCGCTCCGGCGAGTTCACGATCGTATGTACAAAAGAGTAACCCAAAAGTCACTACTGCGATGAGGAAGACGGCTAACACGACACCGGTCGGGAAGGGCTCTAGCTCGCAACGCCTTACCACGGTCCCCTCGAAACGGCGGCGGCGCGAAGGCCCACAGCAAGGGTGGAAGAAACGGGCGTGAGAACTACCGTAAAACGGGTAGTCCTCGGTGGGTGCCGCCCAAAACAACATCGGTCCACCCACTAAGTCTACGGGGTAAGTAAGAGTAGGAAAAAGGAAGCGGAAACATTCTACGGCTATAAGTCTCTACTCGAACACTCAAGACTAACCACACCGTAGTACCAACCACACGACCCAATTTCACCAGGGACCGTGAAACACCCGTCC
The DNA here is from genome assembly GCA_025177825.1 of Aechmea fasciata. Taxonomy (NCBI): domain Eukaryota; kingdom Viridiplantae; phylum Streptophyta; class Magnoliopsida; order Poales; family Bromeliaceae; genus Aechmea; species Aechmea fasciata. The sequence goes on along the minus strand of CM045928.1, from coordinate 10,511,623 downwards.
CGTCGAAGCAACACTACAACTACCCCCGGGTAGCTAGCGGAGAGCAACCCACACGAGGGCGCGGCGACACCAACGCAAAAGCACAAAGCCGGACTCGGAGCGGCACTCGTGGGCGCGAACCAACCGAGTATGCAAGCGTATCTCTGTCGAGCTCAATCGGCTCTCACGGGCATAGTGAAGTAACCGTGTCTAACCACTAACACACCACGTGCCCCCGGCACACGCACCGTAATCGAACGAAATCGGGCCCACCGTCGGCCCCGACGGTCCCCGACGACTCTACGAATCGAGCTCGGCATCCACGGCGCGAGCGTCAAACAAACTACACTACTGCGAGTATCCGTCGCACTCCCCGTGACGATACGACACACACGGCTCCTAGAGCTAAATCTGGTAGTGTAATATATGACGATTGATCGTAGTTTTCTCCTAAGTCAAGTCCAAGTCCAAACATGTATAAAAATACTACTTGTGAACATGCTTCAAAAATTCAGATTTAATACTAGAAGATATTCATGAATTCGAGCTAAGGACTAAACATTAACACCGAGTTATACATGCCGACTACTTAAACTTAGGAATGACCGATGGATTGCCCACCTCTGTGGCGAATCCCTGGCAGCAAGGAGTGCCCTGGGTCCCTCGATCACCTCCGCTGATCCGTCACCGTCCAAAGGACAACCTGCTGCGAAGAGATAAACCAAAAACTCGATTTCTTCGAAATCTGTCCGGAAAACTGCGGCTGAGAAAAGCTTAAAGTTAACTAAGCTAACCTTGTCCAAATTCAGCGAGCAAGGGCTCGAAATCTTCGCCTCGCAGTCAGGAATCCAACGGCTCCAGTTTCGCTGGATTCCGCCTCTCCTACGCTGAGTTCTAGGCGAAGCACCGACGTCGACGCTGGAAATCAGCAAAACAGATTGTCAGATTCTGCTCGCGGGGCAGCGGCTCAGTAAAACGGCACTTCGACTGGGCTAACCTGCTTCAAATCCAGCGAGTAAGGTATCGCTGGAATCGTCTCGAAGTCGCGAATCCAATGCCCCAGATTTCGTCGCGATCCGAGTTCCCTACACGGAGAAAAAGGCAAAACACCGCGGAGTGTCGCTGCAGTCAGCAGCAGTTCGAGGAGGAAAACAGCAAGGGAGAAAATTGGGATTTCGACTGAGCTAACCTTCACCAAAAATTCCAAATAAATGCTCGTTGGATTCCTCTCGTCGACACGGTTCCAACGAGTCTAGGCACAGCGAAATCCGCCACTCCTACGTCGCGCACGGCCCGAAATACGGCGAGTCGACGTCGATTTCTGCAGCAGTTCGGACTTAGCTCGAGAATCGTCGAAGTAGAAGCAATAGAAGCACACTAGCTGAACCACTCACCTTAGTAATCCTCCTGGTTCAGCACCACGCCGAGGAGAAGGGAAATAGCACCACGCTCGGCTCCCTCACAGCAACCCGACGTCGAAAATGCTTGCCGAAGCCGCGGCGCGTCGTCGGCAGTAGCAACCACCCAAGCTCTTCTACTCCAACCAAGGAAATTTAGAGAGAGAGAGATGAATTAGAGAGAGTGGAGTGCTGTAAATGAGGCCTCCCACCCTCTCCCATGACGTGTAGGCATGCATGGGAGGGGGTGACAAAACCAAAGTGGAGTTGACCATTCTGCCCCCAGCTCACCTACCACTCTGTACCGGTACAAACGGCCCTTGTACCGGTATAAACAGGCAACCCGAGAGCAGTTCAGCGCGGCACCATACCGGTATATCTCTGGTGGCTATACCGGTATAGCCATCAATCTTGTACCGGTACAAACCAAGATTTGTACCGGTATAGCACACTGAAAATCCACTATTTCGCAGATTTTCAGGATTCAAGCTGCTATCGTGTTCCCACAAGGCCCGTTTGGCGTCCCATTGGCGCCAATGCACCCCGGACTTGTCCCCACGCTCGCCTGAGCCGTTGACATGTTCCAATGAGAAAATCCAGTCACTACACCCTCTCCCACTACCAAAAGTTTCGTCCTCGAAACTAAAGCATACCTCAGCTCTGAGCATCAAACAAGTAGGGGTAAGACTCTCTCATCACCACCTCTGGCTCCCAAGTCGCCTCCCGCTCCTCGTGATTACTCCACTGTACTTTCACATACGGGACGACCCGATTGCGCAATTCTTTCGTCTCGCGTGCAAGAATCCGCAACGGTCGTTCCTCGTATCGCAGGTCCCCGCTGATCTCCAACGGAGTGAAGTCAATCACGTGAGAAGGATCGAATACGTACTTCCTCAATGCGAGACGTGGAAGACGTCGTGGACGCCTGCAAGTCGTGGGGGTAGAGCAACTCTGTAAGCAACTGGCCCAACTCGCTCCAAAACCTCGAAAGGGCCAATATAGCGTGGACTAAGCTTTCCACGCACTCCAAATCTGCGTATCCCTCTGGATGGCGAGACTTTAAGGAATACATGGTCTCCAACCTGGAACTCTAAGTCTCGCCTCCTGGTGTCGGCGTAGCTCCTCTGGCGGCTCTGGGCTGTCAAAAGGTGTCGTCGAATCATCTTCACCTTTTCCTCAGCCTCCAACAGAATCTCTGGCCCGAGCGTCTTCCTTTCACCCACATCGCTCCAAAACAAAGGGGATCGGCATCTGCGTCCATACAACGCCTCAAACGGAGCCATCTGAATGCTCGCTTGATAGCTGTTGTTGTACGCAAACTCAACCGATCTCGGATGCGATGCCATCCTCCACCAAACTCCAAGACGCATGCCCTCAGCATGTCCTCTAGCGTCTGAATGGTCCTCTCGGCGGCCATCGTACGTGGGTGAAACGTGTCTTTGAAGTGCAGCTGTGTACCCAAAGCTGTCTGCAAGCTCCTCCAGAAGTGTGATACAAACCTCGGGTCTCTATCTGATACAATCGACACTGGCACACCATGCAGCCTGACGACCTCATCCAAGTATAGCTGCGCGAGTCTCTCTCTGGACCAGGTGGTCTGAACTGGCAGGAAGTGGGCAGACTTGGTCAAGCTGTCCACTATCACCCAAATGGCATCGAAACCACCCTGAGCTCTAGGTAATCCCACGACAAAGTCCATCGTAATCTGCTCCCATTTCCACTCGGGCACTGGCAGACTCTGAAGCTTGCCAGCAGGCACCTGATGCTCGGCCTTCACATGTTGGCAAGTCAAACACCGAGCCACATATCTGCCAATGTGTCTTTTCATGCCGTTCCACCGAATCGGGTCTTCAAATCCTTATACATTTTGGTTCCACCGGGATGTCTTGTATAAGGAGAAACAGTGAGCCTCTCTCAATATCTCCGCTCGGATCTCTGAATCCACGGGTACACACAGTCGGTCCCTGTACCTCAGTACTCCCGAACTGTCCACTGTGAAACCCTCTGCCTGTCCCCTCTCCAACTGCTCTCTAATCCTCAACAAGTGTGGGTCTCCACTCTGTTTCTCTCGGATCCTGTCCAACAGAGTGGGCTGCAAAACCATAGACATTAGTATTGCAGTAGACCCAGGGGACACGACCTCTAAACTCAACCGCTGCAGTTCCTCGAGTAACGGCCTCTGCTGCGTGATCATCAGGCACGAGCCCTGCACTGCCTTCCTGCTCAACGCATCTGCCACCACGTTCGCCTTGCCGGGATGATACTGAATGCTAATATCATAATCCTTCAATAACTCCAACCACCGGCGTTGCCTCAGGTTCAACTCCTTCTGTGTGAACAGATACTTGAGACTCTTATGGTCCGTGAAAATCTCACAGTGCTCGCCATACAGGTAATGCCGCCACAACTTCAAAGCAAAAACCACTGCGGCAAGCTCCAAGTCATGCGTAGGGTAATTCTTCTCGAAATCCTTTAATTGCCGTGAAGCATAAGCAATTACCCTACCATGCTGCATCAACACACAACCTAGTCCACTGTGTGATGCATCACTGTAGATCACATATCCTTCCCCCATAACTGGAAGGGCAAGGATAGGAGCTGACATCAACCTCTGTCTCAACTCATCCAAGCTCCTCTGACAGTCCTCACTCCAGATGAACTTGATTCCTTTACGAGTCAATCGAGTGAGGTGTTTGGAAAGCTTCGCAAAGCCTTCCACAAACCGACGGTAGTATCCTGCAAGTCCTAGGAAGCTCCGCACCTCAGTCACCGTCGTCGGTCTGGGCCAGTCCCGAATAGCATCAATCTTCTTCGGGTCCACTGCCACTCCAACTGCAGAAATCACGTGGCCCAAGAAAGCGACCTCCCGTAACCAGAACTCGCACTTCTTTAACTTGGCATACAACTCCTTCTCTCGCAGAAGCTGTAGCACTATCCTCAAGTGCTCTTCATGCTCAGCATCGCTCCGGGAGTATATCAAAATATCATCGATGAAGACTACTACGAATCTGTCCAAGAACGGCTTGAACACTCTATTCATCAGATCCATGAACGCGGCAGGGGCATTCGTCAGTCCAAAAGGCATCACTGTAAACTCGTAATGTCCGTACCGGGTCCTGAAAGCCGTCTTGGGAACATCCTCGGCCCTCACCCTCAACTGGTGGTAACCTGACTGGAGATCAATCTTCGAGAATACACAAGATCCCTGCAGCTGATCAAACAGATCATCAATGCGTGGCAACGGGTACTTGTTCTTGATGGTCACTTTATTTAGCTCCCTGTAATCCACACACAGTCTAAGTGAACCATCCTTCTTCTTCACAAACGACTGTGCTCCCCAAGGCGATACGGCCGGGCACGACGTATCCCTTATCCATCGGATCCCGAAGGCTGCGCCTTTAATTCCCTCGGCTCACGTGCCATCCGATAAGGTACCTTTGAGATTGGTGCGGTTCCGGGGGACTACATCAATCACAAACTCAACCTCCCTCTTTGGCGGCATCGTCGTCAACTCCGGGGGAAACACATCCGGGAACTCGCGAACTACAGGGATATCCTCGAGTCCCGGCGCCGCCGTAGGTACCTCTACAACAGTGGTCAAGAAAGCCACACACCCTCTACTCATCACCGTCGAGCTCGCCGAAGAAATGCACGCGGCGAACAAGGTACTCCTGCAGCCTCTGAAAGTAAACTCCTCCTGGTCTGGCTCGCGGAATGTCACGGTCCTCGCTCCGCAGTCGATAGTAGCGTAGTATCGCGTCAACCAGTCCATACCGAGCACAATGTCGAAGTCCTGCAGTCGCCCTAGAACTAACAGGTCTGTGGGCATAATCCACGACACTAACTGCACAACACAAGACCTACAACACTCTACAACTCGTAGTACATGGTCAGGAATCTGGAACTCCCGGGCCTGAGGTAAAGTCTCTATCTCTAGACCATGCAACAATGGAAATGCTCGACTGATAAAAGACGGTGATGCACCGGTATAAAATAAAGTACGTGCTCTAATGCCAGAAATTAAAGTGATACCTGTCACCACTCGGTCGGCTGCTGACGAGTCCTCCAACTGAGCTGCAAAGACTCTGCCACTCGGAGCCTGCTGTCGTCGATCATCCTGTCGCGGTGCCGACGCTCGGTCCCCCTGACGGTAGCTCGGCGATGCTCCGTAACTCTGTAAAGACCCCTGCGGCGCTGAAGCTGATGAGGGTGCTGCTGACGCTGCTCGTGGGCAGGTGGCCCTCATGTGTCCCGACTGTCCACATCCAAAACAACGGCCCTCTCGCTGCTCGCACTGTCTGGCCGCGTGCGGTCCTCCACAGATCACGCAACCGCCGAGTCCTCGGTGTTTGTCCCCCGACGGGTGTCCACGAAACGCCGACGCCCGAAGACCCCGACCACGAAAGCGTGGTCGCGAAGGCCTAGGCGGACGCCTGCTACTCGACTGCCCTCCGTCGTCTGGAGCGGGGCGCTTCCTGTCCTGACTCGGTCCTGGCCCCTGTGCTCGCTCCCGTAGTGTAGCCTCGCTGCGCTCCTCCCACAGTGCCTGCTCAATGGACGCATCCAAAGTCCTCGACCTCCGCGCCCGTACAAACCTGTATAGATCCGGCCTCAATCCCTGCTCAAAGAGATACACTCGATGTGCCTCGTCTCTAGCTGCAAAAGGCACACAGTTCAGGAGTCGTGTAAACTCCCGAACGTACTCCTGCACCGTGCGATCGCCCGTCGAATCCTCTTCAAGTCTTCCTCGATCCTCTGCTTTACACCGTCGGGAAAATACGTGCGGTACGGATCCCGCAAAACTCATCCCGGCTCGTGCGAGGCTACTACTCCCCGCTCGCGCCTCATCCTCTTCCACCACTCTCGGGCATCCCCCACTAAACAATGGACCCCTAACTGCACCCGCTCCGTCTCAGGAATACGTAGATCCTCAAACAGCCTCTCTAGAGCACTGACCCAACCCTCGACCGCCCAAGGCTCAAAACTACTACCATCGAAGGTCGGTGGGTCAAAACGGTGAAAATGGACCAATCGCTTCATCAACTGCTGCTGCTCTGCCTCTGTCAGTGGTGCGGGTCCTCCAGCGGGCGCTACTGGTATCGAAGGAATCTCCACTGGTGGTGTGGCGGCGGGCGTCTTCCTGGCGGGGTAGCGGGAGGTGGAACGGATCGCTGGTGCTCTCTGCGGCGTGCTCGATGACGCGGCTAATCTCTCGCACATCTGCTGCAGTAACAATCCCTGCTGCCTCGTCACCTCTGTCAATGCCGCTAGCTGTGCGCTCAAGTCCGGCGGCGCGCTCGTCTCTGGTCGGGTGCTCGGCTCCTCTACCGGGGTACACCCGTCTCGGGTTGGGTGTCTGCTCACTTTGCACGGGTATCTGATACAGTGGTGGCGGCGGTGACGGTGGGGCGCGGCCCCTAAGTGGCGGTCGTCCTCTAGGTCGAGGCATAGCTGCACAATTAATAACGAGGTCAGATACACAAACACTCGACCCAATCATCGAAAGTCTCGAAGGTGGTCCCTGTTTCTCCTCAAATTATGTTGTCTGCAGCCAACATAATTTTTCTGGACCGAAACAGACACTCCTTCAGTCACTCATCCCCACAATCAATCATTGACTTTCGCGTTAAATCACGCCTCTCACGTCAAACCTTCTTAAGGTTTACCAGCTTAGGTTTCCTAGGTCCCAACGACCTAATACTAAGCTCTGATACCAACTTAATTGTCACGCCCCGGGTTGCTCGGGCAACCGGGCACGCCGACAATCCGCCGTACACAAGGAAAATTTTTCCAAGTATACGAAGCGTAGGCGTGCACTGTATAGAAATACAACGCTACAAGCGATAGCATAGAGTCGAAACATACTATAAATATAAGCGGGTAGTACAAAAGAACTATACACATACAAGTTCACAAAGACTACTACTCGCTCCCGGCGAGTTCACGGTATGTACAAAAGAGTAACCCAAAAGTCACTACCGCGGTAGAGGAAGACGGCTAACACGACACCGGTCGGGAAGGGCTCTAGCTCGCAACGCCTTACCACGGTCCCCTCGGAAGCAGCCGACGCCGAAGGCCCTGCAACAAGGGTGGAAGAAACGGGGCGTGAGAACTACTGTAAAAACAGGTAGTCCTCAGTGGGTGCCGCCCAAAACAACATCGGTCCACCCACTAAGTCTACAGGGTAAGTAAGAGTAGGAAAAAGGAAATATTCTACTGCTATCAGTCTCTACTCTGAACACTCAAGACTAACCACCTGTAGTACCAACCACACCTGACCCAATTTCACCAGGGACTGTGAAACACCCGTCCCGCCTGTCGAAGCAACACTACAACTACCCCCAGGTAGCTAGCGGAGAGCAACCCACACGAGGCGCGCGACACCAACGCAAAAGCACAAAGCCGGACTCGGAGCGGCACTCGTGGGCGCGAACCAACCGAGTATGCAAGCGTATCTCTGTCGAGCTCAATCGGCTCTCACGAGGCATAGTCAAGTAAGCTGTGTCTAACCACTAACACACCACGTGCCCCGGCACACGCACATGGCAGAAAGCGGGCCCACCGTCGGCCCCGACGGTCCCGACGACTCTACGGGCGAGCTCGGCATCCACGGCGCGAGCGTCAAACAAACTACACTACTCGAGTATCCGTCGCACTCCCCGTGACGATACGACACACACGGCTCCTAGAGCTAAATCTGGTAGTGTAATATATGACGATTGATCGTAGTTTTCTCCTAAGTCAAGTCCAAGTCCAAACATGTATAAAAATACTACTTGTGAACATGCTTCAAAAATTCAGATTTAATACTAGAAGATATTCATGAATTCGAGCTAAGGACTAAACATTAACACCGAGTTATACATGCCGACTACTTAAACTTAGGAATGACCGATGGATTGCCCACCTCTGTGGCGAATCCCTGGCAGCAAGGAGTGCCCTGGGTCCCTCGATCACCTCCGCTGATCCGTCACCGTCCAAAGGACAACCTGCTGCGAAGAGATAAACCAAAAACTCGATTTCTTCGAAATCTGTCCGGAAAACTGCGGCTGAGAAAAGCTTAAAGTTAACTAAGCTAACCTTGTCCAAATTCAGCGAGCAAGGGCTCGAAATCTTCGCCTCGCAGTCAGGAATCCAACGGCTCCAGTTTCGCTGGATTCCGCCTCTCCTACGCTGAGTTCTATGCGAAACACCGACGTCGACGCTGGAAATCAGCAAAACAGATTGTCAGATTCTGCTCGCGGGGCAGCGGCTCAGTAAAACGGCACTTCGACTGGGCTAACCTGCTTCAAATCCAGCGAGTAAGGTATCGCTGGAATCGTCTCGAAGTCGCGAATCCAATGCCCCAGATTTCGTCGCGATCCGAGTTCCCTACACGGAGTAAAAGGCAAAACACCGCGGAGGGTCGCTGCAGTCAGCAGCAGTTCGAGGAGGAAAACAGCAAGGGAGAAAACTGGGATTTTGACTGTGCTAACCTTCACCAAAAATTCCAAATAAATGCTCGTTGGATTCCTCTCGTCGACACGGTTCCAACGAGTCTAGGCACAGCGAAATCCGCCACTCCTACGTCGCGCACGGCCCGAAATACGGCGAGTCGACGTCGATTTCTGCAGCAGTTCGGACTTAGCTCGAGAATCGTCGAAGTAGAAGCAAAAGAAGCACACTAGCTGAACCACTCACCTTAGTAATCCTCCTGGTTCAGCACCACGCCGAGGAGAAGGGAAATAGCACCACGCTCGGCTCCCTCACAGCAACCCGACGTCGAAAATGCTTGCCGGCTTCGCGGCGCGTCGTCGGCGAAGTAGCAACCACCCAAGCTCTTCTACTCCAACCAAGGAAATTTAGAGAGAGAGAGATGAAGTGGGGAGAGTTGAGTGCTGCAAATGAGGCCTCCCACCCTCTCCCATGACGTGTAGGCATGCATGGGAGGGTGACAAAACCAAAGTGGAGTTGACCATTCGCCCCACCTACCACTCTGCTGCGGTACAAACGGCCATTGTACCGGTATAAACAGCAACCCGAGAGCGATTCGGCGCGGCACCATACCGTATATCTCTGGTGGCTATCTGGGTATAGCCATCAATCTTGTACCGGTACAAACCAAGATTTGTACCGGTATAGCACACTGAAAATCCACTATTTCGCAGATTTTCAGGATTCAAGCTGCTATCGCGTTCCCACAAGGCCCGTTTGGCGTCCCATTGGCGCCAATGCGCCCCGGACTTGTCCCGACGCTCGCCTGAGCCGTTGACAAGTTCCAGCAGAAAATCCAGGTCACTACAGAAAACATACTAAATAAAGACGATTAATTATTCACTGTTTTTATTGACGGTAAATACTTGGTTGTTTTTAAATACGGTAAATTCTTTATCACTTTTAATTTTTTATCAGCGGACTATCTCACCTGGCATATTAGAGGCCTACTTTTATAAGTAATTTTTGTATAAGAATATTTTTGTAATTATAAAACTTAATAGGATTGTTTATAAAAGAACCTCCTTTTAAATACTATAAATCAAACATATATCGAATTAGATTTTAATTTTAAAATACTAATTCCAAATATTATTTATAATTTACATCTACAGAAGTAGACCAGTGCCATAGTCACGGGAGTTCTCTCTGCGTTCTTATTTTTATTTTTTACTTTAATTTCAGAACTGTCGCGCCTAGGCCGCATTCATGTAGATCTTATGATTAACAAAATTTATCACTTTCATAATTTACAAAGGGCGTATTTGGTTCGGATAATTTTGTCAAAATTATTATGTTTGGTTCATGCAGTGTATAATCTAATTGGCAAAGTAGCATTACAAATGATGTAAGATTACTCTGAAAATATTACCAAATGGATGTAAGATTACCCCGCAAATATTACCGAATGAGGGTGGGTATCTCGTATTACTCCTGGCAGGTAATCTTGCAATTATTTAAATTACAAGTTTACCCCTCTCTTTGTGCTATCAAGTTTTTTTCTTAGATTACTCATATGATCACTTTCATATTGACAGATCATACTATTTAACAAATTAATTAATTATCCACTCAACCTTAGTGACCACTATTATTCTAATCCTATATCTCTACATCTAATGGCCGAAACCCTAATAGCACCAATAACTTGGAGTTTTGATCACAAAATTATGAATTTCCAAAGTCATTAATTACTACGTGCACGGAATTTCTATTAATTATCAACAAACTTATTAGATTTTAATTTTAAAATATTGATTACCAAATATTATTTACCATTTATATACACACAAATATATATATAAATAGAAGTACACCAGGTGCAGTTCATAGTTGGTAGCATCACTTGGTCCCCACGCGGTGCGAGTCGTCTCCGCTTTTTTCTTTATTTGATTTTAATAATATTTTAGGATTCAGCAGTGAAAGTGCATCAGCGCATATTTTACATAATCTAATCTACAAAATTTAGCATTTATGTATAATTTGCGAATTATAATATTTTACTATTCTATTTAATAATAATATTTTATGAGTGACGCCTGCAATACTTTCATTCTCAAAGTTATTTGTTATAATTTTGTCGTTCGAACTACGAGGTGGGTGGCACTTTTGTCCTCAAATTTTAATTAGTTATAACTTTTAGCATGAACCGTAAAGCATATGATATTTTAGTTCTCGAACTTTCTGAATTATAGTATATCGTCCTTGATGATGCAAAAATAATTAAAATACTACTTTAGTTGAATACTAATAATTTATCCATACTTATTTAAGAAAAAAAAATTTGCCTGTAAGACTTAATTATAATAATTCAGCAAGTCCAAGGACTAAAATGTCACAAGTCTTAAAGGTCGAGCCAGATATTATACCTAATTAAAGTTCGAGGACTAAAATGTAAATGTGCATAATTCGAGTCAAAAATTATAATAAATTAAAATTTAAAGACTAAAACATCACGCAACTCATAGTTTGAGGACCAAAAGTGTAATTTACTCTCAAACAAAATATAAAATTATATAACAACATACTAAAACTTTTCGAATGCATAATGACGACAAGGGAGAAAAGCGCGGAGTCTTGAGCTCGGCCAGCGCAGGGCGGTTGAGCGGGTAAAACATGACAAATGTAGAATGACGACGAGGGAGAAGAGCGCGGTCATGGTGCCGAGCTCGACCAATACAGCGGTTTAGCGAGTAGACTGCAACACCAAAGAGTGCCTTGAGCCCGTCCTTGATTGAGCGGCCACGAACTTATCGCCTTCGTCTGGTCCGCCCTCACCCACGCCCGCTCCAAATCCTCCTCCTTCAGCATCGGCGTCGGTGCCGGCACCGGCATTGGCGGAGGCGGAGAAAGAGGAGGCGGCAACGTCCTCCTTACCGTCGCCGAGGGTCGCGAGTCGGTGGAGGAGGCGAGAAGGATCGGAGAGAAAAAAGAGAGAAAAGAAATAAAAATATTTTAATCGGTTTTAAAAATTCGAAATTTGAATTTGTAAAATCCAAAATATTAGCCCATTTTTACAAAATCTCGAGACTAGTAGATTTTTTATGCAAAAAAGCTATTTATTATTGAGATTAGATTTTAGATAGGTATTTTAGTAATTTTAGAATATATTTAAAAAATTTGAATGGTAAATAGTAATTAGTAAAAGGTAAATAATCAAAAGGAGCCCCTACAATTCCATGGCGCACTACAATAACCAAGTACTGATGCGAAAAGTCAAGAGGGAAGTTTCTTGGTAGCTGCAGTGTCCAAATCACATGCTCCCAGTTTCTTGTTTATATAATGTTTAGTTCATCGATCATCTCCCACTCCTCAATCCCTAAAACCGTTCCTGTAGCAGCTAGCTCCCTCTTCAATCTCCTTTTTGGATCGATCTGTGGTTAGTTGTGCATCTTCTTCTACTTGTTCTTTTTAATTAATTTTTATTCTCTTTGCTATCAGCTGGCTTAATTCTTTTATTAAAGCACAGAGCGCATAGTACATGTCTTTGTTGATATATATATATATATATATATATATAGGAGTTGGTAGAATCTTATCGATATAGAAAATTATCGATGATGTAAACGATCGTTGAACTGATCGATACCACTTAAAGTATTTAGAAACCAAATTTTAAATATTTTTGACATCATTAGCCTAAAGATCAAAGGGTTTCAAAATTTATAATTTTAATGGTAGATACGAGGTGTTTTCTTGTTTAACGGTGTAAAACTATCCAAATCAATTGAATTTTCGTTAGAAAATTCGTTAAACTATTTAGAACAAGATCTATACTCTCGATCTTGATTATAAAATTCCTATCATCACTTTTTAGAGGATATTCATTTGTAGCCGTTCATTTTACACCCTTTTGATGGACAAGAGAACAATATCAAAAAAGCATGAAATATGATTTCTAGATACTTCAAGTGGTGTAGATCATTTTCAACGGTACCGATCGTCGATTTGGAGGCTCCATCATCGAAAACAAATGGGTGGCAACGAAGGCTTTTTACTATCGATAGCATTCTAGCTCAACTCTATATATATATATATATATATATATATTGTTTCGATTCACTTGAGATCTTTGGTAACAAAATAACAAGTATTAACTTAATTATGAACAAGAAGAGGGCTTCAAAGGAAACTCGATTTATAATTGTTAATTGTAAAATAATTTACAATCACGCTTAATACGATACCATTACTCAGTGACTAACAGCAGATTCACTTACTTTCCAACGGATCTTTATTGATTTCATACTCCCGTAAAAGACTTTTTCACAACTTGCTCTACAAATATACATTGAGGTCGAGTTCATGACTAGTTATGATGAATCTTTCGTCTCAAAATTTTGTTAAACTGAATCTCAAACAAGTTGTTGCCTTACGTTCTTCTAGACTACAATACTGTTTCTGGTGTTTCTTCTTTTTAACTGAGGATTCTAACAAATGTTTGTTTAGTGCGCTATAGAGTTATTCCGGTTGAGACAATTACATATTTTTACGAAAATTGCCTTGAATCATAAGAGCGTTAAAAAATAATCATTTTTGCTAGTGGTGCATTTGAAGAGACATGGTAATTTGAAAAGATTGTACATTTTAGGCTCAATTCGGAGGAAGTGCCCATGGCGGGGGTTGTGGTATCATTACTCCTAAATATCGGTGCGACCATAGCTAGTGAAGGAATTAAATCGGCAACATCACGATTACTAACACGGATATCGCAATGAAAGAACTCGTGGAGAATATAAATGAGATTAAGGACGAGCTTGAGATCATGCTACCGTTCCTACAGATTGCAGAAAGACTAAAAGAGAAGGATGAGATCACAAAAATCTTTATAAAACAAATGAGAGACTTGGCTTTCGACATTGAGGATATTATAGATGAGTTCACGTACAAGCTGGGTGAGGAGCAAGGAGGGGTTCTACCCAGAGCAATCAAGAGGCCCAGAACTATAAAAACATGGGATGACCTTAGCGGCAAACTTAAAGCGATCAAAATTAAGCTCCAAAAAATTATGGAGAGAAGGACACGATATGATACAAGAGGAATGGAAAGTGAAGCAAAACCTCGAATAACTGTTGGCGGTAGCAAGAGCCGTGCAGAATTAGCACATTTTGTCGAGGAGGATGATATCGTGGGTATTGATGAGTACAGGGACTTGTTGCTCAGATGGTTGAAAGATGAGGATGAGCAGCAAAGACAGCCCATGATAATCTCAGTGTTGGGGATGGGTGGTCTAGGGAAGACAACTCTCGTAACTCATGTGTACAATATCATCAAAGCTTCCTTTGATGCTTGCGCCTGGGTTGCTGTATCTCAGAGTTATGAGGCTGATGATTTGCTTAGACAGATCTTAAAAGAGTTTTATAGGGAAGATCCTAAGAAAAGACAAGCACCTAACGACATTGATACCATGGATTACAGAAGCTTGGTTGGGGAAATCCGCACCTACTTGCAATGTAAAAAGTATGTACTCATTCTAGATGATGTTTGGAGTACTGATGTACTAGACAATATAAAGAATGCACTTCTGAATAGTAATAGCAAGAGTAGAATAGTTCTCACAACAAGGATTCGCGATGTAGCTCTATTAGCAAATGAGAACCATATATTTGAGCTAGAGCCACTGAAGGCAAATGATTCATGGGATTTGTTTTGTAAAACGCATTTTGGAAAAGTGCAAACAAGATTTGCCCACCTTTAGAACAATGTGCTAAAAAATTGTCGAGAAGTGCGGTGGCTTGCCCCTTGCTATCGTATCTATAGCTCGTCTCTTATCATTTCAAGAAGAAACTGGTTTTGAATGGGAGAAGGTTTACAAAGATCTTGAGTGGTATCTAACTAACAACGAATCGAAAATCCATGAAAAAGTACATAACATTTTGAAACTTAGTTTGGACGATCTTCCCCATTACCTTCGAAATTGCTTCTTATATTGTTCCAGCTTTCCGGAAGATTATCAAATTGAAAGTAAGAGGCTCATAAGGCTTTGGGTGGCTGAATGGTTCATTGAAGAAAGAGGAGAAAGAACGATGGAGGAAGTGGCTGAGGACTACCTTAACGAACTTGTTCATCGCTGTCTACTACAAGTGGTTGAGAGGAACGAAGACGGAAGCATTCTAGCATGTCGAATGCATGACATCATTCGAGTCCTCGCTCTTTTGGAGTCAAAGGAGTTAAGTTTCTGCATGGTTTACGAGAATTCACGGACAATATTGCAGGGATCCAAAGCACGCCGCTTGTCAGTCGCAAGCAATATAACTAATTATCATCCTGAAGACGAATCTCATTTGCGTTCAGTACTTGTTTTCAACAAATCCATGAGCTATGATTTACTGGAGTCGGTCTTAGGATCATCAAAACTTTTACGTGTCTTGGAACTACGAGGAGCGCCAATCGAGAAACTACCGAGTGAGATCTGTAACCTCTTCAACCTGCATTATCTTGGTTTGAGAGCTACAAAAATTGAGGAGCTTCCAAGATCAATCGGGAAGCTACGAAATCTGCAAATATTAGAATTGAAAGAAACTTATATAAAAACGGCAGAAGGAAATAACGAGCTTCACAAGTTGAGACATCTACGTTTATCAAAATTTCGTTTCTGGGACATCGAGGCACCCGTTGGAATATGGCGCTTGAAGGACTTGCAGACTTTGGGATCTATTAAAGCAACTGCGGAGATTGTGCGGAATGTACAAGCTTTGACAGAGTTGCGGAAATTTAGGATAAAGGCGTAAGAACCCATCAGCATGCGGACTTGTGGAATAGTATCACAAAGATGGACCACCTTAGCCTTTTATTTGTCCATTGTGAATATAAGGAAGATGGGCATGAATTACAGTTGGGCACCCCGCCCCTACCTCTATCAATTAAAAAATTACGTCTCGTGGGGTAAATTAGACAAAAACTCACTCCCTGAGCTTGCCACATCCTTTAGGTCTCTTACAAACCTAACCTCATTACATCTTATAAGTGCAAAATTGGATGGAGATACATTTCCTTACCTGCAAGCGCTGCCCGCGTTGATGTTTCTCCGCCTTTATAGTGCATATGACAGCATGAAGTTGCACTTCCAAGCAACATCATTCTTGAAGCTAAAGGAATTGTACATATTTGGAGCCCCGAAGCTCAGTCAGGTGGAAATAGAAAGAGGAGCAATGCCAAGCCTGAATAAGCTTCAGATAGAGAATTGTCGAGAGCTAAAGGAGTCGCCTAACCAGTATCGGGTACCTTACCACCCTTAAGGATTTATCCATTTTGTATGAAGTAGTCTGTGGAACTTGTTGAGTGCTTCTCGGAGGAGGAGGAGGAGGAGGAGAAGGCGACCACAGCAATGACTGGCGCACGAGGGTTCGCCACATCCCCAATTTTACTTTTCAGTTCGTACGATACAACGGTTTAATTGTCACAAAAAGGATTCAATGATTCCATATCATGTAGGTGAGTTTGTGCGCTTCTTGCAGAGCACCGGCCGAGCTTGATGCTTTCATATTTTCCACCTCAAATCTTCTAAATAATCCGTGCTCGAGGACAATTGAAAATGATGCATGATCGATTTATGCAGATGTTATCTTATATGTGTATTTTATTTTATTTTATTCTCAATGTACGATGTGTATGTAAAAGCGGATGCATCAAATTATATGCGTGCCTTAAGCTACTCGTATTATGTATTTGGAGAATGCTTTGTACCCTTAAAATTAAACTTTATTTATTTATTTATGTATTTGGAGAATGCTTTGTACCCTTTTAAAACTTTATTTATTTATGTATTTGGAGAATGCTTTGTACCCTTAAAACTTTATTTATTGACTAAAATGAAAAAACCTTCCCTTATAAATATCCATATTTTTTTTACTTTCTAAGATGGCTAAATTTTATTTACTTGTTAAGAAAAAAATAAATTGTTTTTATGCATTTCTAACCATTTTAGGATTTGTTTGGTTCAAGTCGAATCGGTATCGAAATCGGAATGAGAATAAGCTGGAAACGAAATCGAAATGATTCATTATCTCATTCGATTTGGTTTCGCTATCTGAAACGGAATAGGAATGAATCATTCCCATTATTAGTATTTTGTTCAGATAGATATCAGAAATATAATCAAATTAATATGCCAATTTTATCTTTACAAAATATTAATTTAAATTCAAGCTGAAAATTAAATATTAAAAATTTACGTCAAAATTTTAAAATGATGTTAAAATTTTAAATATATTTTCTAAAAAAATTAAAATTTGAAATTGAAAGGATAATTTAAAATATAAAACTAAATTTTGATTTATTCAAATTCAAACTTAAAGTTATAATTTAAATTTCAATTTGAATCCATAAATTTAATTTAAATTTTAAATAAGATTCGAATAAAACTTTAGATTTAAATTCAAATTTATAAATTAGATTTGAAATGCTTGATTGAATTTTAATTTTTAATTTAAGTTTAAATTAAAATTAAAATTTATAAATATAATTTTAAACTTAAACTTATATTTTAATTAAAAAATAAAATTAAAAATGTTAAATTTAATCTGAACAAATTCATTCCGCTCGAATCAATTTCCAATCCGCCTCCTATGCCGGGATTAGAAAAAGGAATAATTGGGGGATTCCTATTCACCCGAGAGTCGAATCGGAATGGAAATTCGATACCAAATATGTACAAATGATTCGATATTCAAATTCTACCCACTAGCAACAATAACTCGTTGGGCCCAACCACCGGCCCAAAATGCTTAAGCCCAGTTATTATTACTAGTGTTCAAGTCTCATATAAACCCAATGACAAATCCATTGCTGGGACTATTGGGGTGTCGCGTACTCCCCGTTAAGGCCCACACCCAAGAACACCAGGCGATGTGAGACTCGTCTCGCTAGCCCGTCATCCAGACGCCGGCTCAGCCGAGACTCGCCACATATGTCCAGCTGGTGAACCGGCTCTGATACCAAATGTAACGACCCAGCCCACTAGCAACAATAACTCGTTGGGCCCAACCACCGGCCCAAAATGCTTAAGCCCAGTTATTATTACTAGTGTCCAAGTCTCATATAAACCCAATGACAAACCCATTCTCGTCCGTTGTGGGACTATTGGGGTGTCACACGTCCATTCCGATTCCGATTCCAGGATGAAAAGGGAACCAAACATGCACTTATGTATCTTCAGTATAAATTATAAAAAATGGACGGAAGAGTAGTGATGGAACTCTGACAAGAGTTTTCTATATTTTAGACTTATTAAAAAGATTTAAAAATATTTTGAATAAAAATCTTTCGGATAATGTCTGAAAGGATAAATGCAAATTTCAGTTCTTAACTAGGTTGAGTTAATCGTAAGATAAATAGGACTTGATATAACAAGATAAGAATAGAGTAAATAAAAGAGGTAGTTTCACAAATGTTGTTGTTTAACATATTAGTGAGAAAATCTATTGTTAAATTTTAGTTTAAATTTATAGTTATTTAAATTAAAGTCAAATTAATTTATTTGAAATTAAAGTCAGATTCTACTTTAATTAGGATAAGATGAGATTTAGTTTTATTAAAACATAAATAGAGTTTAATTAAGAATCTAATTGGACTGTGAGCTCTAATTAGTCTCTACATTTGACACATTCATTACATATAAGATGTACGGCCAGAGGAGGGAATTAATTAAGCTCTCAATTAAATAGTATTTAGCAATGAAATAATGATGACCAATTTGTTAGACAATTAATTTTAATTCGCATGTGCAACTGCGTATGAATCATCATAATTATTGAAACAAAAATTAAAGTCTTTTGACCTTTTCTCATAAATAGATTGATTTAGGAAATATATTAATTGTTTTTAATAAACCACTTCTTTAGTCTGGTGTCTACAATATTACAATATATAATATATGATTCATTTACTACTAATTGAATTGAAGTTGAATATGGATGCTGTTCATTCTCATTGTCCAAAACAGAATCAGATCCCTCTATATCGACTTCAATATCTGTTTCTAAAATTGAAACACTCGAAGAAGGTTTGAGCTCGAGAACTCTTAACCTGTACTGCAACAGGGTCACATGTTTTCGAAGAGTGGTTTCGAGGATAGCTTTATGGTTAGGAAGGTCGGAGAAGCCCACTGCTTCGGGCTTAAGCTTCGCATAAGTTCCTTTTGGCAAGCTGGCATAGCGCACCTCAATTAAAGGAACTTCAATAACGTTGGTATGAGGGAATAAATTTGTCCAGACATGCGGAGGCAGCTCTGCAGAATTTTCTCGTGCGGTGAATTCGAGGACTCCTGATTGAGTTGTTGTTTTCGTATCTTGATTTATGCTGGAATTAGAAGTTGAGGGACCTCCTTCATTAACTTTGGACAAACCTGAAGTACATAAGACCTTTATCCAGGGCTCCATGATCAGATAGTTCTTTGAAGCAAGAAGGCGGCGGTAGCTTGATCTTTGTCTCCAGAACCATCATATGGAAGGGCGTCGAATAACCTTGAAAAGACAATCCCGCCGCCTAGAAGCATGTTTTCTTCCATCTGTTGCTCTGCCTGTCAAATAGACCAAACATTAATAACCTCACAAGAGCATGATTAATTGATTACTGATAAGTGATAATTAAGATGTATCTAATATTACCCAGACAAAATTGGAACTAGAAAAGGCCACAAAAATCGCTGTAATTAATTAAACTGCTAAGTTTGCTTAAGCTGCAATCTTTTCAATTAACTTACAATAGACAAATAGCAGTAAATACTTAAGGCTATGCATCAACAGTAGAAAGATATATGCTAACAAAGCACAGAAGCTTGGAGAAAGATCAACAGTTACTATCATTTTCTTTTTCTTTTCCCCAGCTGTTCTAGATGTCTTACACTCTGAAGCATCATTTAAATACTGAAGTTGTAATTCGATTGCAATTAAGAGAAATAAGGTCAAGGATCTTTGTTCAAGTACTTAATGGCAATGAACCAGTGAGTAGGATAGCCGCAAAGGCTGACTGCCTCCGTTGCTCCCTATGACCTCAGAAGAGAATTCCAAAGGATAACAGAGGACACGACCTTATTACCCACTTGTTCAATTTAGTAAAACTATTGAAACTATCCATATTACTTACAACTGTTATAATACATATTCTGTGATCAAGATAATATGCATTTATTATAAGTAATTTTCTAGTTTAATTTAATTATATATCTGAATATGTCTTTAATTATTTTAACTAATTTAAGGCTTGTTATTAGTTGGCAGCTTGTTATTGGTCATAACAACATTAATCTGTCTTTGCGACTCAATTAGTCATGTTGTATATATCCGACTCTAATTAAGTGATCTCAAGCATTATATACCGTATATATATTGGCTCAGAGCGTAAGCGATGGTGCGCGATCGAGTACATTTTAAATCTCCGAATTTTTTTTTTTTTTAGAATAATTTTGTATTCCACCTTTGATATTAATAAGATTTTGCTTTATTTTCGCCCGTGAATGTAGATCAGTAGCTGAACCATGCATGTAAATCTTAGTATGTTCTTTTCTTTTGGGTCTGTTTTTCGCCGTTAAATAATTTGGCTTCAACAACACCTCGCCATCGAAAGTTCCCAGCAGGAGGAGAAGGAATTTTCACTTTTGCTGGTGGAAGACCCACCGGCCTCAGAATGCTGAAGGCAAAAGTGTAGAGGGAAGAAGTTCCTTCCTTGCTGGCTAGGCCATTCCACCTTTAATTATTCTGCAATTCCCATTCTATTTCTTTTCACTCTTCAACCTCTCTCTCTCTCTCTCTCTCTCTCTCTCTCTCTCTCTCTCAAGAGCTTCTTTGGTTGCAGTATTATCACTACTTATTTTGGAGCAGCTCCCTCTTCAATCTCCTTTCTGGGTCTGTGGTTAGTTGTTCATCTTCTTCTACTTACTATTTTAATTAATTTTTGTTTTCTTTGCTATCAACTAGCTTGATTCTGTAAGGTGCAGAGAGTAGTATAGTATGTCTTTGCTGTTTAATATATTGTTTGGATTCACTTGATCTCTGGAAACAAGATAATAATTTTTTTTTTTGAGAGATAGGTAGCATCTTTATCAAACCGTTTATTTCGTTTAGAAATAAACTTGAAATGTGAATCAGTTAGGATTGACTTGCGTCTCGGATCTGCATGGCAGCTGCTCACTTGCTCTTATCGGTGAGATCGATAATAATTGAGCTAGAATAATTTGACCTTATATAGTACTTTCACTTTATTGTTCATGATTATCTAAATTGATGATCAATACCATGCAATATGTTACATGATACATAAACTTTCTAGAAAACGAGGTTTTCTAAAATTTATTTTCTGGCTAGCCAAGTGGGCATATTATGAAAGGTCAAAATTAGCTACCTTCTAAATATATAATTAAAAATAATCTTAAATTCACAATCTTGGTTGTAGATCTTGATCTAGATAGTTGAGAAGATTTTATTTATTATCAAATGCTCAACTAATTCTGATGGTTCTTTTCTCTTAAACAAGAAGAAAGTGTCTTGTTTTACATGTTAAATTATTAATTTTGAGACCATTCGATCACCAAGTAAATGATAACGATAAAAAAAAAAAAAAATCAGTTCCTAAACCATATATGCAAATATTCTAGATCATATTTAACGATACAGGACGTTTATTTAAATGCCTCATCATCAAAAAAAAAAAAAAAAAAAAAATATCAAAGTCATTTCACTTTACAAAATATTCCTGCTGAACTCACAAAGATAACAATTATTTCGGAAAAAAAAAATCAGTTAATGTCAAAACTTGTAATGTAGAACTTTTACAAATTGCAGAACGAAGTTAAAATAGAACTTTTAGATTCTGGTTTGATAATAGGCCGTATGAATTTTGTCACACCCCGGGTTGCACCTTCCCCGGGCACGCCGACAAATCCGCCGTCTACAAAAAAATTTCCTCTGTATACGAAGCGTAGGTACTGTATAACATACAATGCTACAAACAAACGGTAGCATAGAGTGAAGTAAACTATAAACACGCGGTAGGAAAAACAAACTTTATATACATACAATCGCGGATACAAAGTAACACTACTCGCTCCAGCGAGTTCAACTGTATGTACAAAAGTGCCCCAAACCAAAAACTGTCACTACCTGCAGGGGAAGTCCTCTAGCACAGTACTCGAAGGATAGGCTCTAGCTCGCCACGCCCTTCCCGCGGTTCGACTCAGAAGGAGCAGCAGCCGCCACAGAAGGCCCTGCAACAAAAGTGGAAGAAAGAGGGCGTGAGAACTACTATAAAAACAAGTAGTCCTCAGTGGGTACCGCCCTAAACACATCGGTCCACCCACTAAGTCTACAGGGTAAGCAAGAAGGTAGAAGAAGCTGGAAACCCTCGACAGCTAAACTAAAAATCCTATACTATTGTGCTCAAAACTACCCTCTGTAGAACAAGTAAAAGCTGACCCAATCTTACGAGGGACTGTGAAAGCACCCGTCCCGCCTGTCGAGGCAACACTACAACTACCCCAGGGGTAGCTAGTGGAGAGCAAGTCCACAACGAGGACGCAGCGACACCAACGCAAAAGAACTAAGCCAGACTCCGGAGCGGCACTCGTGGGCGCGAACCAACCGAGTATGCAAGCGTATCTCTGTCGAGCTCAATCTAGCTCTCACAGGCATAGTCAAGTACACTGGGTCTAAGCACTAATAAACCACGTGCCCCTTGGCACAGCTAACCACACGGTCAGGTCCACCCTCAAACCCCGACGGTGCCGAGCAACCGGCCACGACTAGACTCTGTGAAAAGTGAGCTCGGCATCCCCAGCGCGAGCGTAAAAGCAAACTACACTACCCTGGTATCTATCGTACTCCCACGGCGATGATACGGCACAAAACGGCTCCTAGAGCTAAATCCGGTAGTGTAAGCTAGTGACGATCCAAAACGTGATTTTCTCCTAAGTCAAATCCAAGTCCAACATGTAAGGAATTATATACTCTCAATGCATGTTTTAAATCCAGGTTTACTCCACAAGATTCATGCATTCGGGCTACCACTAGTTACATCGACAAATAAGCATACATGTTGGTTAATTCGGAACATAGGAGTGAAACGATGAAATCCCACCTTGATGTTCAAATCCTGGCAGTGAAGAAGGTGGCCCGGATTCCACTTGATCCCTCGGCGGTCCGCCGAAGTCGGAGTTTCTGTGAAGAGGCAAATGCACGATTTCACGAATTCGTCCGAAAAACAGCGGTGAGAAAAGCTTAAAGTTAACCAAGCTAACCTTATCCAAATTCAGCGATTCAGGGCTCAAAATCTTCGTCTCGCAGTCACGAATCCAACGCCGCAAGTTTCGACGCGATCCGACTTCCCTGCGTGGAGAGCTAGCCAAAGTGTCGCCGGTCGACGCTTGAAAACAGCAAGTCTGCACCTCAGAAATAACTCGCGAAACGGCTCGGTAAATATGGGGTCCGAACGGGCAAACCTGCTCCAAATCCAGCAAGTAAGGTCTCGTTGGAATCGTCTGGAGGTCGTGGATCCAACGCCCCAGGTTTCGCCGGATTTCGACTCTCCTACACAGAGAACAAGCCAAAACTCCGCGGGTCGACGCTGCAGTCAGCAGCAGCAGCAGTGCAATCCGAAAATCATGGAATTTAGAAGCAACGGAGGGAAACTCGATGGGCTACTCACCTCTGGAAAAGCCGTAGGCTCGTCGCTGAGTCGAGGACGGCGGTCCCGCGCGCACGTCTGGCTCCCTCGCTGCGTCACAAAGTCGCGAACCCGCCGAAACCACGCGTCGGCGCGTCGGCGCGTCGTCGTCGAAGCTCGAGCTCCTCTTGAGCTTGTCCACCTCCTCTGGTTGCTAGGGGAAGGAGAAGAAGAGCAGTAGCAGCAGCAGCAAGAGGAGAAGAAGCTCCCTCTCTCTCCTCTGCTCCTATAGAGGCAAGGGGGGTGAGGTGGTGACGTGACAAGTGGCGTAAAAGTCAACCTGCACCATACCTCCACTTTGTACCGGTACAAAATCTCATTTGTACCGGTACAAACGGGCAACCCGAGAGCCAAACTGCGCAGGGCCATACCGGTATAGCCCTGGTGGTTATACCGGTATAGCAACTAATCTTGTACCGGTATAAAATCGATTTATCTGGTATAGCTCACCGAAACCACTGCTATTTGCGGATTTTCGTGACACACTCTCGCGTTCCCACGGGGCCCGTTTGGCGTCCATTTGGTGCCAACGCGACCCGGTGTCCCGACACTCTCCAGAGCTGTAGACAAGCCTCAGGTGCAATTTTCCAGGTCACTACAAATTTTGAGGCAATAAAATTTAACATATTAAAATACAGGAGTTTTATGATTCTAAAACAAGTTCTTATATTTCTATCAAAACAAAACTATTTGAAAAAGCACTAATAGTTTCATGCTCAAATGACTTATCGTCCTGATATATATTAACTTAATTATGAACAAGAATAGGGCTTCAAAACAAACTCCATTTATAATTGTTAATTGAAGAATAATTTACAATCATGCTTAATACGATACCATCTACTCAGTGACTAACAGCAGATTCACTTACTTTCCAACGGATCTTTATTAATTTCATACTCTTCTAAAGGATTTTCCCACATCAATACAATCAGAACTGTTACAATATCAAATCGTTGTTAGAGTTATAAACATACGCGTTGGATGGGAAATGGCGCTAAAGGAGAAGTCAAGGGAGAGAGTGGAGTTGGGAGAGCAGCGGAGGGAGAAGGCTAGGGAGCACGAGCATTAGAGGAAGCAGTTGGGAAGGAAGTATAGAGTCTTATAGAGGGAAGCGCGGAGAAAGGCCAAGGGACTGCGAGGAGCTTCGTAGGAGCGAGCGTCGGAGGACGGGAGGGAAGCGGCTCACCGGTAAGGACGCAGGGCTCAGGAAGCCAAGCCTCCCCGTCAAACAGAGCGTGCGATATGATGTAGTTTTCCCTGCGCTCTCGAGGTATACCGAAGGACTGTGCCACTCGGCTGGGGAAGCTGGCGATGTACCGGCCCACACAAGCTTGCGGACAAAGTCTGATTCTGCTGCTGCTTCGGAGACACTAGCTCCCACCAGCAAGAAGACAACCTCGACATGCTTGAGGACTATTTTTGATTCTCCTGATGTACTCAATTCCGGCAAGGAGACAACCTCGGTTGGTCGGCTACCACCGAGGAGCTCAGAGGAATCTCCCGGGGAATCTGTGTTGCGGGGTGGACATCATAGGCAAAAAGGCGGCACGGAACATCACAGGCGGATCACAAGGGGGACCCACGTCGTCGTCTTGTCGCCGACGTAGACGGAGCCCGCTTCTTTGTCTCTCGGGTCTAGCGGCCTTCCCTTCCCCCTCTCTCGGTGGGGAGGAGCGCCCCGATGGGTCGCGGGTCAATCGAGGGGACCTTGTTGGCAGGGAAGAGCCCTCAGCATCGCTCTTTTAAGGACGTCCTGCTCTCCCCTTCTCCCTACCCAGCGAGTCCCTCCCCCTTCTCCAAGCTTAAGCATCGTTCCCCTGCTCCCCACCCTCAACTACCTCGCCTTCCTTCTCGTAAAAATAAGCGAAGGTGCTTCCGGTGTTTGGCCTTTGATCACCTCGTTCGAGAGTGCCGGGACCCGGTCAGGTGCTCTCGGTGTCTCAAGTCCGGTCATCTCGCTCGCAACTGCCGGGAGAGGGGTAGCCTTCGGTCCCCCACAATGCAGAGGGCATTGCACTTCCACCCCCCGTCAGTCAAGGTCTTCGTCCCCATGTCCGAAGGCTTCCTGTCCCGAAAACAGCAAAGTGAGAATGCCGTTCTCGTCGAAGTCATTGGCCCAGCTTCCCTGGGTCACTTCCCTCAGAGCATGATAGCGGCCAGGCCTCGCGAACCGGTTTGGAGGATTACGCAATGACTTTCACGTCGCTCGACACCGTGAGAGGGACTATGTTATCTTTCGCGGTGGGTGCGGCGCGATCTCGTGCGACGAAGCCTTCTATTCCTTTCTCACTGCAAGATCCGGTGCTTCCTCTGGAACCCGCACAGGAACGCTGCGCGGTCCCTACTCACGCTCAAGGTTTGGATCAAGTTGGTGAATTTGCCCTTCGAATGCTGGTCGGAGTCTCGGGTGGCCTCGATCGTCAACAGGTTCGGGCGCTACCTCATCGCCGACGAGAATAGTCTAAACGTCTTCGATCTCACCAGCTTCAGATGCCAAATCGCGGTGGAGGACCCGTCTGATGTCCCGGAGAGTATCGCTGTTACGATGGGCGACATCACCGTCGTGGTTACTGTTGTATTGGAGAGCTCTACTGCCCCTTTTGGCGGGGATGATCGCGGAATCTCGTTTGTTGGCGGTGATCCTAACGAAGGTGGCGAACAGACTGACCCGCTTGGGCGTCGCCTGGCTAGAAGGGTCAATAACCAGGGCGCCCTGCTGGGCGACCGTGATTCGAGAGATGGTGTAGGACTAGGGCAAGATGAAGCCGGGGAGTCCTCGGTGAACCGGGCCAGACGACGTCCGGCACAGTCCGACGGTGGAGCATTATTCTTGCCTGCACCTGCCCTCGCCCTCGGTGAAGCTCGGTGCGGAGCACGGTGCACGGGAGTGAGGCGACACCCGTTTACCCTGGGGTTGTTAGCCCCCCCTGCCCGGAAGTCCGAACCGTGTGCCGTCCTTGCCCCGGGAGTCCCCCCTCTCCCGGTTTTAGTATTTTTTTGAATGGATCTGAGACTTCGGACTTAGCGTCTTTCGTCGGTGAGGGGGTGCCTGCTCCTTTGCCAGCTGTGCCTTCTGCCCCCGTCGCCGTTTCCAGGCCGCTCCAGCCTCGAGCTCCGCTCCTTCCATTTCTGTTGTCCAACCCCAGCCCGAGACTCCTTGGGGGGGATTCGAGGTCGAAGCCCTCTGCGTTTGGCTCGCGGCCGAGGAAGGCATGGGATTTGCTCTGCGGAGGCGAGGTTTCCCTAGTGGGCCCCCCAGCTCTCGGGGGGGTGCCCAAGGCGTTTGGGAACTCGGATGGTGTTTCTTTCCTCGTCAGCGGCCCAGGCCTGGGATCGGCCCGGGCTGGGCCTTTCTTACTGGGCCTCTCCCCCGAACTTGCCTTCTTCCCGTCCCTGCTATTTGTTGGACCTGACGCCCGAAGGTGGGCCCTGGAAGTTGCTCTTCCTGGGCTTTTGTTTGAGCCTGGGCCTCTGTCCTCAGTGCTTCGCGGGTTGGGCTCTGCTTTTGCCAGTGGTGGGATGGGCGCTGCTCTTTCCAGGGGTCTGGCGCCAGTCTGCGGACCTCGGGGGATCGGCCCGGTTCCCGACGCCCCTCGGCCTCGGGGGATCGGCCCGGATCCCGATGCCCCTCGGCACTCTCCCCACAATGGACCCTGGAGCACTGGGCTGCCCGGGCCCAACGCCGGATTCTGGTAGGGACTCTGATGCTGCTCCGCCCTCCTTCCCCGGCGACCCTTGGTTCTTCGGCGGTTTCGGTCCGGGGCGGGACTCCTGGGCGGATCTTGGCTTGCCCCTGAGGGGTGACCCGGAGATTAACCTTGGAGTGCAACACGGTGGCGTCGAGGCGGTAGGTCGGTGTTTAGGCCCGGTTCGACTGCGGGGGCGGGTATGGCGGCGCTCGCGGTGGGTGCGAGGCTGCCGCCTACACTTCGAGCCGGGTGCACGTGATCGCCCTCTTGTCCCCAGGCGGGTGGAGTCTTCACGGGGGAGGATGTGTTAGTTGGCACACCAACGGACGAAGCCCCTCTCTCGTCACGCTCAGTTTCTTCTCGTCGGAAGAGTTCCCGACTCCCCTGCAGGGACATCGTTCCTTCTCTGGACAGGGCCATTGCCCGGAAAGCCCTTCTCAGAGAGGGAGCTGTACCTCCCGCCCTCGCGGATGCTCACAGGGCGGTTCAGGTCAAAGGCGGGCTCTGTGGAGTTGCACTAGAGGAGGTGGCTGTGCGCAACTTCATGGAGTTTATGCGAGCCTCTCCTTAGGATGCGCTTTGCCGGAGCTCAGGCTCTTTGTTGTTGTCTATTACTGTTGTTGCTTTGTTAGTTTCCATGTTTCAAATATGCAGTTGGAATGTTCGGGGCCTGAATGACCCCAGTAAAAGATGTCTAGTGAAAGCTGTAGTCTCTAAGCTTAAGGCGTCGGTTCTTTGTTTCCAAGAAAGTAAGGTGGTTGAAGTTTCACGTTCCTTCCTGCGTTCCTTTCTTTGGCTCGTACGTGGATAAGTGTCACTTCCTCTCAGCAGTAGGGGCTTCGGGGGGTATCATTACTTGTTGGAGTGCTAAGGACTTTTCATGTACTGAAGTCATTGTGCGCGAGTACTCCCTTACTACCCGAATGACGCACGGTGCCAGTGGCACTCAGTTCTTCCTTACAAATGTGTACGGCCCCCCAACTTGGGACGGGAAAGAAGACTTTTGTAACGAACTGGCATCGCTAAAAAGTACTTGCTCTGGCTTGTGGGTGGTGTGTGGGGACTTTAACCTCACCAGATTCCAACAGGAGAAGAGAGGTAGGAGTTAGAGCAGGAAAATTCAGAGTCTATTCTCGAACCTTATCAACGACCTCGAACTGATTGATCTGCCGATGGGGAACCAGAATTTTACATGGTCCAATATGCAGGCTAACCCCACCCTGGCCAGGCTTGATCGCTTCCTTATTTCAACTGAATGGGATCAACTCTTCCCCTTGACTAAGGTTTTGGCCTTGCCGCGTATCACCTCAGACCACTCCCCGATTCTGCTTTCATCTAACGATAGGAAGATCCACCGCCAGTTCAGATTTGAAGAGGTCTGGCTAACCCGTGAGGATTTTGCGCGGGTGCCGGTGGTGGACCGAGATACAGCCTAAGAGTACAAGGGTCCTTACTTTTGTAGCCAAACTCAGACACAGTCGTAAGAGGATGAAAGAATGGTGCTCTACACATTTTTATAATATCTCCAAAGTGAAGAAGGACTTATCTGATGAAATTCATAAGCTGGACATTGCAGAAGAAAACGGGAGTCTGAATCCCGTGCAACTTGAATATCACAAGCAACTTAAAGTTAAGCTGAACAATGTATTAGTGGAGGAAGAGGTTCTGTGGAAATCCAGAGCTAGACAGCAATGGCTAAAGGAAGGAGACGGCAACACTAAATTCTTCCACGCTGTTGCTAATGGACGTCGACGTACCAACTCCATTCCGGTGATAGAGGACGATGGGAGAGTATTCACCAGAGAGGACGACAAATCGGAGTACTTATACAGAAGCTTCAAGGATACCTTTGCTCCCGACGCTTTAAACTGTTCGTCGATTGGTGACTGGAGCAGCCTCTTCGCTGAAGGACCGCGTCTCGATTCCGAGCAACTTACCTCCCCATTTACACTGAGCGAAATCAAGAAGGCGACCTTCCAGCTAGGGGGGGACAAAGCCCCTGGGCCCGACGGCTTCAACCTGCGTTTCTATCAACGATTTTGGGAAGTGATCAAGGAGGACCTAGCCGGAATTTTTAGCGAGCTTCACGACGAATCTTTAAACTCGGGACCTATGGACTACTCTTACGTATGTCTAATCCCCAAGAAGGAGGGTGCTAAAGCGGCTAAGGACTTTCGACCTATTAGTCTTATTAACGGGGTCCAAAAGATCGTATCTAAGGTTTTAGCTAACCGGCTCGAACGGGTCTTGCCTGATTTTATCTCTCCCTCACAGGCGGCTTTTCTTAAAGGACGATTAATATTGGATTCCTTCGTCACCGCGAGCGAGATCGTTAACGGGTGCTCGAAAGCGGGGGTGGAGGCCGTAGGGATCAAAGCTGACTTTGAGAAGGCCTACGACAAGATTAGTTGGCAATTTCTCTTGAAAGTACTGATGTGGTCGGGCGCGTCTGCTAAATGGTGTTACTGGGTACGACAATGCTTCTCCAATGCTAAGGTTGCAATCCTCGTTAACGGAGTGCCGTCAAAGTGGATCAGAGCCAAGAGAGGGCTCCGGCAAGGGGACCCTCTCTCCCCCTCCCTCTTTCTTTTGGTTGCCGACGGTCTGGCAAGAATGACGAGAAGAGCGGTCTCTAACACCCTCCTACGAGGGATCGGTCCTACGGCGGACGCCAAGGTTGCCATTATTCGGTATGCGATGACACCATCTTCTTTTGTGAGGCCGATGATAGACAAGTTACCAATCTACTATTTATTTGGCACCTGTTCGAGTGGGCTTCCGGACTGAAGGTTAATAAGATCAAGTCGGAACTCCTCTATCCGGGTAGAAGTGACGGGCAGGGAGAGAGGTTAGCGAACATCATTGGGTGTAAGCTAGGGTCTTTCCCGATCAGATACCTTGGGTTACCTCTTTCGAACAGACCTCTTCGTAAAGAGGACTGGTGGACTGTCATTGAGCGTGTCGAGCGACGAGTGGGGGGATGGCAGGCAAAACTCTTGTCCCAGGGGGGTAGGCTGGTATTAGTTAACTCTATTCTCACGAATCTGCCACTTTACTTCCTCTCGGTTTTCAGAGCACCGAAATGGGTCCTACGTCGCATCGACGGCCTGCGCCGGGCCTTTTTTTGGAGTGGGGGGTCCCATGTCTCCGGTGCTCGCTGTTTGGTTAGCTGGAAGTCTGTCTGCAGAAGTAAGTCAAATGGCGGCCTTGGAATACTGGACCTACAGACCATTAACACGGCACTGCTAGCGAAATGGTGGTGGCGGTACCTCACTGATCTTAAACACCAGTGGGGCTCCCTTCTCGATGGCTTTTATTACTGTCGGCGCAGACCCCTGAGGGAAGGAGGCGCGCTTCGGACCCGTTCACAATGGTGGAGGGATGTGCTTTCGACTAGGATGGTTTTCAAATGCAGTATTTCCTACTCGGTTGGGGATGGTCGCAGTGTTAACTTTTGGACAGACATTTGGGCTGACCACTCTACACAACGGTCCAGCTACCAAAGATTGGCCGAAGAGGTCCACAGTATAAACTGCAGGGTTAGCGATTGCTTTGGACAAAGGGGGTGGAGGTGGCGCAAGATCCTTGCGGGACTCGACCCTGACTCAGTGCCAGGGAGGGAGGCGGTGATCAAGTTGAAGGAGCTTCTATCACCTGTGGTGCTTTCTGAGTCTCCGGATGTACCCTTGTGGAGATGGACCCAGTCCGGTACCTTTACAGTCAACTCGCTATACAAATTCCTGCAGCATGGAGGGGTTGTTGATAGTACGTGTATACAGCTCTGGAAAATCTCGTGCCCTTTGAAGGTAAAAATTTTCGTTTGGTTAGTTCTGAAGCACAGGGTTCAGACGAGAGAAAATCTGCTTAGAAGGGGCTGGATGGGAGACCACCTCTCCGTCTTTTGTTCGGTGGAGCACAAACGACCGACTACCTCTTCGTCGGTGCGGTGACAAGGACACTCTGGGAAGTCTGCTACCTAACAAGAGAGCGATCGCTAGTGTCAGTCGATGAACATTTTATGGGAGTCTAGTGGGTCCAAAGGCGTGCCGTTAGGGGGTCGAACTCCTCTCCATCGCCTCCCTATGGTGGTCGGTCTGGTTGGAGCGTAACAAGAGAATCTTCGACCAGACAAAAAGTAACTCGGCCCGCATCCTCACAGGTGCCCGACAACTCAGACTCGAGTGGAAGCAACACTGTGCCCCGAAGTGACACATTTTTTACCCCCTGCCCCCCCTGGCCCTTTTGTTCTGCATTTTCCTTGTTTTTGCTTTACTCTTGTCTTCTCTTGTGCTTTCTTTTTTGTTTTCTTACTTCCGTGTGAGGCCCTGTTGCCTCTATCTGTTGCTTAGTTCATCCTCTTTATGAATGAAGCGGTAGCATGCTACCTTTTCTCAAAAAAAAAGGGATTTTCCCATATCTTGCTCGATAAATATACATTGAGGTCGTTCAATATGACTAGTTATGATGAATCTTTCGCCTCAAAATTTTGTTAAACTGAATCTCAAATAAGTTGTTGCTTTTTGTTCTTCTAGACTACAATGCTGTTACTGGTGTTTCTTCTTTTTAACTGAGGATTCTAACAAATGTTTGTTTAGTGCACTATAGAGTTATTCCGGTTGAGACAATTACATATTTTTTACGAAAATTGCCTTGAATCATAGGAGCGTTAAAAAATAATCATTTTTGCTAGTGGTACATTTGAAGAGACATGGTCATTTGAAAATATTATTTATTTTTGGCTCAATTCAGAGGAAGTGCCTATGGCGGAGGCTGTGGTAAGCTCATTACTCCTGAATATTGGTGCGACCTTAGCTAGTGAAGCAATTAAATCAGCAACATCACGATTACTAACACGGATATCAGTAATGAAGGAACTCGTGGAGAATATAAATGAGATTAAGGACGAGCTTGAGAGCATGCTATCCTTCCTACGGAGAGCAGAAAGATTAAAAGAGAAGGATGAGAGCAGAAAAACCTTCATAAAACAAACAAGAGACTTGGCTTTCGACATTGAGGATATTATAGATGAGTTCACATGCAAGCTCGGTGAAGAGCAAGGAGGGGTCCTGTCTAAAACAGTCATGAGGTGCAGAAATATAACAACTTGGCGTTGCCTTAGCAAGAGGCTTAACAAAATCAAAATTGAGCTCCGAAACATTATGGAGAGAAGGGCACGATATGATACAAGAGTAATGGAAAATGAAGCAAGACCTCTAATAGCTGTTGGCAGTAGCAAAAGCCGTGCAGAATTAGCACATTTTGTCGAGGAGGATGATATCGTGGGTATTGACGAGTGCAAGGACTTGTTGCTCAGATGGTTGAAAGATGAGGATGAGCAGCAACGACAGCCCATGATAATCTCAGTGTTGGGGATGGGTGGTCTAGGGAAGACAACTCTCGTAACTCATGTGTACAACATCATCAAAGCTACCTTTGATGCTTGTGCCTGGGTTGCTGTATCTCAAAGTTATGAGACTCGTGATTTGCTTAGACAGATCTTAAAAGAGTTCTATCGAGAAGACCGTGAGAAAAGAAAAGAACCTAACAACATTGATACCATGGATTACACAAGCTTGGTTGCGAAAAGAGAAGTACTTAACAACATTGATACCATGGATTACAAAAACTTGGTTGAGGAAATCCGCACTTACTTACGATGTAAAAACTATATACTCATTACGGATGATGTTTGGAGATGCGATGCAATGGACAATATAAAAGATGCACTTCTGAACAGAAATAGCAAGAGTAGAATAGTTCTCACAACAAGGATTCGTGATGTAGCTCTATTAGCAAACGAGCACCATATGTTTGAGCTAAAGGACTGGAGCGAGATCATTCGTGGGATACTGTTTTGTAAAAACGCATTTCGGAAAAGTGCAAACAAGATTTGCCCATTGCCTTTAGAACAATGTGCTAAAAAATTGTCGAGAAGTGCGGTGGCTTGCCCCTTGCTATCGTATCTATAGCCGTCTCTTATCATTTCGAGAACAAACCGGTTTTGAATGGGAGAAGGTTTACAAAGATCTTGAGTGGTATCTAACTAACAACGAATCGAAGCTCGTGGAAAAGTACATGACATTTTGAAACTTAGTTTGGACGATCTTCCCATTACCTTCGAAATTGCTTCTTATATTGTTCTAGCTTTCCGGAAGACTATAAAATTGAAAGTGACAGGCTTATATGGCTTTGGGTGGCCGAAGGGTTCATTGAAGAAAAAAAAAAAACAACGATAGAGGAAGTAGGTGAGGACTACCTTAACGAACTTGTTCATCGCTGTCTACTACTAGTGGTTGAGAGGGATGAAGTCGGTAGAGTTAAAAAATGTCGAATGCATGACATCGTTCGAGTCCTTGCTCTTTCGGAGTCAGAGGAGTTAAGTTTCTGCATGGTCTACGAGGATTCACAGAAAAAATTGCAGAGTTCCGGAGCACGCCGCTTGTCAATCCTAAGCAATATAAATAATTATCATACTGAAGACAAATCTCATTTGCGTTCAGTACTTGTTTTCCACAATTCCATGAGCTATGATTTACTGAAGTCAGTCTTTAGATCAGCAAAATTTTTACGTGTCTTGGAACTACAAGGAGCGCTAATCGAGAAACTACCGAGTGAGATACGTAACCTCTTCAACTTTGCATTATCTAGGCTTGCGGGAAACGAGAAATTAAGGAGATTCCAAGATCAATCGGGAAGCTACAAAATGCAAATATTAGATATAAGTGAAACTATAATAGCAAAGGCTAGAAGGGAATAACGAGGCTTCAAAATTTGAGACATGTAGTTTCTTCAAAATTCTGGGGCATCAAGGCACCGGTGGGAATATGGCGCTTGAAGGGCTTGCAAACATTAGTATGTATTAAAGCAACTACGGAGATTGTGCGGAATGTAGAAGCTTTGACAGAGCTGCGGACATTTGGGATAGAGGGCGTAAGAACCCATCACTGTGCAGACTTGTGGAATAGTATCGCAAAGATGAACCATCTTAGCAAATTATCTGTCGAAAGTCAAGAAATGGAAGAATTACAGCAGTTGGGCACCCTGCACCTACCTCTGTCACTTAAAGAATTACATCTGTGGGGTAAATTAGACAAAACCTCAGTCCCTGAGCTTGCCACATCCTTTGGGTCTCTAACAAACCTAACCAAATTAACTCTTAGATATGCAAAATTGGATGAAGATACGTTTCCTTACCTGCAAGCGCTGCCTGCGTTGATGCATCTTCTCCTTTATCATGAGGCATATGACGGCATGAAGTTGCACTTCCAAGCAACATCATTCCCGAAGCTAAAGGAATTGTACATATCATATGCCCCGAAGCTCAGTCAGGTGGAAATAGAAAGAGGAGCAATGCCAAGCCTGAATAAGCTATCCCTATCCTCTTGCCGCGAGCTAAAGGAGTTGCCCCACGGTATCGAGTACCTTACCACCCTTGGGATTTATTCATTGAGTATGCGTGAGAGGAACTTGTTGAGCTGCTTCGAGGAGGAGGAGGAGGAGGAGAAGGCGACCACAGCAATGACTGGCGCACGAGGGTTCGCCACATCCCCAATTTTACTATTGGTGGCTTCATGGGAGACAACGGCGAGTATGTCCTTGAAAGGATTCAATGATTCCACATCATGTAGGTGAGTTTGTGCGCTTCTTGCAGAGCACCGGCCGAGCTTGATGCTTTCATATTTTCCACCTCAGATTGATCTTCCAAACAATCCGCGCTTGAGGAAAATTGAAAATGATGATCGATATTTGCAGATAGTTATCTTATATGTGTATTTTATTTTATTTTATTTTATTTTCAGTGTATGTGTGTGTAAAAGTGGATGCATTAAATTAGTTGGGGATGCATTCAGCTACTCGTATTATTTATTTGGAGAATGCTTTGTACCCTAATATAAAAACTTTATTTATTGACTAAAATAAAAAAAAGAAAAAATTCGTTATAAATATCCATATTTTTTACTTTCTAAGATGACTAAATTTTCTTTACTTGTTAAGAAAAAAATAAAAAAAATTTTATACATTTCTAACAACTTTAGGATTTCTTTGGTTCAAAGTCGGAATCGGTATCGAAATTGGAATAATTCATTATTTTATTCTATTCGGTTCGCCGTCTGAAACAGAATGGGAATGAATTATTCCAATTATCGGTATTTGGTTCGGATAGATATTAAAAATATAATCAAATTAATATGTCAATTTTTTCTTTATAATATATTAATTTAAATTCAAACTAATTTTAAATAAAATTTGAATAAAACATTAGATTTAAATTAAATTTAAATTTAAATTCAAATTTATAAATTAGATTCGAAATGCTTGATTGAATTTTAATTTTTAATTTAAGTTTAAATTAAAATTAAAATTTATAAATATAATTTTAAACTTAAACTAATGTTTTAATTAAAAAATAAATTTAAAAAAATTAAATTTAATTCGAACAAATTCAATCCGCCTTAATTCAATTTACAATTCGGCCTCCTAGGCCGAATTGGAAAAATGGTAATTGTGGGGATTCCCGTTCACCGTGAGTCGGAATGAAAATTCTGCATACCAAACATGCACAAACGAATTCATCCATTCCGATTCCGATTCCAAAATGAAAAGGGGGAAAACCCAACATGCACTTAAGGGTATCTTCAATATAAATTATAAGAAATGGACGTAATAGTAGTGACGGAACTCTGACGAAGGGCGTTTAAATCCATCAACTTGAAATTTTGAGAAGATAAAATATAAATTTTTGAAAGCCAATGGAGGAAGTGAAAACACAAAGTATTTACATAGAGTTTTCTATATATTACCCTTATTAGAAAGATTTTAAAAAAATTGAAGAAAAAGCTTTCGTATAATGTCTGAGAGGATAAAAGCAAATTTCAGTTCTTAACTAGGTTGAGTTAATCCTAAATAAACAGGACTTGATATAACAAGATATGAATAAATCATAAATAGAAGAGGTAGTTTCACAAATATTGTTGTTTAATAGATTAGTGAGAAAATCTATTGTTAGATTTTGGTTTAAATTTATAGTTATTTAAATAAAATCAAATTTATTAAAATTAAAGTCAAATTCTACTTTAATTAGGATATAAGATGAGATTTAGTTTTATTAAAACATAAATAGAGTTTAATTAAGAATCTAATTGGACTGTGAGTTCTAATTAGTCTCTACATTTGACACATTCATTACATTTAAGATAAGATGTACGGCCAGATGAGGGAATTAATTAAGCTCTCAATTAAATAGTATTTAGCAAATCCGAGGGGTCGATTATATTGAAATTATGATGACCAACTTGTTGGTCAATTAATTTTAATTCGCATGTGCAACGCGTATCCTCATAATTGTTGAAACGAAAATCAAAATCTCTCTCTTGACCTTTTCTCATAGAGAGATTGATTGATTGATTTAAGAAATATATTGATTGTTTTTAATAAACCACTGCTTCGCATGGTGTCTATAATATTATAATATATATAATGAATTTGAATATGAATTAATGTAGATATTGATAAAATTTTGGGACCAATCCTACTTTATTTATATTTATCCGAAAGAAAAAAAAAGAGAATAGAGTAGTTGAAATATGCATCGAATTCCGATTTCTTTCGAGAATTCTGAAAAAAATTTCGATCAAAAGATATCTTCCTTCCGTTAATTCTGAAAAAAATTTCTATCAGAAGAGGAGTATAGGTTTGTTCTTAATTATGTGGAGTGACTAATTTAATAATTAGTTATCCCTTTATTCTACGACATGATTCAAAGTTAATCTTAAGTTAAATTTGAATTATCACAACTATACCATATACTCTGTTTTGAATAACTATGATTGATTGATGCATTATTATATGACTAAAAGATATTCCAAAAAATTTTCCCAAAATTTTTTTCCCCTTACAAAGAATAGACTTTTATCTGAAGACTAATCAATATTTATATTTTACAAGCCCTATATATGGGCACCTTTATAAAAAATAAAATATATATATATATATATATAGAATTGGTAGAATCTTTTAGAAATGCAAAAATATATATATAAAATATATATATATATTAGGTACAGTGGCGCGCGTGACAAGTTAAAATGAATAAGTTACATATGATGGTATGGCAAATAAATAGAACTCATTTCAACAGATTGTATGTTGGAAATGAAAAGTACAATTATAAAGGGAAAAATAATTAAGCATATCCCACAACATAAAGAGAGTCTGAGAGATCTCAAGAGACATGAGATCATTATGTGCATAATAATAATTTATTTACTATGCATTCTATACAAAACAAATAATTATTAAGAGAAATAAACATGAGTGAAAAAATAGTATAGTAGGGGAAAATAAAAAGCAAGAGAAATTAGTATGGGGTGTTATTTTTGTTATAAATAAATTATAAGTATGGATCCATATCAAGATAAGAAAACATGCACACCGAATTCTAATCACCAAGACGAGATTGAACACGGAGCTAAATCTCTTCTAAAGCTGATTACTTACTGACAATTACACTTTGTGCATGTTAATTGATTTACAACTAACCTGAAAAAATTGGTTCGTAGATGAACCCAACTTTCGAGTGTACAAATAGTATTGCTAAGAATAAAAATGGACCAATAGAACATTTGCATTCAATTGTTTGCCCACTGCTTCGGGCTTAAGCTTCGCATAAGTCCCTTTTGGCAAGCCGGCATAGCGCACCTCAATTAAAGGAACTTCAATAACGTTGGTATCAGGGAATAAATTTGTCCAGACATGCGGAGGCAGCTCTGCAGAATTTTCTCGTGCAATGAATTCGAGGACTCCTGAATGAGTTGTTGTTTTCGTATCTTGATTTACGCTGGAATTAGAAGTTGAGGGACCTCCTTCATTAACTTTGGACAAACCTGAAGTACATAGGACCTTTATCCAGGGCTCCCTTGATCAGATAGCTCTTTGAAGCAAGAAGGCGGTAGCTTGATCTTGTCTCCAGAACCATCATATGGAAGGGCTTCAAACAAATAACCTTGAAAAGACAATCCCGTTGCCTAGAAGCATGTTTTCTTCCATCTGTTGCTCTGCCTGTCAAATAGACCAAACATTAAAAACCTCACAAGAGCACAACTACTGGTAAGTGATAATTAAGATGTATCTTGTTAGTTTTGACTCGAAATTCAGATTTGGCTCAAGTTCGGGTTTCTGACTCGCCGACAGTTTCGCGGTGCGACCAATTTGGAAAAGAAAATTATGGAGGAAAAATGAATGTCTGTGGTGGGTAGCGAAGGGCTCGGATCCGAAACCCGTTATGTTTTTCCGTTTTTTCGTGTTTGCCCTAGAGGCGTGAGATCGTGGTTGGTTGTACGAGAAGAACATTGTATTCCCTTTCGTTTTGATAGTGAAGTTCTCTCCTCCCTCGCCCGTGGTTTTTCCCTGCAAAGGGTTTTCCACGTAAATCCGTGTGTCTGTTCTTTTGCTTGTGGTTTGATTGTGTGGTTTGATTGTGTTTGTGTTCGCCATTTTGTTTCCGTTTCTGCGTTTGTCCTAACAAACTGGTATCAGAGCCCTAGGTTCATCGATTAAGGTTTCTATTCAGCAATGGCGTCCATGAAATACGATCTTCCTTTGCTCGACCACAACACACGATTTACGCTATGGCAAGTGAAGATGCGCGCAATCCTGGCCCAGATGGACCTAGAAGATGCGCTGCTCGGGACGGAGAAGATGCCTGCGTCCCTCAGTATGACGGAAAAGGAGAAGATGAACCGAAAGGCCCTTACGCAGATCCAACTGCATCTTTCGAATGAGATCTTACAACATGTCATCAAGGAGAAGAACGCTGCGAGCTTATGGCTGAAACTGGAGTCGTTATGCATGACGAAAAGTCTCACCAACAAACTCCATCTGAAGCAGAAGTTATATTCTCATCGTCTGGCAGAAGGTAAGAGCATTAAAACTCATCTCGATGAATTTAAAGAAATTATTACGGATCTAGAAATGATGGAAGTTAAATATGATGATGAAGATTTAGCATTACTGCTTTTATGTTCTCTACCGTCTTCCTATAGAAATTTTAGAGATACTATGCTTTATGGTCGTGATACCATCTCTTTAGAAGATGTCTAAACTGCGCTCCTCTCGAAAGAGAGGATCGATAAGGAGATGAGTGGTACCAGAAAGTCGAGCGAGAGGGTCTCTTTACCGGAGGAAGATCCAGACAGAGAAATTATGGTGACATAAAGAAAAGGCTAGATCTAAATCCGAGCACAAGAATCGATGCGTAATTCTTTGTGAAGAAGGGCCACATTAAGTGGCGGTGTTTCAAATTGAAAAGGAAGGAACGGAAGGAAGGAAAGAATGACCAGAAAGGGAAAGGATAGCTCGAAAT
Source organism: Aechmea fasciata (assembly GCA_025177825.1). NCBI lineage: Eukaryota > Viridiplantae > Streptophyta > Magnoliopsida > Poales > Bromeliaceae > Aechmea > Aechmea fasciata. The sequence continues at coordinate 10,472,066 of CM045928.1, read as the reverse complement.
CTGCTGAAGCCGATTGTGAGAAGACTATAGCGACGATGGGAACGTTCTGATGCGATGATCAATCCGAGCCGGCACGAGTGGATCCTTGATTAACGCGTGCTCATTCCACATGTGTCCCAACGGTGGTTTTCCACTTTTGAAGCTACTAACGGTGGAGTTGTTCTGATGGGGAATGATGCATCATGCAAGGTTGTTGGACGAGGATCGGTGAACATTAAGATGTTTGACGGAGTTGTCAGAACGCTCACCGACGTCAGATATGTTCCACAATTAAAGAGAAATTTAATCTCTTTGAGTACCCTGAATGCTAAAGGATATAAGTTCACTGGTGAAGAAGGAATTCTCAAAGTTGTTAAAGGAGCTATCGTTGTGATGAAAGGTCGAAGGCAAGAAGGAAAATTGTACGTCTTTGCAAGGTTCGGTGACAGTGGAGGCTGCGGTTTCCTCTTCATCTATGTCCGATTCGGATGTCACAAAATTGTGGCATATGATGCTGGTACATATGAGCGAAAGAGGATTGATGGTGCTGAGCAAGCGAGGACTTCTTTGTGGCCAAAATACAGGAAGTCTGGAATTCTGCGAACACTGTGTATTCGGAAAGTAGAAAAGGGTCAGCTTTACGAAGGCAGTCCACAGAACGAAGGGAACGCTTGATTACATCCATTCAGATCTTTGGGGGCCAGCACCGGTGCCCTCTAAAGGTGGAGCGAAATATATGTTGACCTTCATAGATGACTACTCCAGGAAGGTTTGGGTATTTTTCTTGTTGCGAAAGCGATGTATTCAAGACTTTCAAAGCGGTGGAAGACTTTGATTGAGAAAGCGTGGAAAGCAAATTAAGCGCCTTCGCACCGACAATGGATTGGAGTTTTGTTCAGGAGAATTCAATGAATTCTGTAAAGAAGAAGGAATCGAGAGACATCGAACGGTTCCCTACACACCGCAGCAAAACGGCGTGGCAGAACGTATGAACAGAACACTGATCGAGAAGACAAGGTGTCTACTCTCGGATGCTGGATTTGGCGAGGAGTTACGGGCGAACGGCATCTACGGCTTGCTATTTGGTGAACCGGTCTCCGTCGACTTCCATCGATCCGAAACCTGAAGAGGTATGGTCGCCACCCTCCTAGTTATTACGATTTAAGAATTTTCGGATGTCCTGTTTATGCACATATTAGTCAAGGAAAATTAAAACCTAGATCTAAAGAATGCAAATTTCTGGGTTATGCTTCTGGTACTAAAGGTTTTCGGTTGTGGTGTCCTGAAGATAAGAAGATTATTACTAGTAGAGATGTGAAGTTTAACGAAACTGCTATGCTTCGCCGAAAGGAGGAGTCGCGTGTTTCTTGTGATACAGGTACAGGTGCAGATGCAGATGGATCGAAGAACACTATCGAGGTGGAGTTTCAAACTCACTCTAAAAATCAGATCACTCCAGCACCAGGTACCACTTCAGGCGATTCTGTCTACGAATCACGGGCGCCACCACGAGACGGACACATATTCAATAGCCGAGAGATCGACCGAGAAGGGAGATTAGACCACCGCAGAGATATGAAGAAACAAATTTGGTGGCTTATGCATTTATGACTGCTCAAGAGACAGATGCGTCTGAGGAGCCGTGCACATATACAGAGGCAGTTTCATGCAATGAATCTACGAAGTGGTTGCTCGCTATGGAGGAAGAGATGGAATCTCTTCATAAGAATCAGACTTGGGATCTGGTGAAGCTTCCAAAGGAAAAGAAAGCTGTTCGTTGCAAATGGGTGTACAAGAAGAAGGAAGGCGCACCGGGGAGTTGAGAGTATCAGATATAAGGCCCGTTTGGTTGCGAAAGGATACAGTCAAATTCCGGGTGTCGACTTCAATGATGTTTTTTCACCAGTAGTGAAGCATACATCCATCAGAGTTCTACTTGGATTGGTTGCCATGAATGATTTAGAACTCGAGCAACTAGACGTGAAGACGGCTTTCTTACATGGCGAGTTGGAGGAGGAGATTTATATGCAGCAGCCCGAGGGATTTGTGGTTGAAGGAAAAGAAGACCACGTTTGCAGATTGAAGAAATCACTGTATGGATTAAAGCAATCTCCACGGCAATGGTACAAGAGGTTTGATTCATTTATGGTTAGCCATGATTTTAATAGAAGCAATTTTGATAGTTGTGTTTACATAAAGAAATTAATTGATGGTTCTTTTATATATTTGCTTCTTTATGTGGACGATATGTTAATTGCTGCTAAAAATATGGCTAACATTGATGATCTCAAAAATCAGTTGAAGTCTGAATTTGATGTTAAGGATTTAGGTGCAGCGAAGAAGATACTTGGTATGGAGATACAGCGAAACAGAAAAGCAAAGAAGTTACAGCTGACTCAAAAGGGATACATCCAGCGCGTGTTGGAACGCTTTAGTATGAAGGATGTTAAGCCTGTAAGTACTCCTTTCGCTACACATTTTAAACTTTCAACTGATTTGGCTCCGAAAACAGATGATGAGAAGGCATACATGGAACGAGTCCCCTACGCCAGCGCAGTCGGTAGCATTATGTATGCTATGGTCTGCACGAGACCAGATATTGCGCATGCTGTAAGCGTGGTGAGTAGGTACATGGCAAATCCAGGAAAACAGCACTGGCAAGCTGTGAAATGGATTTTGAGGTATTTGCGAGGTACTACTAACGCCTGTTTAGAGTTTGGTAGATCTGAAACAGGTTTGACAGGTTACGTGGACTCCGATTATGCTGGAGATCTTGATAAAAGAAGATCACTTACTGGTTATGTCTTCTCACTTGGTGGATGCGCCATTAGTTGGAGAGCTTGTCTACAACATACTGTTGCACTATCCACGACAGAGGCCGAGTACATGGCGATTACGGAGGCTGTGAAGGAAGGTATTTGGTTAAGAGGCCTACTTGGTGAATTAAGCGGAGACAGTCAGAAATTAACTGTATTTTGCGACAGTCAGAGTGCAATTTATCTCACAAAGGATCAAATGTTTCATGAGAGAACAAAGCATATCGACATCAAGTATCATTTTATTCGTGAAGTTCTTGCGCAAGGAGACATTGGAGTGAAAAAGATTAGCACTTTAGAAAATCCTGCTGACATGTTGACGAAGCCTCTTATTCCTCTCAAGTTCAAGCATTGCTTGGACTTGATTAGTATTAACTGTTGATTGGATCGCCCTTAGGGGCTTTGTGGAGAAGGTGGAGAGTTATGGTTGCTGCTTCATTTAAAGGGAATTTTTCGTCAAGGTGGAGATTTGTTAGTTTTGACTCGAAATTCAGATTTGGCTCAAGTTCGGGTTTCTGACTCGCCGACAGTTTCGCGGTGCGACCAATTTGGAAAAGAAAATTATGGAGGAAAAATGAATGTCTGTGGTGGGTAGCGAAGGGCTCGGGTCCGAAACCCGTTATGTTTTTCCGTTTTTTCGTGTTTGCCCTAGAGGCGTGAGATCGTGGTTGGTTGTACGAGAAGAACATTGTATTCCCTTTCGTTTTGATAGTGAAGTTCTCTCCTACCTCGCCCGTGGTTTTTCCCTGCAGGGTTTTCCACGTAAATCTGTGTGTCTTTTCTTTTCTGCTTGTGGTTTGATTGTGTGGTTTGATTGTGTTTGTGTTCGCCATTTTGTTTCCGTTTCTGCGTTTGTCCTAACATATCTAATATTAGCCAGACAAAATGGGAACAAGAAAAGGCCACGAAAATCGCTGTAATTAATTAAACTGCTAAGTTTGCTTAAGCTGCAATCTTTTCAATTAACTTAGCAATAGACAAATAGCAGTAAATACTTAAGGCTACGCATCAACAGTAGAAAGATATATGCTGACAAAGCACAGAAGCCTGGAGAAAGATCAGCAGGTACTATCATTAAATCAAGATGAAGAAGAACTATTCTTCCCTCCAACTTATCTAAGCTCTGTAAGTCTCGGAAAAGGCCTTCTCTGTAAGTCTGGGAAAAGGCCTTCTCTGGCAAGAGCTTACTTTGCTTCATCTTAAATCAAGATGAAGAAGAACTCTTTATTACTTGATCTTCTCATTGTACACTGGAAGTCTGGAATTAATAAACACTCTCATCAAATGAGGTATCCTGTGGGCTCTTCTCACTTTTGATCAGCAGGAGTCAAGCCCGTAGATGATATGGGAAAAGATTAACCTCTAAAATTTACATAAATTCAGATTTAGATCTTCAAAGTGAACCCTTGAATTCAATTATTCATTTTCTAATTAAGAATTTAATCAAATCACCCCACATTTCACTCAAAGAGTTTTTTTTTTGAGAAAAGGTAGCAAGCTACCCGCTTCATTCATTAAGGGATAGTGAACTAGGCGAAACAGGGTGGAGGCAGCTAGGACCTCCGGGGGACAAGAAGCCCGAACCAAGCCGAGCCGAACCGAGAAAAAAAAAAAAAAAAAAAAAAAAATTATAAGGACGGGGACCAGTCAGCCAATAGACGTCTCAGCCTATCGAAGGAGTGAAGGGCGTTGTGGGGTAAAGCGCGGAAAATGGAATTATTTCTTTCCGTCCATACGATCCACCAGATTCCAGCTAGGCGACAAAGGCATTTGAATCTGAAAGCGGCGTCGGAGACTTGCGATTAGGGTCCGGAAGGTCCGGACGTCCCTAAAGCCGCGATCGCGGAAGGGCGACCTTCTATGGTGAGAAGGAGATAACGAGTAAAAATGCAGTTGCAGAAGAGATGGTCGCAATTTTCCATGTTGATGGCGCAGAAGACACAGTGCTGGCCAACCCTCAATCCCCGAAAAAGTGCCCAAATTCACCTACATGAAGGGAGAAACCACATCATGTAGGTGAATTTGGGCACTTTTTGCAAGGCTCCGAGCCTGATGCTTCCATATTTTTTCACCTCAGAACTTCTAAACAATCCGTGCTCAAGGAAAATTGAAAATGATAATCTAGATGCATGCATGTATGTGTTTATCTTGTATGTTATTTTATTTTAATTTTTTTTTTTTGAGAAAAGGTAGCTTGCTACCGCTTCATTCATTTAGAGTATGAATTAGGCTACAGAGTGAGGCATCTGGGCCTCGGGAAAACAATCCGGAAGAGAAACAAACAAGACCAAAAAAGAATAAAAGAAAAAAGGAATAAAACTAAGAGGAGAAAAAAGGAAACCAGACTACACCCTCCATTAGGGAGGCACCACTCCAGACCTTAATTAGCACTATACCGATGTAGAAGTGTTACGGATATTCCGGACATCCATGGCCAACTGCAGATGCGATCGTTTGAGCTTCTGAAAGATACGCCTGTTCCGTTCAAGCCAAATCACCCACCAGATGCAAGCAACTGTTGCCAGCTCTTTTCGCTGAAGAGGGCTTTCCCCGTCCCGACTCAAGTCCCATAGTGCGCGAGCTGACGTACATCGAAGGGCTCCTATTCTATTACTCAAGAAACACCCAAGAAGATTTCTCGTCACTAGACAGGTAACGAATAGATGGTTAATCGATTCCTCCTCATCAAGACAGAGAACACACACAGAGTCTCCCAACCACCCCTGCTTTCGGAGATTGTCCCTCGTAAGAGCCCTCCCTTGAAGAACCAGCCAAGCAAAAATTTTTACTTTAAGCGGCGCGCTGATCCGCCATAATTTTGTGTTTCCGAGGCACTTAACCCCCCCGTCCTGCAGAAACGTGTACAACGATCTTACTGTGAAAATACCAGACTGAGCCCATCGCCACACCACCTTATCCTTTCTGTTGCCAAGTCTGATATTAGCGAGAGAGTTTTGCATCTCGAGTACTGCGCCCCGGTCTAACGGCGTAGCCAGAGTGTTCGGAGCCAGAATTACTCCCCAATTCCACCCATTCTCGTCGAAGCACTGGCTAACGTTGCGGCGAGTATGAGCAACGTTCTTGAAGATCTGCGGGTACATAGTACTCAAGGGGGCCTCCCCGCACCAAATGTCGCTCCAGAAATTCACGCTCAGCCCGTTCCCTATGGAGTAGGAAACCCCCCTTTTGAAAAATTCTCTAGTTCGAAGAACCCCTTGCCACCACTGCGATGAAGGTCTGAAAGATGAGCCTTCTCTCAGCACTTTCCTGCGCGAATAGTACAGGGCCTTAATCAAGGGACCCAACTGGTGAGTCGACTCCGAGAGAAACCTCCACCACCACTTCGCCAAAAGCGCGATATTCATGAAGTTCAGATCCTTCACTCCAAGTCCCCCGTCCTTTTTGCTTCTACACACCGACTTCCACTGCACCCGACAGTGGCCACCCGCAGTTGCCGCCCCTCCCTTCCAAAAGAAAGCTCTCTGAAGCTGCTCTATCCGCCGAATGGCCCAGCTAGGTGCACGAAATACCGACATAAAGTACAGAGGTAAGCTTGAGAGCACCGAGTTTACCAAGATCAGCCGTCCACCTTGGGACAACAGTTTAGCTTGCCACCCTTGGATTCGATTCTCAACTTTGCTGATGACTACTCGCCACTCCTCCCGGCTGAGCCGCTTGCGCGACAGAGGCAGCCCGAGATACCGGGTCGGGAAGGTCCCAAGGTGACAGCCGAGTATGTCGGCCATCCGTTCCCCCTTTCCCTGAGTCGCTCCTAGATAAAAAAGTTCCGACTTACTCTTGTTGATCTTGAGGCCAGAAGCCCATTCAAAGATCCGCCACATGAATAAGAGGTTCGACAGTTGCCTCCGCTTCGCCTCGCAAAAAAAGAAAGTATCATCCGCGTACTGGATAATAGCTATCGGATTATCCCTGTTAGGGCCCAAACCAGTTAGCAGCTTATTAGTTAGGGCTCTTTGCGTCATCCTCGCTAGTCCTTCAGCTACTAAGAGGAAAAGGTACGGCGACAGGGGGTCTCCTTGTCTCAATCCCCTCTTTGCTCTGATCCACTTAGTGGCTTCCCCATTGACTAGGACCGCAATTTTCGCATTACTAGTGCATTGATCAACCCACCTACACCACAGGTGACTCGCCCCTAGCCACCCCATAACCTTCCGCAAGAAACCCCAGTTGACACAATCATAAGCCTTTTCAAAATCAACCTTAACACCGACCCCTTCCACGCCAAGCTTCGATCCCCAACCGACAAGTTCACTGGCCGTCACGAAGGAATCCAGTATGTTGCGTCCTTTGAGGAAGGCAGATTGTGAGGGGGATATAATCTCATGCAGGGCATCCCGAAGGCGGTTTGCAAGGACCTTAGAAATGATCTTCTGCACTCCGTTGATTAGGCTAATCGGTCTAAAATCGGCTGCCTTCCTAGCCGCTTCCTTCTTAGGAACAAGGCAAACGAACGAGTAATCAATGGGCCTAGTATCTGCCAAGCCTTCAAAAAGATCTCAAAAAATCCAACAAACGTCTTCTTGTACTACTTCCCAAAAAGTTTGGTAGAATTTCAAGCTGAACCCATCCGGCCCCGGAGCCTTGTCCTCCCCTAATTGGAACGTAGCTGTTCGGATCTCCTCTACAGAGAAAGGGGAAGTAAGCCGCTCTGATCCAAGGATTGCCCGATCCGAGAAAAGGGAGCTCCAGTCCCCCGAAGGTGAGTCTCCGTGAGTATGAGGGGCGAACACCTCCCTGAACTTAGCGAAGAAATAATCTCTTTTCGCAGCTTCCGAACAGATGACCCTACCCTCGTCTTCAACTATTTCTATAGAGTTTTCCCGTCTTCGCCCATTGGCCACAGCGTGGAAGAACTTGGTATTACTATCGCCTTCGTTTAACCACTGTTGTCGGGCCCTTGCTTTCCACAAAACTTCCTCGTCCCTAATTATGGCTGCTAGTCTATTCTTGTGTTGCGTCCTTTTCTCGGATTGGTGTGCCGTTAGAACCTGATGCTCCTCAAGGAGATCCAAGTGTAGAATAATCTCTTCGCACTCCCCTTTGGCTTTCGAGATACTGTAAAAATTTGACTTACACCACTCCTTGATCCTCGTCCGACAGTGCCTGATTTTAGCAGCAAAGTTGAGTATACCAGAGGTGTCACACTTCACCTCCTTCCACCAGAGAGGGACTAAGGCTACGAAGTCCGCCCGAGTGAGCCAAACCTTCTCAAACCGGAACAGTCGGCATGGGTTCAGACCCTTGTTGGACGTAGAAAGCAGTAAAGGTGAGTGGTCCGAAGTAATCCTCGGGAGTGCTGCCACTTTGGACAGGGGGAAGGCTGAATCCCACTCAGTCGATACAAGGAAGCGATCCAATTTGGCCAAAGTCGGAGGATTCTGCATATTTGACCAGGTAAAACGCTGATTGGTCAGCGGAAGGTCTATCAATTCCAGCTCATTAATAAGATCAGAAAACATAGCCGTTGCTTTAGCACTCCAAAGCTTTCCATTCCTTTCTTCTTGGCTCCTAGTGAAATTGAAGTCGCCGCAAATCACCCACCGGTCACCACAGAGGCCTTTAAGATCCACAAGTTCTCTACAAAAATCCTCCTTCCCGTCCCACGTCGGAGGACCGTAGACATTGGAAAGAAAGAAAGATGTGTTGCTCGCTAAGTGTAACGCTTTGATAGTAATAGAGTAGGTACGAAAAAGCACATCAGTACAGTTGAAGACCTTCGAATTCCAACAAGTAATCAACCCTCCCGACGCCCCCGCCGATGGGAGAAACACGCATTTATCCAAAAAGGTGCCAACAACAGAACGGAGGAAAGACCGAGAACACTCCCCTACTTTTGATTCTTGAAAGCAAAAGATGGACTTCTTAGACTTGGAAACAACCGACCTAACTAAACTCCGCTTCCCGGGGTCATTCAGCCCCCTAACATTCCAACATCCGATCTGAAACATAGAAACAAAAGCACAACAACAACTCTTGACCCCCCACCAAGACGACTACCCTAGCTAGAGGCCAAGACATCCGAGAGGCTAACGGCTTCCTCAAGACTCAGCAGGACCCCGCACCGCTCGCCCTTCTTCTGGACCTTCAAGGCGTGGCGGTATTGCACCGACGGAGACCCTCGAGGAGTAGCCACTCCCTCCAGCAGAAGCAATTTACGGGCAGCCGCTTTTTCCGCAATGGACAAGAGGGGGCTTGCAGCAAGCCGAGGGCTCGCCCGTCGGGGAGGCACCGACCTCGCAAGCAAGGCCCCTCCAGAAGGAAAGGCGGCGGAAGGCAACCCCTCCCCTGTCACAAGCGTCGCCCCCACAGGGGAGGCAAACTGAGGGCTCGAACCACGCCCCACCTCAGAACCATTGCACGAGGCCGACCCCAAATCAAAGTAATCCGGGGAGGCCGACCCCGCCGAGATGGCCTCAAAAGCCTTCCCTCCGGCAGGCGGAGCAGGGTCAGAGCACTCCCTCTTGTCGCCAAACAGCTTCAGCATCAGCACCCCCTTGGGGAAAGACAGAGATAATGGAGGAAGGCCTAGGGCCCCCCAAGCGGTTGACCACGGGTCGAGAGGCCCGCCCCACCAGGAACGGCTCACCCCAAAGACATCCCCCGTCAAAAAAGGAACAGGCCCTCTGAACAGCGCCCAGCGGGCCCCGGCAAGCAAAACCCAAGCCCAAGGCAAGCCTGCTTTGGGAGAGGAGGGCTTTCTCTCCACCCCTTGCCCCTCCCACAAAGACCCAAGGCCCAACTCGGGGAACGCCCAAGGCCCAAGCTCAACCTCAGTAGGACGACCTAGGGTGACTACGCCTAAGTTGACTTCTTCGCACACCGAGGCAGCTTCACGATCCAACTGGTCCCACTTTGCCCAGGAATCACCCAAAAGGAAATCCGCCTTGTTTCTAACGCCAGGACCACCACACAACCGGCCAAGAGGGGAAAACCATTTGAACTTAACCCCATCTTGGTTAGAAAAAAGTACAACAGCGCAGAAAGGCCTCTCGTTTCGTACCGAAGAGAGAGAGCCCACCTTGTCACCACAAACGCTCATACCTCGTACCACCAAACATCCTGACACTCGGCCACCGGGATAAAGGAAAACGCTCATACCTCGTACCTCCCACCGGCCAGCGCCACGGCCTGCAGGGTGAAGGGGGGTAGCCTGAGGGAGGTCCAGAGCCCGAGGCAAAACCCACTGCCCCTCGGAACCCGGGCTCGAAACTTCCTCAGTCGACGCCCGTACCGGCTCCGGTAGCCCCCTCCGACGCCTATCCCTGATCTCCGACGAGTCCCACGTTCCGTCTCGGGCGAACACTAAGCCTTCTTCCTCCGACCACTCTCCTCGGGCCCCACCTCCCCTCAGGTTGTGGTCGTTTGAGCCACCTTGCTCAGGTTCATCTCCTTGAGGCGCCGATGAAGGTGGAGGTGGGGGGGCTGCATCGGCTCCTTCTCTCTCCCAGCTAAGGACCTGAACCAAGATGGGAAACTTAACATCGCCGACGGTCAGAGAGATCCACTCTGGAATATCACGAACATGTTCCACCGCCACTTGACACCTGAAGCCGCTGAGATCGTCCACCCGCTTTGACGCCTCGTCCGCACAGAGAAAACGACCAAAACCACACACCATGGCTGCCACCCGCGCAGACGACCAGCACTCATAAGGGAGCGACACCAACCTTATCCAGGCCTTGACGGCAAGGGCATGACTGGCAGCCTCCTGAGACGGTGCCCACTCGTAACAGCGGATGCGGCAATTGTCCAGGGGAATTGAATCTCGGCGCGTCACCTCCTCGGTAGGGACCCATTCCGGGAGGAAAATGGCCAGATCCCTCTCCTGGTAGAGGGCTACGTGGAAGTCCGAGGGGTACCCCCCAAACCGCCTAGCCAAACCATTAGCAACAGTTTCTTGAGGGTAATGCCCGAGTTCAGCTGGAGGGAGCACATCTGCAAGCACCGCATTCCGGCGCTTCTCACGCCGCTTGAAATATTCCTCCGAAAACGGGACGAAGACTGGGAAGGAAGGTCTTCTCCCCCGGATGGCACTCCCTCTGTAAGTCGCTCTACCTCGTAGCATCTTCTCCTGGCCGCCTGGATGACTACAAGGCCTACTACTTTTGCACAACCAAGAGGGGTGGCCAAATCTGAAACACCGTAGACACCGCAGGGGTTCCCGACAGGAAGACACTCTATGGTCCCGAGCAAGACATCTAAAGCATCTCCCTCTGAGCGACACCACCGGCTTAGGAGGGAGATCACCCCCCCGACCTACAAACGGCTTTCTTGTTGTTGGATTCTCCTTAGAGCTGAGTCCCGGCTGCTTAAGTAGAGCCTCCAAGTAGGTTTTGGCCAAGTAGCCAGTCCCCTGAGCACTCTCGTGCCCGCCAGGTAAGAGCGGGGGTCCCCCACCAGCATCCTCTTCCTGAACGTGCCTGTCCAACAGGACGTGCTGTTTCCCCTTCCTGTCACATGATGTTGAGTCTCGACGTGAATCCTCCTTCAGACCGCTCCTGTCGAGCAAACCGTGTTGCTTCCCCTTCCACTCACCTGATAGAGGACCTCCATCAGCACTCTCTACCTGAAAGGTCTTGTCAAGCAAGATGTGACTCCCCTCCTTCATGTGACATGATGTCGACGTAACCTTAGAGCAACAACGCACGTCTCTAGGGCCCCTCCCCGTCTCCTCAGCCTTGCAACCCCCGCCACCTTTACCTCCATATGCACGCTTACCAGATGCGTGAGTAGCTCTATCCGTCTCCTTCCAAGAAGCTCTGAGGCAACGAAACCTATCCTCCACCTCCGGGTCCAAAGGAGGCCCCTGTGATGAGCTTGCACTGCTCCATCCCCAGGAAAGCGGGGCGCCTTTGACCCGCCAGGCTGAAGGCTTGGCCTGCGTGCTTCCCACCTGAGACCTTCTTAACCCACCAGTCCCAGCCCTCGCAGCAGCACTGGCCTTCCCTTGGCGTCTCGTACGTCCTCCGTCCCTCCTCCGTTCTCCGCCTCGCGCTCCTCCTCCTCCCATACTCCCGAAAGCCTCTTCTAGCATTTCCTGAGTTTCTAATTTTGACAACTAAACACCCGAAACATTTACTATCCTAATTATTAAATTTCAGTTATTTTATTTTAATTTGAATGTATATAAAAGTGGAAGCATCAAATGAGTTGGTGCCTTCAGAAAACCACTACTCCACAACTTTATGTATTTGTAGGATGCTTTGTACCCTTAAAACTTTATTTATTAAGAAGATTTAAAAAAAAAAATTTGAAGAAAAATCTTTCGCATTGTGTGTGGATGGATAAAAGCAAATTACTTAGGATAATATGAGATTTAGATTTATTAAAAATAAATAAAGTTTAATTAAGAATCTAATTGGACTATGAGTTCTAATTAGACTTCGCATTGGAGCCATGCATTATACAAAAGATGTATTTTTCGGCTAGAGGAGAGAATTAATTAAGCGCTCAATTAAATAGGATTTAGCAACTAGAAGAGTTCGACTAAACCAAGACGACTATTTATTGATATACCTGGCAATCTCTATCTGTACCCACGGGCAATCTCTATCTGTACCCTCGAGTACACGCAAGTTAATAAGTAGGTACTCATTAAATTGTAAGCATTTTGGGCAACCTGTGGGTACCCGCATTTTTTTTTTTCCGTAAAAACGCGGATACCAAGCTAAACACCCAGATTACAACTATGGCGATGCGGACCACCAAGGATGGGGAGTTTCGGGTCCGGGAGATGAAAGGCGGCGGAGGTGGTGGCGGCGGCGGCGGGCGCGGAGGTGACTCGGGTGAAGACATCGGTGCTCGAGTTGCGGCCACGCTAGGAGCGATGGCTTGGTTCGAGCGCACGATCTTTGCGTGGCGGGCGCGCGAGTGCGGTGGCCGCCGGGGAGGGTTCACGGCTTTGGCACGGCGGCGACGCGGTGTCGGTGAGGCGGCGACGGTGGCTTGGCCAGGAGGATTCCACGCCATATATATATATAGAGAGAGAGATCCTCAGAGAAGGGTGGGGGGCTCGCCGGAGAGTAGCACTCGAGGCGGCGCGAGTGTGGAGAGGCGGCGGTGTGGACTAGAGAGAATTTGTAGGGTTAGGTCAGGGTTTCTAGTACATACGTATAGTATACCTATATATAGAACTAGACTGAAATACTATCAATAGCACCAAGCTATTCGTGCTATTGATTTTTTAGCTCTTGGATTGAAAAATGAGTGATTAGAATGATATGTGCCCCTAAGGTTGAGTGAGTGGTTGGTTCCATAGTATAATCTAACAAGTAAAAATAATCAAAATGTTAAATTTAACGGTGAAAAAATCGATTGCACCAAATTCTTGGTGCTATCGATAGTATGAGACTACATATATATATATAGAGAGAGAGAGAGAGAGAGAGAGAGAGAGAGAGAGAGAGTAAATTTGGTATGCTATTAATAGCACGACGAACTTGGTGCTAGTAAGTTTTCTATCATTGGATTAACCCTTTGATTAATTTTACCCGTTATATTATACTATTCAACCAACCACCGACTAAACCCTACGGGGCACACATCATCCTAGCCGCACATCTTTTAATCCAAGGGTAGAAAACTTAATAGCACCAAGTCACTGGTGCTATTAATAGTATTCCAGCCTAGTTCTATATATATATATATATATAGGCTAGGGCTACTATCCTATTAATAGGATAGGAGCACTTGTCCTATCAAGTTTTTAACGCTTGGATGAGAAATTGTAGGGTTAGGATGATATTAGTTAGTTAGAGTTGAATGGTCCCCCTAGGGTTGAGTGGTCCCCACTGGGTTATAGTATTTAATCCAATGGTTAGAAATGTTGAAAAGAGTTGATCCAAAGGCTAAAAAATCGATAGGACAAGTGCTCTTATCCTATTAATAGGATAGTAGGCGGACTCTCTATATATATATATATATATATATATATATATATAAAAGCACGTATATTTAAATTTGGGTGCAATCGACGGACCCATTTTTTTAGGAAAATTAGCGCTCATTTTATTAGTGCCCGTTTTTCTCTTTTACGTAAAATTTTAAATATAAGAATAAAAATAGAAATAGAAACCGCAATGAATACGTAATTTCCCTATAATAGATTCTGGTGTGAAAATCCTAAAAAATATATTTTTCTATACTATATATAAAAGCACGTATATTTAAATTTGGGTGTCATGGACCATTTTTTAGCGGGAAAATTAGCGCCCATTTTATTAGTGCCCATTTTTCTCTTTCCCTACGTAAAATTTTAAATATAAGAATAAAAATTGAAATAGACACCGCAATGAATACGTAATTTCTCTATAACAGATTCCTGGTGTGAAAATCCTAAAAAATATATTTTATCCTATAAAAGATTCTTTTCTATATATATTTAAGAATTTCAAAATATCTTTTCTTTTTAAGATAATGAGATATTATTTCTATTTGAAATTTCAATAGTAAGTTTTCTATGATTTCATGTGTGAAAATTCTATAAAAGATATTTTTGTATTTAGTTTTAAAATATATTTTTTAGATATTTTGAAAATTCTATAAAGAATTTTTTTCTATGTATATTTCAATTTTAAAATATCTTTTCTTTTTAAGATAACATATTTTATTTTTCTATTTAATTTCAAAATATTTTTTCAAAATATTTTTTTCTAATGGATTTTATTTTTCTATAATTCCAAAATATTTTTTCTTTTCTATATATATTTTCGAATTTCAAAATAGTTTTTCTTTTTAAGATATCAGATTTTAATTTTCCATTTAATTTCAAAATATTTTTTTTTATTTTTACATTAATAAAAAAAAATATTTATAGTTATCTATAACTTCAATTCTACGAACGGTTATGACCAATTAGTTAAAAATATTGAAACTAAAAATAAACTATTATGTTCAATCTATTAAAAAGTTGTATTTCTATCCATTTATTTTACATCACAATTTAAATCGAGTTTAAATTGTGAATTAAATTAAATTTTTTATTTTTTTATTTTTGATATCAAATTTATCCATCTATTTTATATTAAAATTTAAATTTGATATTGTAGATATTTTTTAATAAAATGTAACATATAAATTTAGAAAATATTTTATTTTAAATTTTTGATTAAATATGATTTACAAATGTTTATTGATTTAAAATAAATTTAAAAATTTGTTACGTGCGGTTGCACGTACACTCAACTAGTATATATATATATATATATATATATATATATAGAGAGAGAGAGAGAGAGAGAGAGCATTTCTTATCTATTATGAGTACGATCGCCTCGTACTCATAAGTTGTTTTCGATGATAGAGCTTCCGAATCAACGATCCACACCGTTAAACGTTATCTAGAGCATTTAAAACTTCCAGAAATTAAATTTTATAATTTTTCGACATCATTTACCTTACGATCAAGAGATCACAAAATTGACAATTTTTAGCAGTAGGTATGGGATGCTTACTAGTTTAACGGTGTAAAAGAATCGAAATAGGTTGAATTTTTGATAGAAAATTCTATTCACTACCTAAATAAAGATCAATAACTCCGATCTTAAATTAAAAGATCTGATCATCCATTTTTAGGATGTCGATCGATTTTGACCGTTCATTTTATACCCGCTTGATGGACTTTATAATGATTTCGAAAAATTACGAAATTTATTTTCTAGAAGTTTCAAATACTCTAGATCATGTTTAACGGTGTGGATCGTCGATTCGAAAACCCCAACATCGAAAACAACTTATGAGTAGTAAGGGCTCTATACTCATAATAGTATAGTAGCCCTACTCTATATATATATATATATATATATATATATATATATATATATATATATATATATATATATATATATATATATATATATATATATATATATATATATATATATATATATATATATGTATGTATAGAGTCCCACGGTGCTTGTAAAAGCACCAAGCACTTTAGTGCTTGTGAATTTTTTTACCGTTAGATCTACAATTTTGATCATTTTCATCCGTTAGATTATACTATTCAACCAACCACCCACTTAACCCAAGGGGACCCACATCATCCTAAACTCACATCTATAAATCCAAGGGCTAAAAACTTACAAACATATTATATTTGAATTTATATTTTAAAATTTTAAGTTTAATATAAAATATTTTGAAATATGGTAAAAAAAAATAATTATTTCGGGTTCCGTCTTAGGTTTGGATTTGGTTTTGGGTTTCGAAAAATTGGTTAGTTTCAGGTTTAGATATGGATTTTTGAAATCCGTCGAGTTCGGAAATAGATTTTGCGATGGTTAATCGGGTTCGAATTCAAATTTTTAACCATTTTTTTTCTGAATAGTAATCCTAATCTTTTTAATTTTTATGTTTAAAATTATGTTTAAAATATTTATTAGTTCTAATAGCTAAAATACCATTATGTTTAAAACGTTTATTATCATTAACAATTCCATATTGTTCTTAATCTTATTCAGTTTAGTAGGTTGAAATCAAATCATTGATAGAATAGTTTAAAGTCTGATCAGTCGAATCAATAGGTTCAATCTGATTTTTAAATTATTGATACTAATTTAATTAAAATAAATAATAAAAGTTAAGAAGCTAATTATAAACCAAAAGGTAACAAACTAAAATTTAAAAAATTTTAGTTTAAATGCCGGTGCTGATACCAAAATTGAGCCGACCTAACCCACGTATGAGCCAATAAGGACACGTGGTACACCAGGAGTCGGCAATAAGGCGCCTGAAGGACAAGAAGGCGAAAACGGTTGAAGATTGGGGCGTAACTTCCATAAGAAGTTGGCGTAACTTCCATGAGAAGTTGGCGTAACTTTCATGAGGAGTTAGCGTAACTTCCATGAGAAGTTAGCGTAACTTCCGCATTGTTACAACCACTCCCCCAACTACTTTCAACCAACCAATAATGTAGGCTATAAATAGTAACTTTGAAGCCTGCAATAGGGGTCTTTCTCCATCCTGAGCGAGAAGACCACCCTTATTCCCTCTGCATTTCTAGGAGTAGTCTTAATGTAATCTTTTTCTTTTCCGCATTTACTGCTTTCGTAGGAGTAGTTTGTAAGTTAGTTCTGTGGAGTCTGTCTGCCCCTCGGGTATCACTCCTGAAGTCTGTCTACCCCCAGGGCATCACTCCGTTGTAGACTACATTCGCAGTCCGTCTCGCTGCGTATCACTCTGTTTTATATATATATATATATATATATATATATATATATATATATATATATATATATATATATATATATATATATATATATATATTCGGTTCTTTCGGGCGATCACTCTCTGTATACTTCTTCTATTCGGCTCTTTCAGTCCATCAATTACTGTGTACTTCTTCCATTCGGCTCTTCTACCGACATTGATGTAGAGACCTGAAAATTCAGCTGAGACTTGTTCGGCAGCTCTGGAGAGTGTCGGGACAAGTCTAGGTTGCTTGGGCGCGAATGGACGCCTAACGGGCCCCTGGGGAACACGAGAGCAGCATGTACTTGAGAGATCTGCGAAATTGCAGATTTCTGTGAGTTGTACCGGTACAGATTGGTTGCTATACCGGTACAGATTGATGGCTATACCGGTACAAAATGGGATTTGTACCAGACGCAGAGCTCGCCTTGACTTTTTGAGCCCTTTGTCCCCCTCTCTACTTTAGCCCATGCCTTTTATACTGCAGAGTGAGAGAGAGTGGAGCTGCCGCTGCTGCGTTCTTCTTCTTCTTCTTCTTCTTCGTTGCAGCCAGAGGGAGAGAGAGAGAGAGAGAGAGAGGAAGCTCGAGAGAAGCCCGAGCTTCGTCGACGACGCGCCGACGCGTGGTTTCCGCGGGTTTTCGACGACGAGACGCTGCGAGGGTGCTAGGCGCGCGTGCGAGATCACGGTCCTCGACCCAGCGACAGGCGTGGGGTGTTTTCTGAGGTGAGTTGACCCTCGACAACCCTCCGTTTACCTCGAAGTTCCTTGATTTTCGAGTTTGCTGCCGCTGCCGTGGACTGCAGCGTCGACGTTTAGTGTTTGGACTCGTGCTCTGTGTAGGAGACTCGGAATCCGGCGAAATCTGCGGCGTTGGATCCGTGACTTCCAGACGATTCCAGCGACACCTTACTTGCCGGATTTGGATCAGGTTTGCCCTGTCGGAACCCATGATTACTGAGCCGCTGTTTTTCGGAAAATTCTGAAGTGCTGAATTGCTGTTTTCCAGCGTCGACCGTCGGCACTTTGGCTGATTCTCCGCGCAGGGTGGTCGGATCGCGTCAAGACTTGCGGCGTTGGATTCCTGACTGCGAGACGAAGATTCTGACACCAAAATCGCGAATTTTGGTGAAGGTTAGCTTAGTTAACTTTAAGCTTTTTTCAGCCGCTGCGTTTCGGGCAGATTTCGGAGAATTCAGTGTTTTGTTCAATTCTTCGCAGCGGAGGACCTCGGCACTTGGCGGATCAGCAGAGGTGATCGAGGAGGACCTTGGACACTCCTTGCTGCCAGGGGTTTGCGACCGAGGTGGGTTTACATCGGATTTCAGCCTAAGTGCAATAGTCGACATGTATAGTAGTATGTTCATGATAGCCGTAGCTCGAATTCATGGAATTGTATATTGAATATCTGAATTTGGAGCATGCTTAGCGATTAATCTTTTATACTTGTTGGACTTGGATTTGACTTAGGAGAAAACCCCGAATTGATCGTCATTATATACATTGCCGGATTTAGCTCTAGGAGCCGTATTTTCGCGGTATCGTCGCGGGTTTCGGGCGATGGATACTTGGGGTAGTGTGGGGTGTTACGGGGTGTCGGCGTCGGACCGACGGTGGGCCCAAAGTCCTGCTCGGTTACTTGGGTTTGGCAGTGAGGGCCCGATTGAGCTCGACAGAGCTACGCTCGCATACTCGGTTGGGTAGCTCCCGAGTGCCGCTCCGAGTTTGGGCTTGTGCTTTCGCGTTGGTGTCGTGCAGTGCGGGACTTGCTCTCCACCGAGGCTTGGAGTGGGGGTAGCCGTATAGTCACAACCGGCACGGGACGGGTGTGTTCACGATCCCTGTGGACGGGTGGGTTCACGATCCCCTCAGATTGGGTCCGGTTGTTTGGAGTCCGTAGGGGTAGTTTTGAGCTTGATAGCTTAGTGACTTGTAGCTGTAGAGAGTTCCAGCTTTCTTTTCTTCTATCTTGCTTACCCTGTAGACTTAGTGGGTGGACCGATGTTGTTTAGGGTGGCACCCACTGAGGACTACTTGTTTTATAGTAGTTCTCACGCCTCTTTCTTCCACCCTTGTTGTAGGCCTTCGCTTTCGCCGCCGCTCCTCCCGAGTCGGACCGCGGGAAGCGGCGTGGCGAGCTAGAGCCTACCCTTCGAGTTCGTGCTAGAGGACTTCCACTGCAGTAGTGATAGTTTTGTTTTGGTTTTCCACTTTTGTACATACTTGAACTCGGAGCGAGTAGCGTTGTATCTGATCACTTGTATGTATATAAAGTTTGTTTTCCCTACCTGCGTGTTTATAATTTATTTCAGCTCTATGCTACTGTTTGTGGCATTGTATGTTATTACAGGTACAGCTACGCTTCGTATACAGAAGAAATTCTTTTGTATACGGCGGATTTGTCGCGTGTGAATATGCAACCCGGGCGTGACAATTGATCCCCGCACAAGCCAGATACATTCGCTCTTCCACTGCATCGCTTTATAGTGAAGATTTTCGGACCCGGCTGATTCGATCCCTCATCAGCCGAATCGCTTGATCAGTCGAAGGGCGTAAACTTCGAGGGTCACTATCCGCAGCCGTTCCGCACCCCGACGCGCTTCCCAAGGAAGATCTTTGACCGGGTCAAGGGTCGGGAAAATCGGCACCTAACAACTGGAATGGAGGATTCAGTCACTTGGAGATGGAATTCAATCGGGCATTTCTCTACCAGAAGTGCTTATGATTTCCTCTCATTTCGCGGAGTGACGGATTGCAACCTACCACATGCACCTATGGAAACTAAAGGCTCCACTCAGGATCAAAATCTTCATGTGGTTAGCAGCGAGAAATAGGATTTTGACCGCCGAGAATTTAATCAAACGCGGGTGGCATGGACCCTCTATCTGTGTGCTGTGCTTTAAGAACGAAGAAAACCTGATTCATCTCCTTTTCGGTTGCAATTACGCGAGAGCTCTTTGGAAAGAATTACTAGCTGACATACCCAACACTGAGATTATCACGTGCTGTCGTTGCTGCTCATCCTCATCTTTTAACCATTCGAGAAATAAGTCCCTGTACTCACTACACCAAAATCCATTTTTGCTGACACTATTTTGCTGGCCCATGTTAAAAGAGCCAGCAAAAGCAACTTTCTGCAGGCATTTTACTCAAGTGCCCTTAATATTTACCCACCTTTTATTTTAAGATTGATCTCACCCCAAAAAAAATCTTGAACCACCATCACGCGGGATTTTTTCGCCTTCGCGCGGGATTTTTTCGCTGCTACCCTTTTTCTTTTGCGCGCACACAGAAAAAAAAAAAAACCCTAGCTTGTTCCCAAAATCGAAACCCATGCGAAGCTGCTAGCGACTCCGGCTTGTTCCCCGCTCCGCCACCATCTCCGACCCCGTTCTCCACCTTCGTGACTACAACTTCGCCAAGGACCCCTTCATGCGAAACCACCTCGGAAGGCACCGCTAAGACCCTAACCCTAACCCTAGAAATGCTTACTCTACCAAAATCTTCGTGTTCATTTGGCTTGGGCGTGTTTGCGTGTGTTGGTGCTAGCCACGAGTGCAAGCTGTGCCTGACCAACCTCGCCAAGCGAGCCGCCCGCGAGGCCAAGGATGCCCCCGCCCTGCCCCAGCCCCACAAGCGCAAGGTTGGACTTCGCAAGTCGGGTATGCATACCTCGCCATCCTTATTTCTTTTTAAGGATGCTCGTGCGATTGTAATCTAGTAGGAGTTTGATTTTAGTTCCTTGGAGTTGGAGGTTTTTTTTTTTTATTATCATTTTTCGTAGCTATATATAATATGTTGCTTCCCCTGTTCTAATTAAGATAGAGCTTGGTTCATCTCCCTCCACAACGTGTGGGTTGGTTTCTTTGAACGGATTTTGACAAATTTTGATATGTTTTTTTTTTTGAGGTTAATCTGTAGATTTTTTTTTTCTTGGGACATTATTTTGAGGGAATGATGGGGAATATTGGTACAATCAAAGTATGTTATATTTGTTCTTAACAACATCTGTTTTTTGATGTCTCTAATTTGATGGAATGAGGAATAAAAGACTTATTTTGTTGAGTAATTTGAGCAAAATTTATAGAAAATGTTTAGTGAATATTTGTGATTTAAGCTTGTGGGATTGAAAGCATTTTATTATAACCTCAAAATTTATAGAAAATGTTTAGTGAATTTGTGTTCTAAAAATGCTTTCAATCCTTCAAACTTGAGTTTGTTACTTAATTTACGACTAGTTGATTGATCAGCCTGTGTCCTGCTATAGGCGGTTCCCTGATTGGAATCTAATTAGGACTTTTTATTAGTAAGAATTCTTCCAAACAATCCAATTCATCTCCACAAGGACCTAGAACCTTACTCTAACACAGGTATTTGAGTTCTTAGATTACAGGCTTGAGTTGTTTCTCCTCTCTTGTTCAATGCTGAAAGTTACTCTTTTACTTAATGTGTTAATTCTCCCTCTAGAAGTATTATGATCTTTTCAAAGGTTATATTGGTATCAGGATCAAACAACTTATTCCAAGATTGAGTAAGAGTTGAGGAATTCAATCTTAGTATTAAATTAAAATTCTGCTCTCGTTGCAAGTTGTTTGATTACTTTTTGTTAGGCGAAGACCTATTCGCATTCTCTTGCAATTGACCAACTTTGACATGTCTTGTAATGAAGTCTTTAATTTTTCGCCGGCATGCTTGTTTTGTTGAGTGATTTGCATAATCCGTGATATCGTCGTCATGCTTGTTCTATCATTAAGAAATCTTTTGGTCTGTTCTTCATGCTTCTCGTTCTGTTATCACAAAGGCAGGAATCTCTTTACACATTCAGGATTGCAATTGAGACTATTCCTTCAAATCAAGTGCTCTTGCTCCCTCATCATTACATGCTTTCAGGTTACTCCCTTTTGGTGTAGTGAGAGGTTGAAGGACTCCATGAAGGGGCTTCTCTGCTTGAAGTGGTAAATTCTTATTGAACTATTTTTGTAAATTTTCTTTTTGAGACTACTCATATCAATGAAAGTTTAACTCATGTTTTTTGTTACATCATTCGAATTAACTCTGATGATGGCATGCTTATCAGGTAAAGAAAGTGAAGCCTCATGTGCTTTAGGCTTGTCTGGTGTTGGGGGAATATTTAATGCAGAGGTAATAGCATTGCATAGTGTATCCCATATTGTTGTATTACATATGGAAATTAACATAAAATTACTTTACCTACTTTGCTGCATTTTTTTTAAATTCCTGTCTAGAAGAGAAGTTGATTCTATTAGATATATACTACATATAAACTATTTATCATTATTATGCCCTTTTCTTGCTAGTCACCTATGATGATTTGTATTAGAATACTTTCCTGGGCCAATTAATTAATGCACTTGATAAAAAGTAAAACTAATTCGAGCTTTTAACTTTATGCTTTCTTGGCAGGTGCTTAAGGCTATGAGAGAATCTGATTGCCCGCGGCATGCAATATTTCCCATGTCAAATCTGACAACTAATGGTTTGTGCTTGTTCTTAGCATTGCTTAAAACCCTTCAATGATAAATTTGTATATATATAGACCACTCAAGTGTATTTTGTTTTTTTTCAAAATTAGCTGAATGCACTCCTGAGGATGTATTCAAATATGTTGGAGAAAATGCAATTTTTGCTAGTGGAAGCCCTTTCAATGATGTATCAGTTTCGCTTTTATCCTGTCAATCACAAAATAGATAGCTTTCTCTAACTGAGAAAATTTTGCCTAAAATGCAGGATTGGCCTAGGAGCTCTTCTTTTAGGTGCTCGACACATTTGGGATGGGATGCTTCAAGCTGCAGCTGAGTGGTAAGTAATGATTCATCAGATCTTTTAGTAGACACGAATATCTTCTGTTCTTTGGTATGCACTTCTCCACTTTCTTCTTTACCTACTACTTACTTCTAAGGTTGAGAGAGAAAGAGAGGGAGAATTAGATAAGAAAGAGGCTGATGGGGAAGGCCCCTGGTACGTGGGCACATTCCAGGGAGCTGGAGTTAAGTGATAAGGATAAATAATTGCACTTTAACCCTTCAAATCAGCAAAAGTGCATTACAATCCTGCAGTTTACAATTCAGTCCCTGCAGGTTTACATTTCAGTCCCTGCACTAACAACAAGCTGGCAGCAGCAATTTGAAGCCTTTTTTGCGCGTCTAGTTCGCTTCAAACACTTCTAATCACTTCCAAATTATGCCAAATAACCTCTACGAGCTGCTAATTTAATTTGGAAGCAATTAATTTTCGTTTTGGCATTATTTCGATCAATTTGATCAAGATTAGCCACGAAGTCGAAATTCGACATATTACAGATGCAAAGATGAATTATTTTGTGTGAATGCCAAACTGGTGGAGGAAAATCATCCACATCATTCCTCTCTTCCAAATTTGCATCAATTATCGCATAGTAGACGGAGTACATTACTTTTGAATTGAATCTCTATCTACCTTTGTTGAGCTATTGAAACTTTGTAATAGGGAGTTCTACAATCCTAAGAGGACTTAAGTTTGACTAATCTTGAGTATGTAATTCTATGTTAGTGTTTTCTTTCATGTTGCTGTTGTTTCTTACTAGTATTATGCTGTACCTTTTAGTAACTTATTTTGGATTGTTCACTTGTCTCTAAAATAGCAATCTTTAGTGGGTGAAGTGTGTTTCCTGCATATGCATGAATCAAACTTATGCATACTGTGTTTGCCAAAGTTTATGCATAGGCTAATTAAGAATATTGGCCTTGCATGCCAAGTAAACAAAAGCATGATTAGGAATTAAAATTTGTAGCAATTTGAACTCTTGGTTTGAGTCATACCTGGAGCAATGTAGCCGTTGGATCCGGCGATTGCCGACATGCACTCCGACGCGCCGGTGTCCCTCAAATACTTATATGAAAAAGCATAACTTCGACATTACACATTGGGAATGAATATGAACTTTAATTAGCATCTGTCCTTAGGATATAAGTAATTAAGATAAACTGTAGTATATATCAACACCAACTTTCGATTGTTTATGCAATATTTTTTGCTTGTATCTACGCTTTCTTTTATTGTTTATTAAATAAGATATGTAAGTTTTGTCGATCTAACTCTTTTTTCATTGGTCCTCTTTTTGTCTCGCAAAAATCGAAACATATATAGTGGTTATTTATTTATTTATTCTGTGTGTTGATTGAGAAAATGATTAGCTCCTTTTCGTATGATTTTATTATCTAGATGTAGGTTGGAGATAGTACATATACTATGTTTCATAGGCTAATTTATTTATTTATTTTTTCTAATGCAGGTTTGGTTATTAGTTAAGAAGAAGAAGTAACCTGTTGATCGACTATTTCGAAGACTTCATTTCCTTTATTTTGTCAATGATTAAAATGTGTATTTGGAGAATATTGATATTGTTTTGTTGTTGGGACTAAACTAAGTCTTTTTTTGTTTATTATGGATATTGAATATATGATACTTCTTAAAATTTTATGAAGTTATCTTTTTGTGATTTCGATTATGTTTACTAAAATGTGTACTTCATTTTATTCGATGTCGACGTTTGTATGTGTCTAAATTTTTATGACATTTTGTGTTGACATATGATATATTTAATTTGGCTAATTAAATTATCGTTTTATTGGTAACGTGTAAATTAATCTCTAATTACAATATACGATATATATGCATCAAAATTGTAACCATTTGCCGGCATTTTTTTTGTTTGGATAAATTCAATACTTTTGCCGGCACTTTTTTCTGCCAGAATATCTAATTAGGAGTAAAAATTTAAAATTTATTGTCGGCATTCGCAAGTGCCCTTAAAGTTTTGCTGGCAGTTAAAATGCCGCTAATAGAAAGAAATCCCGGCACTTGTGAGTGCCGAAAAAGAGAAATTACCCGGCACTTATAAGTGCCACTATATATTTTTATTGGTGGCACTTTAAGGTGCCGGTCATTCAATATTTACCGGCAGTTCATTAGAAGTGCCAGCAAAACATTTGCCGACGGAGTTTTAGCCGGCACTTCTGAGTGCCGGGAACAACCGCCGGGAAAACTCTTTCCTGGCACTTTTCATATTTTTCCTGGCAGTTTGAAGTGCCGCTAAAAGCTCCTTTTGGTGTAGTGACTTGTCAATACCCACGATATCATCCTCCTTGACAAAATGTGCTAATTCTGCACGGCTTTTGCTACCGCCAACAGCTATTAGAGGTCTTGCTTCATTTTCCATTCCTCTCGTAGCATATCGCTTCCTTCTTTCCATAATGTTTTGGAGCTTAATTTTGATCTCTTTAAGCCTCTCGCAAAGGTGATGCCAGGTTTTTATATTTCTGCACCTCTTGATTGCTGTGGATAGAACCCCTTCTTGCTCCTCACCCAGCTTGTACGTGAACTCATCTATAATATCCTCAATGTTGAAAGCCAAGTCTCTCGTTTGTTTTATAAATATTTTTGTGCTCTCATCCTTCTCTTTTAGTCTTTCTGCGATCTGTAGGAAAGATTGCATGCTCTCAAGCTCATCCTTAATGTCACTTATATCCTCCAGGAGTTCTTTCATTGCTGATATCCGTGTTAGTAATAGTGATGTTGCTGATTTAGTTGCTACACTAACTAAGGTTGCACGGATATTCAGGAGTAATGAGCTTACCACAACCTCCGCCATGGGCACTTCTTCTGAATTGAGCATAAAATAAACAATCTTTTCAAATTACCATGTCTTTTCAATTAATGCACCACCAGTGAAAATGATTATTTTTTAACGCTCTTATGATTCTAGGTAATTTTCGTAAAAAATTTGTAATTGTCTCTTCCAGGATAACTCTATAGTGTACTAAACAAACCTCTGTTTGAATCCTCGATTAAAAGGAAGAAAACAAGTAACAACATTGTAGTATGTAAGAACAACAAGCATGCAATAACTTGTTTGAGAATCAGTTTAACAAATTTTTGAGGTAAAAGATTCTGAATAACTAATCATGATACTAAGCTCCCACATGACCTCATATTTGTAAAGCAAGATGTGGAATAGTCCTTAATTTAGAGGATTATGAAATCAATGAAGAGTTGGAAAGCAAATGAATCTACTGCCAGTCACTAAGTAGAGGGTATTGAGTTCAACCATTAATTACTAATTACTAATCAAATATGATCAGATTCAATAAATTTAATTCATTTGTCATAAAGGTTATAATATCTTTTTCCACTTGGAGAATAATGTGAAACCAAAATCAAAGAGAGAAATGAGAGGCACCAACATAAGCTATTTGCTTGTACGTACCCCCCACATTTAATATTCTTAAATGTGCATGAAAAATGAATGCATCCTTGACTAATACACGCACGTGATGACGTGAAGTATACGCGTACGTTAGTTAAAATGCATTTTGTGTCTTCTAATTAAAATAAGTCAAAGTCCAGGTCAAAGTCAAAGGGTACGTACACTGGCGAGTAGACATGGGTGTACTTCTTGTGCTTTTCTAGAAGAAGAATTAATTAACTAATTAATTTCTTTTTGGGAAATTTTAATTTTCAAAAAGTAGTTAATTAGTATATTTTTACTTTTATTTTCTTATGATTTAAGAAATTTTATTACTTAAAACGACTTGTCATTAAATGGAGTACTACCAAAATGTTATGATTTAGAAACTACAGAATATTAAATTGATGTATTTTATAAAAAAAAAATGTTTTGGGCACCCCACTTTGGGGCATGGATTAGCGAGAAGAGATGAGCTATGATGGTCCTGGAACCCACAATGATTGAGTCAATAGACTGTTAGACCTACGTTAATATCAAAATGCTATGATTTTTTGACCATCATAGCTCATATTTTCAAAAATTCAATCTATTTCAATTCTTTTACTCCGTTAAACAAGCAAGTATTCCATACCGGCCATTAAAAATTGTTAATTTTGTGAGCTTTTGATCATAAGGTAAATGATATCGAAAAATTACGAAATTTATTTTTTAGAAGTTTCAAATACTCTAGATCATATTTAATCTGATGGATCGTCGATCTTGAGGCCCCATCATCAAAAACAACTTATAAGGGTCTACTACTCATAAGAAGATAAGTTTCTACTATATATATATATATATATATATATATATATATATATATATATATATATATATATATATATATATATATATATATATATATATATATGAATATATATAGAGAGTCATTATGGTGCTTGTAAAAGCACCAAGTACTTGGTGCTTGTGAATTTTTTACCGTTAGATCTACACCTTTGATTATTTTCATTCGTTAGATTATACTTATTCAACCAACCACCCATTTAATCCAAGGGGGCCCACATCATCCTAACCTCACATCTAAAAGTTAGACCAATGACTTGGTGCTTTTAAAAACATAGGAGCTCAATTATATATATATATATATATATATAAAGTTGAGCTAGAATACTCTCAAAAGCACCAAAGGTGTGGAGCTTTTGAGTTCTTAATCATTGGATGGAGAGATGTAGAGTTGAGATGATGGTGGTAGGGGGTGGTAGATGGTGGTAGGTGGAATAGTGTTTGATCCAATGGGTATTAGTAATTGGAGAGAGATCCAAGTGGCTAGAACTTAGAAGACCAAGAGATTGGTGCTTCTACAAGTATTCTAGCTCTACTATATATATATATATATATATATATATATATATATATATATATATGAGTCCCATTCTTATACTCTTATGAGTATAGAGCCTCTTATACTCATAAATTTTTCCGTTAGATCTACTCTTTAATCATTTTCACCCATTAGATTATACTATGCAACCAACCACCCACTCAACCCTAGGGGCCCCACTATCAACCTAATCATAACCACTCTCATCCTAACCGCACATTTTTTCATCCGAAGGTTAAAAATTTATGAGTACAAAGGGCTCTATACTCATAATAGTATAGTAGCCTATATATATATATATATATATATATATATATATATATATATATATATATATATATATATATATATATATATATATATATATATATATATATATATATATAGATATCTTATACTATTATGAGTAGTGAGCCCTACTACTCATGTTGTTTTCGATGATGGAGCTTCCGAATCGACGATCCACTCCGTTAAATACGATATAGGATATTTGAAACTTCTAGAAAATAAATTTCGTAATTTTTCGAAATCATAATAAAGTCCATCAAGCGAGCATAAAAATGAACGGTCAAAATCGAACGATATCTTAAAAATGGATAATCGGATCCTTCAATTTAAGATCTAATTATAGATCTTTATCTAGGTAATGAATAGAATTTTCTATCAAAAATTCAACCTATTTGGATTCTTTTGCACCGTTAAACTAGCAAGTATTCTATACCTAGTTAAAAATTGTCAATTTTGTGAGCTTTTGATCATAAGGTAATGATGTCGAAAAATTATGAAATTTAATTTCTAGAAATTTTAAATGCTCTAGATAACGTTTAACGGTGTGGATCGTCGATTCGAAAGCTTTATTATCGAAAACAACTTATGAGTACGAGAGCGATCGTACTCATAATAATATAGTAGAAATCTCTCTCTCTCTCTCTCTCTCTCTCTCTCTCTTCTATATATATATATATATATATATATATATATATATATATATATATATATATATATATATATATATATATATATAAACTAAAAATAAATTTATTAATAAAGCAAATTTGCTTTAGTAAGTTTTCTACCCTTGGATTAAAAAATGTGCTAGGATGATGTGGCCCCCAAGGTTGAGTAGGTGGTTGGTTGAATAGTATAATCTAACGGGTAAAATTAATCAAAAGGGTTAATCCAAGGGTAGAAAACTTACTAAAGACCAAATTCTGCTCTATTAATAGATACCCGGACTCTCTCTCTCTCTCTCTCTCTCTCTCTCTCTCTCTCTCTCTCTATATATATATATATATATATATATATATATATATGGGGACATCCCTCTCACGTGGTCCACGGGCCGAAGCGGCCTCGTGGACCCCGTGAAACCACGGCTATGAGCCGCGGTTTTTCTCGGCTCCGCGCGTAGAGCCCGCGCCGCGCCAAGCCCCCGCGCCCGCTTCCGCTTCCGCTCCGCCGCCGCGCCGGCGCCCGGCCTCGCCCGGCGCCTCCGGGCCCCCGCGCCGGCCCCCGCGCCAGGCCTCGCGCTCACGCGCAAGAGAGAGGGACCCGGGGTGGGGTGGGGAGAGGGAGAGAGGGGTAGAGAGAGAGAGAGAGAGAGAGAGCCGGAGGGGGGAGAGACCCCGCGCCCCCGCCGTCCCGAACCCCCGCCCGCCCACCCGCTGCCCCGCTGCCGCCCGCCCGCGCCCCCGGCCCCCGCTGCCGCCGCGCCCGCCCGCCCCCGCCTCCGCTTCTCGCCGCCGCCCGCCCGCGCTGGGGGAGAGAGAGAGAGAGAGAGAGAGAGAGAGAGAGAGAGAGAGGGAGAGAGAAAGAGGGGGCGCGGGCGCGAGCCGCGCGCCGGGGGGAAAGAGAGAAGGAGAGAGGGGGGGGGGGGGGTGGGGGAGAAACAGGGGGGAGAGAGACGGGGGGAGAAAGAGGGGGAGAGAGAGACTCTCTCCTGGCGGGCCCCCGGGAGGGAGCGCGTCTCTCTCTCTCTCTTTCTTTTCTCTCTCTTTTTCTTTTTCGGGAGAAGTGAGCAGGCCGGAAATCGCTGGGAAGACGCCACGTCAGCTGTTCAGGGCCGGCCCCTTCTGTGGGCCCGCCCTCTTGTTTGCTCTCTCTCTTTTTTTTTTTTTTTCTAGAGAACTGAGCCGGATGGGAATTGCTAGGAAGGGGCCACGTCAGCTGTTCAGGATTTGCCTTTTATTATATGTATAGATTATCTATACTTCTATATTTCTATACTTTTATGCTTATTTCTTAATCTTTATGACTAAATTTTACACATAGCCAATTAAGAAGGAGTGGGGCTTTTTTTTTTGACTTTTTCTCTTTTCTTTAAATTTATTAAGGCTTAAAGATTTGTAAATTATATTGCATACTATTGTGAGTTTTTTTAGTCATATCAACTACAATATTATATTTTATTTGATTATTGTATTCTAAAAATAATTTTAATTATTCATTTGCATGATATTTGACCTCTTTCGAACAAGATTGAATAATTTTGTTGGAACGATTGATTCTTTTTCATTATAGTTTTTTTTTTCTTTTAAGTGTTGTCTATAATATAAACTATATTTACTATTTTTTTATAGTAAACTGATATTTTATTCTTTACAAATTGTTGGGACGGAGTAATGCTACCCACTATGAATAGGACTCGTATACTACAACAAAAACGGTCTATAGCGATATTTTTAAATATAGGTACAGATAAAAAAAATGATGCTAGCTAAATTACCGACACTTTTAAAAAGTGTTGCTATATATGGGATCGCTAGGTATATAGTGATAGTTAAAGAGTGTCGCTATAACCTAAAATAGTACTTCTAATTTAGCAACACTTCTTAAGCGTTTAGAAACCGCCAAACTCTATCTCGTCGCAATAGCGAGAGGAGAGACTGACAGAAAATAGCTCTTCGTCTAAAATTTCGGTGGATTGAGTAAAGAGAAGAGGAGATAGTAATTAATTATAACGACCCACCCACTAAAGAACAATAACTCGTTTGGCCCAACCACCTACTAAAATGCTTAAGCCCAGTTATTATTACAAGTGCATAAGTCTCTTATAAAGACAATGACAACCCTATTTCCATCCGATGTGGGACTATTGGAGTGTCACAGACTCCCCCCGCTAAGAGCCTGACGTCCTCGTCAGTCCAATCATACACATAGCCTAAGATCACAAGGCGATGTGAGACTCATCTCGCTAGCCCGTCATCCAGACCCTGGCTCAGCCGAGACTCGCCACACATGTCCAGCCTAGTGAACCGACTCTGATACTAAATGTAACGATCCAGCCCACTAACAAAAATAACTCGTTGGGTCCAACCACCGGCCCAAAATACTTAAGCCTAGTTTTTATTACTAGTGTCTAAGTCTCTTATAAAGACAATGACAACTCCATTCCCATCCGATGTGGAACTATTAGGGTGTCACATTAATTTTTTTTTTCTTTTCTGTTTGTGATCGGGCCAAATGGGCTGGGTGTCGTGGGTTGAGTAGAGTAACATTTTAATTTTGGTTAGATTGAGCTTTATATTTAGGCATTACTATATGTTTTTTTAAGTTTTAGTATAAATGGACACTTACACAAAAGTGTTAAATATGTGTCCCATAATCTAATTCTGTTGTAGTGGTATGACCCACCCGAGTTGTCTCCGCGTGGAGACCGAGCAATGCTACCGACTATGAATATACTCCGTGCACCTAGTGTACTTCTTTATATCTATTTAAATTATAAATTATCCATGCCCGCTCCGAGTCTTCCTCCTTCAGCGCCGCCGTCGGTGCTAGCGAAGGCGGAGGTAGAGGTGGAGGAAGAGAAGGTGATGCCGCCCTCCTTACCGTCGCTGAGGGTCGCGAAGGCGGTGGAGGAGACGACGAGGGTCGGAAAGAAGAAAAAAAATAAACAATGAGAAGGAAAAAAAAAAAAAGAGAAAAATGAATAAAAATATTTTGATGCCCACTTTTACAAAATCTCGAGACTAGTAGATTTTTTATGCAAAAAGGTCATTTATTATTGAGATTAGATTTTCGATAGTTATTTTAGTAATTTTAGAATAAATTTAAAAATTTTTGAATAATAAAAGGTGAATAATCAAAAGGAGCCCCTATAATTCCGCGGCACATGTACTGTGACCAAGTACTGATGGGAAAAGTCAAAAGGCAAGTTTCTTGGTAGCGGTCCAAATCAGTTGCTCCCAATTATTTGTTTATTTAGTGCATTCTCATCTCTCACTCCTCAATCCCTAAAACATGTACTTCATGATCTTCTTAATTTGGTTGTAGTATTTTCTCCAGTCAAATTGATATTAATTATTTTGGAGCAGCTCCCTCCTCAATCTCCTTTCTGGGTCTGTGGTTAGTTAATATATTGTTCTTCTTCTTCTTCCCCTACTCTTTTTAATTAATTTTTATTTTCTTTGCTATCAAGTAGTTGATTCTGCAAAAGGGTATAAGGAGTATACTATATGTCTTTGTTGACTAATGTGTTGTTTGGATTCACTTGACCTTTGGAAACAAAATAACAAGAAATAATAATGAAGGTACGTAGAATAATTTTGTCTCATGCAGTATTTTCACTTTATTGTTGATAATTGTGCATCTAAATCGATGATCAATGCCATGAGAGATGATTAAGGACACTAGTCAAATAATGTCAAAAAGTTATGAAATTTAGTTTCCAAATATTTTTAATAGTGTAGATCAAGTCTATCGATCGGAGCCGATCGTTGATTTAAAAGCAGCATCATTAAAAACAACTTGGTAGTACGAAAGCCTCCGTGGTACCGATAGTATACCAACTTAGCTCCATATATATAATGGTATATGGGCAATAAATAGAATTCATTTCAACAAATTGTATATACGTTGGAAATGAATAGTACAATTTTAAAGGAAAAAATAATTAATTAGCATACAATTTTAAACTGAGTTAATTAATAAAGTAATTTGAATAGTTTCTTGAAATTAAAAGATTATTTTTTATATAGATAATTTTTTAGAAATATCTATAAAATTAGAGGTGGACGGAAGGGTATGTACTCATGAAATTAACTCTTATCATTATAAGGTTATTAGTATATATAAGAACTCGATTCCACCATGTTCACACGATAATGAAATAAGATGAAAATAATTAAAATTTGGTTTGCTTTATACTTATTGAAAGTCAACTAACCCAAGATTTAAATTGGCTTAAAGATATATCAGAATTAAGTGCAGGATAGAGGAAGAGGGAGAGAGTAATTAAATAATATATACACGCATATGAAAGTGCATATCAATATGATGTATTTAAGTATATATGTCGTACACATCTACAAGTAATTGCATGTAATTAAGCCTAACAATACATTATTAGTCACCTAATTTTTCCTGAAATTTCATTTACTTCATAAAATTTTTAGTTTTTTCTTTTAAAATCAAGTTATCGAACTTTAACTTCTATTTCAATTAGATCACTGGTCAAAATTTATTTCAGATGAAATTTCACTTTGGTATAATTATTTTATAATAATTGAATAAGTAGCCAGATAATTTCTAACGGTTAAAGTGACAATATGACAATTGAATTACTATTACTTAACTTGTAACGACCTCACCCACTAGCAATAATAACCTGGCCCAACCAACGGCCCAAAGTTATTATTTACAGTATCTAAGTCTATTATAAACCCAATGACAACTCCATTTCCATCCGGTATGGGACTATTGGGTTGTCACAGATTCCTCCCGTTAAGGTCCTGATGTCCTCGTCAGTCCAATTACACACAATATCCAAGAACACCAGGTAATGTGAGACTCGTCTCGCTAGCCCATCATCCAAACCCTGGCTCAGCCGAGACTCGCCACACATGTCAAACTGGTGAACTGTCTCTGATATCAAATGTAACGATCCAGCCCACTAGCAACAATAACTAGTTGGGCCCAACCACCGGCCCAAAATGCTTAAGCCCAGTTATTATTACTAGTGTCTAAGTCTCTTATAAACTCAATGACAACCTCATTCCCAACTATTGGAGTATCATACTTGTTTTGTTTAAACCCTAGAGGGACGACCACTAAATGCATACTATTAATAATACGTACACCACTATTATTATAATTCTGTAATGTTTCATCCAAATTTTAAAAATTTGATAGTAAAAGAGCCAAAATACTATTAATAGTATTCTAGCCCAATTCTCTCTTTCTCTTCCTCTTTAATTACTTAAGGCTTCCAACTTTTTGACCATTAGATCAAAAATTGTATAGTCGGAATGATAGTGCTCCCTAAAATTGAGTGCTCCCACCCTATAGGATATATAATAATATTAATCCAAATATTAGAAATAATCAAAGGACCCGATCCAAGGCCAAAAAGTCGAAACACGAAATCTTTTATGCTTAATATATATATATATATATATATATATATATAATATATATATATATATATATATAGAGTAGGGCTACTATACTATTATGAGTAGTAGAGCCCTACTACTCATAAGTTGTTTTCGATGATAGAGCTTCCGAATCGACGATCCACTCCGTTAAATATGATCTAGAGTATTTAAAACTTCTAGAAAATAAATTTCGTAATTTTTCAAAATCATAATAAAGTCCATCAAATGGGCATAAAATGAACTACGAAATCGAACGATGTCCTAAAAATAGATGATCGGATCCTTCAATTTAAGATCGGAGTTATTGATCTTTATCTAGGTAGTGAATAGAATTTTCTATCAAAAATTCAACCTATTTCAATTCTTTTACACCGTTAAACTACCAAGTATCCCATATCGGCCGTTAAAAATTGTCAATTTTGTGAGCTTTTGATCGTAAGGTAAATGATTTCGAAAAATTACGAAATTTATTTTCTAGAAGTTTTAAATACTCTAGATCATATTTAACGAGTGGATCGTCGATTCGGAAGCTCTATCATTGAAAACAACTTATGAGTAGTAGGGCTCTACTACTCATAATAAGATAGTAGCCCTACTCTATATATATATATATATATATATATATATATATATATATATATATATATATATATATATATATGTAGAGAGAGAGAGAGAGAGAGAGAGAGTGGGCTGGTATGCTTATGGAAGCACGGAGGCCTCCGTGCTTCCACTTTGTTTTCGATATTCGGACTTTCGAATTGACGATCACTCCGTTAGACTTGATCTAGAGTATTTGAAGTATCTAGAATATAAATTTTGCGATTTTTCGATATCATTTGCCTAGTGATCGAAGTGGCTCAAAATCAACTGAAAATAAAAATCTTACAAAATATGATGATATGACATTAAAATTTTAGATCAAAGTTATTGATCTTGTTTTATATAGTATAAAGAATTTTCTATTAAAATTTCATATGATTTGGATATTTCTACACCGTTAAACTTGCAACCGCTACGCCGTTAAAATTAGTGATTTTGAGCCTCTTCGATCACTAGGCAAATGATATCGAAAAATCGTAAAATTTATTTTCTAGTTACTTCAAATACTCTAGATCAACTCTAACGGAGCCGATCGTCATTTCGAAAGTCCGAACATCAAAAACAAAGTGGAAGCACGAAGCATCTCGTTTATAAAAGCATACCAAAGACAACTCTATATATATATATATATATATATATATATATATATATATATATATATATATATATATATATATATATATATATATATATATATAGAGTCCTATTACTACTATTATTGAGTACGATCGTCCTCGTACTCATAAGTTGTTTTCGATGATAGAGCTTGCAAATCAACGATCCACACCGTTAAACGTTATCTAGAGCATTTAAAACTTCTAGAACTAAAATTTTATAATTTTTTGACATCATTTTCCTTACGATCCAGAGGTCACAAATTTGACAATTTTTAACGGCCGGTATGGGGTATGTGCTAGTTTAACGGTGAAATAGAATCAAAATTTGTTGAATTTTTGATAGAAAATTCTATTAACTACATAGATAAAGATCAATAACTTCGATCTTGAATTGAAGGATCCTATCATCATTTTTTAGGACGTTGTTCGATTTTGACCGTTCATTTTATGCCCACTTGATGGACTTTATTACGATTTTGAAAATTTACAAAATTTATTTTCTAGAAGTTTCAAATACTCTAGATCATATTTAACGAAGTGGATCGTCGATTCGGAAGCTCCATCATCGAAAACAACTTATGAGTAGTAGGGCTCCAATACTCATAATAGTATAGTAGCCTCTACTCTATATATATATATATATATATATATATATATATATATATATATATATAGAGAGAGATAGAGAGAGAGAGAGAGAGAGAGAGAAAGAGAGAGAGAGAGTCCCACTGCTATGCTATCAATAGCACGAAGCAATCTGCTACCAATTTTTCCACCATTAGATCCACCACTTTGATGATTTTCATCCGTTATATCATACTATTCAACCAACCAACCACTTAACCCTAGAGGGCCCACATCATCCTAACCGCACATCTCTCAATCCAACAAAACTTGGTAGCACCAATGACTTGGTGCTATTAATAGCATAGTAGCCTAGTTCTATATATATATATATATATATATATATATATATATATATATATATATATATATATAGAGTCCTATTACTATACTTTTATGAGTATAGAGGCTCTTGTACTCATAACTTTTTGGCCATTTGATCCACCCTTTAATCATTTTTACCCGTTAGATTATACTATTCAACCAACCACCTACTCAACCCTAGGGGCCCACTATCAATCTAACCGTAATCACTCTCATCCTAGCCTCACATTTTTTCATCTCAACTAGCCAAAAAGTTATGAGTACGATGGCTCCAATACTTATAATAGTATAGTAACTGTGGCATATATATATATATATAGAGTAAGGCTACTATGCTTCGAAGACGGAGCTCTCCGTGCTTCCACGTCGTTTCGATGTTGTGGCTTTCGAATCGTCGATCGGCTCCGTTAAACTTGATCTAGAGTATTTGAAGTACCTAGAAAATAAATTTTGCAATTTTTCGATATTATTTGCCTAGTGGACGGGCGGGCTAAAAATCAACTACCGAAAATAAAAATCTTACAAAACGCGATAATATGGTATTAAAAATTTAGATCAAAGATATTGATCTTGTTTTATATAGTATAAAGAATTTTCTATCAAAATTTCACGTAATTTGGATATTTCTACACCGTTAAACTTTCAAACGGCTCACTACTACCATTAAAATTATTTGATTTTAAGCTTCTTCGATCACTAGGCAAATGATATCGAAAAATTATAAAATTTATTTTCTAAATACTTTAAATACTCTAGATCAAGTTTAACGGATCGATACAATGGCTCAATGGCTCCAATACTTATAATAGTCGTAGGTATATCGGTGGCATATATATATATATATATATATATATATATATATATATATATATATATATATATATATATATATATATATATATATATATATATATAGAGTCCTACTTATACTATTATGAGTACGATCGCCTCGTACTCATAAGTTGTTTTCGATGATAGAGCTTCCGAATCGACGATCCACACCGTTAAACGTTATATAGAGCATTTAAAACTTCTAGAAATAAAATTTTATAATTTTTCGATATCATTTACCTTACGATCAAGACGTCACAAATTTGACAATTTTTAACTAGGTATGGAATACTTGCTAGTTTAACGGTGTAAAAGAATCGAAATTTGTTGAATTTTTGATAGAAAATTCTATTCACTACATAGATAAAGATCAATAACTCCGATCTTGAATTGAAGGATCTGATCATCCTTTTTTAGGATGTCGTTCGATTTTGACCGTTCATTTTATGCCCGCTTGATGGACTTAATAATGATTTCGAAAAATTACGAAATTTATTTTCTAGAAGTTTCAAATACTCTAGATCATGTTTAACGGTGTGGATCGCCGATTCGAAAACCCCAACATCGAAAACAACTTATGAGTAGTAAGGGCTCTATACTCATAATAGTATAGTAGCCCTACTCTATATATATATATATAGTTCGGCTGCTATGCTATCAATAGCACGAAGCACTTGGTGCTACCAAGTTTTCTGCCGTTAGATCTACCCTTTTGATCATTTTCACCCGTTAGATCATACTATTCAACCAACCACCCACTTAACCCTGGGGGCCCACATCATCCTAACCGCACATCTCTCTCCAACTTAAAACTTGGTAGCACCAATGACTTGGTGCTATTAATAGCATAGTAGCCTAGTTCTATATATATATATAGAGTCCGGCTACTATCCTTTTAATAGGACTCTCTATATATATATAGAGAGAGAGTCCTATCAGTAGTTTAGTCTTTGGAGCAATTCTTTTCATCATTTCTAACCATTGGATTAAATACTATAACCCACTGGAACCACTCAACCCTAGAGGACCATTCAACTCTAACCGACTAATATCATCCTAACCCTACAATTTCTCATTCAATGGTTAAAAACTTGATAGGACAAGTGCTCCTATCCTATTAATATGATAAGTAGCCTATGATAGTAGCCCTATATATATATATATATATATATATATATATATATATATATATATATATATATATATATATATATATATATATATATATATATAGTTGAGCTAGATACTTTTACAAGTATCACCTCCATGGTGCTATTAGGTTTTTAGCCATTGGATCTACTTTTTGACTATTAATAATTCTTGGATTAAACACTATTCCACCTACCACCATCTACCACCATCATCTCAACCTCACATCTCTCCATCCAAGGGCTAAAAACACACAAGCACCACTTAAGTGATACTTGTAAAAGTATTCTAGCTCTATATATATATATATGTATATATATAACTCATATATATATATATGTGTGTATATATATATATATATGTATATATATATATATATATATATGTGTGTGTATATATATATATATATATATATATATATATATATATATATGTGTGTATATATATATATATATATATATATATATGTGTGTATATATATATATATATATATATATATGTGTGTATATATATATGTATATATGTATATATATATAGTCCCATTGGGATACTATCGATAAGCATCAAGGGTTTGGTGCTATCGAGTTTTCCACCGTTAGATTTATCCTTTTAATTATTATTACCCATTAGATTATACTATTCAACCAACCACCCACTCAATCCTAGGGGGCCCACATCATCCTAACCGCACATTTCTCCATCCAATAGCTACAAAACTAATAGCACCAATAACTTGTGCTATTAATAGTATTCCACTAGTTCTCTCTCTCTCTCTCTCTCTCTCTCTCTCTCTCTATATATATATATATATATATATATATATACAAAAGTTAATTTATTTATTCAATAGAGTATATGATAACTTCTTTCTAAAATCTGATTCAATTTTCTGTTTTTTTAGGCCAAAATAAATTGTTAAAACCTACTTTTTGAAATCTATTTCGATTTGGAATTAAAATTAAAATTTAAAATTGAGATTCAAATTTTTAACTTAAATTTAGAATTTAAAATCAAATTTAGAAATTCAATTTTAAATTTTAAATTTTCAATTTGGAAATTTAAATTTAAAAATAAAATTTCAGTTTTTATTTTCAAATCACAAATTTTAAATTTTAAAATTTCAAATCACAAAGAGAAGCGAGAGAGAGAGAGAGAAAGAGGGAGAGAGATGGAGAGGAGGAAGATGGTGAGGCGATAGTGGTGGCGGAGAGATCGATCGGTGGCAGTCGGGAGGCGCGCAGCTAGGGCAGGGGGAAGAAATGAAGGTGGCTTTGGGTACGTCTAGGGCTAGGTTAGGTTTTGCATAGTGCAAACCCTAATACCAACATATATACATTGTGCAATTTTGCACAAAAATGCCCCCAAAAACTCGATAGTACAAAACAAGGCCCCCACAGCGCGATTAAAACGCACAAATACCCCACCACAAGCGATCTCACGCGAAACGGTACATACAATGTCGCAACTTTTGCGAAAATACAGTTTTGCCATCAAAGGCCACTCCTCGATCAACGTGCGATATCCGCAGATCCGTTCGTCAGATTTGTAAATGGATTGTACTAGTGCGATCAACACAACGGAGACAACAAACTACGATTTTGGTTCGCCTCGATCGATCACGATTCACGATGAAACTGTCACGCCCGAGCCCGCCTATTTGGTCGGATTCGCGAGCTGACAGATCACGAAACAGACGAGTTTCCCCTGTACGTTCAAGGCGTCGCAATCCATACAATCACAAGAGGTTCCAAAAAGGAACATATATTACAAACAGATTGCATAAGGAAGTATCTTAAACATAAATGCCGCTACTTGCTATTACAACCATTCAACCCATATTACAATTTTACATTAACTTTAAACTTTAAACTTTCCAATACAATCTAGTTATTACAATATGGTTTACAACTTTATTACAACATATTCTTTTCACTTTCAAACCCCTAGTAAGCCGACTGGGGTACTTCTATCTCAGTCTCCGGGTAGGGCGCTATCTACTGAGCTACGCCCTTGCCTCGCGCTGCTGCTGCGCCGCTCACGTGTGTACCTGTACCCCCAAAACACAACACGGGGGTGAGAACTATTGTCCATAGTTCTCGTGGGTACGGTCACCCAAGAGAAAAGCTCGACCAATAGATCCAAGGAGGCACTGCAGATATGTTAGTCCAAAAACATATATAACTTGCAACTAACATAAAAACCTGCCTCACAAATGCAATATGCAACTTTCACTTGATTCTTAGCTTTTCATTATGTTCTTGCTATTCTTTACTTTAGCTTTTCCATTCCACTATTAGCTATCTACAAGATTTAGCTAATTTCATTCTTTACTCTATACTCATGGCATTTATGCTATTTAGCAAACATATCTAAGGTCACTTGGCCTCAGCTCGCTATGCTACCCGACTCGGTCTTGAGTCAATCGCGTGCAGATATTCCGCGCTCTGTCAGGCTCGAGGCGAAGGACGTCTCACATGCACCTCAGCCTTAGATTCTCTCGACTATAGGTCCACGCATAGGGTGAGAACTATCATCAACCCCCGGACCACAAGTCGCTCAATGGACCCACGGGCGAGGAGAACCACACGTACCCGCGTCCCCAATCTCATACTCATACAGGGCGAGGAGAACCACACGTACCCGATGAGTCACTGCCAGGCGAGGAAAACCACACGTACCTGCAGTTGCCATTCACTTGCTTTGCTGCACTAGCAGCCGCACTAGCGCATTCATTCCTAGGGATTCCTAATCCATTTCACATAACTCAAGGGTTGGTCTTAACCCTATAGTGTCGACCTATCTAGGTCCATTGTTCTTGCATCCTAGGTCCACTTGACACTAGGGTTCATTCTTTGTCACATAACCTAGGTTGACTTAACTCTAGGTTCAATGTCATTCCATCTCGACCTATGTTTACTCACACTAGGTCCACTATCATCTTTAACCAACCTATGTCCTTGACACTAGGCTCACTGTTCCTTACCTAAATCCACATGACTCTAGGTTGCTAGAACCTATGTTCATTACACTAGGTTAGATGTCATTTCCTAGGTCCATTTGACTCTAGGTTTACTATAACTTATGTTCTTTACACTAGCTTAGATGCCACTCGATCTATATGTGTATTTAGTCCATGACTCACATTCTTTATTTAGTATTCTCATCCTTTCGCATTCTTTAGCCACTAGGTTATTTAAACACTAGGTTCATGCTCACTCGTTCACTAGCATTTCTATATTATGCTATTGTCATGTTCATCGAATGTTCGCTATGCTAAGCATGCATTCTTTTACTCTTCTAGCATTCTACTTTATGCTAATATCATGCATTTCATTTGTTTACTTGCATCTACTTAGCATTTTTACTTTACCTCACTAGCATGCATTTCTAATCATGCAGTATTGAACATGCGTCAATAAGAGTTAAGTGACTCTTAGACATACAGGCGACCTAGTCGCTTCGGTAAACACAACCCACCTCAATTCGCACTCCGATTGCTCGTCGACACTTGCAATCGGCCGCCCGGCACTCTTGACCCGATTCGGCTCAAACTCTTGCACGACCAACCAAACGGTCTCCGAATTGAAATCCGAGACTTTGTGCCGTTGCCCCACGCCTTTAAGTTGCCCCAGTTCCGTTTTCATGAATTTAGGGCTTCTATCTTGCGTGCTGCGGACATCTGGTAAGAATATATTACTATATTAATATCTTTGTACTCGCTCGTCGGATGACCGAACCGAGCGCGCCAACGCGTTCGTTGCACCCCCAATTAGGTTTCTATGGGGTCAAATGAGATCAAACTCATCTATTTCTAAAAACCCCATTTTGGAGCCCTAGGTTTGCATCTATGCAATCCCACCGATTTGATCCCTAGAACAAGCAATAGAGAGCTTGTCTAACCTCTAGGAACTCATCTAAGAGCACTAGAACCATCAATAGGGTGCTTAGAGCAAACCCTAGAAATCTACCATTAGAGCACCTTGAAGAACACATGATTTTCATGGGTTTTCAAGTCTCTACAAGGTTCTAAAACTTACAAGAAGATCAAAACTCTAGATCTAGGGTTTAGAAACCCTCTACTAGAAGATCTACCATGAGAGGAGCAAAGGCTTACCTCTACAAGAAGCCCTCTTGCACAGAGGGGAGGAAGAAGATGGCCATTGGAGTCTCCACCATCACTTTCTTCATCATCTCCATCTTCTTCTTCTTCTTCTTCTCTCTTTTCTTCTCCTCTTTTCTTTCCCCTCTTCTTCCCTTCTTGCTGTCGAACAGAGAGAGAGGGAGAGAGTTCTGTGAGGGAGAGAGGGAGAGAAAGGGGTTTTAACACCCTCTAATCACTTAACCCCCTGCCAAAATGCAACAAAGCCCCTCAACTTTGCAATATTTGCAACAGCCCAAACTGGGCATTTTCGGGCTGCTGAGACCGGTCTCCATGTATGGGGTCCGGACTCCAAGTATCTTCACTGTGGTCCAATCGCGCGTGCGGTCCTGGACATTCACACAATGTCCGATCCTGCGCAGTGGCCTTTTGCCCATTTTCCACCACTGGTCCGGACATCCACCATTGTTCGGACATTGGATGTCCGGACATTGGATCAATGTCCCGACCTCACAGTATCCTCCAGCCCACTCAAGGACTTA
This sequence comes from Aechmea fasciata, assembly GCA_025177825.1. Lineage (NCBI taxonomy): Eukaryota > Viridiplantae > Streptophyta > Magnoliopsida > Poales > Bromeliaceae > Aechmea > Aechmea fasciata. Next base: position 10,429,263 of record CM045928.1, on the reverse strand, counting down.
GCCAAATTTTTAGCTTTTTCCGTTTCTTCTCCGTTCCAACTCACTTTTGGCCCGTTTGACCTCCGATTGGTTTCAAATCGAACCGAGACTCTCTAAACATGTTTTAGATCATGTCCACATCATCATTTCACCCGCGTAAGTGACGGATTTGGCTCACGGCCCAAAGTAGCCTTTCGAGTTTCATTTCTCGCACCTAGTGCACCGAAAACACCCGAAAGCTTCCAAACCTCACGGGAACCATTCTTATGGCCCTCTAAGCCAACATACCACGTAACTTCAAGACTTTAGAAGTTCGGGATGTTACAAAACCTGTCCGCTCTCCAAAGTTCCAATTATTACACATAAACCTATGTGTAAACGCACAAGCCATAAATTCAAATCCGAATTTGACTTTCCTACCACTAGTAGGGACCCGAAACATCCTTTACCCTACTCCAGGTCACAAGCATGGAGTACGAGGGGTTTCACAATGCAAAAATAGCAAAGAGCGAAAACCCATGTTTTGATAAAATCCTTTTTTCTCGAAAATCATGTATCAGATCTAAAATTTATCAGTGCTATTGGTTCAAGAATAGCTGAACCATTCGAAACGAGCTATTGGATCGCTATGAACGGAGTCTGATACGTGTCAGAAGCCAACTCTACTTCGTGGCCTATTCCAGAAAACCAGGTTACTATTCACTTTAAGTGAAAACTAATGATCGCGTAACTTCTCCGTTCTAACTCGTTTTCTTCTGAAATTTGATGAGTGTTTATGTAATTAAATTACACACAAAAATATCGTCAACTGAGAATTTAGCTGAACTGTCAAAATCTCAATCCTTACAAATGTATATAATGAGATGACCTTCTACAACATCTTACAAATTGCAGCACAAATCAAAGAAGTTAAAATAGAACTTTTAGATTCTGATCTGATAATAGGTAGCATGAATGTCAAGGCAGTAAAATTTAACACATAAGAAATATGGAAGCTCACGTCTAAAATTAAGTTTCTTGCTCAAATGACTTAAAGAGTCCTGATATAAACTTAATTATAAACTAGAAGAGGCCTTCAAGGGCAACTATACTTATGATTGTTAAGAATAATTTACAATCACTCTTAATACAATTCCCTCTACTTAGTGACTGGCAGTAGATTCATTTGCTTTCCAACTCTTCATTGATTTCATAATCCTCTAAATTAAGGACTATTCCACGTCTTGCTTTACAAATATAAAGTCATGTGGGAGCTTAGTATGATTAGTTATTATGAATCTTTTATCTCAAAAACTTGTTAAACTGATTCTCAAACAAGTTATTGCTTGTTGTTCTTACATATATACTACAATGTTGTGGTTTTCTTCTTTTTAACCCAGGATTCTAACAAATGTTTGTTTAGTACACTACAAAGTTATCATGGTTGAGACAATTACATATTTTTTACGAAAATTGCCTAGAATCATACGAGCGTTAAAAAATAATCATTTTCGCTAATGGTGCATTTGAAGAGACATGGTAATTTGAAAAGATTGTTTATTTTAGGCTCAATTCAGAGGAAGTGCCAATGGCAGAGGCTGTGGTAAGCTCATTACTCCTGAATATTGGTGCTGCCTTAGCTAGTGAAGCAACTAAAGAAGCAATATCAGCATTACTAACACCGATATCAGCAATAAAAGAACTCGTGGAGAATATAAATGAGATTAAGGACGAGCTTGAGAGCATGCTATCCTTCCTACGGATGGCAGAAAGACTAAAAGAGAAAGATGAGAGCACAAAAATCTTTATAAAACAAATGAGAGACTTGGCTTTCGACATTGAGGATATTATAGACGAGTTCACATACAAGCTCCGTGAAGAGCAAGAAGGGGTTCTACCAAGAGCATTCAAGAGGTGCAGAAATATAAAAACCTGGCGTCGCCTTAGCAGGAAAGTTAAAGAGATCAAAATTATGCTCCAAAACATTATGGAGAGAAGGGCACGATATGATGCAAGAGGAATGGAAAGTGAAAACCTCGAAAAGCTATTGGCGGTAGCAAGAGCCGTGCAGAATTAGCACATTTTATCGAGGAGGATGAAATCGTGGGTATTGACAAGTCCAGGGACCTGTTGCTCAGATGGTTGAAAGATGAGGATAAGCAGCAACGACAGCCCATGATAATCTCAGTGTTGGGGATGGGTGGTCTAGGGAAGACAATTCTTGTAACTCATGTGTACAAAACCATCAAAGCTACCTTTGATTCTTGTGCCTGGGTTGCTGTATCTCAAAGTTATGAGACTCGTGATTTACTTAGACATATCTTAAAAGAGTTCTATAGGGAAGATCGTGAGAAAAGTGAAGCACCTAACAACATTAATACTATGGATTATAGAAGCTTGGTTGAGACTATCCGCAGTTACTTGCATTGTAAAAAGTATGTACTCATTCTAGATGATGTTTGGAGTACTGATGTACTGGACAATATAAAGAATGCACTTCTGAATAGTAGTAGCAATAGTAGAATAGTTCTCACAACAAGAATTCGCGATGTAGCTCTATTAGCAAACGAGAACCATATGTTTGAGCTAAAGCCAATGGAGGCAGATCATTCGTGGGATCTGTTTTGTAAAAACGCATTTTGGAGAAGTGCAAACAAGATTTGCCCGCCACCTTTAGAACAATGTGCTCAAAAAATCGTTGAGAAGTGCGGTGGCTTGCCCCTTGCTATCGTATCTATAGCCCGTCTCTTATCATTTCGAGAACAAACCAGTTCTGAATGGGAGAAGGTTTACAAAGATCTTGAGTGGTATCTAACTAGCAACGAATCGAAGCTCCATGGAAAGGTACATGACATTTTGAAACTTAGTTTGGACGATCTTCCCTACTACCTTCGAAATTGCTTCTTATATTGTTCTAGTTTTCCTGAAGATTATCGAGTTCAAAGGTACCAGCTCATATGGCTTTGGGTGGCCGAGGGGTTCATTGAAGAAAGAGGAGTAACGATGGAGGAAGTGGCCGAGGACTACCTCAACGAACTTGTTCATCGTTGTTTGCTACAAGTGGTACGTAGGGATGAAGCCGGTAGAGATCTAGAATGTCGAATGCATGACATCATTCGAGTCCTTGCTCTTTCGGAGTCAAAGGAGTTAAGTTTCGCATGGTTTACGAGCATTCAAGGACAATATTGCAGGGATCCAAAGCACGCCGCTTGTCAGTCCTAAGCAATATAACTAATTATTGTACTGAAGACAAATCTTATTTGCGTTCAGTACGTGTTTTCAACAATACCAAGAGCTATGATTTACTGAAGTCGGTCTTAAGATCATCAAAATTTTTACGTGTCTTGCAACTAGAAGAATCGCCAATCAAGAAACTACCGAGTGAGATCTGTAACCTATTCAACCTGTATTATCTTGGCTTGCGACAAACAAGAATTGAGGAGCTTCCAAGATCAATTGGGAAGCTACAAAATTTGCAAATATTAGATACAAGCGGGAGTGAAATAGAAAAGCTGCCAAAGGAAATAACAGAACTTCAAAAGTTGAGACATCTATTGTTGCCCTGCAATTTGGGTAAGAACATCAAGGCACTGGTGGGAATACGGTGCTTGAAGGGCTTGCATAGTTTGTCATATATTAATGCAACTAGGAATATTGTGCGGAATGTAGAAGCTTTGACAGAGTTGCGGACATTTGTGATAAAGCACGTAAGAACACATCATTGTGCAGACTTGTGGAATAGTATCACAAAGATGAACCATCTTAGCTTCTTATTTGTCGAAAGTGAAGATGGGCAAGAATTACAGTAGTTGGACACCCTGCGCCTACCTCTACCAATTAAAGATTTATGGCTGAAGGGTAAATTAGACAAAACCTCAATCCCTGAGCTTGCCACGTCCTTTGGGTCTCTATCAAACCTAACCAGATTAACACTTTTTGAGGCAAAACTGGATGAAAATACATTTCCTTACCTGCAAGCGCTGCCCGCGTTGATGTTTCTTGGACTTTGTAAGGCATATGACGGCATGAAGTTGCACTTCCAAGCAACATCATTCCCGAAGCTAAAGGAATTGTTCATATTAGATGCCCTGAAGCTCAGTCAGGTGGAAATAGAAAGAGGAGCAATGCCAAGCCTGAATAAGCTTGATCTAGGCGGTTGCCCTGAGCTAAAGGAGCTGCCCCATGGCATCGAGTACCTTACCACCCTTCAGTATTTATACATTTTATATCCAGCAGAGGAACTTGTTGAGCTGCTTCTAGGAGGAGGAGAAGGCGACCACAGTAATGACTGCCGCACGAGGGTTCGCCACATCCCCAATTTTACTATTTCATTCAAACGAGACAGCAAGTATGTCGAACAAAGGATTCAATGATTCCATATCATGTGGGTGAGTTTGTGCGCTTATTGCAAAGCACCGGGCAGGGCTTGATGCTTTCATATCTTCCGCCGAAGATCTTCTAAACAATCCACGCTTGACGAAATTTGAAAATGATGATCGATATATGCAGATGTTATCTTATATATTGTATATTTTATTTTATTTTATTCTCAATGTATATGTTTATATATGGGTTATTTACATACAGGTCCCTGCAAACATAGTCAATTGCGGAAATATCCCTACAAAAGCGAAACTAGGTGAGATGTCCCTGCAAAAGTCCAAAAGTATGCAAATATGTCCCCGTGCCTTTTGCGGGGACATATCTCAGAAATATTTTGCAGATATGTCCTTGCAAAAGGCACGGCAGGGACATATCTTCATACTTTTGGACTTTTGCAGAGACTTCTCAACTAGTTTCGCTTTTGCATGATTATTTTCACAATTGACTATGTTTGTAGGGATCTGTATGCATTTGACCCATGTTTGTATGTAAAAGTGGATGCATCGAATTAGTTGGTGCCTTCAGCTACTCAGTATTATGTATTTGTAGAATGCTTTGTACCCTTAAACTTTATTTATTGGCTAAAAAAAAAAAAAAACCTTCCTTCTTATAAATATCCATATTTTTTACTTTCTAAGATGACTAAATTTTCTTACATGTTAAGAAAAAATAATTTTTTTTTATGCATTTCTAACAATTTCTGTGGTATCTTCAAGATAAATTATAAGAAATGGATGATAGTAGTGACGGAATTACGACGAAGGCGTTTAAATCCATCAACTTGAAATTTTGAGAAGATAAAATATAGATTTTTGAAAGTCGATCAGTGAACAAAATGAAAAAACAAGTATTTACATAGAGCTTTCTATATTTTACCCTTATTAAAAAGATTAAAACATTTTTTGAAGAAAAAGCTTTCGTATAAAGCAAATTTCGGTTCTTAACTACGTTGAGTTAATCCTAGATAAATAGGACTTGATATAACAAGATAAGAATAGAGTAAATAGAAGAGGTAGTTTCACAAATATTAATTGTTCTTTAACAGATCGATTAGTGAGAAAATCTATTGTTAGATTTCAGTTTAAATTTATAGTTATTTAAATTAAAGTCAAATTTATTTAAAATTAAAGTGAAATTCTACTTTAATTAGGATATATAAGATGAGATTTAGTTTCATTAAAACATAAATAGAGTTTAATTAAGAACTAATTAGTCTCTACATTCGACACATTCATTACATATAAGATGTACGGCCAGAGGAGTGAATTAATTAGTTAAGCTCTCAATTAAATAGTATTTAGCAAATCAGAGGGGTCGATTATATTGAAATTATGATGACCAACTTGTTGGCCAATTAATTTTAATTTGCATGTGGAACTCGTATCATCATAATTGTTGAAACGAAAATCAAAGTCTCTCTCTCGATCTTTTTGTGACGCCCCAACTTTCCAGGGGGTCATCCATCCTAGGACTACTCCCGTCCTAGCACGCTTAACTCTCTTAACCAAGAGTTTAGCCCTATTATGTCTCATATATAGGACTATATGGGGTCTCACAATCTCCCCTCCTTTAAGCCCTGACGTCCTCGTCAGGCTCAGACTCACAAGTACCAGGCGATGTGAGACTCGTCTCGCTAGCCCGTCATCCAGACCCTGGCTCAGCCGAGACTCATCTCATACTTTCTACGTAATTGGCTCGATACCATCCGTGACGCCCAACTTCCCAGGGTCACCCATCCTAGGACTACTCCCGTCCTAAGACGCTTAACTCTCTTAATCTCTACCACTCACCCAAAATGCGGGTTAAAAGTTTAGCCCTATTATATCTCATATATAGGAGTATATGGGGTCTCACACTTTTCTCATAAACAGATTGATTTAAGAAACATATCGATTGTTTTTAATAAACCACTGCTTCGCATAGCATCTATAATATTAGAATATATAATATATGATTTATTTACTACTAATTGAATTGGATTTGAATATGGATTAATGTAGAGATAGATAAAATTGTAGGGCAAATCCTACTTTATTTATATTTATCCGAAAGAAAAAAAAAGAAAAAAGAAAAGAAAAGAGTAGTTGGAATATGTATCGAATCTGATTTCTTTCGTTAATTCTCCAAAAAATTTCTATCAAAAGAGGAGGATACGTTTGTTTCTAATTATGTGGTGTGGTTAATTTAATAATTAATTATAATTTTATTCTACAACATGTTAATTTTAACCTAAATTTGAATTATCACAATTATATCATGGGCAATTTCATGCGTCCCCCTAAAAAGTTCGAAATTATTACAAAACTACCCCTACAAATATTTACGTTTTTGCAAAAATACCCTCAACTAAAACGAAGGTTAAGAATTAAATTGTCAATTTTGCCCCTAAACTGGTGAGGGACCCTAAACTGGTGAGGGATATATAAATGAATGTCGTCCCTTTTTTTTAAATTTTTTTTTATCCATTCAGATTTCAAATATTATAATCAATTAAATAAAAAGATCAATAAATAGGTTAATTAGCTAATAACAATTAACTATTAAATGAATTTACTTATGTTAGTTTCAAATGAAAATTGGTCAAAGGTATTAAATTTAATGGAATAATTATCTTAATTTGTGAATTTTTTTCATTATCTATTTTTATTTTAATTTATTATTTAAAACTATTATTGGTTCATGCAAAGTCTGTTGATTACAAGAATTTAGTTTGTCCTTTCACAATACAACTATTTTTTTTTATTTGAGGTCGGATTTTATATTAATACCCTCAGTTATAATATATTTATAGCGGCGAATTTTCTCTATATTAAGTAATGAAATAAAAAAAATTATTACTTTACAATTGGTGTAGTAAAAAGAAGATATAACTAAAATAAACTATTTCTCGTTTTGACAATATATAAAGCAAAATAAAATTTAATTTAACTACAATTTATTCCAAATAGAAATATTTATTTAATTGAAATTAATAATTTTTTTAAAACTAAAATCAATTGAATTTTACTAAATTTTTAGTCTAGATAGAATTTAATTAATTTTGAAATATAATAGAGGGTATTTATGAAATAGAATTATTAATTGACCATTGAATAATTAAGAGGGGTAAAGTTGGAATATAAATATTATTAACTTTAATATGGATGGAGACTGGATAGTAGGGTTATTTTTAAAAGTTTCTTAAATTTGAGGGGGTATACATAATATTTCAATTTTTAAAAGGGCATTTATGAAATTAGATGTTTTAAGAAGGATATAGAGAAAAATTTTCCTTATATCATATACTCTGTTTGGAATAAGGCTTAAGTTTGATATCGAGTCCTATCTAACGATATTAGATAAACTGAAGTTGTGAAAAAAAATATATAAGGATATGCTGAACACAATATTACATACGGAATTAAACAGGGTATTTTACCAACGTACTTTCCCACGGCACGTAAGGTAATCTCCCGGCAATCCCAAACGAAACCTAACTATGGTGGATTCATAATTATTATATATGTATAAAAGAGATTCCAAATAATTCTACAACATGCTTCCCTTTCTTATTCTATTGAATCTAATCCGTTCCTCATTAATTACCAAAGAGAATCATAATTTCTTCCATATTAATGCTGAAAAAGTTTTTTCTATTTAAAAAGGAGGATATATAGGATAGGCTTCTAGCGTAATAATGTTAATTATATAAGGTTTTGCCTATATTTTTGTTCCTAATTTTGTGGAGTGATTAAGAACTAATTATAACTTTATCCTGTGTCATGATTGAGGGTTAATTTTAATTTAAATTTGAATATCACAATTATATATGACATGCTCTGTTTGGAACAACTATATATGGTGGATTCATAATTAATATGACTAAAAGAGATTCCAAACATTTTTCCCCAAAGTTATATGACAAAGAAATTCACAAATAATTGTGTTCTCTTCCTAACAAAGAACATACCTTTAGCTAAAGATTAATCAATAATATTTATATTTTAAGAGCCCAGCAGGCTCATTTTCAAAAAAATATTAAAAACACTATATAAAAATAGATTTATATGGAAGTATCTGGACCGCTTGGCATGACAACGCAATAAGTTATTTATGAAGTTATGATGGTATAGGCAATATATAGAATTCATTGCAACAAATCTATATCTATACCTCTGTATCTATACATTTTTTTCTCCTAAATTTACCACATGGCGACATTCCTTTTATTATTGAATGTGGGCTTCACCTCGAACCGGTTAGTTTTCCACATATTTTTCTCTTTATTTGCTTGAACTATACTTTAAGCCTTTTAGAAAGATAAATCTGGTTGTTTCACAGACGTATAGAGAGGTCCCCGAGTTCGAGTCACGCCAGGCCCCTAGCCATATTAATTTCCTTCCATTTAATTCAATCGATCCCACGTTATTGGCCGACAAAAAAGTCTCGAGCCCAGACGTAAGGGGGAGTGTTAAATATAAAAAATGTTTAAACACCGTTCTTTAACAGCTTAAGCTTTTAGAGTACAACGGTTGTTTCACACTATACAAGATTTTTTTTTTTAACTTGAACTGAATCGATTATTGTTGAGTGTAGGCTCTCCGAACCGGCTCAACTTTTTCACATATTTCTCTTTCTTTGCTTGAACCGAATCTGATTTCTCTCTTCATTTACTTGAACCGAATTGGATCACACATCTGCATTGAACGTAATTGTTCTCCTTCCTCTTTCCTCTGCTATTATCTTCTTTCATTCACAAGATGAATCTCATCTCTTATCATCACTTATTCTACTATTATTTTCTCTTTCTTTATCACCCTTTTTATTCAACTAATTAATCATCGCATCGCATGGATTACTGCACTAGTTAATTGTATGTTAGAAATGAATACCACAATTTTAAAGAGTAAAATAATTAGCATATCCCATAACACAAAGAAAGCCTATGATCTAAGCGTCATGAGCTCATAATGCACATAATCTTTTATTAATTATACATGTACGTACACGCAACAAATAAATAAAAGATAAAAAAGAAAAGAAAAATGAGTATAGTGTGAAGTTGTTTTTAAGGCCATCATACATGGGACTTCAAAAGGGTATTTTAGGCCACTGGCCCTCTTCAAAAACTTTATTCTAAAACTAGACCCTTGAAGTGTAAAAATAGACTTCAACTAGTCCGATGGGCACCAGCGTGGCGAGGACATAAAGAAAAGGGATGAAACCATTCGCTGCATTTTATAAAACGGTAAACAATTTTTTAAAAGCGATGAACTATTTATCGTTTTTAAATACTTTCCACAAGCCAGTAAGGAAAACATACTAAATAAAGACGGTTAATTATTCACTGTTTTTATTGACGGTAAATACTTGGTTGTTTTTAAATACGGTAAATTCTTTATCACTTTTAATTTTTTATCGACTATCTCACCTGGCATATTAGAGGCCTACTTTTATAAGTAATTTGTGTATAAGAATATTTTTGTAATTATAAAACTTAATAGGATTGTTTATAAAAGAACCTCCTTTTAAATACTATAAATCAAACATATATCGAATTAGATTTTAATTTTAAAATACTAATTCCAAATATTATTTATAATTTACATCTACAGAAGTAGACCAGTGCCTTAGTCACGGGAGTTCTCTCTGCGTTCTTATTTTTATTTTTTACTTTAATTTCAGAACTGTTGCGCGTAGGCCGCATTCATGTAGATCTTATGATTAACAAAATTTATTATCACTTTCATAATTTACAAAGGGCGTATTTGGTTCCGATAATTTTGTCAAAATTATTATGTTTGGTTCATGCAGTGTATAATCTAATTGGCAAAGTAGCATTACAAATGATGTAAGATTACTCTGAAAATATTACCAAATGGATGTAAGATTACCCGCAAATATTAGAATGAGGGTGGGTATCTCGTATTACTCGGCGTAATCTTGCAATTATTTAAATTACAAGTTTACCCCTCTCTTTGTGCTATCAAGTTTTTTGCCGTTAGATCTACTCATATGATCATTTTCATATGTCAGATCATACTATTTAACAAATTAATTAATTATCCACTCAACCTTAGTGACCACTATTATTCTAATCCTATATCTCTACATCTAATGGCCGAAACCCTAATAAGACCAATAACTTGGAGTTTTGATCACAAAATTATGAATATCCAAAGACATTAATTACTACATGCACGGAATTTCTATTAATTATCAACAAACTTATTAGATTTTAATTTTAAAATATTGATTACCAAATATTATTTACCATTTATATACACACAAATATATATATAAATAGAAGTACACCAGGTGCAGTTCATAGTTGGTAGCATCACTTGGTCGGTTGGTCCCCACGCGGTGCGAGTCGTCTCCGCTTTTTTTCTTTATTTGATTTTAATAATATTTTAGGATTCAGCAGTGAAAGTGCATCAGCGCATATTTTACATAATCTAATCTACAAAATTTAGCATTTATGTATAATTTGCGAATTATAATATTTTACTATTCTATTTAATAATAATATTTTATGAGTGACGCCTGCAATACTTTCATTCTCAAAGTTATTTGTTATAATTTTGTCGTTCGAACTATGAGGTCGGTGGCACTTTTGTCCTCAAATTTTAATTAGTTATAACTTTTAGCATGAACCGTAAAGCATATGATATTTTAGTTCTCGAACTTTCTGAATTATAGTATATCGTCCTTGATGATGCAAAAATAATTAAAATACTACTTTAGTTGAATACTAATAATTTATCCATACTTATTTAAGAAAAAAAAAATTTGCCTGTAAGACTTAATTATAATAATTCAAATAAGTCCAAGGACTAAAATGTCACAAGTCTTAAAGGTCGAGCGATATTATACCTAATTAAAGTTCGAGGACTAAAATATAAATGTGCATAATTCGAGTCAAAAATTATAATAAATTAAAATTTAAAGGCTAAAATATCACGCAACTCATAGTTTGAGGACCAAAAGTGTAATTTACTCTCAAACAAAATATAAAATTATATAACAACATACTAAAACTTTTCGAATGCATAATGACGACAAGGGAGAAAAGCGCGGCGCGAGCTCGCCAGCGCAGGGCGGTTGAGCGGGTAAAACGTGACGAATGTAGAATGACGACGGGGGCGAAGAGCGCGGTCATGGTGCCGAGCTCGACCAATACAGCGGTTTAGCGAGTAGACTGCAACGCCAAAGAGTGCCTTGAGCCCGTCCTTGATTGAGCGGCCACGAACTTATCGCCTTCGTCTGGTCCGCCCTCACCCACGCCCGCTCCAAATCCTCCTCCTTCAGCATCGGCGTCGGTGCCGGCACCGGCATTGGCGGAGGCGGAGAAAGAGGAGGCGGCAACGTCCTCCTTACCGTCGCCGAGGGTCGCAGAGTCGGTGGAGGAGGCGAGAAGGATCGGAGAGAAAAAAAAAGAGAAAAAGAAATAAAAATATTTTAATCAGTTTTCTAAAAATTCGAGCTGAATTTGTAAAATCCAAAATATTAGCCCATTTTTACAAAATCTCGAGACTAGTAGATTTTTTATGCAAAAAAACCATTTATTATTGAGATTAGATTTTAGATAGGTATTTTAGTAATTTTAGAATATATTTAAAAAATTTGAATGGTAAATAGTAATTAGTCAAAGGTAAATAATCAAAAGGAGCCCCTATAATTCCATGGCACACTACAACCAAGTATTGATGGGAAAAGTCAAGAGGGAAGTTTCTTGGTAGCTGCAGTGTCCAAATCACTTGCTCCCTGTTTCTTGTTTATATAATGTTTAGTTCATCGATCATCTCCCACTCCTCAATCCCTAAAACCGTTCCTGTAGCAGCTAGCTCCCTCTTCAATCTCCTTTTTGGATCTGTGGTTAGTTGTGCATCTTCTTCTACTTGTTCTTTTTAATTAATTTTTATTCTCTTTGCTATCAGCTGGCTTAATTCTTTTATTAAAGCACAGAGCGCATAGTACATGTCTTTGTTGATATATATATATATATATATATATATATATATAGGAGTTAATTAACGTTTATCGATAAAGAAAAACCCTCCGTTGCCACCCATATATTTTCGATGATGGAGCCTCCAAATCGACGATCGGCACCGTTGAACATGATCGATACCACTTAAAGTATTTAAAAACCAAATTTTAAATTTTTTTGACATCATTAACCTAATGATCAAAGGGTTTCAAAATTTATAATTTTAATGGTAGATACGAGGTGTTTTTTTGTTTAACGGTGTAAAACTATCCAAATCAATTGAATTTTCATTAGAAAATTCTTTAAACTATTTAGAACAAGATCTATACTCTCGATCTTGATTATAAAATTCCTATCATCACTTTTTAGAGGATATTAATTTGTAGCCGTTCATTTTACACCCTTTTGATGGACAAGAGAACAATATCAAAAAAGCATGAAATATGATTTCTAGATACTTCAAGTGGTGTAGATCATTTTCAACTGCATCGATCGTCGATTTGGAGGCTCCATCATCGAAAACAAATGGGTGGCAACGAAGGCTTTTTACTATCGATAGCATTCTAGCTCAACTCTATATATATATATATATTGTTTCGATTCACTTGAGATCTTTGGTAACAAAATAACAAGTATTAACTTAATTATGAACAAGAAGAGGGCTACAAAGGAAACTCGATTTATAATTGTTAATTGTAAAATAATTTACAATCACGCTTAATACGATACCATTACTCAGTGACTAACAGCAGATTCACTTACTTTCCAACGGATCTTTATTAATTTCATACTCTTCTAAATGACTTTTCCACATCTTGCTCTACAAATATACATTGAGGTCGTTCACTATGACTAGTTATGATGAATCTTTCGTCTCAAAATTTTGTTAAACTGAATCTCAAATAAATTGTTGCTTTTTGTTCTTCTAGACTACAATACTGTTACTGGTGTTTCTTCTTTTTAACTGAGGATTCTAACAAATGTTTGTTTAGTGCACTATAGAGTTATTCCGGTTGAGACAATTACATATTTTTTACGAAAATTGCTTTGAATCATAAGAGTTAAAAAATAATCATTTTTGCTAGTGGTGCATTTGAAGAGACATGGTCATTTGAAAATATTGTTTACTTTAGGCTCAATATCTTCAGAGGAAGTGCCAATGGCGGAGGCTGTGATAAGTTTATTACTCCACAATATTGGTGCTGCCTTAGCTAGTGAAGCAACTAAAGCAGCAATATCAGTATTACGAACACCGATATCAGCAATGAAAGAACTCGTGGAGGATATAAATGAGATTAAGGACGAGCTTGAGATCATGCTACCCTTCCTTCAGATTGCAGAAAGACGAAAAGAGAAGGATGAGATCACAAAAATCTTTATAAAACAAATGAGGGAGTTGGCTTTCGACATTGAGGATATTATAGATGAGTTCACGTACAAGCTGGGTGAGGAGCAAGGAGGGGTTCTACCCAGAGCAATCAAGAGGCACAGAAATATAAAAACATGGGATGACCTTAGCAGCAAACTTAAAGAGATTAAAATTAAGCTCCAAAACATTATGGAGAGAAGGACACGATATGATACAAGAGGAATGGAAAGCGAAGCAAAACCTCGAATAACTGTTGGCGGTAGCAAGAGCCGTGCAGAATTAGCACATTTTGTTGAGGAGGATGATATCGTGGGTATTGACAAGTACAGGGACTTGTTGCTCAGATGGTTGAAAGATGAGAATGAGCAGCAAAGACAGCCCATGATAATCTCAGTGTTGGGGATGGGTGGTCTAGGGAAGACAACTCTTGTAACTCATGTGTACAAAATCATCAAAGCAAACTTTGATGCTTGTGCCTGGGTTGCTGTATCTCAAAGTTACGAGACTCATGATTTGCTTAGACAGATCTTAAAAGAGTTCTATCGAGAAGACCGTGAGAAAAGAAAAGAACCTAATAACATTGATACCATGGATTACAGAAGCTTGGTTGAGGAAATCCGCACTTACTTGCAGTGTAAAAAGTATGTACTCATTCTGGATGATGTTTGGAGTACTGATGTACTGGACAATATAAAGAATGCAGTTCTGAATAGTAATAGCAAGAGTAGAATAGTTCTCACAACAAGGATTCACGATGTAGCTCTATTAGCAAATGAGAACCATATATTTGAGCTAGAGCCACTGAAGGCAGATGATTCATGGGATCTGTTTTGTAAAAACGCATTTTGGAAAAATACAAACAAGATTTGCCCACTGCCTTTAGAACAATGTGCTAAAAAAATTGTCGAGAGGTGCGGTGGCTTGCCCCTTGCTATCATATCTATAGCCCGTCTCTTATCATTTCGAGAACAAACCGGTTCTGAATGGGAGAAGGTTTACAAAGAACTTGAGTGGTATCTAACTAACAACGAATCGAAGCTCCATGGAAAAGTAAATGACATTTTGAAACTTAGTTTGGACGATCTTCCCCATTACCTTCGAAATTGCTTCTTATATTGTTCTAGCTTTCCGGAAGATTATCTAATTTGGAGTGACAGGCTCATAAAGCTTTGGGTGGCTGAAGGGTTCATTGAAGAAAAAAAAAAAACAACGATGGAGGAAGTGGCTGAGGACTACCTTAACGAACTTGTTCATCGCTGTCTACTACTAGTGGTTGAGAGGGATGAAGTCGGTAGAGTTAAAAAATGTCGAATGCATGACATCGTTCGAGTCCTTGCTCTTTCGGAGTCAGAGGAGTTAAGTTTCTGCATGGTCTACGAGGATTCACAGAAAAAATTGCAGAGTTCCGAAGCACGCCGCTTGTCAATCCTAAGCAATATAAATAATTATCGTACTGAAGACAAATCTCATTTGCGCTCAGTACTTGTTTTCAACAATTCCATGAGCTATGATTTACTGAAGTCGGTCTTAAGATCATCACAGCTTTTACGTGTCTTGGAACTACAAGGAGCGCCAATCAATAAACTACCGAGTGAGATCTGTAACCTATTCAACCTGCATTATCTAGGCTTGCGAGGAACAAGAGTTAAGGAGCTTCCAAGATCAATCGGGAAGCTACAAAATCTGCAAATATTAGATATTGATGAAAGTGAAATAGAAAAGCTGCCGAAGGGAATAACGAGGCTTCAAAATTTGAGACATGTAGTTTCTTCAAAATTCAGGGGCATCAAGGCACCGGTGGGAATATGGCGCTTGAAGGGCTTGCAAACATTAGTAAGTATTAAAGCAACTACGGAGATTGTGCGGAATGTAGAAGCTTTGACAGAGCTGCGGACATTTGGGATAGAGGGCGTAAGAACCCATCACTGTGCAGACTTATGGAATAGTATCGCAAAGATGAACCATCTTAGCAAATTATCTGTCGAAAGTCAAGAAATGGAAGAATTACAGCAGTTGGGCACCCTGCGCCTACCTCTACCAATTAAGGAATTACATCTGTGGGGTAAATTAGACAAAACCTCAGTCCCTGAGCTTGCCACATCCTTTGGGTCTCTAACAAACCTAACCACATTAAAACTTGTACATGCAAAATTGGATGAAGATACGTTTCCTTACCTGCAAGCGCTGCCTGCGTTGATGTTTCTCCGCCTTTCTCATGAGGCATATGATGGCATGAAGCTGCACTTCCAAGCAACATCATTCCCGAAGCTACAGAAATTGTACATAGCAAATGCCCTGCAGCTCAATCAGGTGGAAATAGAAAGAGGAGCAATGCCAAGCCTGAATACGCTTCAGCTATACCATTGCCGCGAGCTAAAGGAGTTGCCCCACGGTATCGAGTACCTTACCACCCTTCAGGATTTACACATTTGGTATCCAGCAGAGGAACTTGTTGAGCTGCTTCTCGGAGGAGGAGGAGGAGGAGGAGAAGGCGACCACAGCAATGACTGGCGCACGAGGGTTCGCCACATCCCCAATTTTACTATTCGTTTCCGACGAGACGGCGAGTATTTCAACAAAAGGATTCAATGATTCCACATCATGTAGGTGAGTTTGTGCGCTTCTTGCAGAGCACCGGCCGAGCTTGATGTTTTCATATTTTCCACCTCAGATTGATCTTCCAAACAATCCGCGCTTGAGGAAAATTGAAAATGATGATCGATATTTGCAGATAGTTATCTTATATGTGTATTTTATTTTATTTTATTTTATTTTATTTTATTTTATTTTATTTTATTTTCAGTGTATTGTGTGTGTAAAAGTGGATGCATTAAATTAGTTGGGGATGCCTTCAGCTACTCGTATTATGTATTTGGAGAATGCTTTGTACCCTAATATAAAAACTTTTTCTATTGGCTAAAATAATAAAAAAAAAATTTCGTTATAAATATCCATATTTTTTACTTTCTAAGATGACTAAATTTTCTTTACTTGTTAAGAAAAAAATAAAAAAAAATTTATATATTTCTAACAATTTTAGGATTTCTTTGGTTCAAAGTAGGAATCGGTATCGAAATTGGAATAATTCATTATTTTATTTTATTTGGTTCATTAAATGTAACGAATGAACTATTCCAATTATCGGTATTTGGTTCAGATAGATATTAAAAATATAATCAAATTAATATGTCAATTTCTCTTTATAATATATTAATTTAAATTCAAACTAATTTTAAATAAAATTTGAATAAAACTTTAGATTTAAATTAAATTTAAATTTAAATTCAAATTTATAAATTAGATTCGAAATGCTTGATTGAATTTTAATTTTTAATTTAAGTTTAAATTAAAATTAAAATGTATAAATATAATTTTAAACTTAAACTAATGTTTTGATTAAAAAATAAATTTAAAAAAGTTAAATTTAATTCGAACAAATTCAATCCGCCTGAATTCAATTTACAATTCGGCCTCCTAGGCCGAATTGGAAAAAGTGGTAATTGAGGGGATTCCCATTCACCGTGAGTCGGAATGAAAATTCTGCATACCAAACATGCACAAACGAATTCATCCATTCCGATTCCGATTCCAAGATGAAAAGGGGGAAAACCAAACATGCACTTTTAAGGGTATCTTCAGTAAATAGAAGAGGTAGTTTCACAAATATTGTTGTTTAATAGATAAATAGAAGAGGTAGTTTCACAAATATTGTTGTTTAATAGATTAGTGAGAAAATCTATTGTTAGATTTTGGTTTAAATTTATAGTTATTTAAATAAAATCAAATTTATTAAAATTAAAGTCAAATTCTACTTTAATTAGGATATAAGATGAGATTTAGTTTTATTAAAACATAAATAGAGTTTAATTAAGAATCTAATTGGACTGTGAGTTCTAATCAGTCTCTACATTTGACACATTCATTACATATAAGATGTACGGTCAGAGAAGGGAATTAATTAATTAAGCTCTCAATTAAATAGTATGTAGCAAATCAGAGGGGTCGATTATATTGAAATAATAATGACCAACTTATTGGCCAATTAATTTTAATTCGCACGTGCAACTCATATCATCATAATTGTTGAAACGAAAATCAAAGTCTCTCTCGTGACCATTTTTTATAGACAGATTGATTTAAGAAATATATTGATTGTTTTTAATAAATCACTGTTTCGCATGGTGTCTATAATATTACAATATATAAGGTGGTAGCTTGATCTTTGTCTCCAGAACCATCATATGGAAGGGCTTCAAATAACCTTGAAAAGACAATCCGGTTGCCTAGAAGCATGTTTTCTTCCATCTGTTGCTCTGCCTGTCAAATAGATCAAACATTAATAACCTCACAAGAGCACGACTACTGATAAGTGATAATTAAGATCTATCTAAATATTAGCCAGACAAAATGGGAACAAGAAAAGGCACAAAAATCCCCATAATTAATTAAACTGCCGAGTTTGTTTAAGTTGCAAACTTGCAATCTTTTCAATTATCTTACAATAGAGAAATAGCAGCAAATACTTAAGGCTATGCATCAACAGTAGAAAAATATATGCTAACAGAGCACAGAAGCCTGGAGAAACATCAACAGGTACTATCATTCATTCTAGATGCCGTACGCTCTGAAGCATCATTTACATATTGAGGCTGTAATTCAATTGCAGTTAAGAGAAAGATCAACAGGTACTACAATTTTCTTTTTCCTTTTCCCAGTTCTAGATGTCTTACACTCTGACGCATCATTTAAATACGTACTGAGGCTGTAATTCGATTGCAATTAAGGGAAATAAGGTCAGGGATCTTTGTTCAAGTACTTAACGGCGATGGACCAATGAGTAAGAATTCCATATAACCTCAATTTTCTCATTCAAGTATATTCTCACCTGGTAGCAAAGTGCGAAAAGATGAATCCAATTTCAATACAAACTCCCACTTCAATTATTCAACGCATATTCTCACCTGGACAGGAATTCTTTCCTTGGACTAGAACATCCGGATAGCAACTTTGTTCCCTCCTTACATTGAATGCTTAAATATGTATTAAATAAATTTGTAGTCGACATCTGATATCGAAAAGGTGGATGAGTATACCACAAAGAAAGTAAAATTGTCCCCACCTGCAATTATTCGATATTTAATACATCGATATCATTTACCGCAGCCTGCATACCTGCAGAAAAACAGGAATTACATACACTATATATAACGTACAGGAAAGAGATTCTCTTGAAGTGATGTATTCCTTTTCACAGATACAGGCAGCAACAAGTGTAGCACCGAGCTTACCGGCATTAGATGCTTCTTCAGTTAGTTTTTCAGCTGAATCAACTAGAAGATCACTTTTGTGATGCTCGATGAAATGGGTTTCTACCAAGCCTCTCTCAAAGGCCCAGTGACCTGCAAGCCCTTGGAGGAAACCAATATTGGTCGGCAGACCTGCAATCTGCAGTGGCCATAGTCAGAGATGCCTGAGGCAGAGAAATTTTTATATACATTACATTCAGATGCTTCAATATAAAGCGAACAGCATGAAATTGTTCACGATACAAAAATATATCGAAAGTGCATCATTCTGGAAGTAGATTCTCTACCTTAAGATTATACAAGACAACTGTTAGTTGGCATCTGTTAGAAATTTATATACAACATGTCTTCAATCAAACAATAAGACGTTGCGAGATACGACTACACAAGAATTACAATCCATCTATTATTACTAAGCAACAGTGCTCATTGGCATCAAGCAGCTGGAACTTACAAGAAAATGCTAAATAAACTCGATGACAATATCTTGATCTGATATTCATACAGAAGCTACTAGACATGTCACATGCACCTGAGAAAGTTTAACAAGCAGCTCTTCACTTTTTGTGGAGATCTCTATATACCATAACAAGTATATAGAACGTATTTGTTGGTGGCCCATCACCGTAACAAAAATGTTATACAATTTTTTGCTTTATCGTAAGGAACT
This sequence comes from Aechmea fasciata, assembly GCA_025177825.1. Classification (NCBI taxonomy): domain Eukaryota; kingdom Viridiplantae; phylum Streptophyta; class Magnoliopsida; order Poales; family Bromeliaceae; genus Aechmea; species Aechmea fasciata. Next base: position 10,409,605 of record CM045928.1, on the reverse strand, counting down.
ATTTTTAATTAAAATAACAAAGTGTTATACTTTGCAGTCGGTAGAATAATAAAGTGCAAATTATACGTTAGTAAAATGTGATGTATATTTTACCGGCACGTCTGATTTACAAAAATTTGCACTTGGTATAATTTGCACACAATAATATTTTGCTACTGTATTTAACAATAGTTTTTTACAGTAAGATGAAATTATAACCGAGCTCGACTTTTTGAATTCGATCAAAATGACGAAATATAAACGGTTAATTTCGTAAGTACCCTTCGAACCACCCCTAATTACAAAGATATATTAATTCCAATTAAAAATTGTCAATATATAGCGAAAAATAACATTCAAATTTAGTAAAACTAATGAAACTATCCATATTACTCGTGTCCCACTTAAATTACTTGGTTTACACCTCAATAATATGCATTTATTATAAGTAATTTTCTAGTTTAATTTAATTTAATTATCTTAATATGTCTTTAATTATTTTGACTAATTTAAGGATTGTTATTAGTTGGCAGCTTGTTATTGGTCATGACAATATTAATTTGTCTCTTATACCCGACCGTCGCAAAGCGATAAAAGACGGTGGTTAGACTGCACCCTATTCTAATCCTAGTTGATTCACGTTTTCAAGTTTATTTCTAAATGAAATAACGGTGAAAGATGCCACCTATCTCTCTCTCAAAAAAAAAAAAAAAAAAAAAAATTGTCTCTTTGGGACTCAATTAGTCATGTTGTATCCGACTCTAATTAAGTGATCTCAAGCATTATATACCGTATATATATTGGCTCAGAGCGTAAGCGATGGTGCGCGATCGAGTACATTTTAAATCTCCGATTTTTATTTTTTTAGAATAATTTTGTATTCCACCTTTGATATTAATAAGATTTTGCTTTATTTTCGCCCGTGAATGTAGATCAGTAGCTGAACCATGCATGTAAATCTTAGTATGTTCTTTTTCTTTTGGATCTGTTTTTCGCCGTTGAATAATTTGGCTTCAACAACACCTCGCCATCGAAAGTTCCCAGCAGGAGGAGAAGGAATTTTCACTTTTGCTGGTGGAAGACCCACCGGCCACAGAATATATGCTGATGGCAAAAGTGTAGGGAAGAAGTTCCTTCCTTGCTGGCTAGGCCATTCCACCTTAATTTAATTATTCTGCAATTCCCATTCTATTTCCTCTCACTCTTCAACCTTCTCTCTTATCTCTCTCAACATCTACTTCAAGAGCTTCTTTGGTTGCAGTATTTTCACTAGTTGAATTTGAGATTAATTATTTTGGAGCAGCTCCCTCTTCAATCTCCTTTTCGGATCTGTGGTTAGTTGTTCATCTTCTTCTACCTATTCTTTTTAATTAATTTTTATTTTCTTTGCTATCAACTAGCTTGATTCTCTAAGGTGCAGAGAGTAGTATAGTATGTCTTTGCTGTTTAATATATTGTTTGGATTCACGTGACATTGTGACAATTGAATTAACTATTACTTTAACTTTTTAGATCAAATTTTATATTTCACATTTTATATTTTTCTAATTTTTCATCCAAAATTTAAAAATTTGACAGTAAAAGAGTCAAAATACTATTAATAGCATTCTAGCTCAATTCTCTCTCTCTTTCTCTCTACTTGATGCTTTCAACTTTTTGACCCTTGAATCAAAAACTGTATTGTTGGAATAATAGTGCTCGCTAGGATTGAATGGTTTGCGCCTATAGGATAATAATATTAGTCCAAATGTTAGAAATAATCAAAAAACCTGATCCAAGGCCAAAAAGTCAGAAGCACCAAGTCTTTTATGCTTAACATATTATATATATATATATACAAAAGTTATTTTTTTTATTCAATAGACTATATAATAACTTCTTTCCATTGAGGCCAAAATAAATTGTTAAAACCTACTTTTTGAAATCTAATTCCGATTTGGAATCAAAATTTAAATTTAAAATTAAGACTCATATTTTTTATTTAAATTCAGAACCTAAAATCAAATTTTAAAATTCAATTTTAAAATTTAAAATTTAAATTTTCAATTTTCAATTTTCAATTTTAAATGTAAATTTAAAATTTAAAAATAAAATTTTAGTTTTTAATTTCAAATCTCAAATTTTAAATTTTAAATTCTAAAATTAAAATTTAAACCTTAAATTTCAAATTTAAAATTTAGATTTTAATTTGAAATTTTAAAAATTTTGAAATTTGCAATTTTAAATTTAATATTTTAAAATAAATTATAATTTTCCAATTAAAATTTTAAATTTTATATTTTAAATTTATATTTTAAAGTTATATTTTGAAAATTTTTAAAAGAAATTAAAATTTAAAATTTATATTTTAAATTATAAGCTTGAAATTTGGAATTTAAAATTTGAAAATTGAAAATTCAAATTTATTTCTATTATTTAAAAATTTTAATTTTAAATTTAAAATTTCAGTGGTTTAACTTTTAAATTAAAAACTTTATATTCAAATACAAATTTTGAATTCAAATTTTATAATGAGATTTTCAAAAAATTATTATTTATAATTAATAAAGAAAATTTTGTTAAACAGCTTTATAAATAATTTTTAAAAAATTCGCTTTTTTGTTAGATTCAGCTAAGAGCTCTACAATTTTTAACTAAAATTAATTTTCTAAATTAAAATTAATTCTGTAAAAATTAATTTTTTTTAGAATGTTGGCCGAACAGGCCCATAACTCATCATGGCCCACTGGAATCAGGTGCTGCTAGGAACAGTAAAGGAAAAAAAAAAAAAAATCTAGAATGCATTAGTTATATTGGCGATGTGTGGTCACCTACCAATCAAATTATTGCTTTAAATTCACCCTTCCTACCATAGTTAATAGAAATATATTTTTATTATATTTTTTACTCAAAAGAAGAAATATATTTGACTTCTAATAGATGATATGGTATGGTGATAAATAAAAGGATTATTTACATACAGTCCCTCGCAAACATAAATAATCATGCGGAAATATTCCCGCAAAAGCGAAATTAGGTGAGATGTTCTCGCAAAAGTTCAAAAGATGCAGCCTATATCCTCGCCGTGCCTTTTGTAGGGACATATCCGCAAAATATTCTCGCAGATATGTCCCCGCAAAAGGTACGTGAGGACATACCGCATACTTTGACTTTTACGCGGACATCTTACCCCGCTTTTACTTTTGCAGGAATATTTTCGTAATTGACTATGTTTGCAGGGACCTGTATGCATTTGACCCATAATAAAATCTCTCATAATAAAGAGGGAACAAGTTTCTCCATCGGTAGCTGCACAGTCCAAATCATTTTGCTCCCAATTATTTATTTCGTTATCAAATTTGATATTTGGAGCAGCCCCCTCTTCAATCTACTCTTGAGATCTGTGGTCAGTTGTTCTTCTTCCTCTTATTATTTTTAATTAATTTTTAAGTTCCAAGTGTTCTTGTGTTTTATTTTCTTTGCTATAAGCTATTTAATTCTCTAAAGTGCAGAGAGTCATTCTTTTTGGCTCAATATATAGTTTGGATTCACTTCATCTTTGGAGACGAGATGACAAGAGCTAATAACTATGTTAAAATCGGAACGGCAACAAATAGATCCAGAAATTAATTTAATGCAAGAAAAGAAAAGAGAAGCGAGAAAGAACACAACGATATTTACGTGGTTCAGTCAACGGTCTACGTTCACGGGCGAAGACGGAGAAAATAATTTATTAATTTATTGATCTCTCAAAAGACCAAAAATTTAATTAGATCCAAAGCATCAAAATCCTAATTTGCATTGCTACTTCGTACTGATTGACCACCAACATCTCGATTAATTTGCATGGCTCTTAATTTGGTCACCAGCTTGCCCTGTTTCGGCTCCTCAATGCTCTATTTATAAGGCGGAGAAGGAGAGTGAATGGGAAGAGAGAGTGCATGGAAGCGAAGGAGGGCGGTGGGATTCTGAAGATTATATGTCAAAAGTCCTTAATTAGAGTAGGATACATCCAAATTAATTTGAGTATGACTCAAATTAATATTGTCGTGACCAATAGCAAGGTGCCAACTCATTATATGCCAAATTATATAATCCCAATTAGATTAGGATTTAACTCTAATTTAGGTAACTACAAATCTAAACCAAATATTAACAAACTAAGCTAGAATATTTGGCCTTGTATAATACTTTCACTTTATTGTTGATGATTGAGCACCTAAATAAGATGATTAAAGATACATAAACTTTATAGAAAAAGAGTTTTGTGATATTTAAATTTATTTTCTGGATCACCACGACGGCACAATACGAATGGTCAAAATTCGCAACCTTTCTAAATACAATTTTTTTTAAAAAAAAAAAAATCTTAAATTCATAATCTTGGTTATAGATCTTGATCTAGATAGTTGAGAGGACTTTATTTGTCATCAAAAGCTCAACTAATATATGTAGTTTAACGGCATTTAAATTTAGTTTAAGTTTGTCTTTTCTATTTACATCTTCTATGGTGTATTGACATCATTCGCAAGTTATTTAATATTTAAATGAGTAAAACATCTTAAGTCTTTAATTAAGAGATTACTATCAAATCAATCTTTTGGGTAACAAGAGCAATAGCCACTATGATTCCTTAGTTATTAATATCACGGAGAAATGTACAGTGGATAGCATACAGAGTATGCAATTAATTGATAGTGATTTTCTTTGGATTTAATCTTGCTAATGTATACAATGAGATGACCTTCTACAACATCGTACAAATTGCAGCACAAATCGAGTAAAAGTAGTACTTCTAGGGCTTGTTTGGTTCAATAGTGAAATTGAAATTGATGATGGAATGAGAATGAATTAGAATGGTAATCGGATTGCCCCACTCCTCCCAAGACGTTTGGTTTATTTCTAAATTGAAAATCGGAATGAATTATTCCTATTTCCCTCTTTGATTAATACAAAGTAAAAAAAATAGAATAACATAATACTAATTTTACTTTCAAATATAATTTTATAAAACTATCTAAAATTTATATATAAAAAAAATTAATACTACTCTCAAGTTAGAGCTATGCAAAAAAAGAATATAATTTATTTTAAAAATTTTTATGCTAGAAATTACAAAAAGAAAAATTGCCTAGAACCATAAGAGTGTTAAAAAATAATCATTTTCGCTAATGGTGCATTTGAAGAGACATGGTAATTTGAAAAGATTGTTTATTTTAGGCTCAGTTCAGAGGAAGTGCCTATGGCGGAGGCTGTGGTAAGCTTATTACTCCAGAATATTGGTGCTGCCTTAGCTAGTGAAGCAACTAAAGATGCAATATCAGTATTACTAACACCGATATCAGCAATAAAAGAACTCGTGGAGAATATAAATGAGATTAAGGACGAGCTTGAGAGCATGCTATCCTTCATACGGATCGCAGAAAGACTAAAAGAGAAGGATGAGAGCATAAAAATCTTTACAAAACAAATGAGAGACTTGGCATTCTACATTGAGGATATTATAGATGAGTTCACATACAAGCTCGGTGAAGAGCAAGGAGGGCTCCTGCCTAAAACAGTCAACAGTTGCAGAAATATAAAAACCTGGCGTCGCCTTAGCAGGAACCTTAAAGAGATCAAAATTAAGCTCCAAAACATTATGGAGAGAAGGGAGCGATATAATACGAGAGGAATGGAAAATGAAGCAAGACTTAATAATTGCTATGAAGAGCCGTGCAGAATCAGCACATTTTGTTGAGGATGATGATATCGTGGGTATTGATGAGTGCAGGGACTTGTTGCTCAGATGGTTGAAAGATGAGGATGAGCAGCAACGACAGCCCATGATAATCTCAGTGTTCGGGATGGGTGGTCTAGGGAAGACAACTCTCGTTACTCATGTGTACAAAACCATCAAAGCTACCTTTGATGCTTGTGCCTGGGTTGTTGTATCTCAAAGCTATAAGACTGATGATTTGCTTAGACAGATCTTAAAAGAGTTTTATAGGGAGGATCATGAGAAAAGACCAGCACGTAACGACATTGATACCATGGATTATAGAAGCTTGGTTGAGACTATCCGCACTTATTTGCAGTGTAAAAAGTATGTACTCATTATGGATGATGTTTGGAGCACTGATGTACAGGACATTATAAAGGATGCACTTCTGAAGAGTAATAGAAAGAGCAGAATAATTCTTACAACAAGGATTCACAAAGTAGCACTATTAGCTAATGTGGAACGTATGTTTGAGCTAAATCCACTAGGGGCAGACCATTCGTGGGATTTGTTTTGTAAAAACGCGTTTTGGAACGGTGCTAATCGGATTTGCCCGCCGGCTTTAGAACAATGTGGTAAAAAAATTGTCAATAAGTGTGGGGGCTTGCCACTTGCGATTGTATCTATAGCCCGTCTCTTATCTTGCCGAGAACAAACTGATTCTGCATGGGAGAAGGTTTACAAAGATCTTGAGTGGTATCCAACCAATAATGAATTGGGACTCCATGAAAAAGTATATAGCATTTTGAAACTTAGTTTGGACGATCTTCCTCCTAACCTTCGAAATTGCTTCTTATATTGTTCTAGTTTTCCGGAAGATTATGTAATTAAAAGTGGCAAGCTCATAAGGCTTTGGGTGGCTGAGGGGTTCATTGAAGAAAGAAGAGAAAGAACGATGGAGGAAGTGGCCGAGGACTACCTTAACGAACTTGTTCATCGCTGTTTACTACAAGTGGCATCTAGGGATGAAGTCGGTAGAGTTCATGCATGTCAAATGCATGACGTTGTTCGAGTCCTCGCTCTTTCCGAGTCAGAGGAGTTAAGTTTCTGCATGGTCTATGAGCATTCAAGGGCAATGCAGGCACGCCGCATGTCAATCCTAAGCGATATAACCGAATTTCGTACTGAAGACGGATCTCATCTTCGTTCAGTATTTGTTTTCAACAATTCCATGGGCTATGATTTACTGGAGTCGGTCTTAAGATCATCAAAATTTTTACGTGTCTTGGAACTAGAAGGAGCGCTAATCGAGAAACTACCGAGTGAGATCTGTAACCTCTTCAACCTGCATTATCTTGGTTTGGGCCATACAAATATTGAGGAGCTTCCAAGATCAATCGGGAAGCTACGAAATCTGCAAATATTAGACACAAGAGGAAGTAAAATAGAAAAGCTGCCAAAGGAAATAACAGAGCTTCAAAAGTTGAGACATCTAGTTTTGTCCAAGCATTGGGGTAACAACATCGAGGTACCTGTTGGAATATGGCGCTTGAAGGGCTTGCAGAGTTTGGCAACTATTAGTGCAACTGAGGAGATTGTGCGGAATGTAGAAGCTTTGACAGAGTTGCGGGCATTTGGGATAACCGGTGTAAGAGCCCATCACTGTGCAGACCTGTGGAATAGTATCACAAAGATGAACCATCTTAGCAAATTATCTGTCAAAAGTGAACACGGGCAAGAATTACAGCAGTTGGGCACCTTGCACCTACCTCTGTCACTTAAAAAATCATGGCTTTGTGGTAAATTAAACAAAACCTCATTTCCTGAGCTTGCCGCATCCTTTGGGTCTCTATCAAACCTAACCTCATTAGAACTTATTAGGGCAGAATTGGCTGAAGATACATTTCCTCACCTGCAAGCACTGCCCGCGTTGATGCATCTTACGCTTATGGCTGCATATGATGGCATGAAGTTGCACTTCCAAGCGACATCATTCCCGAAGCTAAAGATATTGAGAATATCAAATGCCCTGCAGGTCAATCAGGTGGAAATAGAAAGAGGAGCAATGGCACGCCTGAATAAGCTAGGCATATCCTTTTGCCCCGAGCTAAAGGAGCTGCCCCACGGCATCGAGTACCTTACCACCCTTCAGGATTTACTCATTGGCTATCCAGCAGAGGAACTTGTTGAGCTGCTTCTTGGAGGAGGAGGAGGAGGAGAAGGCGACCACAGCAATGACTGGCGCACGAGGGTTCGCCGCATCCCCAATTTTACTATCCGCGGGTACAAGCGAGACCGCACGCATGTCCTTGAAAGGATTCAGATAGGTGAGTTTGTGCCCGGCCGGGCTTGATGCTTCCATATTTTCCGCCTCAGATCTTCTAAACAATTCGTGGTTGAGAAAAATTGAAAATGATGATCGATATTGAGGCGTTATCTTATATGTGTAGTTTATGTTATTTTATTTTCAATGTATGTGTGTATAAAGGTGGATGCATCAAATTAGTCGGTGCATACCTTTAGCTACTCGTATTATGTATTTGGAGAATGCTTTGTACCCTTTTTTTTTTTTTTTTTTTTTTTGAGAGATAGGTAGCACGCATTGTACCGCTCGTTTATTTCTTTTAAGAAATAAACTTAGCTAGAAATGTGAATCAACTAGGATTCGAACTCGGGTCTCGGTACCAACCATCAAGCCCTTTGTGCTAGGGGACGATCGGTTTTTTTATTTTTTGATTAAAAGGTATACCCTATTTGAGGGGAGGTTACGAGAAAGAAGCAAAGCAAAGCAAAGAGAGGGTCCGGGTCGATAAAGGAGAAAGAGTGAACCAAAGCACCACAACGCATTTGAGCGGTAGAATGGCTCGACATCTCAAAGATATGGCGAGGACTTAAGCAGATGCGGCCTCGAAAGAGGCTTTTTATGTCTCCGCCGCGCCCAAAGCCACGTTCCACGTACCGTCGCTAGAATGTTCGTCCCAAGACGCTAAGGTGCGTGAGCCGGTTTTCGAAGAGCGCTTGTTCCGCTCGTTCCAAAGTTCCCCAAAGATGCCGAGAAAGTCACGTCAAAGAATGTATCAAATCTTTTGCCCTGATGAGAACTTGCTCTGGCTCTTTTCAAGCAGTCCCCAGTGCCGGTGTTGCCAGGAACACATAACTGTGACCCGCGTGCTTGGTCCGTGACGAACTTTGGCCGGACGTTGTCCAATGTCTCTGAAATCCTGAGGGTTAATTTGTGCAAAGGAGGTGGTCAATCGTTTCTTCCGCCGGAGTATGCAAAGGATGCGGGAGATGGAGGACGAGTACGTTGCCATCCAGGCTCTAGCAGAAACGCAGCGGTGGGAAGAGTTGTTCTTTTCGCTCGCCGCAAGCCACAAGAAGATCTTAATTCTAAGAGGGATCTTAAGCTTCCAGAGGAAGGTGATTTTGGAGTTGTTGACGCCATCATATATTAAGAAAGCGTAGGCGCTTCGAACTAAGAACGTACCCGAGTTGTCCCAGCGCCACGAAGGGGAGTCGTCGACGTTAACCGAGATCGAATACGAGCGTAACAAAGAGTTGAGGTGTTGGAGCTCGAGGTGCTCCTGAAGGCCAAGCGGGGCAGGAAATCCCAAGTTTGCGCGAGTGGCGAAGCGACCGATCCAGGTGGAGACCGAGAGATGCTTGTGCTTAGCCGCAGCAAACAGACTAGGAAAGCGATTTCTAGGGGCTAGATCTCCACACCACCGCGCATGCCAAAACGATGTTGCGGCGCCATTCCCGAGTTGGAACTCGACCGAGCTTAGGAAAGGGGCCGCAACGGTGAGAACATCTTTCCAGATGGGGCAGCAGTCCGCTGATTTGGGCACACCCAGGGAGGGGGCCATGCGCCTGTAGTGTTTAAGGATTAATAATTGAACCCAGGGGAGGGAGCGACAGTTGTAGAATTTCCATAGCATCTTTAGCAGTAAGGCGGCATTCATGGACTTAAGGTTATGGATCCCAACGCCACCGAAGCTTTTGGGGCGGCACACTTCATCCCAATTAACAAGGCAGTGGAAGCCATTCTTTAGTTTTGCCCCCCTCCAAAAAAAACCACGGCGAATTTGATCGATAGCCTTAATGACCCAAGAAGGCAGTGCAAACGCAGAGCAAAAGAACAATGGGATACTAGAAAGAGCAGAGTTTAGCAGAACAAGGCGACCACCTCTCGAAAGAAGGAGACCCTTCCAACCAGCTAGGCGGTTGTCCAGCTTCTCGATCAATGGAATGTAGTCCGTCTTTCGAAGCTTCTTTGGGGAGAGCGGCAGGCCCAAATAAGTGAGGGAAGGGAGCTAACTCTCACAACCGAGAAGGTTTGCTAATCCCGTCGTTTCCCCTCTTTCTCGCCCTTATCATAAAAGAGCTCGTACTTTTCTCTCGTTGATCCTCATCCCCGATGCCCATTCATAAAGTCGCCATATAGTGCAGACCTACAAGACCCGTCGAAGAACATGAGTAAATCATCAGCAAATTGCAGGGTGTGAATCTTGTAGTCGCCGATCCCCACTGCTGACAGAGAATTAGAGGTTGTAGCTAGATGTATCATTCTAAACAGAGCATCCACACAAAAAGAAAATCGGGGATAGCGGATCCCCCCGCCTTATCCCCCTCTTCTCGTCTTAATCCACTTGGTTGGTTCACCATTCATTAACACCGCGACCTTGGCATTGCAAATACAAATCCAAGAAATCCATCGGTCGCCGAAGCCTCTCACTCGAAGCAGCTCGAAGAGGAAGTGCCAATTGATATGATCAAAGGCACGCTCGAAATCAATTTTGAGGAGGGCCGCCGGCTGTTTTGAATTATGAAGATGGTGGGAGAGGATGTGCGCGGTGAGAAAGTTGTCGAAGATACATCGGCCTTTGATGAAAGCCCCTTGAAAAGGATTGATAAGCTTGTCCAAAAGGCATTGAAGTTTGCTTGTAAGCACTTTGGAGAAGATCTTAGGCAGGCTGTGGAGCAGACTAATAGGCCGGAGATCCCTTGCCGAAGCAACAGAGCTTTTCTTTGGGATAGGACAGATCCAGCTACAGTTTAGTTCACTGAGGTTGAGAGTGCCATTATAAAAGCCGTCGAATAACACCATGACGTCCGCCTCAAGGATGCTCCAGAATCTTTGGTAGAAGATCATCGGGAAGCCGTCTGGACCGGGGGCCTTGTCCGGAGCCGAGGAAAAGATGGCCCGTTTAACTTCCTCGATAGTGAAGGGGGCTTGGAGAGAAGACAGATCCAGGTTCTCTTCACCGTAGAGAGAGATCAGATTGATCGTCGCGCTCGGTGTTTGGTCAAATCCAAGGCAACTATGGAAGAAAGAGAACAGGTGGTTAGCAATAGAAACGGGGGTAGAGAAAGAAGAGGAACCGTCAGTTAGCAGGGTGATCGAGTTCGAAGCCCTCCGGCAGGAGGCTTTGCGGGGAAAAACTTTGAGTTCGCATCCCCGGCCCGAAGCCAGTGGATTCTAGACCTTTGTTTCCATTTTCTTCATCCTTTAGCACACTATTTAAAGTACCTTTATCACCTCCCTTTATTAAATGCTGTCTCCCGGCGATGCCCTCCCCGCTTCCTCCTTGTCAATGTCCCTGGATTTCTTCCATAAGTTTAGTCTTTACACTTCTTATACTATAGAGAGGTAGTGAGCCCCGCCGACCAAGATCGAAGAGCCTGTTGGACCTTTTTGATTTTGGAGGCAAACCGCTGAACGGGGTTTGAGTGGGATCCCTCTGCGGTCCAGGCTTGGTTGATAATGTTGCCGATGGACGGGAACTTGAGCCAGAAGGATTCGAACCTGAACAGATTGGGTGAAGGCAGAAAAGTATGCGCCGAGAGTACAAGCGGCGAGTGATCGGATCTGGGTCGGGGAAGCGCTCTTAGGAAAGATAGGGGAAAGAGCAGCTGCCATTCCTGCGAGATCAGAGCGCGATCGAGCCGCTCGAGGATGGGAGAGCGCCTAGCATTAGTCCAGGTAAAGGATTTGTTTAAGAGAGGTAGATCGTGAAGGCCTAGGTCCCTGACAAGCTCCATGAATAGCAGGGTGTGGGTAGGGTTCGAAATGGGCCCATTTTTGTCAAGATGAGAGAGGACAGTATTGAAGTCCCCCATTGCCACCCATGCCCCTCTAGCGGAAATTCCAAGGGATCTGAGTTGATGGAAGAAATCTGGCCGAGCAGTAGCACAGGCTGGACCATAAATGTTTGAGACCAAGAGTACCTTTCCATCCGATCTTCTACGAAGGGAAACAGAGAGAGAGAAGGTGTCAGCCCATTCCTCAATGAGGTCGAAAAGAGAGGGGTTCCAGGCAGTGAGTAGTCCCCCTCTGGTCCCCGAAGCACCAACACAACGAAAGTCAGCCAGATGAAAAGCACAGAAAGAGGAAAATTTAGCCCGCGAGATGGAAGAGAGTTTGGTTTCCTGGAGGCAGACGACGCAACATTTGCTATTCCGGATAAAATTACGGACGACCGTACATTTTGCGGGATCGTTGAGTCCCCGTACATTCCAAGAAAGAAATCGAAAGACCCTGTTTCTAGCCATAAAACAAGAGCAGCCCGACACGGAGGCAAGACAGGGGGCTACGCTGTCCCGGAGTCAGCAGGGGGGCCAGCAGCCGGATCGATGATTCCGCAGGAGAGCATGATCTTCTTGATGTCTTCAGCAGAGAGAGGAAGAGAGGTGGGTCTCGAAGAGTCCAAGTTTGCAGACAAATCTCGGTTCGCAGACGATCCCGGCAGAAGCGTAGGGGAAGAGGGAAGAGAAGGATCAATAGCAGCTCGGGGAGAGTCAATCCTGGGCTTCATCAAAGGCTCCGCAACAGAGGTTCGGGGCTTCGCGGAGGAAGGCAGCGGCGTCGTTGTGCCGGAGGGAGATGGAGACTTCAAAGTTGAGGGCAGTTTCACCGTCTTGAAAGAAGGCGCAGAGAAAGTTAGCTTCCTACGCAATAAGTCTCGAGCTTTCTGTAGGGGGGACAGCTTCAATCCCCGGCCTTTGGCAGCAAGCCTAGAGCTTCTCCTTAAATAGGCGGGCAAGGCTTGGTTAGTGTGAGCGGCCATGCCATGGCGATCTGGAGGGGAGGCCTGGTCGACGGCTCGAGACTGGCCCCGAGAGAGCTCCGGCAAAGGGGGGTCCGGAGGGAGTGCTGCCCTAGATAGCTCCGGCAGGAGGAGATCCGATAAGGGTGCTGGTGAAGAGGAGGGCCCAGTAATACCAATATGGAGGGAGGGAGAGCTGGCGCAGGGGGAGTAGCATGAGGTGGGCTTGGAGGGCTCCGAGCACGCAGACATGGAGGGGTCGAGAATGGTAGGGGCCCAGGTGAGGCGAAGCAGATTGGGCATGGCAAGAGGGAGGGCCACCGGGAGACCAGGCTGATGGAGAGGCGGTCCCGAGGGGAGGGATGGGAGATCCAATGCAGGATCCAGAGCCGTATTAATCGAGCCGGGGGGGGCCTGGCCCAAGGGGGGAGGGAGCTGCACCGGGGCGGGATCGACAAGTCCAGAGGTGGGCTGGCCCACAGGGGGAGGGAGGAAGTCGGGGTCCGCCTCCACCAAAACAGAGGAGGCCCAGCCCAGCGAGTGGGTCAGCGAAGGGGGAGAACAAGAGGGGACCACCACGTTGGAGGCAGGGCACGGGTCCGAGGGCGTGCCTGCATCCGAAGCGGTGATTGGACCCGTAGGCGTACCTACTCCACCAGGGGCAGCAGGGCATCGGGCAGAGAGTTCCGCAGGGCCGGTGGCCGAGGGCTCAGAGTACGGACGACGCGAATCCCGGATCGTCGGGTTTGAATTTGAATTTGAAAGATCCCCGGACTCCGTACACGGCGCAGGCCGACCCGAACGTTGACGCCCGGAGGCGGCATCCCTCAGCGGTGAGTTGCGAGGCGGACGGGAAGTGGGCGAGGAGCCAAAACCTGTGAGCCGAACGAACGCTTCCTAGGCCTCGGCGGTGACGAGATCCAGGCGAGTGTCCAGGTCTTCATCGAGGAGGATAGGGTTGGCTGCTTCCCAAGATTCCACAACAATCCGGATCCGGAAGCGCCTGTCAACCACCATGAGTGAGAGTTCCTCGGGGATGGCCTGAATGTTCTGGCACCGGATTTGTGCTCGGAAGAAAGAGACGTCCTCCCTCGAAGCGCTAATGGGGTCGACATCCCATAGCTCCCCGAAGCCAGAGACAGCTGCTTTGACGTCTTCTTCGTGCCAGCACAAGAGCGGCCAGTGAATGAGCCGGATCCACGCCTTCTGTTGGAGGTGACCCCTCTCAAGCTCTCCCACTTCCTTCCAGCCGGAGAAGCGGAACAGAGTATTGTCGATCCTGAGAGGGCAGTGGCCGATGGCGGACCCGCGCGCTACCCAGTTGGGAAAGAAGACCGCCAAGGAAGGACCCTGGAAGGCAGCCCCGAGATGGGCAGAGTCGCGTGCTCGTCCCTCCCTTTCCTTCAAAGATGCGGTCCTGGCTGCACCTCCCTTTATACCTCATATCCCTCCTCCCCGCTCATCCAGACTTCCAGCACCTAGTCCTCGCGTACTTAACCTAGCTCTGCCCTCCCACCCCCCCAAGTTCCTCCTCAACCCCTCCCTCATCGGCCGCTGTTTTAGATGCTTTGAGCGGGGTCACCGGGCTGCCCAGTGTCGTGAGCCTAGGCGCTGTCTTCTTTGTATGAGGTTTGGCCATCCAGCAGCCCGTTGCGCTTACTCCTCCTTCGAGCCTGGTCCCTCCTCCGGCCGTTCGCGCTCGGCGCTCCGCACCCCCATGGAGCCCGGCCCTTCCTCCGGCCGTCCGCGCTCCATCCAGGCCTTCCTCCCTTCCCGTCCTTCGCAACCAGTGCTGCCTCCCCTCATTGGTTGTGTTGCTCTGGTGGACACTTCTGGTCTGCGGGCAGACTTTGTTCGAGAAGTCCTCCCGCGTGGCTTAGTTGTACCCTTATTAATACTTTCTCTTTTAGCTAAAATAAAGAAAATCTTCCGTTATAAATATCCTTCTTTTTTTTTCACTTTTTCTTCCTAAAAAATTTACATTCTCTCCCCTTAAAATTTTAGAAATTTTTGGCATGAATGGAGATGAATAAATGATTAAAATTTTCTTACTTGCTCCTTAAGAAAAAAATAATTTTTTTTCTATATATTTCTGCCATTTTAAGGATTTCTTTAGTATAAATTATAAGGAATGGACGGATTAATTAGTGACGGAATCTTAATGAAGGGGGTTTAAACGAATCAACTTGAAATTTTGAAGAGGTAGAATATAGATTTGTTTAAAGTCGGTGGAGGAAGTGAAAAAACAAGTAATTTATATAGAGTTTCTATATATATTTTACTCTTATTAAAAAGATTAAACAAAAAATTGAAGAAAAAGCTTTCCTATATTAATGTCTGGAAGGATAAAAGCGAATGTCGGTTCTTAACTACGTCGACGTCTGAGTTAATCCTAAACAAATAGGACTTGACGATATAATAAGATAAGAATAGAGTCAAAATTAAGACACTGTCGGAAGCAGATTAAGAGATGGTGTACTACTAACTTCTACAGTATCTCTAAATCTAAGACTAATATCATGGAAGAGATACAAAAAATTGACGAACTTGAGGAAAATTCTCTTTTGACGTTGGAGCAACAAGAGCGACGAGAGACCCTCAAGGGTCAGCTCTCGATAATTCTCAAAGACGAAGAAGGATTATGGAAAACCCGTGCCAAACAACAATGGTTAAAGGACGGAGATGGTAATACTAAGTTTTTTCATGCCTTTGCTAATAACAGGAGACGTTCGAATGAGATTGGGGTGATTGTCGACGACGGTAAAAGTTATATTAAAGAAGACGAGAAGAGACACTACTTCTGGCGTAAATTTAAGGATCTTTACACACCGGAATCCCACGTACCAAATTCTGTTGGGGCCTGGAGTGAGCTTTTCCAGACTAGACGGCTCACTAACCCAGCTCTCCTTACTATCCCCTTTGACCTAGAGGAGATCAAGACTGTGTTCCAACTTGGGGGAAAAAGCACCGGGACCGGACGGCTTCCCCATGTGTTTCTACCAGACCTTTTGGGAAGTAATCAAGAGCGATATTCTTTTGATTTTTCAAGAACTTTATGAAGGACAACTTTCTACTCGTGCTGTGGACTACACCTACATTTGTCTTATCCCAAAAAAAGAAGGAGCGGCGAAGGCTAATGATTTTAGGCCTATTAGTTTACTGAATGGGATCCCAAAAATTATTTCCAAGGTCTTGGCAAATCGACTGGAAGGGGTTATGCAGGACCTTATCTCTCCTTCCCAATCGGCTTTCTTAAAGGGGAGACTCTTGGTCGACGCATTTGTAACGGCCAACGAACTTATGGCTTGGGGATATAAGGAAGCTCAGGAGGGAGTTGGGGTGAAAGTAGATTTTGAGAAGGCGTACGATAAAGTCAGCTGGTCTTTTCTCATAAGAGTTTTAGAGTTGTTGGGTTTTAATAATAAATGGTGCGGATGGGTTAGTGAATGTGTTTGTAACTCCAAGATGGCTGTCCTGGTTAATGGCGTCGCATCTAATTGGATTAAACCTAAAAGAGGGGTGAGACAAGGCGACCCTTTGTCTCCTTATCTCTTTCTGCTTGTAGTCGAGTGCCTCGCCAGGGCAACTGAAAGAGCAGAGGAGTCTAACCTTCTCAAGGGAATTGGACCTACTTGCGATAGCTCCGTAACTCTAATACAATATGCGGATGATACCTTCTTTTTTTGTGAGGCGAGGAAAAGGTTTATACATAATCTTAAATTCTTATGGAATCTGTTTGAGTGGGCCTCTGGTATTAAGATTAATAAAGAAAAGTGAGCTATTTTACATAGGATGTAAGAGTACAAAAGACAGTAGACTCGCTGGTATCTTGCAGTGCAAAGTCGGAAAATTGCCCACTAAATATTTGGGTCTTCCTTTGGCTTCTAAGGCGCTTAAAAAAGAAGATTAGGTAGGACTCATGAACAATTTCCAAAGGAGAATTGACGGATGGCAGGCTAAACTACTTTCCAGAGGTGGTAGATTAACTCTGGTTAACTCTGTCCTTTCTAACCTACCAATACACTTCTTCTCTATATTTAAAGCACCTAAATGGGTCGTTAAGCGTATGGAGGCGCTTCGAAGGGATTTCTTCTGGAAAGGAAGAGCGAGCTATACAGGAGGAGTTTACATGGTAGCTTGGAAAAACGTGTGTATGAGTAAGAAGGAAGGAGGTTTAGGTGTCAAGGATTTAGCCACTATGAACGATGCTCTACTATCTAAATGGTGGTGGCGCTTTCTTACTGAACAAGATCTTCAATGGATTAAACTGATCAGAAGCTTATATTATATTAGAAGGCGACCGCTGTTCGAAGGAAGGTCCTTTCGACCAGCATCACAATGGTGGAAGAATGTGTTACAGTTGAAGGAAATTTTTAAAAGCGGAGTCAAGTATAGGCTTGGGAATGGACTTCTCATTGATTTTTGGGCTGATAGATGGTGTGGTGACGCTTCCCTAAAGTCGTACTTCTTCGACATATACTCCAACGTTCGTTTCCAAAAGGTTAGAGTATGTGATTGTTTCTCTGCCATAGGATGGCAGTGGAGAAAGATTCTGAGAGGAGTGAGAAGACACTCACAGTGTAGTAACCTCAGAATTAGAGAGCTTAAGGACACTCTTGCCAACTTTCGAGTTGACAACCAACCTGATGCGATCCACTGGAGATGGGGCTCTGGAGATAGGTTTACTGTCAAATCCATGTATTCATTTATCAGGAGTGGAGGTGTCAAAGATGCTGCAACATCGGCCATTTGGAGATTGAAAATTCCAACTAAAGTCAAAATTTTTCTCTGGCTTGCCTTAAAAAAGAGACTACCTACTATGGATAACCTTCTTAAAAGAGGCTGGTCGGGGAACAACGGGTGTGTTATGTGTGGTCTTTGCTTTGGAAACTGTTGATCACTTGTTAGTGGGATGCATTATTAGTAAGTTCCTATTATTTTCGCACCTCGACGAGTTCCACAGTTTGCCCTCCATTGAGGACATCAGTCCCCTCTGGGAGAGGCCGCTAGGGAGGGGTTCGCAAACTGACGCCGAGAAGACTCATACTATGTGACTATATGGTGGATAATCTGGCGCGATAGAAACAACGTTATTTTTAGGAATCTGCCTACCAACACGATCTCATCTAATCATCGTATTGGAGTACTGTTGGCGAAGGAGTGGGCTGATTTCGGTAGGGCTGGATGACGTCGACGTTGATCATACTCTTTTTGTTGTTGCGTGTACACACTTACTTTGCTTTCTCTTTTTTTTTTCTTTTTTCCGACCCTTTGAGGCCATTGCTGCCTCACTTCATGTAGCTAATTTCATTTGCTTAATGAATGAAGCAGGTAGCGCGCTACCTTTCTCTCAAAAAAAGATAAGAATAGAGTAAATAGAAGAGGTAGTTTATTTCACAAATATATATTGCTGTCTAACAGATTAGTGAGAAAATCTATCTATTGTTAGATTTCGGTTTAAAGTTGTAGTTATCTAAATTAAAGTCAAATTTTAATTTAATTAGGATAAGATATCTGAGATTTAAATTTATTAAAAAATAA
Source organism: Aechmea fasciata (assembly GCA_025177825.1). NCBI lineage: Eukaryota > Viridiplantae > Streptophyta > Magnoliopsida > Poales > Bromeliaceae > Aechmea > Aechmea fasciata. The sequence goes on along the minus strand of CM045928.1, from coordinate 10,391,359 downwards.
ATAGAGTTTAATTAAAAAATTTTATAGGACCATGAGCTCTAATTAGACTCTAGTCACTCTACGTACATGCACTGGAACCATGCAGTATATATAAGAAGTAAGGGCTCTCAATTAAGATTTAGCAATTCAGAGGCATTCGAATATTGTCGATTCCAATAAAATAGAATTATTAATTACAGGGCTACACCACCTATATGTAACGCTGCTTCTCTTAATTTCTTATTCTATTGAATTTGATCTGTTCCTCTTTTTTTTTTTTTGAGGGAAAACACGCCCTGAGGCGATTTTTATTTAATTATTCAGTGGATACAAACTGAGAAAATTTATCAAAAGATGACCAGAAAAAAAGCAATTCTTGTATGCGAGTCCCCAAGTGGCTAAGCGATCCGCGACTATCACATTTTTTGAAAATCTCGAATTCCATCCGAAGCTGAAGTAATTGAATTTTTCAGTAAAATTCCATAACTCCGTAATTTTTGTCCGAGCTTTAGGTGTTAGCGAATCTGATTGATAACTCCTGAGATGTAAAACTTTGATAATGGTTGCTGAATCTGAGAAGATATGAAAAAAATTTTTAGGATTCATTTGTAAAAGAAGCTTTGTCACTCGGATAATTGCTCCAATTTCGACCGAGCTGGCATCATGGACCCCTTTTATTTCATCAGATATGCATGCGATGGTGCCATGGTGATTAGTAATCAGGTATCCTACTCCACCTTCAGTACCCCCTTTCCAACTTCCATCTACCCACACCTGAAATGAAGAGTTTGCGGGGTCTTGAGTCAAAGTTGGGTCCTGCATGCTAATTCTCGTCATGTTCTCGTTGGAGTATAAGGCCGTCCAGCTGCGTGCCCTTGACAGGACTGTAGTGATTGAGAAATTCTTCCTCTCAAATATCACCTCATTCCTTTCCTTCCACAAGCTCCATAACAAATGGACACAACAGGCCTTATGAGTCTCCATAGCTTTGTTGGTAAGGATAAAAATTATCCAAACAGAATTATGATTTCTTCACTAGTGCACATGCATAAAAAATGGAAGTTTCCCAAAACAGTGTGTGTATGTACAAGAATAAATTTAATCGTGCACATAGAAAAGTATTTCGAATGTGAACATTTTAAGGTAGAAATAGCTGATAACAGTGTGCCTGATTAGATCAGTTAAGAAAAGCACTAATACCTGAAGGCGAGTATTCATTTCCATGAAATAAAATTGTCCAGAAAGCGTATCCATTATAAACTCCACCGTTCCGGCATTGTGATAGCCGACTGCCTTCAAATTAGTTAAAAAGAAATATGAAAGTGCACCAACTCTGTGAGATATTTGAACATGAAATAAAAAGATCAAAGAGTTGAAATAGAGAAGAGGGGAATCAAAAAGCACCAATTAAGTGGAAGAAATAGCGAAGACTAGCTCTTAGGTTAAGTGGAAGAAATAATGTAGCCGTTCCACAAGCTACATTATTTGATTTCTAAATTGACTTTTTCTTCTTTTTTTTTCTTTTTTTTTTTTTCAGACATTTCAGATACTGTGTAGACTTGTGGAGCAGTATCACGAAGATGAACCATCTTAACAATTTATTTATCATGAGCGAACGTGGGCAAGAATTACAGCAATTGGACACCCTTCGCCACATCCCGAACCTTACTATCATGATTTCTTCTGTTAATCCTGAAAATTTTCTCTATCAAAAGAGGAGGATAGGATAGGCTTCCAGTTAGCGTAACAATGTTAATTAATTAAGGTTTTGCTTCTTTTTTTTTGTTTCTGATTATGTGGAGTGATTAATTTAATAATTAATTATAACTTTATTCTCTGGCATGGTTGAGGGTTAATTTTAACTTATAATTTTTGAATTATTATTATAATTATATGACATGCTCTGTTTGGGATAACTAGGGTCGATTCATAATTATATATATATTACTAAAAGATCCATTCCAAAAAGTTTTCCCCAAAATTATATGACTAAGGAATTAATACACAAATAATAGTGTGTTCTTCGTAACAAAGAGTAAACTTTTAACTAAACACTAATACACAATATTTATATTTTAAAAATTGAATGAAGCGGTAGCTAGCATGCTACCTTCTCTCAAAAAAATATTTATATTTTAAAATACCCACGGGCTCCTTTCTAAAAAAGATAATAATAGATTAAAATTAAAATAGGAATTTCTTTTTTTCAAGGGTAGCTATATAAAGACTAATTTTATGTTGGAATGAATAGTGAAATTTTAAAGAGTAAAATAATTAGCATATATCTCACAACATAAAAAAAGCCTATGATATATTAAGAGACATGAGATCATAATATGCATAATCATTAATTTATTACTTATGCGTATACAGGTGACAAATAAATAAGAGGGAAAAAAAAGAAAGAAAAATTAGTATAGTATAAAAAATAAAAATAAAAAAAGTAAGAGAAATTAGTATAGTGTGAAGTTGTTTTTTTAATAAATAAATTTTAAGCATGCATCTATATCAAGATAGATGGGAAGAAATTTAATTTGTACATTTAATTATCTTATGGCCTTTTTGGATAAGAAATCCACCTGTTTTGCAATTTTGCAAAAATGGAGCCACTTTTTTATATTTTGATTCTGAATTTTAAATAAACTGATTAAAAGAAACTGATTTCTCTTTCTCTCTCTCTTTTTTTTTTTTGGTTCATTTTTCTCCTCCAAGTTCATAACAAAACAATAGGATTGCGTGTTTTCTAAGATTCGTTTCGAGGATATAGCTTTACGGTTAGGAAGGTCGAAGAAGTCGATCACTTCGTGCTTAATCTTTGCATAAGTTCCTTTTGGCAAAGCTAGCGTAACGCACCTTGATTGAAGGAACCTTAATGATGGTATATATCGAATCGAATGCCCGAGCATCGAAAAAGACTATGAAAGCCACCATCAGAAAGCTCTGTTGTGAAATACGCACCACCGTAAATCTCAATTAAGCCACGCATGTAATTTCTTCGCATTATCATTTCATCGTTTAGTGCGTTGCGTGTTTTCTAAGATTCGTTTCGAGGATATAGCTTTACGGTTAGGAAGGTCGAAGAAGTCGATCACTTCGTGCTTAATCTTTGCATAAGTTCCTTTTGGCAAAGCTAGCGTAACGCCTCAATTGAAAGAAACCTCAATAATGATATATATGGAATCGAATGCTCAAGCATAAAAAAAAGACTATGAAAGCCACCACCGAAAAGCTTTGTTGCAAAATACCCACCACAGTAAATCTCAATTGAGCCACGCATGTTTCTTCGCATTATCAATTTATCGTCCAACGGTTTAAAATGTTATACAATTTTTTGCTTTATCGTAAGGAACTATTTTTAATTAAAATAGCAAAGTGTTATACTTTACAGTCCGTAGAATGATAAAGTGCAAATTATAAGTTAGTAAAATGCGATGTATATTTTACCACTGTCTGGTTTACAAAATTTTGTGCTTTAATTTGTATAATTTGCAAACAATAATATTTTGCTGCTGTATTTAACAACAGCAAAATAAAAATGAAATTATAAAGATGAAATTATAACGGAGCTTGACTTTTTGAATTCAAAATGACAAAATAAAAACGGTTAATTTCATAAGTACCCTTCAAACCACCCCTAATTACGAAGATATATTCCAATTAAAAGTTGTCAATATATAGCAAAGAATAACATAAAAATTTAGTAAAACTAATGAAACTATCCATATTACTTACAACTGTTATAATACATATTCTGGATCAAGATAATATGCATTTATTTTAAGTAATTAACTTTTTAGTTTAATTTAATTATCTTAATATGTCTTTAATTATTTTGACTAATTTAAGGTTAGCTTGTTATTAGTTGGCAGCTTGTTATTGGTCATGACAACATTAATCTGTATCTTTGGGACTCAATTAGTCATGTTGTATCCCACTCTAATTAAGTGATCTCTAGCATTATATACGTACAGTATATTGACTGAGAGCATATATAAGCGATGGTGCGCGATACGAGTACTGTAGAATGCAGCGGAAGTATCTGTTCGTACCTTATTGCGGAAGCGATTCGCGTTACAACGCCCGGATCGTAGAAGTTGATTCACGTGTCCTTCGATCGTCCTTGAAAAACTTCTCGTGCTCCGAACTCGCGGTGGATCGAACTACAAACGAGAACGATCGCAAATCCACCGTTCAAGTCCTCTCCCTCTAGAATAATAGGTTAATGGAGGATGTGTCTTTTTAATGTGGGATCGCCCGTATATTTATAAGGGATTTTGAGAATCCTAATCGCATTAGGGATAAGGCCAAATCGGTTATAAATTGTTATCCTAACATGATTAGAATTTATCTCTAATTAGCTTTTCAATTTAAAAGCGAGATTAATTCTAATCTAATTAGACAACATAACAACCGTCGGATCGAGCCCGATCATGGGCGCACCCGATTCGATTTAACCGAATGCCAACATCTCCCACTCGCACATGATAGGATCGATGCCATCATAACCACTTCCTCAACATTACACCCCTATTAATTCTATTCATACCGGGAAATGAACAGTGCGACCGCCGAGTCAACCTGCATTTTGGGAGCTCTATACTAGAAACCGCATACGGCCAGTATAGAGACATCAACCCTCAAAAGGAAGAAAATATTAGACTCGTGATGCCCTAGACCATTGAATTACATTAGGTTCAGCATCTCTAATCCCTCAAAGAGCCATGCTAACCTCTATTGTGCATATTATGACACTATACTCATGATTGCTTCGCTATACTGAAGCGACACAACCTGTCGACAATGAGTCAAAGTGTCTGAATGTAATTCAACTAGTCTTCCTTGAGCCCTCATGCCACCAAGTTTAGAACTGACTGCTTTCCCAGCAATGCCCCGTAAAGCCGCATCACTCATAGCCGTAGGAAACATGCCAAAGTAGCAACATCAATTCTTTCACTTAATGACATAGTCAAAAGTCACTAAGGGCATCTAACATATATATAGGATATTTCCTCAAAACAATGTCCATAAGAACTCACACGATGAGGAAGCAGGGATCCATTCACTCATCTTCTCTACTTGGCCGCCCAGCACATGTAGTATGAAATACATGCTATGACAGAGAATCTCAATAAGCGCATGTTTTTCTCAATGTCATACGGATCTTAGCTCAGTCACTCCCGGAGTGTCTAGCTTGAGTTCTCCATTTGCTCGCTATCTCAAGCGCCAAATGGTGAGCTCACATCCGGCTCCTAATATACAGGCCATACGAATCGTGGGACTATTCATATGCGGTCTCATTAATGACCTCATCTTGGTGTCAACCAAGGCGGCTTCCATAAATGCCTTAATTTTCGCTCGCTCTCTACAGCGCCGAAAAGTATGATTGCCCATGTAAGAGGGCCAATCAACCTGCGACATACTATCAATCCGTCCTACAACAGTATAGGAAATATATACACGTGTGCTAATTTTACCAAATATCTTTGCCAAAAATATTACAAAAGAAATGGTCAAAAAATAATCGACTGTCTACACAATCAAATCCTACGGAGTCCATGAGCCAAAAAGGATTTTCTAACGATAGGCTTACTTAGAGGATTTGCAACCATGCGACTCGTATAAATGTGTTCCAGGATTATTTACTTCTGCGCCACTGCCTCGCAGTGGTCCAATCCCAGATTGGACTGAAAATGGCTAACCAACCCCACAAATTTAGCATATATCGGGCCGAGTAGACCTCTTGGCATACATCAGTCTTCCGACCACATTAGCATATGGAATCCGATTCATCTTATCCTTCTCTTCAGAAGCTTTAGGACACTGTTTAAGATTCAGACTCTCACCTTTAGCAATAGGAGTGTCAATGGGTTTACAATTGTGCATCTGAAATCGTTCCAAAATTTTTCTTAAATAATTTTCTTGAGACAGACATAAAGGTTCATCGAACGATCTCGTAGGATCTTAACTCCGAGCACATAATTCGCTTCACCCATGTCCTTCATCTCAAAATTAGAGGACAACCACGTCTGAGTGGCGACAATCATCTCCTTATTATTTCCGGCCAATAGAATGTCATCAACATCTAAGGAAAGGATTAGAAAAAATTTCTTGGACCGTTTAACATACACACAGTGCTCTTCTTCAATCATCGTAAATCCATCTTCAGTGATGGCTCGATGAAATCGAATATACCACTGCCTGGAGGACTGCTTCAATCCATAAATGGATCGTTGGAGCTTACAAACTTTATGCTCCTCACCCTTTATAGAGAAGCCAGCAGGCTGATCCATATAGATCTCCTCATCCAGTTCTCCATTGAGAAATGCAGTTTTAACGTCCATTTGGTAAAGTTTCAAATCCAAATATGCGACAATGGCCAAGATTAGGCGGATCGAAGCAAACCTTACAACAGGAGAGAAGGTTTCCTTATAATCAACGCCTTCTCGTTGGATAAAACCCTTTGCTACTAGGCGAGCATTGTACCTATCGATTGAACCATCTGCCTTGCGGCAAGTCAACCAAGTCCCTGACCTGATTTGACTTCATCGATTCTATTTCCTCTACCATTGTATCCATCATTTTCTTATGAGTAGGTAATGAGAGAACCTCTTGGAAAGTTTCAGGCTCATCATCATCATGAGCAACAACCACGAAAGCTTCCCCCTCAATCTCAAAACGACGACGGGGAACTCTTACACGTGTGCTCCTACGAAGTTGAGGTTCCTCATCTAAAAGTAAGTCGCTCCCACTATTCCCAGGAGGTATCGGAGTCGCCTCCTCTGTCTCAACTGAGCGAATAGAACCGCCAATACCAGAGTCATCCATCTCATGGAACTCAATTTTATTTTGAACCTCACTTCTATAAGAAAAATCCTCCTTGAGGAATTCAACATCTCGCGACTCAATCTCAGTCAAACTTCCATCTGGCTGCTTTCCGATGAACACGTGTCCCTTAGAGTGTTCAGGGTATCTTATAAAGATACACTTCTTTCCTCTATGACCTAACTTTCCATACTTGTGAGAAGTGTTGTGTACATAAGCTGCCGAACCCCAAGGACGCAGGTGCTCCAAATTTGGTTTCCTGCCTGTCCTTGATTCGTAAGGGATGGAAGGTACTGTTTTGGAGGGTACACGATTAAGAATGTAGGCGACGATTAACAATGCGTCTCCCCAAAAGAAAATATGCAAATTTGCTTGCGCCATCATTGACCTAATCATGTCAAGCAAGGTGTTATTTCTTCTCTCCGCTACACCATTTTGCTGCGGAGTGTCAGGAATTGTCAGCTGTCTGATTATTCCCTTTTCATCACACAATTCCTTGAATTGTTCAGATAGATACTCGCGTCTTCGATCAGTTTTTAAAGTTTTAATTTTCAAATTTAACTGATTCTCAACCTCATTAATATAACGTCTAAAACAATCCAATACTTCAGACTTATGGGAGATCAGTTAGACATGACCGAAGCGCGTATGGTCATCTATAAATGTGATGAAGTAAAAAAGTATCATATCTTGCCCTCACACTCATTGAGCCACAAATGTTGGAATGGATCAATTGTAAAGAAAATTCTGCCCTAGAAGTTTTATAAAATGGTTCCAAGATGAATCTTAACTATATCATTCTCAAAACGATCAGAAAAGCCTAACGGAAGCATAGCAAGAATAGAAAACAAGTTCAGCCGAATTCCTGGAGCATAAAGTATATCATGTAGGTACAAAGTTCGACCACCTTGCATGATCAACTTGTATGTGCCAACGCCTAATACATCGACACTAGAATCGTTCCCCATGTATACTCTTCTTGCTCCCGGCGGGTATACGACGGTACTCGACGAATCTATCCGATCCTCGCTACGTGGTTTGTTACTCCGAGTCTACAACCCACACAGGGAGAGAGTCAGCAACAAATGAGTTAGAGCGAGAATCGAGGTAGAGTGGTACCTTCTTCGGCTCAGTGCAATCACGAGCGAAGTGTCCCTGCTGATTACAAATAAAACAGGTCATTTTCGACTTGTCATTCTTGCCACTTCGTTTGCTTTGCTTTCTTTTAGTGCTCTTCGCATTCTTAGGCGCGGATCTGCTACGATTTTAAGACTCAATAGTCCTCTTTCGCTTGAACCCAGATGTTCTGCGAAAAATTTGACTCGGCAGCATTGGCAGTTGGAGTTTTAACAGCCTCAAGGCGCTCCCCCTCCAACTCCAAATGCGATGCAATATCCTCAAAAGTTTTAATATTTTCAATATGGATCAAATTTACTCGCATATGTTCCCACGAATTGGAAAGTAAGCGAATCATAGCTTGGATTTGCTGCTCATCAGTTAAGGTGCCGCCAACCGACTTTAACTCGCGAATCATGTTTGACATTATTCTCACATGCTGTTTCATAGTCTGATCGGCACGCTTTTTATAACTGTCAAACCGCATAGTCAGACTGCGCAACCTTATAGTCGAAGTCGCACCAAAATTAGTTTTGAGAGCATCTCACATCTCACACGCAGTCGGATACTGCTTATACTCGCACAAGAGATCATTCAGCATACCGCTCAGCAACGTAATGCGAGCAATGCGATCCTTTTTAAGCCAATTACAATAGGCTTCAATATCTCGGCGAGCCTGAGCAGTGGTGCCCTCTGTGGGTCGGTTCAATTTATTACTCAAGTTCACACAATGCACAGAAAAGAATATTTTTAAATTAGCACACGATACATGTATTTTAATTTTGCCGCATCTCTAATTAAATAAATTAAAAAATTAGATCATAGATGCGCAAAGGAAAACTTCGCTATGCTCATAATCACATCACAAACCGTATGTCAAAAATTTTAATTATTTAATTAAGATGCGCAAAATATTTGGGAGTAAAAGCATATAATTTACTCTACCAAAAACAAATGACTCCCACTTGACTAAGCATGCATAAAAAATTTATATAATGCCAAAAAATACATCTATACATAAAAAAAAAACATATCATAACATTTAAATGCAGCACACGCTATATGTCACAAAAATATATTGAACAATTAACTATGCAAAATGTATTATCGAATATCGAATATGCATATTAATCATCGAATATACTTTTTCTTTTTTTAAAAAAAAAAAATTTTTTTTAAAAATGGTGCAGAAAAAAATTTCTGCAGGTCCATACAGTCTACGGACCCACTCGAGGCTCGGCCTGGACTGCGTGCGGCCTGCTAGCCCGCGCGGGCAGTGGACCCACTCGCGGCCCATCCTGTGAGTGGCCTGAACGGGCTGGGCTGTGCGCGGCTTGTTGGCCCGTGTGCGCAGCCCACGAGCCCGAGTGGCGGCGCTGCTGGCGCGACGCGCTTGGCTTGCGCGCGGCTAGCGGGCGGCCCGCGCGCGCGCTGGCCTGCTCGCGTTCTCGCGGCTAGCGCGCGGCCTGTGTGGCCCGCAGTCGGCGCGCAGCAGCACGTGGCCTGCGCGGTTTGGCGCGGCCCAGGCGGCCCAGGCGGTCCAGGCAGCCTGCTGGCCCGCACGGCCTGCCCACGCACACGGCCTGGAGGCTCCGCCCGCGAGCCCGCATGGCCTCGCGTTGAGCTGCGGCTGCCGCCCGCGCAGCCAGCCCGCGTGCGCAGCCTGCGCGATGCCTGGGCAGGCCAGCACGCGCGGCCCGCTCGCGCTGGCCCGGGCGGCCGGCTCGCATGCGCAGTGCGTGCGCCAGGCCTGCCGGCCCGCGCTCACGGCCCGCGCAGCCGGCACGCACGCTGCCGGCCCGCGCGCGCTGGTTCGCATGCGCGGCCCGCTCGCTCTGGCCCGCGCAGCCGGCCCGCACGCGCAGGATCCACGCGGCGGCCTGCAAGGCCGGCCAGCCCGCACCCGCTGGCCCGCGTGGCCTCACGTGCGGCGCACGTGACCCGAGGTGCCCCGCGTGCGGCCCGCGTGGCCCGCAGCGCGTTCGGCCCGTGCGGCCTAAGGCGCGCGCGGCCGGCGTACCTGAGCGGCCCGCGGCGGCGTGCTCTACGCGGCCGGCGGCGGCCGTGGCCCGCGGCCCGTGTGCTGCGCGCGGCCTGCCTGGCCCGTGTGCTGCGCGCGGCCTGCCTGGCCCGTGCGGCCGGCGTGGCCCGTGCAGCCCGCCGCCTTAGTGGCCCGCGCTGCCTGCGACGCCCGCGCACGGCCCGCGTTCTGTGGCCAGCGCTCAGCCAGCCTGGCCCGCGCGGCCAGCGCGGCCAACGTGCGGCCCACGCAGGTTGCGTGCGGCGCGCGTGCGCCCCACGCGGCTCCAAGCCGCGTGGATGACACCGAGCAAATTTTTTTATTTTTTATTTTTATAAATAGATAAACTTCAAAAAATCATAACTTGTGATTTAGAAGTTCAAATCTTGCAAGAAAGATATCAATAGAAAGCTTACGAGAAGCTCATCCAAATCATGCAGAATTCACAATAGGATATGCATCACACATCAAACAAGCTACACCTTAAGTCTCAATCTAGGGTTTCGATTTTCTCTCAAAATACAAAACCATATTAAATCAAACTTTGTAGATTAACACATAGGTGCTTCAAGATGTGTAAAAATCATGCAAAGATATCCACTTATGGTAAAACCGCCATTAACGTCCACATCCATGCAACAAAAAATCTAAACTATTAATAGATTTAGTTTTACGCATGCAATGTCATTAAAGGATTGATCTAGGGCACGAAATCAACTCAATAAATCTCTGATACCAATGTAAAATGCAGCGAAATGTTATCGTCGTACCTTATTGCGAAGCGATTCGTATAACGCTCGATCGCATGTTGATTCACGTGTCCTTCGATCGTCCTTGAAAAACTTCTCGTTCCGAACTCGTGGATCGAACTACAAACGAGCACGATCGCAAATCCACCGTTCAGGTCCCTCTCCCTCTAGAATAATAGGTTAATGGAGGATGTGTCTTTTTAATGTGGGATCGCCCGTATATTTATAAGGGATTTTGAGAATCCTAATCGCATTAGGGATAAGGCCAAATCGATTATAAATTGTTATCCTAACATGATTAGAATTTATCTCTAATTAGCTTTTCAATTTAAAAGCGAGATTAATTCTAATCTAATTAGACAACATAACAACCGTCGGATCGAGCCCGATCATGGGCGCACCCGATTCGATTTAACCGAATGCCAACAAGTACATTTTAAATCTCTGATTTTTTTTTTTTTAGAATAATTTTGTATTCCATCTTCTTTTTTTTTTTTATTAAACAGGGATGAACCCTATTTTACAGTAGGATTGATTCAAAATACAAAGAGCGGCAAACTGAACTCTCGCACACCCAACCACATGAAACAGAGGAGCTGAGACCTACCCAGTAAATGCAGGAAACATAAAAAAATTAATGCACTTAGGTGACAAAACAGCACAAACACCTAGGAGACAGGAATACGAAAAGCAAATTTCCAAGAAGATAAAGTCTGTAAAATACTTCTGCCGAGAGCGTCAAAACGAGTGTTGCGATTGCCAAATATTCTTCTATTTCGCTCTTTCCAAATCTCCCAATAAGCTGCTGCAATTCCGAGATCGAGGATGGTTCGGTTTTCTCCTGTTACTGTGCGCCTCAAGAGATGCCAACGTGATGCTATTCCTTCAGATGAGCTGCTTCTCCCTGCACTAGTGATTGAGAGACTGTCCCATAACCAATTCCATAGTGAAACAGCGTAAATACAAATGATGCATAATATGCTCGAGAGACTCAGCATCTAAGTTGCAGAGAGTGCAGATCGACTGACCTTGCCATCCACGTTTGGTGAGATTGTCCGCCGTCAGGATGCTATTTCGCTCAGCTAGCCATAGGAAAATTTTGACTCGTAGTGGAATTTTGAGACTCCGCAGGAAAGTGAGGTTACACTTGGAGATGCCATCGAACATTAGGAAGTCCGCCGCGCTGTGAACCGAAAACCTTCCCGAGGCGTTCCATCTCCAGGATAATGAGTCGGGGGTGTCATTAGAAATGGATAGGTTGTCGGACACCTCTATTAATTCCTGAAGTTGAGAAAGCTCATGTGGGCCGCTCGGCGTATTGAACCCCAGGTTTTGCTGAATCGAGAAGCGGTGAATTCACCAGGTATTGACCGTAATTTTAGTATTTCCATGAGACGCATAGAGAATAGGAAAGCGATTATGAAGTACAATATCTCCACACCATCTTTGATATTAATAAAATTTTGCTTTATTTTCGTCTGTGAACGTAGATCAGTAGCTGAACCATATAAATCTTAGTATGTTCTTTTCTTTTGGATCTGTTTTTCGCCGTTAAATAATTGGGCTTCAACAACACCTCACCTCAGCATCGAAAGTTCCCAGCAGGAGGAGAAGGAATTTTCACTTTTGCTGGTGGAAGACACACCGGCCACAGAATATATGCTGATGGCAAAAGTGTAGAGGGAAGAAGTTCCTTCCTTGCTGGCTAGACCATTCCACCTTTAATTATTCTGCTTCCCATTCTATTTCTTTTTACTCTTCGACCTTTTCTCTTATCTCTCTCTCTCTCTCTCTCTCTCTCTCTCTCTCTCTCTCTCTCTCAAGAGCTTCTTTGGTTGCAGCATTTTCACTAGTACGTAGAATTTGAGATTAATTATTTTGGAGCAGCTCCCTCTTCAATCTCCTCTTTGGATCTGTGGTTAGTTGTTCATCTTCTTCTACTTACTCTTTTAATTAATTTTTGTTTTCTTTGCTATCAACTAGCTTGATTCTGTAAGCTGCAGAGAGTAGTATAGTATGTCTTTGCTGTTTAATATATTGTTTGGATTCACTTGATCTCTGGAAACAAGATAATAATTTTTTTTTTTTTTTTTTTTGAGAGATAGAAGATGCTATCCGCTTCGTTTATTTCATTTAAATAAACTTAAATTTAAATGCGAATCAACTGGATTCGAACTTGCGTCTCGGATACCAATCACCAAGCCCTTTGCCACTTGCTCTAGGAACGTCGGTCGGTGAGATCGATAATAATTGAGCTAGAATAATTTGACCTTATATAGTACTTTCACTTTATTGTTCATGATTATCTAAATTGATGATCAATACCATGCAATATGTTACATGATACATAAACTTTCTAGAAAACGAGGTTTTCTAAAATTTATTTTCTGGCTAGCCAAGTGGGCATAATATGAAAGGTCAAAATTAGCTACTTCTAAAAATATAATTAAAAATAATCTTAAATTCACAATCTTGGTTGTAGATCTTGATCTAGATAGTTGAGAAGATTTTATTTATTATATATCAAATGCTCAACTAATTCTTATGGTTCTTTGTTGTTAAACGAGAAGAAAGTGTCTTGTTATACTTGTTAAATTGTCAATTTTAAGACCATTCGATTACTAGGTAAATGATAATAATAAAAATAAAAAAAATTAGTTCCTAAACCATGCAAATATTCTAGATCATATTTAACGAGACAGGACGTTTATTTAAATGCCTCATCATGAAAGAAAAAAAAAGTATCAAAGTCATTTCACTTTAAGAAATATTCTTGCTAAACTCACAAAGATAATAATTATTCCGGAAAAAAAAAATCAGTTAATGTCAAAACTTGTAATGTAGAACTTTTACAAATTGCAGCACAAATCAAAGAAGTTTTTTTTTTTTTTGAGAGAGAGAGATAGGTAGCACGCTATCCGTTTCGTTTATTCCAATTGGCTGGAACTGTGAATCAACTAGGATTCGAACTTAGGTCTCGCATACCAACCATCAAGCTCTTTGCCGCTTGCTGTAGGGACGGTCGGTACAAATCAAAGAAGTTAAAATAGAACTTTATTTTAGACTCTGGTTCGATAATAGGCAATATGAATGTCGAGGCAATAAAACTTGCCATATTAGAAATACGGGAGTTTTATGAGTCTAAAATTAAGGAGTCCGGCTAAAATACTATTATGAGTACGATCGTCCTCGTACTCATAAGTTGTTTTCGATGATAGAGCTTCTGAATCGACGATCCATACCGTTAAATGTTATTTAAAGCATTTAAAACTTCTAGAAATTAAATTTTATAATTTTTCGAAATCATTTACCTTACGATCAAGAGGTCATAAATTTGACAATTTTTAACGACTGGTATGAAATACTTGCTAGTTTAACAAAGTTGTAAAAGAATCGAATTTGTTGAATTTTTGATAGAAAATTCTATTCACTACATAGATAAAGATCAATAACTCCGATCTTGAATTGAAGGATCCGATCATCCTTTTTTAGGACGTCGTTCGATTTTGACCGTTCATTTTATGACCACTTGATGGACTTTATTATGATTTCAAAAATTTACAAAATTTATTTTCTAGAAGTTTTAAATACTCTAGATCATATTTAACGGAGTGGATCGTCGATTTGGAAGCTCCATCATCAAAAACAACTTATGAGTACGAGGACTCCAATACTCATAATAAGATATAGTAGCCATGGCCAAAATTAAGTTCTTATATTGCTATCAAAACAAAACTATTTGAAGAAGCACTAATAGTTTCTTGCTCAAATGACTTATATAGCTAGTCCTGATATATATTAACTTAATTATGAACAAGAAGAGGGCTTCAAAAGAAACTCAATTTATAATTGTTAATTATAGAATAATTTACAATGACTCTTAATACAATTCCCTCTACTCACTAGCAGCAGATTCATTTACTTTCCAACACTATTGATTTCATACATCTCTAAAGGACTTTTTCACATCTTGCTATACAAATATACATTAAGGTCGAGTCCAGTATGATTAGTTATGATGAATCATTTATCTCAAAATTTTGTTAAACTGAATCTCGAACAAGTTATTGCCTTTTGTTCTGATAGAGTACATTACTGTTATTGGGTTATCTTCTTTTTAACTGAGGATTCTAACTAATGTTTGTTTAGTGCACTACAAAATTGCCTAGAATCTTAAACAATAATTATTTTTGGTAGCGGCGCATCTAAAGAGACATGGTAGTTTGGAAAGATTATTGATTCCAGGCTCACTTTGTAGGAAATTCCTATGGCGGAGGCTGTGATAAGCTCATTAGTCCTAAAGATAGGTGCTGCTTTAGCTATTGAAACAACAAAATCAGCAGCATCACTATTACGAACAGGGATGTTAGCAATGAAAGAACTCATGAACGATATAAGTGACATTAAGGATGAGCTTGAGATCATGCAAGCCTTCCTACAGATCGCAGAAAGACTAAAAGAGAAGGATGAGACCACAAAAATCATTATAAAACAAACAAGAGACTTGGCTTTCGACATTGAGGATATTATAGATGAGTTCACGTACAAGCTGAGCGAGGAGCAAGGAGGGGTTCTACCCACAGCAATCAAGAGGTGCAGAAATATAAAAACCTGGCATCACCTTAGCCAGAGGCTTAAAGAGATCAAAATTAAGCTCCAAAACATTATGGAAAGATGGAAGCGATATGATACGAGAGGAATGGAAAATGAAGCAAGGCCTCTAATAGCTGTTGGCGGTAGCAAAAGCCGTGCAGAATTAGCACATTTTGTCGAGGAGGACGATATCGTGGGTATTGACAAGTACAGGGACTTGTTGCTTGGATGGTTAAAATACGAGGATGAGCAAGAACGATGCCCTTGATAATCTCAAGAGTTGGGGATGGGTGGTCTAGGGAAGACCACTCTTGTGACTCATGTGTACAATATCATCAAAGCTTCCTTTGATGCTTGTGCCTGGTTGTCAGTATATCAAAGTTACGAGACTTGTGATTTGCTTAGACAGATCTTAAAAGAGTTCTATAGGGAAGATCGTAAGAAAAGAGAAGTACCCAACAACATTGATACCATGGATTACACAAGCTTGGTTGCGAAAAGAGAAGTGACTAACAACATTGATACCATGGATTACAGAAGCTTGGTTGAGGAAATCCACACTTACTTGCAGTGTAAAAACTATATACTTATTCTGGATGATGTTTGGAGTACTGATGTAATGGACAATATAAAAGATGCACTTCTGAATAGAAAGAGCAAGAGTAGAATAGTTCTCACAACAAGGATTCGTGATGTAGCTCTATTAGCAAACGAGCACCATATGTTTGAGCTAAAGACGCTGGAGGCAGATCATTCGTGGGATCTGTTTTGTAAAAACGCATTTCGGAAAAGTGCAAACAAGATTTGCCCATTGCCTTTAGAACAATGTGCTAAAAAAATTGTCGAGAAGTGCGGTGGCTTGCCCCTTGCTATCGTATCTATAGCCCGTCTCTTATCATTTCGAGAACAAACCGGTTTTGAATGGGAGAAGGTTTACAAAGATCTTGAGTGGTATCTAACTAACAACGAATCGAAGCTCGTGGAAAAGTACATGACATTTTGAAACTTAGTTTGGACGATCTTCCCATTACCTTCGAAATTGCTTCTTTTATTGTTCTAGTTTTCCGGAAGATTATACAATTGAAAGGGACTGGCTCATAAGGCTTTGCGTGGCTGAAGGGTTCATTGAAGAAAGAAGAGAAAGAACGATGGAGGAAGTGGCCGAGGACTACCTTAACGAACTTGTTCATCGCTGTCTACTACAAGTGGCTGAGTGGAACGAAGTTGGAATAGATTGTGCGTATCGAATGCATGACGTCATTCGAGTCCTT
This sequence comes from Aechmea fasciata, assembly GCA_025177825.1. NCBI lineage: Eukaryota > Viridiplantae > Streptophyta > Magnoliopsida > Poales > Bromeliaceae > Aechmea > Aechmea fasciata. The sequence goes on along the minus strand of CM045928.1, from coordinate 10,374,809 downwards.
GCTCTTTCGGAGTCAAAGGAGTTATGTTTCTGCATGGTCTACGAGGATTCAAAGAAAAAATTGCAGAGTTCCGAAGCACGCCGCTTGTCAATCCTAAGCAATATAAATAATTATCGTACTGAAGACAAATCTCATTTGCGTTCAGTACTTGTTTTCAACAATTCCATGAGCTATGATTTACTGAAGTCAGTCTTAAGATCAGCAAAATTTTTACGTGTCTTGGAACTACAAGGAGCGCTAATCAAGAAACTACCGAGTGAGATCTGTAACCTATTCAATCTGCATTATCTAGGCTTGCGAGCAAAAAAAATTAAGGAGCTTCCAAGATCAATCGGGAAGCTACGAAATCTGCGAATATTAGTTATTGGTAAAAGTGAAATAGAAAAGCTGCCGAAGGGAATAACGAGGCTTCAAAATTTGAGACATGTAGTTTCTTCAAAATTCTGGGGCATCAAGGCACCGGTGGGAATATGGCACTTGAAGGGCTTGCAAACATTAGTAAGTATTAAAGCAACTACGGAGATTGTGCGGAATGTAGAAGCTTTGACAGAGCTGCGGACATTTGGGATAGAGGGCGTAAGAACCCATCACTGTGCAGACTTGTGGAATAGTATCGCAAAGATGAACCATCTTAGCAAATTATCTATCGAGTGAACATGAGCAAGAATTACGAGTTGGGCATCCCCTACCTCCACCAATTCAAATATTAGCTCTAGATGGTAAATTAGACAAAACCTCAGTCCCTGAGCTTGCCACATCCTTTGGGTCTCTAACAAACCTAACCACATTAACTCTTACATATGCAAAATTGGATGAAGATACGTTTCCTTACCTGCAAGCGCTGCCTGCGTTGATGCTTCTCGACCTTTCTCATGAGGCATATGACGGCATGAAGTTGCACTTCCAAGCAACATCATTCCCGAAGCTAAAGGAATTGGATATATTTGATGCCCCGAAGCTCAGTCAGGTGGAAATAGAAAAAGGAGCAATGCCAAGCCTGAATAAGCTATCCCTATCCTCTTGCCCCGAGCTAAAGGAGCTGCCCCACGGTATTGAGTACCTTACCACCCTTCAGGATTTACACATTTCGTATCCAGCAGAGGAACTTGTTGAGCTGCTTCTCGGAGGAGGAGGAGAAGGCGACCACAGCAATGACTGGCGCACGAGGGTTCGCCACATCCCCAATTTTACTATCCGGTTCTACCGAGATGGCGAGTATGTCTACGAAAGGATTCAATGATTCCATATCATCATGTAGGTGAGTTTGTGCGCTTTTTGCAAAGCACCGGCATAGGGCCTGAGGACTTATTAAAGAAACTTAGGATTATAATATGCATATATCTACCCACCATTTGGTTAGTGTGCACGTAATATTCATAGAAAAATACTGTATTAACTGTGAAAACAAAATGACTAAATTATCCTCTTCCTCTTCGTCTCATCCCCAACTCCTACTCCGCGTGTTTCACCTGCTCTCCCTACTCCTCCTGCTCTCCCAACTCCTCCGGTACCCTCACGGCCCCTTTATTCGGCAACGATGGGGAGGACGTCAAGGTGGGCATGGACGGAGAGTGGGCGAGGGTGAGGCAACTCCACCAAGGACTCTGTCAGCCAGGAGGGAGACGGATTGCAGAGAGGAGGGATTCAAGGGTATTTTGGGTATTAAAATATATAATAATAAAATATAGACAGATCTTTTAAGAAAATAATGACGGCGGTGGGATTCGAAGTGAACATTTTTCAAATTTTAAAAAATAAAATATAGTTTTTAAAAATCAGAGAAGAAAAGTAAAAAAAACAAATATTGATGGGACGATTTTCTATAATTTATCTTATAAATAAATTAAGGAATTAATTATAAACCAAATTGTAATTATGAAGCTAGGCTAAACAAAAACGTACGATTGGAGTAAAGAGCTTCTAACTGAAACAAAAGGCACAAATACTCGAGTGCAACTGATGATATGCTAGTCATTAATTGCGCATAGTGTGTACTGGCTAGTTCACGTCTGGTCTACGAGTTGGTCTACGAGTTTCCGAAAATAAAAATGTAACGATTGATCTTTTTTAGCAATAATAATTTATTAAGTTTAAACCATCAATCAAAAATTTTTGGGTAAATTCCACTGTTGCTCATCGAACTTTTGGCGGAGTTTCACTTCACCCCCCAAACTCTTAAAACGGTCATTTACCCCCCTATACTTTAATATTGTATCTTGTTGCCCCTTCCGTCAGTTAAAGTTAACGGAGCTGAACGGGAGTTAACGGAAGGGTTAGATTTTGGCGGGAAATCTACTACCTAAACTGTCCCTTGTTCTAACCAACTCACTTTTATTCCTTAAAAACTCTTTTTTCTCCATTTCTATGCCCTCCACATATTCTTCTCATAGTATTTACATCCCAAAACCCGCCAAAACATAACCATTCCGTCAACTACCGTCCAGCTCCGTTAACTTTAACTGACGGAAAGGGCAACAAGATACAATATTAAAGTATAGGAGGGTAAATGACCGTTTTAAGAGTTTGGGGGGTAAAGTGAAACTCCGCCAAAAGTTCAGGGGGCAACAGTACAATTTACCCAAAATTTTTAAACTTAGTTATTATTACTAGAATCTATATATTGTCTCAGATATGGAACTATTTGGGTACCGTAGACTCTTCCCAAGATTACTAGGCTATGTGAGAACCACACCTTAGGTCTTTGGCGTTCTCATCACGACACTAACGTCCTCATCAACTCAATCACAAACACAATTCAAGATTACATTAGGCATTAATGTCCTCCTTAGCCTAATCACAAATACAACCCGACAGAACGACATGAGGCCCACCTTAGGCCTTGACGTTCTAGTTAGCCCAGCCCTGACATCCTCACACTACAACAAAATATATTTTAGACGACACTTTTTAGACGACGCTTTCTTCTAGCGTCTTTAATATTTAGTATTTGCCGACATTATAATTAAGCGTCGCCAATAAACATATTTTTATCAAATATTTATATAAATTTTTCGACGCTATATTAAAACGTCGGTATATTTATCCTGACATATTTATTTAATGACTCTTTGCTCGACGCTTTTACAAGCGTCGGGATTATTTTTGCCGACGCTTTAAAGCATCGCTAATTATTATTTTAAGTATCCTTAAATGCAAGATTTTTTGTAGTGTCACGTTAGGCTCTGGCATCCTCATCAGCTCGATCACAAATACAATCTAAGGTTACTAGGCGAGTGATGTGACCCACCTTAGACCCTAATGTAGGCAGTGTCCCTAACGTTCTTATCGGTCCAATCACAAACACAAACTAAGCTGTCCCTAATGTCCTCATAAGCCCAATCACAAAGACAAATACATATTAAAATCACCATACAATGTAAGATTCACCATATACTTTCGGCTAGTGAAATGGCTTTCATACCTAATATAACGACTCAATCTACTAGTATGATTACTCGTAGATCCAAATTATCAGCCCAAAATTCTTAAATCTAATTATTATTATTAAGATTTATGATCTATATGGATGTGGGGTTTTCTTACATTTTAACCAAAAAACATAATAAATTATAAGCTTTCTTGTTGACTTGTATTACTTATACCACTTGTCATTATACAAAATCTCTTATTAACTTATTATATTACTATGACGAGGTGGCATTAGCATCTTCTTATCATTATAACTTTATTATTATAGCAACTCGATTCCACCATGCTAGGACAAAAATGAAATAGGACGAAAAACATTAGAATATGGTTCAATTTATACTTATTCAAAGTCAACTTATAACTCAAATTTTAAAATTGGTTTGGAGATAAGAAGAATGATCGGGCGTGGAAGAGGAGAGAATAGTTAAATATTATTGTTGATGTGCTAGCACATATGTGGGTTTAGAGTTTAATTAAAATTTAGAATATAATTATGGCGTTTGCAGCTTAATAATGGTGTTCAAGATTTAAAATATAGTGTTTCAAGTTTAATAGTGATGTTGCCAATATATCAAGAACATTAATTAATTGTAGGATTAGGGCATCCCTAACAGCACTGATTAAATAATACATGCTTAATTACTTAAGAATATATATGTATGACAAATATACAAGAGTGGAGTTAGAATACTTTTGGAAGCACTAACCTCTTGGTGCTTCCAAGTTTCTAACTCTTGGATCCACTTCTTAATTACTAATACACCTTGGATCAAACACTGTTTCACCTACCACCACCTACCACCATCATCTCAACCCTGCATCTTTTCATCTAATGGTTAAAAACTCACAAACACCACCTATTTAGCGCTTTTAGGTGTATTCTAGCTCAACTCTATATACAATGTACCTTTATTATTTTAACAAGCTCAATTGTAGGTATCATTTTCACACGAAAGTGACATAAGGAAAAAAAGATATTAGAATTTGGTTCTATTTATACCTATTTTGGAAGTATAATAATTAAGTTTAGGAGAGTGGGTGATTGAGAGAGTAATTAACTGAATAACACAAGGTAGCATACGCAAGTGTATATCTATTATATATAATAAGTCAATTCCACCGTGTTTACACGGAAATTAAATAAATTGAAAAAATATTAGAATTCTATTTATACCTATTCAAAGTATAGTACGTATGGGAGAGAGGAAGGAGGGAGAGACGAATTAAATAATTAATGAACGGATACGTATGCATTTAAGTACGTATATCGTATACATGTACAAATCAATAGTGTATACTTTTAATACAATTTTGACGACCTATCTTTTCCTGAAATTTCATTTGAAGGGTGCTTGGGTTTTCAAAAAAGTGTGAAAATCAATTTTCAAAAAAAAAATTTGATGAAATTTTTTTTTCACAGTTTTAATTTGTTTTTCCGAATAAAAATTTTGGAAAATAAAAATATTACTTTTTCTATGAACTCTAAAGAAGAAAATTCAGAAACAACTACTTTTTCTAAAAATCAAACAGACGAAAAAAGTACTTTTCTAGACAAAAAACTAGTTTTTAAAATATTTTCTGCAAAACAAAATGACCATATATAGGTCATGAAACTTGAAGCTTTTTATTTAACTATGTTTGTTTCGAAGTAAGTAGACTTGGGGTGGAAGTGGACTTTGGGTTGAAATGGAGTTTGGGTGAAAATTAATTCACTTCCGCTGTTTGTTTCTAATTGTGGAAGTGCAGTTCCGCCAGTTCTGTTGTTTGTTTGGTAGGAAGTAGATGACGTAAAAAGTATAACTTAGTGAATAATAAATTATAATAAATAAAAATTAATATAATTATATATGTATATAATTATATATATATGTATAATTATAAAATAAAATTTAAAAAAATTATATTATTTGTTTGTATATATAAATTATAATAATACAACAAATAAAATTCTAAAATTAAAAAATTGTTAAAATTTAATAAATTTATTTTTCACCATTTTCTAAATATACAAATTAGACAAAAAATATATTAAAACTTACCTAACCAAATTTGATCACATTATCTAACCAAATTTAACAAATTCTTTTGCCTTTTTCCACTTCACCGGAATTGACTTCGCCCCGTGGGAGGGGGAAGTCAATTACCCTACTTTAGGTGAACTCGAGTTTCGGGTAACAAAATTAATGACAAAACAAACAACTAAGTAGACGTAAACCACTTCCCCTCTCCACTTCCCTCACTTTCACCCAAACAAACACACCTTTAGATGAAGTAAAGAAGGGGCAGTAAATTCAACTAGGAAGTAGTGAATAGTGATGAGGCAGTGAAAAGTAGTCATTAATTACAACTATTGTATTGTCTCAAAATGGGCTTTTTTTGAAAATAGCCCCTTGAATTTTTATATTTTGAAAATAGTTTCTACTTATAAAATAAATTGCAAAAATAAAGACACAACCGGCCTACACGCCGGAGCGGCCTAAGCTATGAGTTAGAGTTAAAGGGCCGGTGTTTAGAGTTGAACACGGTGAATGGTTCACCGTGTTCAATTGTATTGGACACGGTGAAACATTCACCGTGTCCAATATTAATGTATTAGTATTGGACACGGTGAATGGTTCACCGTGTCCAATACAACTATCAGGACTTAGCCATTTTGGCTAGGCCCTTATATTAGTATTGGACACGGTGAATGGTTCACCGTGTCCAATACTAATGCATTAATATTGGACACGGTGAATGGTTCACCGTGTCCAATAGTATTGAACACGGTGAACCATTCACCGTGTTCAACTTAAACACTGCCCACGCCTGCCTACAGCCGCGTGTGATATGTTGGCGTATTGCAATTTATTTTACACTAGGGTCATTTTGCAAAATATAAAAAGCCAAGGGGCTATTTTCAAAAAAAGCCCTCTCAAAATAGTATTTAACAATTAATTGGATTGAATTATTTTATTTAATAATAATTGAATTGGTATTTTGATCATCTCTAAACAATGCTATGACAATTGAATTAATTATCACTTGTTTGATTCAAAAACTTTAGAAAATCTAACAAGATGACCTCATTAAAATAAAAATGAAGCTTGGTAACTTTATTAAATGAATAAAGAGTAATTAAATTACACTTTTGGTGCTCGAACTATGAGGAGCTAGTGTTGACATCTTAATTATTTGCGCATCAATAAACAACAACACTGCTACATCATTTTTATAATAATAATTTATCAATAATAAAACCAACTAGATTGAGTTACATAACTTGATTACAATAAATCAGAAAGTTTGAACTAAAAATTATAACAAATTATGTAAAATTTAAGAGCCAAAGCATCACGCGTTAATTTCATATATAGTTTGAGAACCAAAGTGTAGTTTACCCTAAATTGAAATTCAATAATCTACATAAAAACCAAACGATGTAATTCACCTATGAAGTATGTTCAAATCAAATTAAGATTATTTATTTATGATCCGAGTCAACAAAGACTAGCAAGTAGTACTAAATTACTATATATTCTATATTTATACACCTATGTATTGAGCTGGCATACTCATCCTTTATTAAAGGTTATATATATATATATAGAGAGAGAGAGAGAGAGAGAGAGAGAGAGAGAGAGAGAGAGAGAGAGTTATCTATTGTGCTTTCGAAAAATATAAAAGAGTTAATCTTTTTTGCCATTGAATCAATTTCTTTAACCATTTCTAACCTTTGGATTTATACTATTACTTTACAAGGGACCACTCAATTCTAAAAAAATCACTCAATTTTAAGAAAGACCATTATCATCCGACCCTCCAATCCTTGATCCAAGGGGTTAAAAATCGAAAGCACCAAATCCTTTATGCTTCCGAAAATATAATAGTTTTACACTTTATATATATATAGAGTAAGTCTCCGTACTTTCGAAAATACGGAGAGGCTTCCATACTTGTAAGTTGTTTTCGATAATAGGACATCCGATTGGACGATCGGCTCCGTTAGGAATAATCTACGTTATTGGAACTATCTAGAAACCAAATTTCATAATTTGTTGACATCATTTACCAAACGATCACATGGTCTCAAAAATGACTATTTTAACGGCCGATGTGACACGTTTTTAAGTTCAACGGTGTAGAAGTATCCAAATTATATAAAAATTTAATAAAAAATTTTACTTAACATTAAGAGTAAGAACAATACTTCCGATTTGAAATTTGAGCCCTTTATTATCGTTTTTTATGATATTTTTATTTTCAGCCATTCGTTTTGAGACTACTCGTTTACTAGGTAAACGAAGTCAAAAAATTATGAAAATTAGTTTTTAGATAGTTCCAATAGTATAGATCATGTCTAATGAAACCGATCGCTAAATCGATCGGATGTCCCATCCTCGAAACAACTTATAATTAAGCACGAACGTCTCCGTACTTTCGAAAACATAGGAGCCTAGCTCTCTCTCTCTCTATCATCATCAAAAACAACTTATGAGTAGTAGGGCTCAATACTCATAATAGTATAGTATAACCATGGCCTATATATATATATATATATATATATATATATATAGGCCATAGGCTACTATACTATTATGAGTATTGGAGCCCTACTACTCATAAGTTGTTTTTGATGATGGAGCTTCGAATCGACGATCCACTCCGTTAAATATGATCTAGAGTATTCGAAACTTCTAGAAAATAAATTTCGTAAATTTTCGAAATCATAAAAAAGTCCATCAAGTGGGCATAAATTGAACGGTCAAAATCGAACGACGTACTAAAAAAGGATGATCGGATCCTTCAATTCAAGATCGGAGTTATTGATCTTTATCTATGTAGTGAATAGAATTTTTTATCAAAACTTCAACAAATTTCGATTCTTTTACACCGTTAAACTTGCAAGTATCCCATACCGGCCGTTAAAAACTATCAAATTTGTGACCTCTTGATCGTAAGTTAAATGATGTCGAAAAATTATAAAATTTAATTTCTAGAAGTTTTAAATGTAAATAACGTTTAACGATGTGGATCGTCGATTCGGAAGCTCTATCATCGAAACAACTTATGAGTACGAGGCGATCGTACTCATAATAGTATAATATAATAGGACTATATATATATATATATATATATATATATATATATATATATATATATATATATATATATATATATATATATAGAACTAGGTGGAATACTATTAATAGCACCAATGACTTGGTGCTAGTAAGTTTTACCTTTGGATTAAAAGATGTGCGGCTAGGATGATGTGGGCCCCTAGGGTTGAGTGGGTGGTTGGTTGAATAGTATAATCTAACGGGTAAAATTAATCAAAGGGGTTAATCCAAGGGTAGAAAACTTACTAGCACCAAGTTAGTCGTCTATTAATAGCATACTAGGACTCTATATATATATATATAGAGAGAGAACTAGGCTACTATGCTATTAATAGCACCAAGTCATTGGTGCTAACAAGTTTTTGGCCGTTGGATTAAGAGATGTGTGGTTAGGATGATGTAGGCCCCTAGGGTTAAGTGAGTGATTGGTTGAATAGTATGATCTAACGGGTGAAAATCATCAAAAGGGTGGATCTAACGGTAGAAAACTTGGTAGCAAGGTGCTCCGTGCTATTGATAGCATACCAGTAGGACTCTATATATATATATATATATATATATATATATATATATATAAAATTAGGCTAAAATATTTTTAATAGCACCAAGTAATTAATACTATTAGATTTTCGACCTTTGGATAAAGGGATGTACGGTTAGGATAATAGTGGTTCTCTAAAGATGGGCGGATAGTTGATTGAATAGTATAATTTAACGGATGGAACTTGTCAAAAGAATAAATCTGACAGTAAAAAACCTTACTAACTAGCACGAAGTACTTTGGTGCTATTAGAAACGTCCCAACCAAACTCTATATATACATAAAGCAATATATATACATAAGCCAAAAGGAATCTTCAAATAAAATAGATTTAAAAATTACGTACGTCATGAAGGCTACTCGCCATCTAATACATTGCACAGCGTGTCGACAAAGCATTAATTTCTTCTTCTTCTTCTTCTTCTTCTTCTTCTTGTGAAGGATTATTTATCTTGGAAAGGCACTAAACGAGAGGAAGGCAGTTTTGCGAGAGGTGCACTAGCTACCTAGAAGAGGGATCACCAGGTATGAAGCGATTTCTCACAGAAAAGCAATGAAAGTTCCTTTTATATATGTGCGTTTTCATCATATATATCTCTATTTTCTTTTCTTTTCTTTTCTTTTCTTTGTTAAAAATGAATAAAATTTGCCTAAACTATATATATATATAGACTATTTTGATTCGATTATTCAGCCCTTCAAAATTCTGACTGTAGCATCTAATCTTTCAATTTACTTAAATTAAATTATTTGAGGATCTTTTGGCATTGATTGCCTTATAAGTGAATTTATTGTTACATTAACTATATAAAAAAATAATTGAGCAGATAAAGATGAAGAATGTATTTAAATTTTAAAGTGTTGAATAAATCACGAAAGAAAGCACAACGGCTCCAACCCGAGTACACTCTTTTCTTCAATGTGTAGTAACTAAAATTTCAAATTTTTTTACATATATACCCAAGATCGCACAATAACAATCTCAAACAACTTCACATACGAATTTAATTAACTTCACCAAGAATATCAAAACGCCATACAAAATAAAACTAAAAATTACCAAATAAAACTTCAACTAAAAGTACCTTATAATGAAATCACAATAGAGGAAAAAAGATAAATTAGAGGTCGCCCACCTCAAACCCGGCAAAATCCTATAAGCTTTGGACCTCTTTCACAATTCCTTTACTCTGGAGGGAAACACCACACAAAACAATAAAGAAAAAAAAGAGAAGAAGCCATTTTTTTCACTCACTGCTTAATCCTCTACCTAACTTTTTTATTCTTTTGACCCCTAATAACTAAATCCATATGGTTCAACTTGACTCGTTTAACCCAAAAAAAGTCCATTTAAACATTAGATCAAATGGGCTCCTAAAAATACACTTACTAATTCTAATAAACATAAAAATAAAAAATAAGTTTATCACTAATGTTTAACACTTCCCCTTCGTGCAAACTTAATTATGAGAAACCAAATAGAGACTTTCTTCAAGTTCTACAAGCTTCACCTTTAGAATAGGTTTAGTAAAAATATCCATAGGTTGTCTTGAGACAGTACTTTCATTAACTCAATTTCTTCATGAAGCTTTTTTTGCTGAATGAAGTGGTGCTCCATTTCAATATATTTGGTTCTAGCATGAAACATCGAATTTACCGTTGAAATACTGATAATCTAAGGGTGGAAGAGTTAACAGTAAATACTATTCATATATTAATATGCGCTAGGTGAACTATGTATATATAGAGTTTTACTAGAATACTATCGGTAGTAAACGAGCCGTTTTACTACCGATTTGTTTTCGATGATAGAGCTTCGAAATTGACGATCGGCTCCGTTAAATATGATCTAAACCATTTAAACTACCTAGAAATCAAATTTCACGTACTTTCGATAATGTTCTTTTATCCATCAAGTGAACAAAAAATGAATGGCTGAAAATAAAAATTCTTTAAAAAATGATGATATGAGTCGTGTAATCAAGATCAAGAGTATAGATCTTGTTTCAAATAGTTTAAAGAATTTTCTAACAAAAATTCAATTGATTTGGATATCTTTACGCCGTTAAACGAGAAAACGCCTATTATCGACCATTAAAATTACAAATTTTGAAACCCTTTGATCATCAGGCAAATGATGTCGAAAAGATTTGAAATTTGATTTCTAAACACTTCAAATAGTATAGATCATGTTCAACGGAGCCGATCGTCAATTTGGAAGCTCTATCATCGAAAACAAATCGGTAGTAAAACGGCTCGTTTACTACCGATAGTATTCTAGTAAAACTCGTATATCTATATATATATATATATGTACATAATATATATACAAAGTTCACCTAATATACTATTGACAGTACTATATGAATATATAGTATCTACTATCAACTTTTCTACCATTTGATTAATACTATTCCACGAACCTCTACTAAATCCTACGCATCCAATGGTCAAAAGTTAATAGTAAACATTATTCTTATACTATTCTCATACTAACAATAGTATTCTAAAATTCACCACACACACACACACACACACATATATATATATGATTTCATCAAAGAGCTGTTACTTCTTCTTTTAACTGGTTGATAATTACTCTACAGTCATTCAAACAGGCCACTGGTTGATAATTGCTTTCATTTCTTTTCCTAGAATTGGCCCCATGAGAAAATTAAACAAGAAACCAAGTAAGCCGAGAAATTTAAATACAGCAGTTTGGAAAGTTAAGCAAGCTACAACATCCAAATTCAAGCTCATCTTCTGAAAAGGCTGGTATGGCAGAGGGTGTGGTAAGCTTATTAATCGTGAAGATAGGTGCCATCTTAGCCAATGAAGCAATAAAATCGGCGGCTTCGGCGCTAGCAAGGCAGCCATCGGCCATGAGAGAACTCATGAAGGATATAAGCGAGATCAAGGATGAGCTAGAAAGTATGCAATCCTTCCTACGAACTGCTGAGAGATTGAAAGACACCGATGAGAGCACCGCCAACTATATCAAACAAACAAGAAGTGTTGCTTTCGACATCGAGGACATTATAGATGAGTTCACATACAAGATTGGCGAGGAGCAAGGAGGGATTCTATCCAAAACCATAAAGATATACATAAACACAAATAGCTGGAATCACATGACTAGGCGGCTTAGAGAAATCAAAAATAGCCTAAAAAACATTACAGAGAGAAAGGCCCGATATAATACGGAAGCAATTGATATCAAACCAAGTCCTTCAAAAGCTGGTGGTACAAGTAATAATCCTGCAGAATATGCGCATTTTGTCAAAGAGGATGATCTTGTGGGAATCGACGAAAATAGGGACTTACTACTTAGATGGCTAAAGGATGAGGAGCAGCAAAACATGATAATTTTCTCTGTGTGGGGGATGGGTGGTTTGGGGAAGACTACTCTTGTAACTCATGTGTACAACAACATCAAGACTACCTTTGAAGCTTGTGCGTGGGTTTCTGTATCTCAAAGTTACGATACTAATGATTTGCTAAAACAAATCATAAAGGACTTCAGGAAGATCATAATAAAATACCAATACCCGGAGACATTGATGTTATGGACTATAGAAGCTTGGTTCAAACGATCTGCAGCTTTTTACGAAACAAAAGGTATGTAATCATTTTGGATGATGTATGGAGTACAAATGCATGGTTTGATATAAAATGTGCATGTTTGGATGGTAATAGCAATAGTAAGATAGTGCTAACAACACGAATTTATGAAGTAGCACTATTAGCTCACGAGCACTACAGGCTTGAACTCAAGCCACTAGAACCAGATCATTCATGGAGCCTCTTCTGCAAAAATGCATTCTGGAAAAGTACCAATAGGGTTTGCCCCCCGCTATTAAAACATTGGGCCGAAAAAATTGTAGAGAAGTGTTGTGGCTTGCCACTTACTATTGTTTCTATAGGCAGTCTCTTGTCCTTTAAGGAACAACTTGATACTGAATGGGAGAAGGTCTACAAAGATCTTGAGTGGCAGCTAACTAGCAACTCTCCTTTCAGCGAAAGAGTGAACAGCATTCTAAAACTTAGCTTGGACGATATTCCCCATTATCTAAGAAACTGCTTTTTATATTGTTGCATTTTTCCGGAGGACTACAAGATTAAACGGAAGAGACTTATAAGGCTTTGGGTAGCAGAAGGTTTCATTGAAGAAAGAGCTGAAAGAACAATGGAGGAAGTGGCTGACGGCTACCTCAACGAACTCGTTCATCGTTGTCTACTGCAAGCGGTGACCAGGAACGGATTCGGAAGGGTTCATGAATATCAAATGCATGATATAGTTCGAGTCCTAGCTCTTTCCAAGTCAGAGGAGGAAAATTTCTACATGGATTACAAGCATTCAAGGTCTTCACAAAGGTGCAAAGCACGCCGCACATCAGTTACAAGCGGTACAATTGAACATTGGAATGAGGATAAATCCCATGTACGCTCATTACTTCTTTTTAACAGTTCCATGAGTTGTGATTTACTAAAGTCAGTCTCAAGATCTTCAAAATTCTTATGCGTCTTGGATCTACAAGGTTCTTCGATCGATAAAGTACCAAGTGAAATTGGCAACCTATTCAACCTGCGTTTCCTGGGCCTAAGAGAAACGAAAATCGAGAAGCTACCGAAATCAATTGGGAAGCTGCAAAATTTACAGATATTAGATGCCTGTTACACTGGAATCAAAAGTTTGCCAAATGAAGTAACGAAGCTCAGAAAGTTGAGGCATCTATTTGTATTAATCAACCCAGATAAGGTGTACAACAGCCTGGCAACATTTGGTGGCGTCCCAACACCAAACGGGATATGGCACTTGAAGGACTTACAAACTCTACAGTTTTTTGAAGCAAACTCAGAGATGGTAAAGAAGGTAGGAACCTTGATCAACTTGCAGACATTCGGTATCAGCAAAGTACGAATGTCCGACTGTGCAGACCTGTGTCGGGCTATCGCAAACATGAATCATCTTGTCCATTTGGAGATTGTGGCAAAAGACAAGAAAGAAGTACTGCATTTGGGAGCTCTTCGTCTGCCACGATCTGTGCGAAAAGTGACGTTGGTGGGGCAGCTAGACGAAACATATTCCTTACCTCAATGTTCCATGTTCTTTGGGTCCCTTACAAACCTGACTCTCTTTCAACTTCGTTGGTCTCGATTGGTTGAGGATCCGCTTCCGTACATTCAGGCATTACCTAGATTGTTGATCCTTCAACTTCTGCGAGCGTACGACGGCATGACGTTGTGCTTCAAAACAGCATCATTTCCAACTCTAAAGCAACTTGACATATGGGAGGCCCCGCAGCTCAATCAGATCGAAATAGAAAAAGAGGCAATGCCGAGCCTACAAAGACTTAGTCTCTTTAGTTGCCCGGAGCTGAAGGTGCTACCTCAAGGCATCGAATACCTCACGTCCCTTCAGGTGTTAGCTTTTGGAGAACCGGCAGAGGAGATTGCTGCCGGGCTTCGAGGCAGAGGAGAAGGTGGAGATGAAAGCCGCGAAGACCAGTTGAAGATCCGGCACATACCAAACGTTTTTCTTTCATTCAAGAGAGATGGCGAATGGGTAAATGAAAGGATTCTATGAGTCCATGCCACCATGTATATATAGCTCCCTATCATCACCAAAAGTGCTGCACCATATTGTATTTTAATGTTATTTCTGTATGTTATATCGTACTATCTTTTTCTTCAAAGACTTTATTGTATAATTATATTTTTATTAAGGATTAATTATATATTATTTGTTAGGATTTGGTTAGATTTGTAATTAAATCTTATTTGGATTAGAATTAATATTTAAATCTATTGGAGATAAATTAAGATTTAAATATTAATTAGAGGATAAACCTAACTGGATTAGGATTAATATTTAAATTTATTAGAGATTAATTAAGATAGATTTGAATATTAATTAGAGTAGAAATCCTAAATATATTAGGATTGGGGTACATCTTTGGTGAGCTATATATATAGCATTGTGGGCTAATTAATTAGCCAAGCAAAACAGCCAAGGGTGCCGTGAGAAGTGTACGGCAGAGAGAAACCCATTGGGGTGTGTCGTACCAGAGAGAGAAAAGAGAGAGAGAGAGTAGTGCACCTTGTGCATGGGTGCACGAGGAAAGGTCTTCTTTGTGGATAATTAGAAGACGAGAGAAGGGTAGGAGAGATTCAAGAAAGAGGGCTCGGCGAGGACGAAGGAATTCAATCACGAGGGCGAAAATATGTACAAATAAAAATTTTAGTAGATAAATAAAATTTTAAGTACTTAAATTTTTAATAAAAAAATTTAGTGATTAAATAATTAATGTTAAAAATATTAAATTTATTTCTTTAATTTACACTCACTTAATTTCTAATTATTTTATTTGCATTATTCTATTTAGAATTTTACTAAATATAATAATAATTTAATAAGAATTTAATTTATTTAATTTTTGTTAATAAAATAATAACATCAAATAACTAATATCTAACCGAACAATTAAATTTAGCACACTATTTTATTTCGTTAAAAAAATTAGCTCATAAAAAATAATTAGAAAGATAAAAATATATAAATAAAATATTTAAAGTTGAAATGACTTATTTTAAAATGCACTATAACTAAGAGATTCTTAGCATATTTTTACCTATAAAACACATAAGAAAAGAGAGATCTCTTTAATTTTTTAACAAGATAATTCCATATATTTTAAAAATTAACTAAGAATTTATATGCTATCAAAGGACTATATAGTAAATATTGAAAAGTTGAGAGGGGCCATGGCCCCCCTCAGTCTCTTAATAGCTTCGTCACTGGGGCTCGGGTTATAGCTACTCTGTGCAGAAGAGGAGTCATGTGTAATCTTCTTTTATTTAATGAATCTTGTTTTACCCGCATATTTTCTGTTCTGGTTTTCTCTCTTTTATGATTGTATCAGCTTTTGCTGAGGAGACGGGTTTATGGTAAAAACCCGATTCGACGCTTCCGTTGCGGAATCCCAACAATCGATCTGGGATCCCACGAGTCGGTATCGGGGCGAAATCTTAGGATTCCCAACATTATTTTTTATAAAATAGAAAATATATTCCTGCAAAGTTTAACTTTTATTCCTGAAAAATCCAGTAATATTTATATTTGCCCCTCCGGTTTGTTATCATTAGAGAACTATTTATTTTCTAACACCAGATAAATGAAATATCAATTTTTCTATCATAAATATGTCCTTACAAAAGGCCCAACTGCTATAATTATGCAAAAATGTTCCCCATTTTGCCTAATTTTTCTTTTGAGAAAAATAAAAAAATTATACAAAAAATTGAATGGAAAAATAACACACGTTCGACATAGACGAAGCAACACACGTGGTAGATAAATGGGGACGGAAAAATTCTAGTTACGAATTCAAAACTAGCATGAAGGAGAGAAATGAAAAGGAAGATCGAAGAAGAATTCTCATTGCTAATGTTTTGACTTAGAGAAGAAGGTATAATATAAAAAGGATAAAATTGCCAATTATCTCATTGACTAACCAGGGTTAACTAAATTTGATCGATGGTTAACTAAATTTTTTTAACGGACACTAACGGAAAGGGGCATATTTGAAAATATTATGACTTTTGTAGGTTAACATAAAAAAATTAAACTTTATATGGATATATTTGTAAATCGCTATTTTTATAGGGAACTATATGCAGTTAACCCTTTTATCAGTCTCTATACTGTATTTTAGATTAATTTTTTTTCTATCTTGTACTTTTTTTTCTCATTGATACCACTAAATTTTTTGGGTCAATTTCTATATTATTTTTAATAAATTTACTATTTTAGATAAAATCTAACAACTTTATTAAAAGTCACAAATTAAATAGTAAAAAATTATAAACTTTGTAATTACTTTTTTATTTATTTTATGTATTTTATTAATTTTTTTCATTATGAAAATGAGTTGAATATATATTTTATCACTTTTAAATGATATTTTATAACTGATATGTTTACTGCTTAGAGATAATATACTCTTTAAAACTTCAAAAATATTTTATTTATTCTTGAACGACAAATATACTCTTGTTTTGACTATAATAAATTTTTTCAAATATCCCTTTTTATGTGGGGTTTACTGATAGGATTGAAATTTAAAAGAATATTTTGGTTATTGAGGAATAAATTTATAAATTTTCAAGTAAGAGGTACGCCGCTATTACTTATTTACTTAATTATAATGTAGGAATCGAAAAGAAATGAACATTGTGCTTCTCAAAAAAAAATTAAAAAGACAATGTAGAAATTGAAAAAGAAATCTATAACTAACAGTGTTAATGTAGTGTAATCAGTTGAGTATAAATGAATTCATTCGACACCACTGCCGCTTAATTAGCACTCTTATGTAGGGACGGGAATCCAGCTTGCTGTTCGCGAGCTAGTTCGTGTTCGGCTCGAACTGAGCTCGAGGTGGAATCGCTCGTTTACTAAACGAGCGAACACGGGAATTTTTCATTTCGTTTAATAAACGAATGAACACGAGCTCAGGGATCGGCTCGCTCGTAATAATAATACATATATTTTATATTTATATAATTTATTTAATATATATTTATATATATAAATAAATAATTATATATATAATGTATATATTTTTATTATTTGATTTTTAGTAAAAGAATATAAAGTCGGGCTCAATTATAAAAATACTTATTTATATATAAAGTTTTAGCCATTAGATCAAAATTTAATGGATAAAATTTTATAAATTTATATATGTATCCAATTTAATCTATTTAACTTATTGTTTGCTGACTAACTCGTGAGCGAGCCGAACAAAAGCTGAATTTTTCGGCTTATTTATTAAATGAGCTAGCCGAACATGAGTCGGCCATTTCGGATCGTTGACACCCCTACTCTTATGCATACATGATACATACAAGAGTTTGATCAAAAACTTTTGGAAGTGTCCAGTCATACTACTTAATTTATTTTGGATCGTAACTAATTAAGACATCTAAATTCATAACCAGTATTATTTAATATAATATAGAACATTTGAACCTTTTTTTGTAGAAATTAAATTTTATAATTTTTTCATAACATTCAAAAAATGATTATATTGTCTCAAATTGATAATTTTAATGGTTGAAATAAATTTTTTTTTTTTCTTTAATGTAGAAAGTTTGATAAGTTAAAATTTCATATACAATTCTTTTAACTAATTAGACTAAAATTTTATAATACATTATTTTATAGTATTGAAAAAATTAGCCTACTGTATATTTTTATATGCTATTATTATCTATTAATTATGTATTATCACTTTGGCATTATATGATTTGAAAAGCTATTTTATTTTTGATTCACCTTAAAGGCATGCTATATATATCATATATAAAATAGTAAAGTGTTATATTTTGTAAAGAGTACTGCTACATGTATTCCCAAGTGTACTTTAAAATTTTGTTAATGAAATGGCAATACCATTATTACGCTCTAATCATTAATTATTTAATCGGGCCCAAGCATCATTATTAAATTTTAAGCACCATCGTTATATCCTAAACTTTAGACCTTAACACCTTGCGTATAAGCCAACATATCAATAATATAATAAGATACCCAAAGTGGTTTATCCCAAATATTTATCTTTAATGAATTACATATATGTGTTCCTTTCCACGGCCGACTTCCTTTCCAAAGGAGGTTGGCAGGGCCCTTCGATCTGTGTTCTCTGCAACTCTGCTGCAGAGACACTCACCATTTCTGTTTTTCTGCTCGTTGGCTAGATCCCTATGGATCGGCTTGCTCGGCCTCTCGGTTTGAGAGAATTTTTTGGCCGCTCCTCTTGGGGGTTTAGGGGATCGTTGGAGCAGGACTCGACTAATTTTTTCGGGCGATTCTAAGGCTCTCTTCGACCTGGTTTTCCCAGCGTGTTGCTGGGTACTGTGGAACGAGTGGAATGGGCGGCTTTTCAATAGCCAGACCAACCAATGTAAAGCTTTGGGCCGAAACATACTGTCTACAGTCAAATTGTGGAAAACGGCACTGGGAATTTCTGTTCTAGCTGGTGGTGGATGCTACAGCTTCGTCTTGGTCGTCTTTGGAGCTGCCTTCGAGATTTTGTGCTTTGTGTCACGCTGTCCCGAGAGTTCTTTTTCTATCTGTCCCCTTGCTTTGCTTTGCTCCTTCCCCATCCCTCTCTGTACTATCTTTCTAATAGGGTATACCCCTGTTTAATAAAAAAAAAAAAGAATTACATATATGTAATTAGATGTAGATTTTAGACTAGTAATATATTAACTTTTAATCTCTTGGTAGGAATGTAGTATCTTGCTATTTTTCTTCATGGGAACTGTTTTATAGAAAATAAAGGCAAAATTATATGCAACAATCCAATCCGCAAACAACAATAACTCGTTGGGCTTAAATTATCGGCCCAAAACGTTTAAGCTAGTAAATATTACTAGCATATATGCCTCATATATTCTAATCAGAATCAGTTTCCCACTCGATGTGAGATTATTGGGACGTTACAAAGTCCCTCTGTTTAGACCCCGACGCCCTCGTTGGGTCCAAAGCAGATCACAGATGCAGGCTAGAATTACCAGACGATGTGAGAGTTTAGAGATAGCTTCTACGGATTCAAGAGGTGGCTCCCACCAAATCTATTAGTGTAGCATTTTGCTCTGCATAGCACTTAGCTCTCACATGTACTTCTAGCTGGTATTCGGCTCTGATACCAATTGCAACGACTCGACCTGCTAGCAATAATAACTCGTTTGGCCAAACCACAGTCCCAAAATGTTTAAGCTCAGTTTTTATACAAAATATCTGAATAAAAATCACAGATATACAAATTAGACTTACCAGCGATGTGAGATTCTAGAGGTGACTTCTACGAGTTCAAGAGATGGCTCACATCCAAACCCATTGATGTAGCACTTTACCCGCATAGCATTTAGCTCTCATATTTTCAACTAGTATACGACTTTGATACCAATTGTAACGACCCGACCGGCTAGCAATAATAACTCCTTGGACCCAAACCACCGATCCAAAATGCTTAAATTCAGTTATTATTACTAGCATGTAAGGGTCATATATTTTAGTCAGAATCAGTTTCTCACCCGATCGACGTGGGACTATTTGTAACACCCCGAACTTCTAAAGTCATGAAATCACGAGGTATGTTGGCTTAGAATGCCATAAGAATGGTTCCCGTAAAGTTTGGAAGCTTTCGGGTGTTTTCGGTGCACTAGGTGCGTGAACGAAGCCCGAAAGGCTATCTTGGGCCACGAGCTAAATCCGACGCTTGCGCGGATGAGATAATGATGTGGACATGATTTAAATCATATTTGGAGAGCCTCGGTTCGATTTGAAATGAATCGGAGGTCAAACGGGCCAAAAGTGAGTTGAAACGGAGAAGAAACGGTGAAAAAGCTGAAAATTTGGCTAAGTCCTGAAAAATCTGCCTTCGGGATCCGGATCCCATGGGTGAGGTCCGGATCCCACGCGCGATGGGACTCTGGTGAAGACACTTGGGGTCCGGACCCCATACATGAGATCCGGACCCTGCAGCCCGAAAATGCCCAGTTTGGGCTGTTGCAAGAGGAGTTTTGTTGAGGGGTTTATATGCAAAGTTGGCATGAGATGAGTGTATAGAGTGGATTAAACACTCTCTTTCTCTCTCTCACTCACTCAGCTCCCTCCCTCTCTCTCCCTGTTCGTGACAAAAGAAAAAGAAAAGGAGAAGAGAAGAAAGAAAGAAAGAAAAGAGAGAAGGAAAAGAAGGAGATGATGAAGAAGATGAAGATGGAGATGATCATGGCCATCCTCTTCTTCTCCCTTGTGCAAGAGCAAGCTTTGGAGAGGTAAGCTCTTGCTCCTCTCATGGTAGATCTTCTAGTAGGGGGTTTCTAAACCCTAAACCTAGGATTTTGATCTCTCTACAAGTGTAGAAACGTAGTAGTAGCCGAAGAACACATGAAAACCATGTTTTCTTCAAGGTGCTCTAATGGTGGATTTCTAGGGTTTGCTCTAAGCACCCTATGGATGGCTCTAATGCTCTTAGATGAGTTCCTAGAGGTTGAACAAGCTTTCTATTGCTTGTTCTAGGAATCGAAACGGTGGGTTTTGCAAAAATGCAAAACCTAGGGTTAAAAAGGGGGTTTTTAGAAATAGATGAGATTGATCTCATTTGACCCCATGTAAACCTAATTGAGGGCCTAACGAACGCGTTGGCGCGCTCGGTTCGGTGATCTGACGAGCGAGTACAAAGATATTAATTATTTAATATATTCATACCAGATGTCCGCAGCACGCAAGATAGGAGCCCAAAATTCATGAAAACGGAACTGGGGCAACTTGAAGGCGTGGGGCAACGGCACAAAGTCTCAGATCGAGATTCGGAAATCATTCGGTTGGTCGTGCAAGAGTTCGAGCCGAACCGGGTCAAGAGTGCCGCGGGCGGCCGATTGCAAGTGTCGACGAGCAATCGGAGTGCGAATTGAGGTGGGTTGTGTTTACCGAAGCGACTAGGTCGCCTAAATATGTCTAAGAGTAATGGTTTCAAGTTGATGCATATAATTGACATATGTTGCAAGTATAGAAATGCATGTTAAAGAACATAGTGTTATATGCTAAGAGAATGCATGAGTTAAATGCTAGATAAATGCATGAACTAGAGTCTAGTTGCAAATACGTGAGATGCATGCTAAGTTGATATATGAACTAGATGCTAAATGAAATGTATGAATAAATGCATGCTTAGCATAATGAGTACATGCTAAATATAATTATGTGCATGTAAATGGAATGGTTAACATAAGAATGTTAAGTATATGAATGCCAAGTATAAGAATGCTAAGTAAGAGAATGCTAAGTAAGAATGTGAGTCATGAACTAATACACATATAGATCGAGTGGCATCCAACTTAGTGTTAATAAACATAGGTTATAGTAAACCTAGAGACAATGGACCTAGGAGTGTGGCATCAAACCTAGTGTAAAGAACATAGGTTGTAGTGAACCTAGAGTCATATGGATCTAGGTAAAGAACAGTGAACCTAGTGTCGAGGACATAGGTTGGATAAAGATGATAGTGGGCCTAGTGTTAATAAACATAGGTCGAGTTCGAATGACGTGGAACCTAGAGTTAGAAACCTAGGTTATGTGACAAAGAATAAACCCTAGTGTCAAGTAGACCTAGGAGGTAAAAACAATGGACCTAGAGGGTCGTCTCTTGATGGCCTAGCTAACCCTCAAGCTAAGTGGAACGGATTCATGGAATCCCGTGATATGTGCACCACTGAGGGTGCCGGGCGTGTGCGACGATTTCGCCGTCCAGGGCTATACCACTGACGTGGCGTTGTGCGACGATTTCGCCGCCGGGTGGGTGAGCCGAAATGAGTTCGATACCGGTTAAGCCGGGTGAGGATCAGACCGCCATGAGTGCGACACCATGAGTTTGGAAACCATTCTTTGGGTAAGTACGATACGTGCGCCGCCGGTGGTGAAGTGACTCGATCTATTGTTGGGTGTGATGCGATAGTTCGCCGCGGATGGTAAGGTCACGACTTTAGTCCACGGCCAGGTAAGTACGCCGTGTTCGCCACCGAATGGCTATGTCGGGTGACTCGAGCCGTTCCGGAGTTGGGACACCACCGAGGGTGACGAGCGTGTGCGACGATTTCGCCGCTCCGAGGTGAGTCACAGAGGCGGCAGTGATTGACAGTGAGTTGTGAGACGTCCAACACCTCGGGCTAGACAGCAGGCGGATTATCCGCATTTGATTGACTCAAGACCGAGTCGGGTGGCATAGTGAGCTAAGGTAGAGTGGACCTTAGAAGTATTTGTTAAATAGCATATGTGCCAAGAGTAAAGAGTAAGAATATAAATAGCTAACTTAATCAATAGCTAAGTAAGGATGGAAAAGCTAAAGTAAAGAATAGCAATAAAGTAAAGAAGAGCTAAGAGCTAAGTAATGATTTGCATATTGCATATTGCGAGGCAGGTTTTTATGTTAGTTGCAAATTATATATCTATATATGTTTTTGGACTAACATATCTGCAGTGCCTCCTTGGACCTATTGGTCGAGCTTTTCTCTTGAGTGACCGTACCCACGAGAACTATGGACAATAGTTCTCACCCCCGTGTTGTGGTTTTGGGGGTACAGTACACACGTGAGCGGCGCGTGAGGCGAAAGGGCGTAGCTCAGTAGATAGCGCCCTACCAGGAGACCAGAGATAGAAGTACCCCAGTTGACAGAGCTTAGGGGTATAGCAAGGGAGAACAAGTTGTAATCAAATTTGTAATAACTAGATTGTATTAGGAAGTTTAAAGTTTAAAGTTAATGTAAAATTCTAAATTGAGACGAATGGTTGTAATAGCAAGTAGCTGTTTTATGTTTATGATACTTCCTTATGCAATCTGATTGTAATATCTGTTCCTGTTTGGAACCTTCTTGTAATTGTATTGATTGCGACGCCTTGAACGTACAGGGAAAACTCTGTCCGTTCGGCGGTCTGTCGGCGCGCCCGAATCCGACCGAATTGGCGGGCTCGGGGCGTGACACTATTGGCATGTTACAAACTCTCCTTATTTAGACCCCGATGTCCTCGTCGGATCCAAACCAAATCACGGATGCAGACCAAATTACTAGGCGATGTGAGATTTTAGAGGTGGCTCCAACCAAATCCGTTGGTATAGCACTTTGTCTCGCATAACACTTAGCTCTCACACTTTCAGCTGATATTCGGCTTTGATACCAATTGTAACGACTCGACCCGCCAGCAATAATAACTCGTTGGGCCCAAACCACTGGCTCAAAATGCTTTAGCCCGATTATTATTACTAACGCGTATGCCTCATATATTCCAATCAGAATTATTTTCCTACATGTTTAGACCCTGACGTCCTCGTCAGTTCCAAACCAGATCACAAATGCATAACAGAATTATCAGACGATGTGAGATTTTAGAGATGGCTTCTACGGGTTCCCTTTAACTTAATCCGGGATTTCGTTAAAATCAACTGCTTTATTTGCTATTAATCATCCTCCTTCAGTCAAAAAATAATTAGAGCTATGAAATTTGATTGAATCATCATTAATTCAACAAAATATCAGTTGGATTGACTTAAACATAATTCAAAATAAATAAGTAAATAAATAAAAGATAAAACTTTAGGGTTTTATTTCTAAATCCATTAATTGTTGCTTAGGGAGTATAATTGGTACGTAGCTCGCTCCTTAACAAAATGAGTTGCCCACAATCCCATAATGCACCTGCAACTAATTGTTATTTTTTATCTCAGTTGTCTCTTGAAGAATTAATGAAAAGATATTGAGCTTTTACTTGTGGTAATTAATAGAGATTATGAAATTGAGGTTAAAAAAAAGTATTGCAGTGATATTCTAAATCATCTTAACATGTGTCGATCGTCAAATTGAATGCCAAACATTCAATAATATAATCTCTATTATAAAACAACAATATCCTAAATTGTATGATAGTTAAGCGTAACGCTTTTAATCACAAGATGGCAAAATGAAATAGGCTAAACCACATAATAATTAAGTACAATTTTTTAACTACGTACAGAATGATAAAGTGTAAATAAGATGAACGGCTGGGCAAATTAATTTTTACCCCAAAAAAAAGAACTTCTGGAAATTTTGCTTAGCCTCTTTTCCGTAAAGCCTCCTTTGATCTGGGGTAGTGTATATTTTATAATAATAATGTGAAGAATCTCAAAAAAAAAAGTGGTGGGTAAAAAATCACAATATCTATACCTCTATGTACAGCTGTCAAGTTTCGCGAGATGCAGAAGCGTCTTGCACACAAGCAAAGGGTGCATCGCTTTTGTCACGCCCCGGGTAGCACATTCACCGGGCTCGCCGACAAATCCGCCGTATACAAAAGAATTTCTCCTGTATACGAAGCGTAGCTGTACCTGTAAAAACATACAATGCTACGAACAGTAGCATAGAGCTGAATTAAACTATAAACACGCAGGTAGGAAAAACCAACTTTATATACATACAATCCCAGAAACAAAAGAACACCACTCGCTCCAGCGAGTTCGACTGTATGTACAAAAGTGTCCAACTAAAAACTATCACTACCTGCAGAGGGAGTCCTCTAGCTCAGCACTCGACGGGGAAGGGCTCTAACTCGCAACGCTCTTGCCTCGATCCAACTCGGGAGGAGCAGCAGCCGCAACAGAAGTCCCTGCAACAAAGGTGGAAGAAAGAGGGCGTAAGAACTACTATAAAAACAAGTAGTTCTCAGTGGGTACCGCCCTAAACACATCGGTCCACCCACTAAGTCTACAGGGTAAGCAAGAAGGTAGAAGAAGCCAGAACACTCAACAGCTAAGCACTACTATACTATCTTGCCCTAAACCACCCTCTGTAGAACAAGTAAAAGCCGACCCAATCTGACGAGAGACTGTGAAAGCACCCGTCCTGCCTAGCGAGGACACCGTGGCCCAAGGGCATCTGGCGGAGAATACTCTCTCGAGACGGGGACTACTCTCCGTCTCGCCTAATAAGGTTACACCATATCTCAAGGACAACCGGCGGAGCAAGCTCTCTAGACGGTGAACACACACGTCTCGCTCAACTAGGCTCTACTCAAGTCACAACCTCACAGAAAGTAGAACAAAGGTCACTGACTGTCTCACTCGGGCTGCCCAACCGGACCTACCCTGCCTGTATCTAGCCACGCCGTACACCGCCTTTAAGGTGTCGGCTCAAGAACTGTCTCAAACTGGAACTGCGAATCAACATCGCACTGCGAATCAACATCGCACTGAAACCTCATTCCGGAATGGCATTCGCTGGGCGCGACCCACGCGAGTATACAAGTATCTCTGTCACTTTCATTGTAGCTCTCACGAGGCAAAAGTAAAGTAAACTGGGTCCAAGAACTCACACACCACGTGCCCCTTGGCACAAACTGTAACCACACAGTACACTGGGTCCACCGTCAAACCCCCGACGGTGCCCGACAACCAGCACGACTAGACTCTGCTGAAAAGTAAGCTCGGCATCCCCAGCGCGAGCGTAAGAGCAAACTACACTACCCTGGTATTCATCGCACTCCCCCGGCGATGATACGGCACACAACGACTCCTAGAGCTAAATCCGATAGGGTAGGCTAATGACGATCCATAACGTGGTTTTCTCCTAAGTCAAGTCCATAGTCCAACATGTATAATTTAAAAGTGTACTAAACATGCTTCCAAAATTCAGATTTAACTTACTACTAATCATGAATTTGAGCGATCACAATTTAGTCAAAAACTGGAACTTATACATGTTGACTACTTGAATTAGGTATGATCCGATGAAAACCCACCTCGATAGCAATCTCCTGGCAGCGAAGGAAGTGGCCCGCGTCAAGGTGATCCTTCGCTGGTCCGGCAAAGTCCGAAGTCTCCCGCTGCGAAGAGGCAAAAGCACGATTTCACGAATTCTGTCCGGAAAACAGCGGCTGAGAAAAGCTTAATTCCAAATAAGCTAACCTTCTCCAATTTCGGCAACTGAGGGCTCAAAAGCTTCGTCTCGAAGTCAGGAATCCAACGCCGCAAGTTTCGATGCGATCCGACCTCCCTGCGCGGAGAACTAGCCAAAGAGCCGGCGGTCGACGCTGGAAAACAGCAAATCTGCACCTCAGAAACTGCTCGCAAAACAGCGGCTCGGTAAAGATGGGTTCCGACAGAGCAAACCTTGTCCAAATCCGACAAGTAAGGTGTCGTTGGAATCGTCTTGAAGTCGCGGATCCAACGCCCCAAGTTTCGTCGCGTTTTGACTCTCCTACACAGAGATATAGTGAAAACGCCGCGGGTCGACGCGGCTGTAAGCAGCAGTGGTAGTGCAGTCCGAAAATGGTAGAAGTTTAAAACCGTAAAAGTGAACTCGAGGTGCCACTCACCTCGAAAATCCTCCCTGCGGCAACACCCTGTCGAGGAAGGCGAAGAACGGCTGTCGCACGGCCTCCTCACAGCGTCACGTCGTCGGAAATACCCTCGGTCGGCTCCGCGGCGCGTCGTCGGCGAGCTCGAATCCACCTTGAGCAAAGGGACGGCCGGCGGCGGCGACGGCGAGGAAAGGAGAGGAGGAAGATGGACTCCTCCCTCTCTCCTCTCTGCCCTATAAGGCAAGGGGAGGGGTGAGGTGATGTGACAAGGGCCAAAAAAGTCAAACTGCACCATCCCTGCCATGCTGTACCGGTACAAATCCCCTCTGTACCGGTACAGACAGGCAACCCGAGAGCTCCCAGCGCAGGGCTATACCGGTATGGCCCTGGTGGCTATACCGGTATAGCAACCGTTGCTATACCGGTATAGCAACCGACTTGTACCGGTACAGCTCACAGAAAACCTGCGATTTGCAGATTTTCGTGACACGCGCTGCTCTCGCGTTCCCACGGGGCCCGTTTAGCGTCTGTTTGGCGCTAACGCGGCCAAGGCTTGTCCCGACACTCTCCAGAGCTGTCAGCCAGCCTCAGGTGCAATTTTCCAGGTCTCTACAGCTTTACCAGGCACAAAGCCAAGAACGAGATCGAGGAGCGTCCCGTGGCTTGGCGGCATGCCTGTACGTGTCGCAGAGGATAGTCACACTCGATTGTTCGGGCTCAACGACAGATTTCTCCCCACAACGAGCTAGCTAGTGTTCATGCTCGGAGGGGTAAAGTACTAGGAGTTGGTGCGGACACGAAAGTGTATTGCTGTAGCAAGGCTCGAACCCGCGCAAGCGCAAAGGAATGGCAGATTGCAGTAGCAAGGCTCGAACCCGCACGAGCATGAAGGCATGGCGGACTGCAAGAAAAGCTACACGAACAAAAATCGGCTTGGCGCGAGGCGAGAGCATCTGTACGTAGGTAGGAGAGAATGTCAGAGACTTAAAAATAATTTTAAGCCCGGCTCAAGTCTCTAGCCCTACTTAGTTGAAACAGGCTGTTAATGAGGCACGTTTTGTAGGAGATGAAGCTAGGGTCATGCATATGCTGCCATCAAAATCTCCAAAACTTCCAACATAAATCCAAATGTCATGGTTAATTATGTAGATGGTAGTGGCTTTCTTAAATAATTTAAAGCTTGCTAATAAACTTTGCTACAGCAATTAAGTGGAAGGAAAAACACTTTCATTCAAAAAAACTTGATTCCAAAAAGCTTACAATCAAAAGATTTAAATAGAAGAAGAAACTTGAGGATTAAGAAAACCTAACTCAACACATGTTCTCCACTACATCCACTACACATGTGCTCCTAGAAACTAGCTACCATGAACTCCATAACATTACCCACAAATTAAGCCACTAATCCACTATTATTTCCATGATCTTAGCCCACTACTTGCACCCACTACTTGCACAATAGTAGGGCCACTAACATCATATGATTTGCATCATTTTCCAACACTCCCCCTTGATGCAAATTCAGTAACGCCGAGGTCTCTTCTGAACTTCAAAAATTTGTTATGAGATAGAGCTTTCGTCAATCCATCAGCAACTTGTTCATTGGTGGAACAATTCTTCATGTCGATTAGCCTATTATTGACAAGATCCCGGATGAAGTGATGACGCACTTCGATGTGTTTCGTGCGTCCGTGAAAGACCGGATTCTTCGTCATTGCAATGGTAGAACGATTGTCACAATATATCTCCGTCGGATATTCTTGTGCTTGATATAGATCCTCCAAAATTCTTCGCATCCACACAGCTTGACATGCGGCCAATGTTGCTGCTATATATTCGACGAGGAGGATAAAGCGGTAGTAGCTTGCTTCTTCGATGCCCACGTGACCGCTCCAGATCCAAAATTGAAGATCCATCCGCTTGTGCTTTTTCTGTCATCTTGAGAACCTGCCCAATCACTATCACTAAAACCAACCAATTTGAAATTAGTAACCGGATGGTACCAAATGCCAAAATTAGTAGTATCCCGAATGTAGCGTAGAATTCGTTTTGCGGCTCCAAGATGATGCTTTGTAGGATCATGCATAAATCTGGATATTAAGCTGACAGAAAACATAATATCAGGACGTGAATGTGTCAAATACATTAAACCTCCAACTATACTTCTGAAAATCCCTGCATCAACTTTTCCGGTTCCATCATTTTTTGTCAATTTTTCATTTTGATTCATAGGAGTTGCACATCCCTTGCAGTTCTGTAACTTAAATTTCTTGAGCAAATCCACAGCATACTTTTCTTGGGTCAAAAAGATACCATTATCAGTTTGCATAACTTGAAGTCCAAGAAAATAATGTAAAAGTCCCAAATCCGACATATCAAATTCATGCATCATAATATTCTTGAAATCACAAATAAGAAGATCTGATGAACCGGTATAGATTATGTCATCGACATAAACACAGATAATGATAATATCTTTACCTTTCACCTTCACATATAAAGTTGGTTCATTCTCACTTCTATGAAAATCGTGCTGTCGGAGATGGATATCAAGGCGGCTATACCACGCTCTAGGGGCTTGCTTCAGGCCATAAAGAGCTTTCCTGAGCTTGTAGATTTTCTCCTCTTTTCCTTTAACAACAAAACCTTGTGGTTGCTCTACATAAACATCTTCATCCAAATTTCCATTAAGAAAAGCCGACTTAACATCGAATTGATAAACAAGCCATTTCATTTGAGCAGCTAAAGCTAAAATAATTCGAATAGTTTCCAAACGAGCAACAGGTGAAAAAGTTTCAAGAAAATCGATACCGGATTTTTGAGCATATCCTTTCGCCACAAGCCGTGCTTTGTATTTTTTAATTTTTCCGTCGGCATCATACTTCACCCGATAAACCCATTTTACACCAATTGCTTCTTTCTCTTTTGGCATGTCAACAAGCTCCCAAGTTTGGTTCTTTTCAATAGCTGCTATCTCTTCATGCATTGCGTTCTTCCATTCTTCTTTTTCACAAGCTTCTTCGAAACATACGGGCTCTGCAGCCATAAGAACAAAGTTGCAAGTTTCATAAATTTCTTTCAAGGTTTTTACCTTTAGAGGAGGGGTTTCTGAATCCGACAATGATGAAGTCATATTTTCTCTCCTTTGGCTTTTTGGGGTGGCTTGTAAAGCTTCTGATTCTTCATTTTGAAGTGCGAGCGACTTTCTTTCCTCAATTGCCAATGGCACCTGTGAACTTTCATTCCAATCCCAAAAACTATCTTCATCAAAAATCACATCTCGACTTATAAGAAGTTTCCTTGTTATCGGATTGTATAGTCGATAGCCTTTTGATTCATTACTATAGCCAACAAAGATACATTTTTCACTTTTCTCATCCAATTTTTTACGATTTTTGGTGTGAACAAATGCATAGGCTATAGAGCCAAAAATTTTAAAATGGCTCACCTCGGGCTTTCTTCCACACCAAGCTTCAAAAGGTGTCATATTTCGTACCGCTTTAGTTGGAGATCGATTTAGGAGGAACAGAGGTTGCTACAGCTTCCGCCCAAAAATCATTCAGTAGCTTCTTCTCTTTAAGCATACTACGAGCCATTTCCACTATTGTTCGATTTTTGCGCTCCGCAACTCCATTTTGCTCCGGTGTATACTTCACTGCTAGTTGCCTGAAAATGCTATTTTCTTTGCAAAAAGAAAAGAAGTTAATTGATAGAAACTCTCCACCTCGATCCGTTCGAAGAGTTTTGATGGAATGCCCACTCTGGTTCTCAACTTGCGCTTTAAACTCTCAAAATTTGTCAAGTGCTTCTGATTTCTGTGATATGAAGTATACCCAACTCATCCTGGTAAAATCATCAATGAACAGCAAAAAGTACTTACTTCTGTTAAAAGACGGAGTCTGCATTGGACCACAAATATCGGCATGTATCAACTGTAGAGGTCTAGAAGCTCTCCAAGATTTTCCAATGGGAAACGAAATCCGATGTTGCTTTCCATAAACACATCCTTCACAAACTTCATTCATACAATCTATTCCAGGTAAGCCACATACCATTTTCTTATGACATAATAACTTTAATCCATTAAAGTGTAAATGACCATAACGCAAATGCCAAAGCCATGATTCATTTTTAGTGTTAGCAACCAATGCGTGCTCATCAATACATGAAATGTCAAGTATAAACATCTTGTTTTCAGCCATAGAAACTTTAATCAAGGGTATTTGAGATCTTTCATGGCTAATCTCACAAAAGTTGTCGTAAAATTTAACGTTATATCCTCTTTCAATCAATTGTCCAACACTTAATAAATTGTGAGCCAAGGAAGGTACGTAATAAACATCATTGATAAACTTTTCCATACCTGACTTAGTTTTTATAGCAACTGTCCCTTTTCCTTCAATTTGTAGAACCTTATCATCTCCAAGACGAACTTGCAACTTTACGGATTCATCAATGTGATGAAAAAGGTTTTTAAATCCTGACATATGGTTGCTACAGCCACTATCCAAAATCCATAAATCAGTACTACTAGCATTAGAATTCAGACATGTAAGAAATAGTTTACCTTCCTCTTCATTCTTTCTCGCATAATTGGCTTGTTGTTTTGCTTTAGCCCAGCAATAAGCTTCTATATGACCATATTTCTTGCAGAAATGACATTGCTTACTCTTATAACCTTGGCTTTGGTTGCTTTTCTCATTATCATCTTGTCGGTAGTTTGTGTCAAATCTTTCTCTACCATAGCTTCTGCCTCTTCCACGACCGCGAAAACCACCTCTTCCACGGCCTCTTCCTGCATACTTTTGGTCACCTTTTGACTTCGAATTTTCAACCCTTGATTCAACTGCATTTTCTGCACTTTTCTCGACAGATTTGTTTAGTCATTGTTCATGAGCTAAAAGAGAACCCATTAATTCATTAAATGAATAATTTGACAAATCTTTTGATTCCTCTATAGCAGCGACAATATGATCAAATTTAGGAGGAAGACTTCTCAAGACTTTTGCAACCACCTTCTTCTCGGAAACATCATCACCAAGACTTCTCATTTGATTAATAATGATAGCAATTCGAGAAAAGTATTCTTGCATACCTTCGGCATTTTTCATGTAGAGATTTTCAAATTCCTTTTGGAGAGTTTGTAGCCTCACTGTTCGAACACGATCATTTCCTTGGTATTCTTGCTTTAAAATAGTCCAAGCTTCATTTTATTTGGTGGCATTTGCAATTCGAGGAAAAATGCTGTCCTGCAGTGCTTGCTGCAATGCAAGCAATGCCTTGGCATCCTTTTTGCGAAGCTCCTTTTGATCTGCTGTCTTATCTGCACCTTTTGAACTTTACATGTTTGCATAACCATGCTCAACTAGATCCCGAGATCTTGTGAAATAAAAAAGGTTCGCATTTTGATACTCCAAAATTCATAATTTTCTCCATTGAAAATTGGAATCAAGGATTGAGAGAGATTAAGTGCACTTGAGTTACTCATGATGAAAACAAGTGTAATGAAAGTATACCTCTCTCTTTGTACCTTCCAACTTACTAGATTTGTGAGCCTTCTAAGCTTCTTCTTGCTTGAGAGAATACCACAACGCCCGACCTTGATCACAACCGGCTCGATACCAAATGTAGATGGTAGTGGCTTTCTTAAATAATTTAAAGCTTGCTAATAAACTTTGCTACGGCAATTAAGTGGAAGGAAAAACACTTTCATTCAAAAAAACTTGATTCCAAAAAGCTTACAATCAAAAGATTTAAATAGAAGAAGAAACTTGAGGATTAAGAAAACCTAACTCAACACATGTTCTCCACTACATCCACTACACATGTGCTCCTAGAAACTAGCTACCATGAACTCCATAACATTACCCACAAATTAAGCCACTAATCCACTATTATTTCCATGATCTTAGCCCACTACTTGCACCCACTACTTGCACAATAGTAGGGCCACTAACATCATATGATTTGCATCATTTTCCAACAAATTAACCCTTGCGTTCACCGTACATTAATATGGAAAATTTTCAAGTGTTAGTGGGTGCCTTTAATATAGGCTTATTGGGTAAGTTATTGGGGGCTAGGTTCAATGTACCATGTTGCTTATAGAAAGATGGGTTGGCTAAGGCCAAAGGAGTAGAGAGAGTGTTTCTATAATTTATATTTTTAAATAGTGGAGTACTTAGCTTTTGCAAAACTTATGTCCATCTCTCTCGTTTTTTCTTTTTTATACTTAGTCTTTGAAAGAACGGAGGTTCAGACTAACAAAATTGAGGTGCTTGCCCACCTTCGAACATAAAGGCGCGCGCCGTACGGATGGCGAGTAAAATCACTAAGTTCGTGACAGCTAGTGAAACGACCCAGCCCACTAGCAACAATAATTTGTTGGGTCCAACCACCGGCCCAAAATGCTTAAGTCCAGTTATTAGTACTAGTGTCTAAGTCTCTTATAAAGAGAATGACAACCCTATTCCCATCCGATGTGGGACTATTGGGGTGTCACAAACTCCCCCCGTTAAGGCCCTGACGTCCTCGTCAGTCCAATCACACACACAGCCCACGATCACCAGCGATGTGAGATTCGTCTCGCTAGCCCGTCATCCGCACTCGGCCCGAGACTCGCCACACATGTCCTGATGGTGAACCGGCTTTGATACCAAATGAAACGACCCAGCCCACTAGCAATAATAACTCGTTGGGTCCAACCACCGGCCCAAAATGCTTAAGCCCAGTTATTATTACTAGTGTCTAAGTCTTTTATAAATCCAATGACAACCCTATTCCCATCCGATGTGGGACTATTGGGGTGTCACAGCTAGTATATGTGCAAAAGAATCTTCTTCTATGATACAACAAAAACACAAACAGAAACGAAAATGACGAACACAAAATAGACAAACTACAAGCAGAAAATAAAATAACACACA
Organism: Aechmea fasciata; assembly: GCA_025177825.1. Classification (NCBI taxonomy): domain Eukaryota; kingdom Viridiplantae; phylum Streptophyta; class Magnoliopsida; order Poales; family Bromeliaceae; genus Aechmea; species Aechmea fasciata. The sequence continues at coordinate 10,340,915 of CM045928.1, read as the reverse complement.
AATTTACGTGAAAATTCTTTGCAAGGAAAAATTACGGACGAGGAATGAGAGCTTCACTATCGAACGAAAAAGAAAATATAAAGTTCAGCGTACAATCAATCTGTCGCATCTAGAGCAAAATGAAGAAACAAATTCTTAAGGGGTTTCAAATCCGATCTGATCCGTACCGCAAGGGGCGGAGCTTCAAAACTGTCGACGAATCGGAGTCTCAAATCTGAAGTCGATTACTAATTTCGAGTCACATCTAACATTCTTTATTATGTTGTAAATCTTTATTTCGGTTTTTGTCCCTTCTTTTCTGCAGCCACCTTAAGCAAAAGCAATCCCGCGCGCCGCCCTCTTTTTGTTCTTTTTATTATTATTATTTTTGGATATGAAGTTTTTTTCTCCATTGCATTTCCTCCCACTCTCCCAAGAAGCATCCTCTCTCTCTCTCTCCACTCCAAATATTTAATCAATTGCCTAAGTAGTGGGTGAAGAATAAATATTAAAAAAAACATTGAGAATCCCTCTCTTTCTCTTTAGCTTCCAACATTTCTAGCTTTCAAATTATTCAACCAACCATCCACTCAATTCTAAAGGACTACTATATCCTAACCATACACTATAACAGAATTAGGTTATAGCGACACATGTTTAGAACATTTTTGTGTAAGTGTCCCATTAATATCAAAACTTTTTTAAAAAATCTACTAATGCCTAAATAAAAAAGCCCAATTCAACCAAAAATAAAATGTTACTCTACTCAACCCATCTCATCCAGCCATTCAGCCCGATTACAAACAGAAAATAAATAAAAAAATATAAAAAAATTGATTACCATCTCCCCTTCTCCCTTTACTCAATCCATCGAAATCCTAGATGAAGAGCTTCCTCTCCTCATTCTCTCGCCACCGCACCCAAAGAGGTAGAGTTCCCGATTTGCTAAATACTTAAATAAGTATTAGTAAATTAGCAAGACTCTTTTGGGCTTATCGATACTTTTTAACCGTCACTATATACCTAACGATCCTACATATAGCAACACTTTTTAAAAGTGTAGGTAATTTAAAATGCACTTTTTTTAACATATACCGATATTTAAAAGTGTAGCTTCAGACCTTTTTTGTTGTAGTGATATATTCCTTCATCCAAGAGCCAAAACCCTAATAGCAGTAAGCGCTTGGTATTATCGATAATATAGTAGCATAATTCCTTTTTTTTTTTCCTTTATTAGAAAAATATGTATAGAATTTATTTCAGCTATCATTCATTTTGTTATGACTATCTAATCTTAAAATATTTTATTTTTTCTAGCTATTTTTTTTTTCATTGAGCCAATTAATGATTTTTTAACTTCAAAATTTGATTGTGTTGCTTATCTTCACAAGTTTAATTAATATATATTTTGATGTTGCAAATTTTAAATAATTCTCAGAATTTTTTAATTAGCCAAATGACCTTTTCAAAAATTTATTTGGTCAACTAATTTTCTTCTCGCCAACTTAGTACTATGTTGGACCAAAAAAAGAAAAACGATGAATTGTTCACTATCTTTCGAAAGTGATAAACTATTTCTTGTTTTCAGATTGTTTTCATTGCTTATAAATTTATTTTTGTATGGTTGTGGGGATTTATGTAGATTATGAAAAAAAAACTTTGATTATTCGGATTGCATGGATGGTTTTTAAGATTATTTGGATTATTAATGTAGAGACCTAGAAAATTGCACCTTAGGCTTGCTGACAGCTCTGGAGAGTGTCAGGACAAGCCTGGGTCGCGTTAGCGCCAAACAGACGCCAAACGGGCCCCGTGGGAACGCGAGAGCAGCGTGTGTCACGAAAATCGGCAAATAGCAGATTTTTTTGTGAGCTGTACCGGTACAAATTGGTTGCTATACCGGTACAAAATGGTTGCTATACCGGTATAGACACCAGGATTATACCGGTATAGCCCTGCGCAGGGAGCTCTCGGGTTGCCTGTCTGTACCGGTACAGAGGGGATTTTGTACCGGTACAGCATGGCAGGGATGGTGCAGTTTGACTTTTCGGACACTTGTCACATCACCCCTCACCCCCCCTTTATCTCGCAGCAGAGAAGAGAGAGAGGAGATCATCTCCTCCTCTCCTTCTTCTTCTCCTTCCTTCCGTCGTCGTCGCCGTCTCCCTAAGCTCAAGGGTGGAACCGAGCTTGCCGACGACGCGCCGCGGAGAGGATCGAGCGAGTTTTCGACGACGAGACGCTGCGAGGGAGCCTATCGTGCGTGCGGGATCACCGACCTCGACTCAGCGACGGTTCTAGGGCTTGTTTCGAGGTGAGTAGCCCATCAAGTTTCCCTCCGTTGCATCTATTTCCATGATTTTCGAGCTACTGCTGGCAGCAGCGTCGACCCGCGGAGTTTTCACTGTATCTCTGTGTAGGAGAGTCGAAACGCGGCGAAACTTGGGGCGTTGGATCCGCGACTTCCAGACGATTCCAACGACACCTTGCTTGCTGGATTTGGACGAGGTTTGCTCAGTCGGGACCCATCTTTACTGAGCCGCTGTTTGCGAGCAATTTCTGAAAAGCTGAACTGCAGGATTCCGGCGTCGACCGTCGGCTCTTTGGCCAGTTCTCCGCGCAGGGAAGTCGGATCGCGTCGAAACTTGCGGCGTTGGATTCTAGACTGCGAGACGAAGATTTCGAGGCCTGAATCGCTGATTTTGGATAAGGTTAGCTTGGTTAACTTTAAGCTTCACTCAGCCGCTGTTTTCCGGCAGATTTTGTGAAATCGGTGTGACGTTGAGTTACTTCATCGCAGCGGGAGACTTTGGACCTCGGCGGACCAGCGGGGGAACACTTGGGCGCGGGCCACTTCCTTCGCTGCCAGGAGATTACTATCGAGGTGGGTTTACATCGGATTACTCCTAAGATTAAATAGTCAACATGTTTAATCTTCGGTTCGATTAGTAAGCGATAACTGGAAGGCATGGATTTATTTGTTGGAATATCTGAATCTTGGAGCATGCTTAGTGAGCAATAGTTTATACATGTTGGACTTGGATTTGACTTAGGAGAAAACCTCGTTTTGGATCGTCATTAGCCTACACTACCAGATTTAGCTCTAGGAGCCGTTTGTGCCGTATCATCGCCGGGGGAGTGCGATGGATACCCGGGGTAGTGTAGTTTGCTTTTACGCTCGCGCTGGGGATGCCGAGCCTACTTTTCAGCAGAGTCTTGTCGTGCCGGTTGTCGGGCACCGTCGGGGGTTTGACGGGGGACCCATTGTACTGTGTGGTTACAGTTTGTGCCAAGGGGCACGTGGTGTGTTAGTTCTTGGACCCAGTGTACTTGACTATGCCTGTGAGAGCCAGATTGAGCTCGACAGAGATACGCTTGCATACTCGGTTGGTTCGCGCCCACGAGTGCCGCTCCGGAGTCAGGCTTAGTGCTTTTGCGTTGGTGTCGCTGCGCCCTCGTTGTGGGTTGCTCTCCGCTAGCTACCCCTGGGGTAGTTGTAGTGTTGCCTCGACAGGCGGGACGGGTGCTTTCACAGTCCCTCGTAAGATTGGGTCCGCTTTTACTTGTTCTACGAGAGAGTTGTTGAGGGCGGATAGTACTATAGTACTTAGCCGTTGAGTGTTCCGCTTCTTTTACTTTCTTGCTTACCCCGTAGACTTAGTGGGTGGACCGATGTGTTTAGGGCGGTACCCACTGAGGACTACTTGTTTTTATAGTAGTTCTCACGCCCTCTTTCTTCCACTGTTGTTGCAGGGACTCTCGTTGCGCCGCCTCGTCCGAGTCGGACCGCGGGAAGGGCGTGGCGAGCTAGGGCCTACCCTTCGAGTTCTGTGCTAGAGGACTCCCTCTGCAGGTAGTTGTAGTTTTTGGTTTGGACGCTTTTGTACATACAGTTGAACTCGCTGGAGCGAGTAGTGTTACTTTTGTATCTGTGATTGTATGTATATAAAGTTGTCGTTTTCCTACCTGTTTGTTTATAGTTTACTTCAGCTCTATGCTACTGTTTGTAGCATTGTATGTTATACAGGTACAGCGACGCTTCGTATACAGAAGAAATTCTTTTGTATACGGCGGATTTGTCGGCGAGCCCGGTGGATATGCAACCCGGGGCGTGACAATTAACCTTGTATGTAATTTGTTAGAATTTTTATGTAATTATTAGAATTATATATAAAAAAAAGAAATGATGAATCATCGTTTATCGCTTTCTTTCTCAAGAAAATGATGATAAATGATTCACTATCTTTTAAATTTTATTACGAAGGCTTAACGATTTATCGTGCTCTAATTGTTCTTCAACCCTGGCATTGAGTTGAACGAAACAGGATTATTTGACTAAATAAAATTTTGACAAAATTATTTAACAAATTATAATTTTTTAAAAGATTTATTTGATAAAAAAAGTCCACTATATAAGAAGCCACTTTAGACAATGCTGGCTACTCCACCAATAGCAGTAACTAATTTTGGTGGTGGATTTTGTTGTCAGATATATGAGCCATATTAATTTCATTGCTTTCCCATGCATGCAAAAAAGTCTCCAAATTAAATTGCATTATTTGAATATTTGTTTGGCTCCTTTCTACATCTTGTGGAATACTTGGTGCAGTGACTCTAATAAAGCATCTACCAAAAGCAATCCCACTATCTTCTTCTTTTTCTTTCTTTCTTTTTCTTTCGATTTTTGTTCATTTTGAAGTCTTTTTCCTGTTGCATTTCCTCCCCTCTTCCAAGAAGCATTCAAGAACTTACTCCATCAAGAACTAACACTTTGTTAAGCACCCTATTGTTTTTAAAATATTATTTGATTTTCGCTTCATCGTAAGGACGGACCTGTTGTTAACTAAAATAGCAAGGCAACGCTGACCGTCACTACATACCATCTGGTAAAGAGCTCGATAGTTAATACACGAGCTCTGTCCCTACACGTAGACGATTCGTGTGAGTCATGTAAGTCCCTCTGTGTCCTTTGTTTTTTTTTTTTTATTATTTTACTATTTCAAGACTCGTGTTCAGCCGTACCATGTTCATGTAGCCTGCAAAATTTATTACTTTCATAATTTAGGAATAATAATATTTTATTTTGCTCAAGACTCGCATTCGACCGACTGTCTCTAGAGCAAGTGTGACAAAGGGCTTGATGATTGGTACTTGAGATTAATTCAAGTTCGAATCCTAATTGATTTATATTTTTAAATTTAAGTTTATTTCTAAAAAGTAATAAACGAAACGGGTAGTGTGCTCTCTATGTTCATGTAATCTGGACCTTTTGATTTTCAAAATTTATCACTTTCATAATTTAGGAATAATAATATTTTACTTTGCTACTTATGTAATAATCGTGGGAGTCGAGTTTATTTTTATTTTAATAAATGCAGGCCAATTTCAGCGAATTTATTTTTCTTAGCTCTTGAGGATTCTAAATACTTGTTGGCATTTATTTGAAAGATAAAATGATCAGCTTGGTGCATTTTGGAGGATATTTAAAATTTCTTCCATAAAACCAAGTTTGTGACACTCTAATAGTCCACATCGAATGAAAATAATGTTGTCATTAAATTTATGAGAGATTTAGATACTAATAATAATAACTAGTCTTAAACATTTACAAAATACACTATCATATATATATATATATATATAAACCAAATATCTAATATCTAATAATAATTATCAACAAAGCTATTAGATTTTTATTGTAAATTATTAATTAACAAATATTATTTATAATTTATATAAAATGGAGACGATCGACTCGTGTGGGTCATGCTCATGCGAGTCCTCTCCGCCTCCCTTTTTTTATATTTTTTATTTTAACGCGTCTGTGCATAACATAACCTTTAACCTAGGTAAAATACTATATATGTATCACCATATGATTTACAAAATTTAGCACTTCAGTATAATTTACAGATAATAATAATTTAATATTCTATTTAATAGCAAATTTTATGGTAAAGCAATAAATAACACTTTTGGTTCTCAAATTATGAAGCGCGTGGCACTTTGATCGTCAAATTTAAATTTTTTGTAATTTCTTGCTCGAACTATATATAAAGTCCATGACATGCACTTTATTCCTCAAACTTCAATTAATTGTAATTTTTTGTTCGAACTATAAAGTATGTAATATTTTAGTCTTTGAACTTTCTGAATTGCGTATTTTTTGCTTGATGATGCAACAATAATTAAAATACTACATTAATTCGATACTAATAATTTGTCCATACTTGCTTAAAAATATAGATTGTGGGACGTAATTGCAATAATTCACCAAATTCAAGAATTAAAGTATCACGTCTTATAGGCCGAGCCAAAAATTACAACTAATTAAAGTTCGAGAACTAAAATATAATGTGCAGCATAGTTCGAGCCAAAAATTACATTAAATTAAAAATTGAGAACTAAACTACCGGACGCCTCATCGTTTGAGAACCAAAAGTGTAATTTACCTTAAAACAAAAGATAAAATTATACAACAACATAATAAAAATTTTCGAACACAGAATGACAAAGTAAAATTTTGTCAGACTTTTCGAACACATAATGCCGAAGAATAAATACTTCAGATTTTTCGAATACAGTATGATGAAGCATAAATACGTTGGGTCACAAGTTTTCATCCTATGTATAAAATTTCAGAATAATATCTAATGTATTTTTTAAAACTTCAAAATATCTTATATATTTACTTCCGGAGGATCAAAATACCCGTAATGATTTTAAATAATTTCTTCAGATGTCCTCATTTTTGCTGCAGTTTACTAATGAGATTTAATAATTTCAGAATAAATTTAAAATTTTTTATTATGAGTAAAAGGTAAATAATCAAAAGATTCCCTATAATTTAATACATCTATGGTCGACCACACTCAAGTGCTGATGGGAAAAGTTAAAAAGGAAAGATGTTTCTTGGTAGCTGCACTGTCCAGACCATTTGCTCCCAATAATATTTGTTTATAATACAACGTAGTTCATCCTCATCCTCTCACTCCTCAATCCCTATAAGACATGCATCTACTTCAAGAGCTTCTTAATCTGGCTGCAGCATTTTCTCTAATTAAACTTGAGATTGATTATCTTGGAGCAGCTCCCTCTTCAATCTAATCCGTTTCTGGATCTGTGGTTAGTTGTTCTTCTTCTTCTTCTTCTTCTTCTTCTTCATGTTCTTTTTAATTAATTTTTATTTTCTTTGCTATCTCAACTAGTTGATTCTGCAAAAGGGTGCATGCAAGGAGTATACTAGCTATATGTCTTTGTTGATTAATGTGTTGTTTGGATTCACTACTTGATCTTTGGAAACAAAATAACAAGAGATAATAATTAATTAAGGTAGAATAATTTGGCCTTATGTAGTATTTTTACTTTATTGTTGATGATTGAGCATCTAAATCGATGATCGATGCCATGAAAGATGATTAAGGATACTAGTCGAATGATGTCAAAAAGTTATTAAATTTAGTTTTCAAATACTTTTAATAGTGTAGATTAAGTTTCATCTTCCGATCGTTGATTTAAAACAGATCATTAAAAAATAATTTGGTACCACGGAGACGGAGGCCTCGTGCTACTATACCAACCTAGCTCCATATAATGGTATGGACAAATAGAATTCATTTCAAAAAATTGTATATATGCTGGAAATGTATAGTACGATTTTAAAGGAAAATTTAATTAGCATACAATTTTAAACTGAGTTAATAAAGTAATTTGAATAGTTTCTTGAAATTAAAAGATCATTTTCGATATTGATAACTTTTTAGAAATATCTATAAAATTAGCGGTGGACGGTCTGTACTCATGAAATTAACTCTTATCATTATAAGGTTATTAATTAGTATAAAAACATCTACAAGTAATTGCATATAATTAAGTCTAATACTTTATCAGTCACGTAATTTTTCCTGAAATTTCATTTACTTCATAAAATTTTTAGTTTTTTTTTTTTCCAATCAAGTTATCAAACTTTAACTTCTATTTCAATTGGATCACTGGTAAAAATTTATTTCACTTTTTAGATGAAATTTTACTTTGGTATAATTATTTGATAATAATTGAATAAGTAGCCAGATAATTTCTAACGGTTAACGTGACATTGTGACAATTGAATTAACTATTACTTAACTTTTAAGATCAAATTTTATTTCAGATTTTATATTTTTCTAATTTTTCATCCAAAATTTAAAAATTTGATAGTAAAAGAGCCAAAATACTATTAATAATATTCTAGCCCAATTCTCTCTCTCTCTCTCTCTTTCTCTCTACTTATGCTTCCAACTTTTTGACCCTTGGATCAAAAATTATATTGTTGGAATGATAGTGCTCCTAGGATTGAGTGGATATATAGGATAATAATATTAGTCCAAATGTTAGAAATAATCAAAAAACCTGATCCAAAGCCAAAAAGTCAGAAGCACCAAGTCTTTTATGCTTAACATATTATATATATACAAAAGTTGTTTTTTAATTCAATAGAGTATACGATAACTTTTTTCCAAATCTTATTCAATTTTCGGATTTTTGAGGCCAAAATAAATTGTTAAAACCTACTTTTTGAAATCTAATTCCCATTTGGAATCAAAATTTAAATTTAAAATTAAGATTCATATTTTTAATTTAAATTCAGAATTTAAAATCAAATTTAAAAATTCAATTTAAAAATTTAAATTTTCAATTTGAAATTTGAAATTTTAAATGTAAATTTTAAATTTAAAAATAAAGTTTTAGTTTTTAATTTCAAATCTCAAATTTTAAATTTTAAATTCTAAAATTAAAATTTAAACCTTAAATTTCAAATTTAAAATTTAGATTTTAATTTGAAATTTATAAAAAATTGAAATTTGCAATTTTAAATTTAATATTTTAAAATAAATTATAAATTTCCAATTAAAATTTTAAATTTTAAATTTAAATTTTAAAGTTATATTTTGAAAACTTTTAAAAGACATTAAAATTTAAAATTTATATTTTAAATTATATGTCATGCCCCGGGTTGAAGGATTCCCCGGGCACGCCGACAAATCCGCCGTGTACAAGAAATTTTTCCTGTACACGAAGCGTAGCTGTACCCGTATAAACATATACTGCTACAAACAGTAGTAGAGAGATGAATTAACTAAAAATACATACACAGATAGGGATAACAAAATCAAAATACATACAGCATCCACAGATACAAGAAACTACTCGCTCCAGCGAATTCATAACTGTATGTACATAACACTCACAAAAGAAAAGCATCACTACCTGCAGCCTGGGTCCCCAACTAGCACTCGAAGGGTAGGGCGCTAACTCGCGATGCCCTTGCCTCGATCCGACTCAGGAGGAGCAGCAACCGAAGCCGAAGGCCTTGCAACAAAGGTGGAAGAAAAGGGGCGTGAGAACTACCGTAAACACAGGTAGTCCTCAGTGGGTGCCGACCTAAACACATCGGTCCACCCATTAAGTCTACATGGTAAGCAAGAAAAGTAAAGGAAAGCTGGAAACACTCAACAGCTAAACACCACTACTGTCCTGCTCTAAAACCACCCTCTGAAGAATAAGTAAAAACTGACCCAATCTCACGAGGATCGTGATACACCCGTCCCGCCCGTCGAAGCTACACTAACAACTACCACAGGGGTAGCTAGTGGAAAGCGAGTCCAACACTAGGACACTGCGACACCAACGCAAAAGCACTAAGCCAGACTCCGGAGCGGCACTCGTGGGCGCGAACCAACCGAGTATGCAAGCGTATCTCGTCGAGCTCAATCGGCTCTCACGGCATAGTCAAGTAAACAGGGTCTAACCACCACTAGGTCACGTGCCCTTGGCACAATCTGTATCCAAACAGTAATCCGGGCCCACCGTCAACCCCCGACAGTCCCCGACAACACGAACAGTCTGAACGCAACTGAACTAAGCTCGGCATCCCCAGCACGAGCGTAAAAGCAAACTACACTACCCTGGTATCCATCGCACTCACACAGCGACGATACAGTATATCACAGCTCCTAGAGCTAAATCTGGTAGTGAATACATATGACGATCAAACGTGGTTTCTCCTAAGTCAAGTCCAAGTCCAACATGTATGAAATATTACCTTGCTAAACATGCTCCAAAATTCAGATTTAACATACTATAATCCATGAATTTGAGCTATCATATACTAGTCCAAAAGCTGAAATTTATACATGTCGACTATCTTGTACTTAGGAGTAATCCGATGAAAACCCACCTCGATGCTAAAATCCTGGCAGCGAAAGGTATCCCGGGTCCACCTCGATCCGCTGCTGGTCCGCCGAGGTCCGCAACTCCAACCCTTCACAAAAAGCACCAAGATGAACTCAAAACTCGAAGTTCTGCCTCGAAAATCAGCAGCGAAGTAAAGAAGGGTTTCGAACAAGCAAACCTTATCCAAATTCAGCAATTCAGGGCTCTGTGGATTCCTCTCGCAGTCTAGAATCCAGCACCCCAAGTTTCGCCGCGATCCATTACTCCCTCGTCGTGTACGAGCCAAAATACCGAAGGTCGTCGCTGGGAATCTGCAATCAGCACATCAGAGTTTGCTCGGCAAACAACAGCTTAGTAAGGATGGGGTTCGACCGAGCAAACCTTTTCCAAAATTAGCAAACAAGGGCTCAGAATCTTTGTCTCGAAGTCGCGAATCCAGCAAACCAAGTTTTGTCGCGATCCGTCGCTCCTACGTCGTGTACGAGCCAAAGTACCGAAACCGGGAAACAACATTTCAGAAATCTGCTCGGCAACCAGCAGCCTAGAAAAACTAGGGTTCGACAAGGCAAACCTTCTCCAAATCCAGCAAATAAGGTCTCTCTGGATTCGTCTCGAAGTTGCGAGTCCAACGGTCCAGATTTTGCCGACTTCCGCCGCTCCTACGCTGAGTACGAGTCGAAATGCCGACGGTCGACGCCGAAAAACTGCAGGAACAGCAGCAGCAGCAGTGAAGCTCGAAAATCGTAGAAGTTTAAAGCCATAAAAGCGATCTTGAGGAGCCACTCACCTCGAAAAACCCTCCCCGCGAGCAACACCTCGTCGAGGATGGCAAGGATCGGCTGTCGCACGACCTCCTCGCAGCGTCACCTCGTCGAAAACTCACTCGATCCGCTCCGCGGCGCGTCGTCGACGAAGCTCGAGCTTCTCTAGAGCTCCTCCAACACTTAAGGTTGCTAAGGGAAGTAGAAGGAGAGGAAGAAGAAGCACAGCAGCAGCAGCATGAAGAAGCTCCCCTCTCTCTCTCCTCTCTGCTCCAAGGTAAGGGATAAAGGGGAGTGATGTGACAAGATGGCCAAAAAGTCAACCTGCACCCTGCTTTCACTTTGTACCGGTACAAAACCCCCTTGTACCAGTACAAACAGGCAACCCGAGAGCCTAGCTGCGCGGGGCTATACCGGTATAGTCCTGGTGGTTATACCGGTATAGCAATCAATGTTGTATCGGTATAGCCAACAATTTGTACCGGTACAACTCACAGAAAAATCTGCTATTTCGCAGATTTTCATGATACACGCTGCTCTCGCGTTCCTATAGGGCCCGTTTGACGTCCATTTCGCGCCGACGCAACCCGGACTTGTCCCGACACTCTCCAAAGCTGTCGACAAGCCTCAGCGAAAAAAATTCCAGGTCTCTACATTATAAGCTTGAAATTTGGAATTTAAAATTTAAAAATTGAAAATTCAAATTTTTATTTTTATTATTTAAAAATTTTAAATTTAAATTTAAAATTTTAATGGTTTTACTTTTAAATTAAAAACTTTATATTCAATACCAAATTTTGAATTCAAATTTTATAATAAGATTTACAAAAGAATATTATTTAGAATTAAGAAAGAAAATTTTGTTAAGCACATCACGCCCGGTCATTTTAGAGTATAAAAAACAATAAATTTTTTTTTTTTTTTTTAAACCCTTTCCCCCAAGGACATGTCGGACACACAAATACAGTGGAGACCACTGTTTCACACGAGTCTCCCCTGTATCTGCACAGCATCGCACAAGTACAGAGAGTGTTCTTACAAACATGCAACCACAACAAAGTGTAAATGTAAAGAAATTAACTTACATCCATACACAAATTACACCATTCACCATAGGTTACATTCACGAGTATAAATATTCACAATCCACGATAAAAATCTTTTTAAAACTGTTTCCCACACGGAAACCTTTTCTTTTGAAAACACTACCACGAGGGGTAGAAAACCTTTTTGCATCGTAAATCCAAAACCATTTCACAAAACTAATCCATGCGATAAGTTTAACATCCAATTTAAAAGTAGAGAACATGAACCATACAAATAAGTCTAAGTCATAATAATGTAAACAGAAGGTAAAGAGTAAAAGCAAACCGCGGGTCGGGTACTAGAACGTGCGCTAGGTACGCGCCTCACCAGCGGTCCCACTCGGACCAGCAATCTCACCTGAAAAAGAAAGCGGGGGGTGAGAACATGTAAACATGTCTCCCCCTCCCAGTGGGTATCCGGAGACAAACAAAGTAAAGCTGATAGTAGTACAATAGCAACTATAACTGAGTAAGGAGATATGTAGAAATGTAAACCAACTGCTACTGTAAATATGCGTCAAGGACGACAAGCTTAAGAGTACCCAATCTGAACCAATGCTCTCTTGGTCAGCTCTGCAGACCTCAAGCCAATGCCCCTACTACTCTCCAGTGCATGTAACCCCTCTTGGGCTCACGGGTCGATCCTCTGTCGAACCACTTTTCCGGAAAAGAACACCCTCTTGCGGTGGCCAGACCGCTGGTGTTCGTGAAATGCGTCGAGTACGTATCGGGCGATCAATGTAGACATGCTCAAAGATCATCCATCGGCAACTAGCCGACAATCCTGCCCTCCAGGGCCCATCGACCACATAGGTCAACTAGGATGGAACAACTCAACATCCTCTCAACTGTATGCGAGTACCACTCAAGGAAACACAAGAACTGACCACTCAGGTCAACTAGGATGGAACAACTCAACATCCTCTCAACTGTATGCGAGTACTACTGAAGTAAACTGACCGAATAGGTCACAGATGTCATAGGCTGACAAGAAGTAATCTACTCTACTCCTACACATGATACTAAACATGGAAACACTGAGTAGAGTAATACTGTAACAAACAGGTGCAAGATATATCTAGGATAAACGATATAAACAGTAAGGGTGGAAGGAACGTCACCAAACGTGCACCACTGAACGGACGTCAAGTCGAGATACCCACGTGTACGACTGTAGGACTGATCTGTCGACTGTGCAGACGAAGCAACCGGACCTACGAAAGGTCCACCGGGTTAGCATCTAACCCACCAACACAAATATCACTACTCACAAAGCCCCACTAACGAACCCACGGGAATCGGTTTTCCAAAATCGATTGCCGAAACGTCCGGAAGTTCGGAAAACTGCACCGGAATCCCACCGTCGCTCACCCGTCGTTTCCGAACCCTCGAAACGACGCGGGTGACCAGCCAACGAGGCTCAGCGACATCGTAAATACCCTACAACAATTGCCGGAAGAATTCCGGCCGAAATAACGTTCCGTCGGCGAATTTCGCCGCAAAACGCTCCAAAAATCCACTTCTGATTTTCTGTAATTATTTGGGGCCTTGGACAATCAGTCCAGAGGTTGCCCACAATATCCCTAAGCGGTCTACAGCGACCAGAAAATCCAAATTTGCGTAAAAGCCCCCGTAGTTGCATATAATCGCATTATTTCATGCGATATAGGGCTTTTATGGGCCGTGCACGCAAACCAGTGCACCATAAATCCTGAAATCGCACACGCTGTAGGTTTTCGACGTGCCGAAGACCGTGCTCGCCTTTCGGAGCACTGTCAGGCTTCGTAGCACGCGCACGAGCGACACGAAATCTGTAAACTATCGCGCACAGCGCGTAAAGTGCGACTATCCCGCTAAACGAGGCATCGAAGTTCGAAACGGAGGTGAGCATTGCGTTCAGCACGAAATTCCGATGATCGTGCTCACCTCAATAGGTCAAAAAGACCTATAGAATCCTCGGAAACTGTGCCCTAAGCCCTAGGTAGCATGCTGTTAAGAAAAACTAGGGCTTACCTGACCCAAGAGCTAGGGCTCGTCCCCGGCGGTCAGGCGGCGGGCGGTCCGGCCGGTGGTGGGTGCGGCAGGTCGGGGAGGTCCGGGCACCCACGGGCCGGCGGCGCAAGGTGGCGGAGGCGCGATGAAGAAGATCAAAACTCTTCTTCACTCTCGGGTTGGGGGCTTCCGGCGGCGTGGCGGTGGCCGGAAGCGGTCGGGACGGCGATGGCTCGGCGCCGGAGGTCCGGGGGATGATGGTGCTCCTCGCTCCTTGGCGGCGGAGGCGCCCGTGGCCGAGTGCCTCGGCCTCGGTGCGCACGAGCTCAAGGCGGCCGCAAGACTCCTCCACGGCGGCTGGCGGCGTACGGGGCCGAGGAAGGGCAGTGCAACCCTCCTTAGGCGATTGCGACGCTCGGATCCTGCTCCTTCCCAAGCTCGGCCAGGATGGACCTAACTTGGCCGCGGCTTCTTCCTGCGACTCCGGCGGCGCACGGCGAGGACAGGGATGGCCGGAGTGGCGCGCCTCGGGTGGATCTTGTCGAGGAATGTCGATCCGGACCTTGGAGGCTTCTCCTTGCCTTACGTGGGTTTCTCGGCCAACAAGTGGAAGGGGAGGATGGAGAGGAGGAGTACGGGCTCGGGAAGCTTTTCGGCGGCGGGGTGCAAGCACGCGATGGCAGGGAAGAGGTGGAGGCGGTTTGGAACTGCTGGGGGAAGTGGAAGAGGCTAGGGTTAGGGTTTCTCCCATGAAGCCCTAAAACTACAGCTATATACACTTTGCCCTTTTTGCATTTTAGTCCACCATAGCCCACCATTTGCACTCTAGTCCCTGTCAGTGCAAGAAACATGCGCATAAGGCCTCCTACATTCAAAACCTCGCATTTCGGCACATAAAATATTGGGCCTTTTCGCGATTAACCGTTTTGCGCTTTTGACCCCTCTGTGTTCTTCTTGCAATTCCCGAAGATCCGTCCGTCGGATTTCCGATCGGATCACATCAGGGCGTTCAGCACGACGGAGACATCGAATCTAACATTTTATTTCTTTCGATTTGATCTCCGATTCGCGAAGAACCACCCCCTCTATTTTCCTCCATAATTTCCAATTATTTAATTCTTATGTATAACCGTTCAAAACCCTTTTTCTCGACAACCGTGCATCGGAATCCAATTCCGTCAGTGCCATTGGTTCCAGAATAGACGAGCCGTTCGAAACGAGCTATTGAAGTCCTATATTCGGAGTTCGGTACGCTTCTGGACCCTTCTCTACTCCGCGATTCGCCGAAAATCCGGAGTTACTATTCACTTAAGTCGTTTCTTCCGGTCGCGTAACTTTTCGTTTTAGCTCATTTTGACCTGAAATTTGACGAGTGCTTTTGTAATTAAATTACACACAATAACATCCTCAACAAAAGGGTTTATTTATTAAGACAAAAATGTCGATTATTACAACAGCTTTATAAATCATTTTTAAAAAATCGCTTTTTTGTTAGATCAGCTAAGCACTCTAAATTTTTAACTAAAATTAATTTTCTAAATTAAAATTAATTCAGTAAAAATTATTATTTTTTAGAATATTGGCCAAACAGGCTCATAATTCATTATGGCCCAGTGGAATCAAGTGCTGCTAGGAACAATAAAGGAAAAAAAAAAATTTAGAATGCATTAGTTATATTGGTGATGTGTCGTCACCTACCAATCAAATTGTTCTTTTTAATTCACCGATCCCATCATAGTTAATAGAAAATTAGTTTTATTATATTTTTTACTCAAAAGAAGAGATATATTTGACTTTTAATAGACGATGTGGTATGACTAATATATAATAGAATCTCTCATAATAAAGAGGGAACAAGTTTCTCCGTCGGTAGCTGCATTGTCTAAATCATTTGCTCCCAACTATTTATTTCCTTATCAAATTTGATATTTGGAGCAGCCCCTCTTCAATCTCTTCTTGAGAGATCTGTGGTTAGTTGTTCATCTTCCACTTATTCTTTTTAATTAATTTTTAAGTTCCAAGCGTTCATGTTTTTGGGTTATTTGCATACAGGTCCCTACAAACATAGTGAATTGCGGATATATCCCTGCAAAAGCGAAATTAGGTAAGGTGTCCCTGCAAAAGTCCAAAGTTATGCAGTTATGTTCCTGCCGTCATCAACTTTGGCCTTTTGCAGGGACATATCTCAGAATGATGTTTGCGGGGACATATCTCGCATAACTTTGGACTTTTGCAAGGATACTTTACCTAATTTCGCTTTTGCGAATATTTCCGCAATTGACTATGTTTGCGGGGACACGTATGCATTTAACCCCATGTTTTTTATTTTTTTGCTATAAGCTATTTAATTCTCTAAAGCACTGAGTAATTCTTTTTGGCTCAATATATAGTTTGGATTCACTTCATCTTTGGAAACGAGATGACGAGAGCTAATAACTAAGCTAGAATAATTTGGCCTTATATAATACTTTCACTTTATTGTTGACTGTTGATGATTGAGCACCTAAATGGATGATCAATACCATGAAAGATGATTAAAGAGACATAAAATTAACATATTAGAAATACGTGAGTTTCATTAGTCTAAAATTTAAGTTCTTATATTGCTATCAAAACAAAACTATTTGAAGAAGCACTAATAATTTCTTGCTCAAATGACTTATAGTCTTGATATATATTAGCTTAATTATGAACAAGATGAGGGCTTCAAAACAAACTCCATTTATAATTGTTAATTGTAAAATAATTTACAATCACGCTTAATACGATACCATGTACTCACTGGCTAGCAGCAGATTGATTTATACTTTCCAACTCTTTATTGATTTCATACTCCCGTAAAGGACTTTTTCACAACTTGCTCTACAAATATACATTGAGGTCGAGTTCAGTATGACTAGTTATGATGAATCTTTCATCTCAAAATTTTGTTAAACTGAATCTCGAACAAGTTATTGCTTTTTATTCTTCTATATTACAATACTGTTACTGATGTTTCTTCTTTTTAACCGAGGATTCTAACAAATGTTTGTTTAGTGCACTACAGAGTTATTTCGGTTGAGACAATTACATATTTTTTTACGAAAATTTCCTTGAATCATAAGAGCGTTAAAAAATAATCATTTTTGCTAATGGTGCATTTGAAGAGGCATGGTAATTTGAAAAGATTGTTTATTTTAGGCTCAATTCAGAGGAAGTGCCTATGGCGGAGGCTGTGGTAAGCTTATTACTCCAGAATATTGGTGCTGCCTTAGATAGTGAAGCAACTAAAGCTGCAATATCAGTATTACTAACACCGATATTAGGAATAAAAGAACTCGTGGAGAATATAAATGAGATTAAGGACGAGCTTGAGAGCATGCTATCCTTCATACGGATCGCAGAAAGACTAAAAGAGAAGGATGAGAGCACAAAAATCTTTATAAAACAAATGGGAGACTTGGCATTCTACATTGAGGATATTATAGATGAGTTCACATACAAGCTCGGTGAAGAGCAAGGAGGGCTCCTGTCTAAAACAGTCAAGAGTTGCAGAAATATAAAAACCTGGCGTCGCCTTAGCAGGAACCTTAAAGAGACCAAAATTAAGCTCCAAAACATTATGAAGAGAAGGGAGCGATATGATACGAGAGGAATGGAAAATGAAGCAAGACCTTTAATAGCTGTAGGTGGTAGCAAAAGCCGTGCAGAATTAGCACATTTTGTCGAAAAGGATGATATTGTGGGTATTGACAAGTACAGGGACTTATTGCTCGGATGGTTAAAAGATGAAGATGAGCAGCAACGACAGCACGTGATAATCTCAGTGTTGGGTATGGGTGGTCTTGGGAAGACAACTCTCGTGACTCATGTGTACAATATCATCAACGCTACCTTTGACGCTTGTGCCTGGGTTGTTGTATCGGAAAATTACAATGCTGATGATTTGCTTAGACAAATCTTAAAAGAGTTTCATTTTCGTAGGGAAGATCGTGAAGCACCTAACAACATTGATACCATGGATTACAGAAGCTTGGTTGAGACTACCCGTGCTTATTTGCAGTATAAAAGGTATGTACTCATTCTGGATGATGTTTGGAGTCCTGATGTAATGGATAAAATAAAATTTGCACTTCTGACTAGTAATAGCAAGAGTAGAATAATTCTTACAACAAGGATTCACAAAGTAGCACTATTAGCTAATGTGGAACGTATGTTTGTGCTAAATCCACTAGGGGCAGACCATTCGTGGGATTTGTTTTGTAAAAACGCGTTTTGGAACAGTGCTAATAGGATTTGCCCGCCGCCTTTAGAACAATGTGGTAAAAAAATTGTCAATAAGTGTGGGGGCTTGCCACTTGCGATTGTATCTATAGGCCGTCTCTTATCATGCCGAGAACAAACTGATTCTGCATGGGAGAAGGTTTACAAAGATCTTGAGTGGTATCCAACCAATAATGAATTGGGACTCCATGAAAAAGTATATAGCATTTTGAAACTTAGTTTGGACGATCTTCCCCATTACCTTCGAAATTGCTTCTTATATTGTTCTAGTTTTCCGGAAGATTATCATATTGAAAGTGACACGCTCATAAGGCTTTGGGTGGCCGAAGGGTTCATTGAAGAAAAAAAAAAAACAACGATGGAGGAAGTGGCCGAGGACTACCTTAACGAACTAGTTCATAGCTGTCTACTACAAGGGGTATATAGGGATGAAGTCGGTAGAGTTCAAGCATGTCGAATGCATGACGTTGTTCGCGTCCTCGCTCTTTTCGAGTCAGAGGAGTTAAGTTTCTGCATGGTCTATGAGCATTCAAGGGCAATGCAGGCACGCCGCTTGTCAATCCTAAGCGATATAACTAATTATTGTACTGAAGACAAATCTCATTTGCGTTCGGTGCTTGTTTTCAACAAATCCATGAGCTATGATTTACTGAAGTCGGTCTTAAGATCATCAAAATTTTTACGTGTCTTGGAACTACAAGGAGCGCTAATCGAGAAACTACCGAGTGAGATCTGTAACCTCTTCAACCTGCATTATCTAGGCTTGCGAGCAACAAAAATTAAGGAGCTTCCAAGATCAATCGGGAAGCTACAAAATCTGCAAATATTAGAGACAAGAGGAAGTGAAATAGAAAAGCTGCCAAAGGAAATAACAGAGCTTCAAAAGTTGAGACATCTAGTTTTGTCCGACAATTGGGGTAACAACATCGAGGTACCTGTTGGAATATGGCGCTTGAAGGGCTTGCAGAGTTTGGCAACTATTAGTGCAACTGGGGAGATTGTGCGGAATGTAGAAGCTTTGACAGAGTTGCGGGCATTTGGGATAACCGGCGTAAGAACCCATCACTGTGCAGACTTGTGGAATAGTATCACAAAGATGAACCATCTTAGCAAATTATGTATCCGAGTGAATATTGGCAAGAATTACGATTGGGCACCTTGCACCTACCTCCGTCACTTAAAGAATTATGCCTGAGTGGTAAATTAGACAAAACCTCATTCCCTGAGCTTGCCGCATCCTTTGGGTCTCTATCAAACCTAACCTCATTAGAACTTCGGGGGGCAGAATTGGATGAAGATACATTTCCTCACCTGCAAGCGCTGCCTACGTTGATGCTTCTCAAACTGTAATATGCCGGATTTTAATTTAAAAGTGAATATAAATAAAAATAGTGTGAGATACTATTTTTATTGGATTTAGAGAAGTAAAATGTAAGCCTGGATTGATCTGTGCTGAAATCGGACCTGAAACAGAAGATTTAGAATTTTCTGTGAGAGAATGGGCAGATAAATTAGCAGAAAATGCACAGTGTCAGAAAATTATGAAAACTGGAGGGTATGTCAGGATTATGCTCATGAGACTAGATTTAAAGTTTCGTGTCATTCTGATACCCGGAAGATGAGAAATAAAATCCGAATGCTATCTGATAGCGATTACGGTTCGGTACAGTTTTCGGTGACCAAACGGGGTCTAAACTGAAAGATTTAAATTACTTGTGTTAAGTTAAGTAAAACCGAACATAGCTGTCAAATTTGAGCTCAAACGGACATTTCGAAGGGCATGCGAAAATATCAAAGCTTCAGATGAAAGTGAGTGTGAATAGTATGAATAGTGTTTGTGGGTGTTACTTAATTAAGAAGCAGCTGCTTCTCTTCTCCCCCAAACCGAGCACAACACACACATTCACACGCACACATGGAGAGGGAGGAAAAACCCTCTCTTTCTCTCTCTAAATATCTCTCTCGTCTCTCTATATTTCTCGCCCAAATTCGCGGTGTTGACGGAGAATGATCTTGCGAACGCGTTGGAAGCGACGGATCGAGCCCTCGTGCACTCGTTTGAACGGTGTGCTTTCGATTCGGCGTTCAAAAATTTGGTAAGCATTTAGGGTTCGGTTTATATGCTCTAGAAATGGGTTTAATTGAATCCTAGGATGCTAAATAAGTGTAAATTGCATGAATCAAGCTCCAATTCGGAGTATTCTTGCAATAGTAAACCTATAGGGTTAGAAATGCGATTTTTGCTAATAGAAGGATTGGATCTAATTTGACTCTCCGTAAACCTAATTGCTAGGTAACGAAACACGTTGGCGAAGTTGGTTCGGCAATTCGTCGAGCCGTTGCGAAGATATTGAGGATTTAAGCCATTAACGTAAAAATGGTCGCAGCTTGCGGCGAAAGCTTCCAAAAATCGTGAAAATGGAATCGGGGGCTCGTGGCAACAAACCGAAGACCTATAATTTTCGGGGCTGCGAAGTGGAGCACGGTTGAGGCGCAGTTGCAATATCGGACCGTGCCGGATACGGGTGCCGCGGGCGGCCGATTGTAAGTGACTACGAGCAATCGGAGAGTAAGTTAAGGTGGGTTGTGTTTACCGAAGCGACTAGGTCGCCTGCATGTCAAAGTAGACTGTAACTTCTAGATGATGCATGTAGTTAACACTAAAGAAATGCATGTTGACATGTTAATGTATATGCTAGTGGATAGATGCATGTTAATATTTATATGCATTGTGGAATATATGCTAGTTGCACTTAGTATTATGAGATCATGCTAGATGGTAAAGACATAATGGCATCATGAAAATACTTGCTAGTAAGTAGATGCATGTTGAATATATATGCATAATAGTAGCATGTGAATCATACTAGATGATAGTTGATTATGCTAGTTGATAATATGCATGATAGTACTCGATGTGGACAATTAGGATACCAAGTAGATCGAGTGGCACTTAACCTAGTGTATAAAACATAGGTTGGACATGAATGACAACGAACCTAGTGTTACTGAACATAGGTCGGATATGAACCTAGTGTTATTGAACCTAGGATAAATAAATCGAGTGGCATCTAACCTAGTGTTAAAGAACATAGGTTGAGTATAAACCTAGAGTCGAGACCTAGGTGTGTAACATCTAACCTAGTGTTACAGAACATAGGTTGAGAACTGAACCTAGAGTTAAAGTAAACCTAGGTTATGAGATTGAGGCATTAGACCTAGAGTCAGTTGGACCTAGGGTGGAAAATGCATTGAACCTACATTGGTCAATAACATAGGGTTGTTGACCCTTGACTTGGGAAGTGGATTAGGAATCCCAGTAATTGTGAGCTCGATAGTTCTGGTTCCGCGGTGTATGCGGCATGTTCCTCTCCCACCGGAAGAACTTCGAGAATTGTGATTAAGCAAGAACAAGTGAGCGCTAGGGTGTATGCGGCATGTTCCTCTCCCTATCAGGGAATCTTGGCTATGGGTGTATGCGGCATGTTCCTCTCCCACTGGCGGATCCCTGACCACGGTGCACGGACCTTCGGGCGGACCGTTGGGCGATGTGGTTCTTGGCTTGCAGGCTGAGGTGCAAGTGACAGGGTCCTTCACCTCGAGCCAGGCAAAGTGCGGATTATCCGCTATTGATTGACTCGCGGCCGAGTCGGGTGGCTAGCTGGAATCAGGTAGAAAGAACCTTGAGGGCTAGTGATATGTAAGGTGAACCTAAGGTAATAGACACCTTAGAAGCAAGTTGGACTTGAGATGGAAACCTAGGGTTATAGAAACCTTAGAAGTTAATGACATGAGCTAAAGTAGCAAAGTTTAAAGTAGAATAAATAGTCTACTTATGATTGTGCCATTATAGCATGGTTGCATATAGTATTGCATCGTTACAGTTGTGAGGCAAAGCATGATAATGTTAGTTGCATATTTTTAGATTTACATATCTATCTGTTTATTGGACTAACATGTATTTGCCTCCTTTGAACCTGTTGATCGAGCTTTTCCCTTGGGTGGCCGTACCCACTGGGAACTGTATTTATATAGTTCTCACCCCACGTGGTTCGGGTATTTTCCAGGTGCATACGAGAGCGAAAGAAATAGCCGCTGTGCAAGGGCGTAGCTCTATAGATAGCGCCCTACCCCAGAGACTGTGAGGTAGCAAGATTTCGAGGTGGTCTAGCTTAGAATGTTAAAGAGCAAATGTATCAAACTTGTAATAAATTGTGGTAACGTAATTGTATTTGGAAGTAAATGCGATGTAATATGCATGTTAAGTGAATGTTGTAATAACATAGGATGTGATTATGTTTTTGGTACTTCCTTATGCAATCTGAGTATTTAATACTGTTCCTGTTTGGAACCTTGTAATTGTTTTGATTGCGACGCCTTGGACGTACAGGGGAAACTCTGTCCGTTCGGCGGTCTGCCGGCGCGCCGAATCCGACCGAATTGGCGGGCTCGGGGCGTGACAGATAAAGTGGTATCAGAGCATAAAGTAGAGAATGGGAAATGGTTTAGCTGGACTTAGGAGACCCTAGGATAGTAAACCATAGGAGAATAAGGCTCGTGAGAGACGAGGACTTGTGACTATTGGCGAGAGGTTAATCGATTGGGTCAAGAGTTAGAAACCTCTAAGACGGATATTAGAGGTAGACTCGAGGCGTGGTTTATTCTCAACCGAGGGTGTTCATGTTGGGTGCACACAACATGAAGCCAAGTGATGAGAATAGACGCCCTTGCATGACTTTCGCCCGATTTGAGTCAATATTAAGTTGTTTCGTGCTCGACCTGTAAGGTGGAGAATTAATTGAGTTGTCCTGTTTGAGGAAGCGATGGCACCGCGTAGGCGATCTTCATCCAAATCGGCGCGGGCAGTGACAAGTAATGTTCCTGAGCAGTCCGAGGCGAGTGGAGACCCGGTGCTCCGCGAGCAGATGAGTACGCTCATGGGCGTAGTGCTGCGACAGGAGGAGCAGATCAAGGAGCTCCATGAGTTGTTGGCACGACAGGTTGCGACGGCTGCGCCGGTAGCAGCGCGCCGTGTGCCGACAGGAATGGCGATGGATTCGGGGGCAGCCGCTCCTGGTTCTGTGGAAATGGAGGCAGAGAAAGAGCGGGCTTTGGCAGCCCTTATGGCCGTCAAACAGTTTGACCCGCCTGTCTTCGATGGAGAGAACGTCGATCCATGGATCGTAGAGATGTGGATTGACTCTATGGAAACGCTCTTTGAGGAGCTATACACCTTGGAGCGGGACAAGGTACCTTTAGCTGTGCATTGCGTGAAGCAGTCAGCGAAGGCGTGGTGGAACGGCATTCGACGAGATACCTCCACGTGGGGTTAGAAAAGTTACTTAGTAGGCGGTGCGTGGGGCGCGATCCTACCCCAAAGGCCGAGACTTAGCGTAGAACGCTATAGAGGCGTAGAGCGCCCGAGCATGTGTACTCGTAGAGTGCGGTTTCGATTCGAGAGAGTGGATTAGCACTACAGCATTGCTAAGTGTAAAGCGGGCCATGGATCACTCGTAGGGCTGGCGGCTTGCACTAGGTGCTTAGAAGCCGAGAGTGGTGCGTGTGACTCGATAGAGTATGTCGTGTAGGACGACGACGACGGGTAGTGCTTGGGGACGATCCGTGCCTGGACCATTTGTGGACTGTGGAGCCTGGGCCCTTTGGGCAGGCGCAGTCAGCTGTGAGTGACAGCGGCCCGGTACCTATAGGTAGGGCATAGTTTTGGTCAGGACGGTAGTCCGAGCTTAGACCCGAGAACGTGGAAATGCCATGTGTTGGATCTTAAGATCGATAATGCACCGAGAGTGCGGTTGTGACCCAATACGAGAGTTGAATATGGTTTGGGGTCTTGATAGCTCCTGATTGGAGTGTGTGCGAATTCCCAAGTGAGAATTTCGCCCGAGCATGTTGATTGGGTCTACGCTAGTAACGAGGGAACGATAAGCGTAGTTGAGACACGTCTAGGCGATAGGCCTTTGTAGCATGGGCGGTCTGTGGGCCACCTATGAAACTAAGGAAGGCGATTTGGCGGACCTTATCGAGAGCTTTGACTCAAATTCACGAACGAATCATTCGTGTGAGCTCGTAGCGAGAGTGTTATAAGATGGCCGTGGCAATCAAAGAAAAAGTAAGGTAGTCTCTAGAAGACACTTGGATAATAGATAGCCACGCGGGATTGAGGATAATGCTCTCTTGAGGATTGACATTCGAGATGTGCCGAAGTGCGCCATCTCGTAGTAGAGCAAAAGATCCGATTGTGATTGGAACAATCGCGATTGATCGATGCACCTCTGATATTGCTTCTAAGCGATACCGGTGATCGAATCGAAGTGTGTTCCCTGATGAGATGAGAAATGCAAAGAGGAGTCTTTGCAACCTGATTGGCACCTGGTGTTGGAGCGCGTGGTGTCGTCCAGTTTTGACTCACGCTGCCACCGAGACTAGTAGAACCGTAATGCACTTTCGGTATTGCAATTGGCAAAAGTGCATGAGTTTGGTCTGGTATCCTCCGTAGTGGGCCTTTGAATGGTTCTGATAAGTAAAAGGCCACTCCGGAGTGGAAAGTATATATCTTGATGCCCTCAATTGCTCAAGGAGCTAAATTGAGGTGTGCTTTGAATTTCGCGGACGAAATTCTTTTAAGGGGTGGAGAATGTAATATGCCGGATTTTAATTTAAAAGTGAATATAAATAAAAATAGTGTGAGATACTATTTTTATTGGATTTAGAGAAGTAAAATGTAAGCCTGGATTGATCTGTGCTGAAATCGGATCTGAAACAGAAGATTTAGAATTTTATGTGAGAGAATGGGGCGATAAATTAGCGAGAAAATGCACAAGGTCGAAAAATTATGAAAACCGGAGGGTATGTCGGGATTATGCTCATGAGACTAGATTTAAAGTTTCGTGTCATTCGATACCGGAAGATGAGAAATAAAATCCGAATGCTATCTGATAGCGATTACGGTTCGGTACAGTTTTCGGTGACCAAACGGGGTCTAAACTGAAAGATTTAAATTACTTGTGTTAAGTTAAGTAAAACCGAACATAGCTGTCAAATTTGAACTCAAACGGACATTTCGAAGGGCATGCGAAAATATCAAAGCTTCAGCTGAAAGTGAGTGTGAATAGTATGAATAGTGTTTGTGGGTGTTACTTAATTAGGAAGCAGCTGCTTCTCTTCTCCCCCAAACCGAGCACAACACACACATTCACACGCACACATGGAGAGGGAGGAAAAACCCTCTCTTTCTCTCTCTAAATATCTCTCTCGTCTCTCTATATTTCTCGCCCAAATTCGCGGTGTTGACGGAGAATGATCTTGCGAACGCGTTGGAAGCGACGGATCGAGCCCTCGTGCACTCGTTTGAACGGTGTGCTTTCGATTCGGCGTTCAAAAATTTGGTAAGCATTTAGGGTTCGGTTTATATGCTCTAGAAATGGGTTTAATTGAATCCTAGGATGCTAAATAAGTGTAAATTGCATGAATCAAGCTCCAATTCGGAGTATTCTTGCAATAGTAAACCTATAGGGTTAGAAATGCGATTTTTGCTAATAGAAGGATTGGATCTAATTTGACTCTCCGTAAACCTAATTGCTAGGTAACGAAACACGTTGGCGAAGTTGGTTCGGCAATTCGTCGAGCCGTTGCGAAGATATTGAGGATTTAAGCCATTAACGTAAAAATGGTCGCAGCTTGCGGTGAAAGCTTCCAAAAATCGTGAAAATAGAATCGGGGGCTCGTGGCAACAAATCGAAGACCTATAATTTTCGGGGCTGCGAAGTGGAGCACGGTTGAGGCGCAGTTGCAATATCGGACCGTGCCGGATACGGGTGCCGCGGGCGGCCGATTGTAAGTGACTACGAGCAATCGGAGAGTAAGTTAAGGTGGGTTGTGTTTACCGAAGCGACTAGGTCGCCTGCATGTCAAAGTAAACTGTAACTTCTAGATGATGCATGTAGTTAACACTAAAGAAATGCATGTTGACATGTTAATGTATATGCTAGTGGATAGATGCATGTTAATATTTATATGCATTGTGGAATATATGCTAGTTGCACTTAGTATTATGAGATCATGCTAGATGGTAAAGACATAATGGCATCATGAAAATACTTGCTAGTAAGTAGATGCATGTTGAATATATATGCATAATAGTAGCATGTGAATCATACTAGATGATAGTTGATTATGCTAGTTGATAATATGCATGATAGTACTCGATGTGGACAATTAGGATACCAAGTAGATCGAGTGGCACTTAACCTAGTGTATAAAACATAGGTTGGACATGAATGACAACGAACCTAGTGTTACTGAACATAGGTCGGATATGAACCTAGTGTTATTGAACCTAGGATAAATAAATCGAGTGGCATCTAACCTAGTGTTAAAGAACATAGGTTGAGTATAAACCTAGAGTCGAGACCTAGGTGTGTAACATCTAACCTAGTGTTACAGAACATAGGTTGAGAACTGAACCTAGAGTTAAAGTAAACCTAGGTTATGAGATTGAGGCATTAGACCTAGAGTCAGTTGGACCTAGGGTGGAAAATGCATTGAACCTACATTGGTCAATAACATAGGGTTGTTGACCCTTGACTTGGGAAGTGGATTCCGGAATCCCAGTAATTGTGAGCTCGATAGTTCTGGTTCCGCGGGTGTATGCGGCATGTTCCTCTCCCACCGGAAGAACTTCGAGGATTGTGATTAAGCAAGAACAAGTGAGCGCTAGGGTGTATGCGGCATGTTCCTCTCCCTATCAGGGAATCTTGGCTATGGGTGTATGCGGCATGTTCCTCTCCCACCGGCGGATCCCTGACCACGGTGCACGGACCTTCGGGCGGACCGTTGGGCGATGTGGTTCTTGGCTTGGCAGCCGAGGTGCAAGTGACGGTGGTCCTTCACCTCGAGCCGTGCAAAGTGCGGATTATCCGCTATTGATTGACTCGCGCCGAGTCGGGTGGCTAGCCGGAATCGTAGAAAGAACCCTGAGGGCTAGTGATATGTAAGGTGAACCTAAGGTAATAGACACCTTAGAAGCAAGTTGGACTTGAGATGGAAACCTAGGGTTATAGAAACCTTAGAAGTTAATGACATGAGCTAAAGTAGCAAAGTTTAAAGTAGAATAAATAGTCTACTTATGATTGTGCCATTATAGCATGGTTGCATATAGTATTGCATCGTTACAGTTGTGAGGCAAAGCATGATAATGTTAGTTGCATATTTTTAGATTTACATATCTATCTGTTTATTGGACTAACATGTATTTGCCTCCTTTGAACCTGTTGATCGAGCTTTTCCCTTGGGTGGCCGTACCCCCTGGGAACTGTATTTATATAGTTCTCACCCCACGTGGTTCGGGGTATTTTCCAGGTGCATACGAGAGCGGCGCAGCAGCAGCGCCAGGCAAGGGCGTAGCTCTATAGATAGCGCCCTACCCCAGAGACCAGAGGTAGCAGTACCCCGAGGTGGTCTAGCTTAGAATGTTAAAGAGCAAATGTATCAAACTTGTAATAAATTGTGGTAACGTAATTGTATTTGGAAGTAAATGCGATGTAATATGCATGTTAAGTGAATGTTGTAATAACATAGGATGTGATTATGTTTTTGGTACTTCCTTATGCAATCTGAGTATTTAATACTGTTTGGAACCTTGTAATTGTTTTGATTGCGACGCCTTGGACGTACGTGGAAACTCGTCCGTTCGTCACGGCGCGCCGAATCCGACCGAATTGGCGGGCTCGGGGCGTGACACAAACTTTTTGTTGCATATGATGGCATGAAGTTGCACTTCCAAGCAACATCATTCCCGAAGCTAAAGGAATTGCGCATAGCAAATGCCCTGCAGCTCAATCAGGTGGAAATAGAAACAGGAGCAATCCCAAGCCTGAATAAGCTTGAGCTAGACGGTTGCCCCGAGCTAAAGGAGCTGCCCCACGGCATCGAGTACCTTACCACCCTTCAGGATTTATACATTTCGTATGCAGCAGAGGAACTTGTTGAGCTGCTTCTTGGAGGAGGAGGAGGAGGAGGCGACCACAGCAATGACTGGCGCACGAGGGTTCGCCACATCCCCAATTTTACTATTACTTTCAGACGAGGCGACGAGCTCGTCAAAGAAAGGATTCAGTTAGGTGAGTTTGTGCGCTTTTAGCAAAGCACCGACCGGGCTTGATGCTTCCATATTTTCCGCCTCAGATCTTCTAAACAATTCGTGGTTGAGAAAAATTGAAAATGATGATCGATATATGCAGGTGTTATCTTATATGTGTATTTTATTTTATTTTATTTTCAATGTATGTGTGTGTAAAAGTGGATGCATCAAATTATAATTAGTCGGTGCATACCTTTAGCTACTCGTATTATCTATTTGGAGAATGCTTTGTATCCTTATTAAAACTTTTTTTATTGGCTAAAATAAAAAAAATCTTCCGTTATAAATATATATCCTTCTTTTTTTTTTACTTTTTCTTCCTGACTTTTAAAAAATTTACATTCTGTCCCCTTAAAATTTTAGAAATTTTTGGCGTGAATGGAGATGAATAAATGATTAAAATTTTCTTACTTGCTCTTTAAGAAAAAAATAATTTTTTTTATGTATTTCTGCTATTTTAAGAGTTTCTTTGGTATAAATTATAAGAAATGGTGAATGGTGACGGAATCTTATTGAAGGGGGTTTAAACAAATCAACTTGAAATTTTGAAGAGGTTGAATATAGATTTGTTTAAAGTGGTGGGGGAAGTGAAAAAACAAGTATTTATATAGAGTTTCTATATATATTTTACTCTTATTAAAAAGATTAAACAAAAAATTGAAGAAAAAGCTTTCCTATAATGTCTGGAAGGATAAAAGCGAATGTCGGTTCTTAACTACGTCTGAGTTAATCCTAAACAAATAGGACTTGGCGATATAATTAACAAGATAAGAACAGAGTAACTAGATGAGGTAGTTTAATTATTTCACAAATATATATTGCTGTCTAACAGATTAGTGAGAAAATCTATCTATTGTTAGATTTCGGTTTAAAGTTGTAGATATCTAAATTAAATTCAAATTTTAATTTAATTAGGTTAAGATATCTGAGATTTAAATTTATTAAAAAATAAATAGAGTTTAATTAAAAAAATTTATAGGAACATGAGCTCTAATTAGACTCTACGTACACTGGAACCATGCATTATATATAAGAAGTAAGGGCTCTCAATTAAATAAGATTTAGCAATTCAGAGGCATTCGAATATTGTCGGTTCCAATAAAATAGAATTATTAATTACGTGGCTACACCACCTATATGTAACGTTGCTTCTCTTTTTTATTCTATTGAATCTGATCCTTTGCTCATTACCAAACAGAATTATGATTTCTTTCGTTAATTCTAAAAACAAAATTCTATTGAAAAAGGGAGGATAGGATTAATTAAGGTTTTGCCTATTTTTGTTCCCTATTATGTGGAGTGATTAATTTAATAACTAATTATAACTTTATCCTGTGACACGCGCGATTGAGGGTTAATTTTAACTTAAATTTGAATATCGCAATTTTGTGACATGCTCTGTTTGGAATAACTATGGTGGATTCATAATCATATGACTAAAAGAGATTCCAAAAAATTTTCCCCCAAAGTTATATGACAAAGAAATTCACAAATAATTGTGTTCTCTTCCTAGAAAAGAACATAATACTTTTAGCTAAAGATTAATCAATAATATTTATATTTTAAGAGCCCTACAGGCTCATTTTCAAAAAAATATTAAAAACACTATATAAAAATAGATTTTCTCTTTTATCGTTTTTTTTTTTGGTAGGGAGGTATATGGACCGCTTGGCATGACAACGCAATAAGTTATTTATGAAGTTATGATGGTATATATAGGCAGTAAATAGAATTTATTAATTGCAACAAATCTATATCTATACCTCTATATCTTCTATATATTATTTCTCCTAAATTTGCCACATGGCGACATTCCCTTCATTATTGAATGTGGACTTCACCTCGATCCGGTTCAAGTTCTCCATATATTTTTCTCTTTATTTGCTTGAACTATACAAGATTTTTTTTTTTGCTTGAACTGAATTGATTATTGTTCAGTGTGAGCTCTCCGAACCGGCTCAACTTTTTCACATATTTCTCTTTCTTTGCTTGAACCGAATCTGATTTCACTCTTTATTTACTTGAACCGAATTGGATCACACATCTGCATTGAGTGTAATTGTTCTTCTTCCTCTTTTCTCTGCTATTATCTTCTTTCATTCACAAGATGAATCTCATCTCTTATCATCGCTTATTCTACTATTATTTTCTCTTTCTTTATCACCCTTTTTATTCAACTAATTAATCATTGCATCGCATGGATTACTGCACTAGTTAATTTTATGTTAGAAATGAATACCACAATTTTAAAGAGTAAAATAATTAGCATATCCCAAAACACAAAGAAAGCCTATGATCTAAGCGTCATGAGCTCATAATGCACATAATCTTTTATTAATTATACATGTACGTACACGCAACAAATAAATAAAAGAAAAAAAAGAAAAGAAAAATGAGTATAGTGTGAAGTTGTTTTTGTTTTCTTTTGCCCTTTTAATTTTTTATACTTTATTTTAATTAATTTCAAATAAATTAAATGAATACTCAAATTTAATAAATAAATATTATGTTTAAGATAATATATTTATACTTAAATTTTATTATATAATATAAATTAATTAAATTTGATATATAATTTATTTTATTAAGTTTTATCATTTATATATTAATATTTAATTATTTTATTTTATATTAAGTATTATATACATAAAATCAGTGTGTTCATCATTTATATATATATTTTTTGATTGTGTTTGTGTTATATTAATTGGTTAATTAAAATTGTGGCCATCATACATGGGACTTCAAAAGGGTATTTTAGGCCACTGGCCCTCTTCAAAAACTTTATTCTAAAACTAGACAAAATAGACTTCAACTAGTCCGACGGGCACCAGCGCGGCGAGGACATAGAGAAAAGGGATGAAACCATTCGCTGCATTTTATACAACGGTAAACAATTTTCTAAAAGCGATGAACTATTTATCGTTTTTAAATACTTCCCACAAGCTAGTAAGGAAAACATACTAAATAAAGATGGTTAATTATTCACTGTTTTTATTGACGGTAAATACTTGGTTGTTTTTAAATACGGCAAATTTTTTACCACTTTCAATTTTTTTATCAGCGGACTAACTCACCCGGCATATTAGAGGCCTACTTTTATAAGTAATTTTTGTAGAAGAATATTTTTGTAATTATAAAACTTAATAGGATTGTTTATAAAAGAATCTCCTTTTAAATACTATAAATCAAACATATATCGAATTAGATTTTAATTTTAAAATACTAACTTCCAAATATTATTTATAATTTACATCTACAGACGTAGACTAGTGCCTTAGTCACGGGAGTTCTCTCTGCGTTCTTATTTTTATTTTTTACTTTAATTTCAGAACTGTTGCGCGTAGGCCGCATTCATGTAGATCTTATGATTAACAAAATTTATCACTTTCATAATTTACAAAGGGCGTATTTGGTTCGGATAATTTTGTCAAAATTATTATGTTTGGTTCATGCAGTGTATAATCTAATTGGCAAAGTAGCATTACAAATGATGTAAGATTACTCTGAAAATATTACCAAATGGATGTAAGATTACCCCGCAAATATTACCGAATGAGGGTGGGTATCTCGTATTACTCCTGGCAGGTAATCTTGCAATTATTTAAATTACAAGTTTACCCCTCTCTTTGTGCTATCAAGTTTTTTGCCGTTAGATCTACTCATATGATCACTTTCATATGTCAGATCATACTATTTAACAAATTAATTAATTATCCACTCAACCTTAGTGACCACTATTATTTTAATCCTATATCTCTACATC
Source organism: Aechmea fasciata (assembly GCA_025177825.1). Classification (NCBI taxonomy): domain Eukaryota; kingdom Viridiplantae; phylum Streptophyta; class Magnoliopsida; order Poales; family Bromeliaceae; genus Aechmea; species Aechmea fasciata. The sequence continues at coordinate 10,308,701 of CM045928.1, read as the reverse complement.
CAATGGTCGAAACCCTAATAGCACCAATAACTTGGAGTTTTGATCACAAAATTATGAATTTCCAAAGTCATTAATTACTACGTGCACGGAATTTCTATTAATTATCAACAAACTTATTAGATTTTAATTTTAAAATATTGATTACCAAATATTATTTACCATTTATATACACACAAATATATATATAAATAGAAGTACACCAGGTGCAGTTCATAGTTGGTAGCATCACTTGGTAGGGCTGGCAAACGAGTGAGCCGGCTCGTGTTCGACTCGCGTTCGGCTCGATATTTGGCTCGCTCGAGCTCGGCTCGAATTAATTCCAAGCTGAGCTTGAGCCTAAATCTCGGCTCGAAATTAATTTCAAGCGAGCTTGAGTATTGCAGAGCTCGTTCGAATTAGGTTTCGAAAAGCTCGCTCGAATATATATATAATTACACAATATTATTAATAAATCACAAATACTTCTTAATTAGATTTTCAGTCATTGGATGATGAGATGTGTAGTTAGGATGATAGTGATTCTCTAGAATTGAGTGGGAGATTAGTTGAATAGTATAATCTAATGGGTGAAAATGGTCAGAGGGTTAGATCTAACGGTACAAAATTCGATAACACTAAGCATTTTGTACTATCGATAATATAGTAGCCAGACTCTCTCTCTATATATATATATTCCGGCTACTATACTATCTATACTATTGATAGTACTGAGCATTTTGTGCAATCGAGTTTTCTATCGTTAGATTTACCTATATATATAGAGTTCAGCTACTGTACTACCGATAGTACCAAGCATTTGGTATTCTCGAGTTTCTTCCGTTAGATCTACCCCTTTGGCCAATTTCATCTGTTAGATCACACCATTCAACTAGCCACCCTGCCCAGACACAGGGGCTACGTAAATACGACCGCCATATAAAATATATACTTTAATTATATAAAATAAAATAATATATATTATGTATTTTAATTATATCTATATAGAATTTAGATTATTGGGCCCACAAAATTAAATCAGTAAAATTCTACTCTAATTGCTCTCTCTCTCTCTTTTTCACTTGCTCGCAGAATTATTTTTCCTAATTTTTATAATATTATAATATCTTATTTTATGCATTCATTTTATATGTTGAACTATTAGATATTTTTTGTATCAAATTTGAGATAATGTTTTATAAAAATTAAATTATAGATTGCACGATGTTAAAAATTTCAAGCGGCTCGTTTAGGGCTCGAGCTCGCTCGACTCGAAGTTAGCTCGAATTAATTTCAGCTTGAGCCTAAATTTAGGCTCGAAATTAATTTCAAGCCAAGCTTGAGCTGAGGTAAGCTCGCTCGAGCTCGGCTCGTTTCCACCCCTATCACTTGGTCCCCACGCGGTGCGAGTCGTCTCCGCTTTTTTCTTTATTTGATTTTAATAATATTTTAGGATTCAGCAGTGAAAGTGCATCAGCGCATATTTTACATAATCTAATCTACAAAATTTAGCATTTATGTATAATTTGCGAATTATAATATTTTACTATTCTATTTAATAATAATATTTTATGAGTGACGCCTGCAATACTTTCATTCTCAAAGTTATTTGTTATAATTTTGTCGTTCGAACTACGAGGTCGGTGGCACTTTTGTCCTCAAATTTTAATTAGTTATAACTTTTAGCATGAACCGTAAAGCATATGATATTTTAGTTCTCGAACTTTCTGAATTATAGTATATCGTCCTTGATGATGCAAAAATAATTAAAATACTACTTTAGTTGAATACTAATAATTTATCCATACTTATTTAAGAAAAAAAAATTTGCCTGTAAGACTTAATTATAATAATTCAGCAAGTCCAAGGACTAAAATGTCACAAGTCTTAAAGGTCGAGCCAGATATTATACCTAATTAAAGTTCGAGGACTAAAATGTAAATGTGCATAATTCGAGTCAAAAATTATAATAAATTAAAATTTAAAGACTAAAATATCACGCAACTCATAGTTTGAGGACCAAAAGTGTAATTTACTCTCAAACAAAATATAAAATTATATAACAACATACTAAAACTTTTCGAATGCATAATGACGACAAGGGAGAAAAGCGCGGGTGCTGAGCTCGGCCAGCGCAGGGCGGTTGAGCGGGTAAAACATGACAAATGTAGAATGACGACGAGGGAGAAGAGCGCGGTCATGGTGCCGAGCTCGACCAATACAGCGGTTTAGCGAGTAGACGCAACACCAAAGAGTGCCTTGAGCCCGTCCTTGATTGAGCGGCCACGAACTTATCGCCTTCGTCGGTCCGCCCTCACCCACGCCCGCTCCAAATCCTCCTCCTTCAGCATCGGCGTCGGTGCCGGCACCGGCATTGGCGGAGGCGGAGAAAGAGGAGGCGGCAACGTCCTCCTTACCGTCGCCGAGGGTCGCAGAGTCGGTGGAGGAGGCGAGAAGGATCGGAGAGAAAAAAAGAGAGAAAAAGAAATAAAAATATTTTAATCAGTTTTCTAAAAATTCGAGCTGAATTTGTAAAATCCAAAATATTAGCCCATTTTTACAAAATCTCGAGACTAGTAGATTTTTTATGCAAAAAAGCTATTTATTATTGAGATTAGATTTTAGATAGGTATTTTAGTAATTTTAGAATATATTTAAAAAATTTGAATGGTAAATAGTAATTAGTAAAAGGTAAATAATCAAAAGGAGCCCCTACAATTCCATGGCGCACTACAATAACCAAGTACTGATGCGAAAAGTCAAGAGGGAAGTTTCTTGGTAGCTGCAGTGTCCAAATCACATGCTCCCAGTTTCTTGTTTATATAATGTTTAGTTCATCGATCATCTCCCACTCCTCAATCCCTAAAACCGTTCCTGTAGCAGCTAGCTCCCTCTTCAATCTCCTTTTTGGATCTGTGGTTAGTTGTGCATCTTCTTCTACTTGTTCTTTTTAATTAATGTTTATTCTCTTTGCTATCAGCTGTCTTAATTCTTTTATTAAAGCACAGAGCGCATATTACATGTCGTTGTTGATATATATATATATATATATATATATATATATATATATATATATATATATATATATATATATATATATATAGAGTTGGTAGAATCTTATCGATAGCAAAAACACGTTGCCACCCATATGTTTTGATGATGGAGCCTCCAAATCGACGATCGGCTTTTAGATTGAACATGATCGATACCACTTAAAGTATTTAGAAACCAAATTTTAAATATTTTTGACATCATTAAGCCTAAAGATCAAAGGGTTTCAAAATTTATAATTTTAATGGTAGATACGAGGTGTTTTCTTGTTTAACGGTGTAAAACTATCCAAATCAATTGAATTTTCGTTAGAAAATTCGTTAAACTATTTAGAACAAGATCTATACTCTCGATCTTGATTATAAAATTCCTATCATCACTTTTTAGAGGATATTCATTTGTAGCCGTTCATTTTACACCCTTTTGATGGACAAGAGAACAATATCAAAAAGAATGAAATATGATTTCTAGATACTTCAAGTGGTGTAGATCATTTTCAACGGTACCGATCGTCGATTTGGAGGCTCCATCATCGAAAACAAATGGGTGGCAACGAAGGCTTTTGCTATCGATAGCGTTACTTAACTCTATATATATATATATATATATATATATATATATATATATATATATATATATATATATATATATATATATATATATATATATATATATTGTTTCGATTCACTTGAGATCTTTGGTAACAAAATAACAAGTATTAACTTAATTATGAACAAGAAGAGGGCTTCTATAATTGTTAATTGTAAAATAATTTACAATCACGCTTAATACGATACCATTACTCAGTGACTAACAGCAGATTCACTTACTTTCCAACGGATCTTTATTGATTTCATACTCCCGTAAAAGACTTTTTCACAACTTGCTCTACAAATATACATTGAGGTCGAGTTCAGTATGACTAGTTATGATGAATCTTTCGTCTCAAAATTTTGTTAAAGAATCTCAAACAAGTTGTTGCCTTACGTTCTTCTAGACTACAATGCTGTTACTGGTGTTTCTTCTTTTTAACTGAGGATTCTAACAAATGTTTGTTTAGTGCACTATAGAGTTATTCCGGTTGAGACAATTACATATTTTTTACGAAAATTGCTTTGAATCATAAGAGCGTTAAAAATTAATCATTTTTGCTAGTGGTGCATTTGAAGAGACATGGTAATTTGAAAAGATTGTACATTTTAGGCTCAATTCGGAGGAAGTGCCCATGGCGGGGGTTGTGGTATCATTACTCCTAAATATCGGTGCGACCTTAGCTAGTGAAGGAATTAAATCAGCAACATCACGATTACTAACACGGATATCAGCAATGAAAGAACTCGTGGAGAATATAAATGAGATTAAGGACGAGCTTGAGATCATGCTACCGTTCCTACAGATTGCAGAAAGACTAAAAGAGAAGGATGAGATCACAAAAATCTTTATAAAACAAATGAGAGACTTGGCTTTCGACATTGAGGATATTATAGATGAGTTCACGTACAAGCTGGGTGAGGAGCAAGGAGGGGTTCTACCCAGAGCAATCAAGAGGCCTAGAACTATAAAAACATGGGATGACCTTAGCGGCAAACTTAAAGCGATCAAAATTAAGCTCCAAAAAATTATGGAGAGAAGGACACGATATGATACAAGAGGAATGGAAAGTGAAGCAAAACCTCGAATAACTGTTGGCGGTAGCAAGAGCCGTGCAGAATTAGCACATTTTGTCGAGGAGGATGATATCGTGGGTATTGATGAGTACAGGGACTTGTTGCTCAGATGGTTGAAAGATGAGGATGAGCAGCAAAGACAGCCCATGATAATCTCAGTGTTGGGGATGGGTGGTCTAGGGAAGACAACTCTCGTAACTCATGTGTACAATATCATCAAAGCTTCCTTTGATGCTTGCGCTGAGTTCTTTGTATCTCAGAGTTATGAGGCTGATGATTTGCTTAGACAGATCTTAAAAGAGTTTTATAGGGAAGATCCTAAGAAAAGACAAGCACCTAACGACATTGATACCATGGATTACAGAAGCTTGGTTGGGGAAATCCGCACCTACTTGCAATGTAAAAAGTATGTACTCATTCTAGATGATGTTTGGAGTACTGATGTACTAGACAATATAAAGAATGCACTTCTGAATAGTAATAGCAAGAGTAGAATAGTTCTCACAACAAGGATTCGCGATGTAGCTCTATTAGCAAATGAGAACCATATATTTGAGCTAGAGCCACTGAAGGCAAATGATTCATGGGATTTGTTTTGTAAAAACGCATTTTGGAAAAGTGCAAACAAGATTTGCCCACAGCCTTTAGAACAATGTGCTAAAAAAATTGTCGAGAAGTGCGGTGGCTTGCCCCTTGCTATCGTATCTATAGCTCGTCTCTTATCATTTCAAGAAGAAACTGGTTCTGAATGGGAGAAGGTTTACAAAGATCTTGAGTGGTATCTAACTAACAACGAATCGAAAATCCATGAAAAAGTACATAACATTTTGAAACTTAGTTTGGACGATCTTCCCCATTACCTTGAAATTGCTTCTTATATTGTTCCAGCTTTCCTAAGATTATCAAATTGAAAGTAAGAGGCTCATAAGGCTTTGGGTGGCTGAATGGTTCATTGAAGAAAGAGGAGAAAGAACGATGGAGGAAGTGGCTGAGGACTACCTTAACGAACTTGTTCATCGCTGTCTACTACAAGTGGTTGAGAGGAACGAAGACGGAAACATTCTAGCATGTCGAATGCATGACATCATTCGAGTCCTCGCTCTTTTGGAGTCAAAGGAGTTAAGTTTCTGCATGGTTTACGAGAATTCACGGACAATATTGCAGGGATCCAAAGCACGCCGCTTGTCGATCGCAAGCAATATAACTAATTATCATCCCGAAGACGAATCTCATTTGCGTTCAGTACTTGTTTTCAACAAATCCATGAGCTATGATTTACTGGAGTCGGTCTTAGGATCATCAAAACTTTTACGTGTCTTGGAACTACGAGGAGCGCCAATCGAGAAACTACAGTGAGATCTCAGAACCTCTTCAACTTTGCATTATCTTTGTTTGAGAGCTACAACACCTGTGGAGCTTCCAACATCAATCGGGAAGCTACGAAATCTGCAAATATTAGAATTGAAAGAAACTTATATAAAAAGCGCCGAAGGAAATAACGAGCTTCACAAGTTGAGACATCTACGTTTATCAAAATTTCGTTTACGGGACATCGAGGCACCCGTTGGAATATGGCGCTTGAAGGACTTGCAGACTTTGGGATCTATTAAAGCAACTGCAGAGATTGTGCGGAATGTACAAGCTTTGACAGAGTTGCGGAAATTTAGGATAAAGGGCGTAAGAACCCATCACGTGCGGACTTGTGGAATAGTATCACAAAGATGGACCACCTTAGCCTTTTATTTGTCCATTGTGAATATAAGGAAGATGGGCATGAATTACGAGTTGGGCACCCGCCCCTACCTCTATCAATTAAAAAATTACGTACGTGGGGTAAATTAGACAAAAACTCACTCCCGAGCTTGCCACATCCTTTAGGTCTCTTACAAACCTAACCTCATTACATCTTATAAGTGCAAAATTGGATGGAGATACATTTCCTTACCCGCAAGCGGCCCGCGTTGATGTTTCTCCGCCTTTATAGTGCATATGACGCATGAAGTTGCACTTCCAAGCAACATCATTCTTGAAGCTAAAGGAATTGTACATATTTGGAGCCCCGAAGCTCGATCGGTGGAAATAGAAAGAGGAGCAATGCCAAGCCCGAATAAGCTTCGGATAGAGAATTGTCGAGAGCTAAAGGAGCGCCCGTATCGAATACCTTACCACCCTTAAGGATTTATCCATTTTGTATGAAGTAGGCTGTGGAACTTGTTGAGTCGCTTCTCGGAGGAGGAGGAGGAGGAGGAGAAGGCGACCACGGCAATGACGGCGCACGAGGGTTCGCCACATCCCCAATTTTACTTTTCGGTTAAATGCGATACAACGGTTTAATTGTCACAAAAAGGATTCAATGATTCCATATCATGTAGGTGAGTTTGTGCGCTTCTTGCAGAAAGCACCTACGAGCTTGATGCTTTCATATTTTCCACCTCAAATCTTCTAAATAATCCGTGCTCGAGGACAATTGAAAATGATGCATGATCGATTTATGCGGATGTTATCTTCTATGTGTATTTTATTTTATTTTATTCTCAATGTACGATGTGTATGTAAAAGCGGATGCATCAAATTATATGCGTGCCTTAAGCTACTCGTATTATGTATTTGGAGAATGCTTTGTACCCTTAAAATTAAACTTTATTTATTTATTTATGTATTTGGTGAATGCTTGGTACCCTTTTAAAACTTTATTTATTTATGTATTTGGAGAATGCTTTGTACCCTTAGAACTTTATTTATTGACTAAAATGAAAAAACCTTCCTTATAAATATCCATATTTTTTTTACTTTCTAAGATGGCTAAATTTTATTTACTTGTTAAGAAAAAAATAAATTGTTTTTATGCATTTCTAACCATTTTAGGATTTGTTTGGTTCGAAGTCGGAATCGGTATCGAAATCGGAATGAGAATAAGCTGGAAACGAAATCGAAATGATTCATTATCTCATTCGATTTGGTTTCGCTATCTGAAACGGAATAGGAATGAATCATTCCCATTATTAGTATTTTGTTCAGATAGATATCAGAAATATAATCAAATTAATATGCCAATTTTATCTTTACAAAATATTAATTTAAATTCAAGCTGAAAATTAAATATTAAAAATTTACGTCAAAATTTTAAAATGATGTTAAAATTTTAAATATATTTTCTAAAAAAATTAAAATTTGAAATTGAAAGGATAATTTAAAATATAAAACTAAATTTTGATTTATTCAAATTCAAACTTAAAGTTATAATTTAAATTTCAATTTGAATCCATAAATTTAATTTAAATTTTAAATAAGATTCGAATAAAACTTTAGATTTAAATTCAAATTTATAAATTAGATTTGAAATGCTTGATTGAATTTTAATTTTTAATTTAAGTTTAAATTAAAATTAAAATTTATAAATATAATTTTAAACTTAAACTTATATTTTAATTAAAAAATAAAATTAAAAAAGTTAAATTTAATCTGAACAAATTCATTCCGCCCGGAATCAATTTCCAATCCGGCCTCCTATGCCGGATTAGAAAAAGGAATAATTTGGGGGATTCCTATTCACCCGAGAGTCAGAATCGGAATGGAAATTCTGCATACCAAATATGTACAAATGGATTCGTCCCGTAACGATTCAAATTTACTAAAGAACAATAACTCGTTGGCCCAACCACCGGCCCAAAATGCTTAAGCCCAGTTATTATTACTAGTGTTCAAGTCTCATATAAACCCAATGACAAATCCATTCCCATCCGATGTGGGACTATTGGGGTGTCACAGACTCCCCCCGTTAAGGCCCACAGCCCAAGAACACCAGGCGATGTGAGACTCATCTCGCTAGCCCGTCATCCAGACCCTGGCTCAGCCGAGACTCGCCACACATGTCCAGCTGGTGAACCGGCTCTGATACCAAATGTAACGACCCAGCCCACTAGCAACAATAACTCGTTGGGCCCAACCACCAGCCCAAAATGCTTAAGTCCAGTTATTATTACTAGTGTCCAAGTCTCATATAAACCCAATGACAAACCCATTCTCGTCCGATGTGGAACTATTGGGGTGTCACACGTCCATTCCGATTCCGATTCCAGGATGAAAAGGGAACCAAACATGCACTTATGTATCTTCAGTATAAATTATAAAAAATGGACGGAAGAGTAGTGATGGAACTCTGACAAGAGTTTTCTATATTTTAGACTTATTAAAAAGATTTAAAAATATTTTGAATAAAAATCTTTCGGATAATGTCTGAAAGGATAAATGCAAATTTCAGTTCTTAACTAGGTTGAGTTAATCGTAAGATAAATAGGACTTGATATAACAAGATAAGAATAGAGTAAATAAAAGAGGTAGTTTCACAAATGTTGTTGTTTAACATATTAGTGAGAAAATCTATTGTTAAATTTTAGTTTAAATTTATAGTTATTTAAATTAAAGTCAAATTAATTTATTTGAAATTAAAGTCAGATTCTACTTTAATTAGGATAAGATGAGATTTAGTTTTATTAAAACATAAATAGAGTTTAATTAAGAATCTAATTGGACTGTGAGCTCTAATTAGTCTCTACATTTGACACATTCATTACATATAAGATGTACGGCCAGAGGAGGGAATTAATTAAGCTCTCAATTAAATAGTATTTAGCAATGAAATAATGATGACCAATTTGTTAGACAATTAATTTTAATTCGCATGTGCAACTGCGTATGAATCATCATAATTATTGAAACAAAAATCAAAGTCTCTTGACCTTTTCTCATAAACAGATTGATTTAAGAAATATATTGATTGTTTTTAATAAACCACTGCTTCGTCTGGTGTCTACAATATTACAATATATAATATATGATTCATTTACTACTAATTGAATTGAAGTTGAATATGGATGCTGTTCATTCTCATTGTCCAAAACAGAATCAGATCCCTCTATATCGACTTCAATATCTGTTTCTAAAATTGAAACACTCGAAGAAGGTTTGAGCTCGAGAACTCTTAACCTGTACTGCAACAGGGTCACATGTTTTCGAAGAGTGGTTTCGAGGATAGCTTTATGGTTAGGAAGGTCGGAGAAGCCCACTGCTTCGGGCTTAAGCTTCGCATAAGTTCCTTTTGGCAAGCTGGCATAGCGCACCTCAATTAAAGGAACTTCAATAACGTTGGTATGAGGGAATAAATTTGTCCAGACATGCGGAGGCAGCTCTGCAGAATTTTCTCGTGCGGTGAATTCGAGGACTCCTGATTGAGTTGTTGTTTTCGTATCTTGATTTATGCTGGAATTAGAAGTTGAGGGACCTCCTTCATTAACTTTGGACAAACCTGAAGTACATAAGACCTTTATCCAGGGCTCCATGATCAGATAGTTCTTTGAAGCAAGAAGGCGGCGGTAGCTTGATCTTTGTCTCCAGAACCATCATATGGAAGGGCGTCGAATAACCTTGAAAAGACAATCCCGCCGCCTAGAAGCATGTTTTCTTCCATCTGTTGCTCTGCCTGTCAAATAGACCAAACATTAATAACCTCACAAGAGCACGAGTACTGGTAAGTGATAATTAAGATGTATCTAATATTAGCCAGACAAAATGGGAACTAGAAAAGGCCACAAAAATCGCTGTAATTAATTAAACTGCTAAGTTTGTTTAAGCTGCAATCTTTTCAATTAACTTACAATAGGCAAATAGCAGTAAATACTTAAGGCTATGCATCAACAGTAGAAAGATATATGCTAACAAAGCACAGAAGCTTGGAGAAAGATCAACAGTTACTATCATTTTCTTTTTCTTTTCCCCAGCTGTTCTAGATGTCTTACACTCTGAAGCATCATTTAAATACTGAAGTTGTAATTCGATTGCAATTAAGAGAAATAAGGTCAAGGATCTTTGTTCAAGTACTTAATGGCAATGAACCAGTGAGTAGGATAGCCGCAAAAGGCTGACTGCCTCCGTTGCTCCCTATGACCTCAGAAGAGAATTCCAAAGGATAACAGAGGACACGACCTTATTACCCACTTGTTCAATTTAGTAAAACTATTGAAACTATCCATATTACTTACAACTGTTATAATACATATTCTGTGATCAAGATAATATGCATTTATTATAAGTAATTTTCTAGTTTAATTTAATTATATATCTGAATATGTCTTTAATTATTTTAACTAATTTAAGGCTTGTTATTAGTTGGCAGCTTGTTATTGGTCATAACAACATTAATCTGTGTCTTTGCGACTCAATTAGTCATGTTGTATATATCCGACTCTAATTAAGTGATCTCAAGCATTATATACCGTATATATATTGGCTCAGAGCGTAACCGATGGTGCGCGATCGAGTACATTTTAAATCTCCGATTTTTTTTTTTTTTTAGAATAATTTTGTATTCCACCTTTGATATTAATAAGATTTTGCTTTATTTTCGCCCGTGAATGTAGATCAGTAGCTGAACCATGCATGTAAATCTTAGTATGTTCTTTTCTTTTGGGTCTGTTTTTCGCCGTTAAATAATTTGGCTTCAACAACACCTCGCCATCGAAAGTTCCCAGCAGGAGGAGAAGGAATTTTCACTTTTGCTGGTGGAAGACCCACCGGCCTCAGAATGCTGAAGGCAAAAGTGTAGAGGGAAGAAGTTCCTTCCTTGCTGGCTAGGCCATTCCACCTTTAATTATTCTGCAATTCCCATTCTATTTCTTTTCACTCTTCAACCTTTTCTCTCTCTCTCTCTCTCTCTCTCTCTCTCTCTCTCTCTCTCAAGAGCTTCTTTGGTTGCAGTATTTTCACTACTTATTTTGGAGCAGCTCCCTCTTCAATCTCCTTTCTGGGTCTCTGGTTAGTTGTTCATCTTCTTCTACTTACTATTTTAATTAATTTTTGTTTTCTTTGCTATCAACTAGCTTGATTCTGTAAGGTGCAGAGAGTAGTATAGTATGTCTTTGCTGTTTAATATATTGTTTGGATTCACTTGATCTCTGGAAACAAGATAATAATTTTTTTTTTTTTTTTTTGAGAGATAGGTAGCATGCTATCCGCTTCGTTTATTTCATTTAGAAATAAACTTAGCTGGAAATGTGAATCAACTAGGATTCGAACTTGCGTCTCGGATACCAACCACCAAGCCCTTTGCCACTTGCTCTAGGAACGTCGGTCGGTGAGATCGATAATAATTGAACTAGAATAATTTGACCTTATATAGTACTTTCACTTTATTGTTCATGATTATCTAAATTGATGATCAATACCATGCAATATGTTACATGATACATAAACTTTCTAGAAAACGAGGTTTTCTAAAATTTATTTTCTGGCTAGCCAAGTGGGCATATTATGAAAGGTCAAAATTAGCTACCTTCTAAATATATAATTAAAAATAATCTTAAATTCACAATCTTGGTTGTAGATCTTGATCTAGATAGTTGAGAAGATTTTATTTATTATCAAATGCTCAACTAATTCTGATGGTTCTTTTCTCTTAAACAAGAAGAAAGTGTCTTGTTTTACATGTTAAATTATTAATTTTGAGACCATTCGATCACCAAGTAAATGATAACGATAAAAAAAAAAAAAAAATCAGTTCCTAAACCATATATGCAAATATTCTAGATAATATTTAACGATAAAGGACGTTTATTTAAATGCCTCATCATCAAAAAAAAAAAAAAATATCAAAGTCATTTCACTTTACAAAATATTCCTGCTGAACTCACAAAGATAACAATTATTTCGGAAAAAAAAAATCAGTTAATGTCAAAACTTGTAATGTAGAACTTTTACAAATTGCAGAACGAAGTTAAAATAGAACTTTTAGATTCTGGTTTGATAATAGGCCGTATGAATTTTGTCACGCCCCGGGTTGCACATTCACCGGGCACGCCGACAAATCCGCCGTATACAAAAAAATTTCCTCTGTATACGAAGCGTAGCTGTACCTGTATAACATACAATGCTACAAACAGTAGCATAGAGCTGAAGTAAACTATAAACACGCAGGTAGGAAAAACAAACTTTATATACATACAATCGCAGATACAAAGTAACACTACTCGCTCCAGCGAGTTCAACTGCATGTACAAAAGTGCCCCAAACCAAAAACTGTCACTACCTGCAGGGGAAGTCCTCTAGCACAGTACTCGAAGGATAGGCTCTAGCTCGCCACGCCCTTCCCGCGGTCCGACTCAGAAGGAGCAGTAGCCGCCACAGAAGGCCCTGCAACAAAAGTGGAAGAAAGAGGGCGTGAGAACTACTATAAAAACAAGTAGTCCTCAGTGGGTACCGCCCTAAACACATCGGTCCACCCACTAAGTCTACAGGGTAAGCAAGAAGGTAGAAGAAGCTGGAAACCCTCGACAGCTAAACTAAAAATCCTATACTATTGTGCTCAAAACTACCCTCTGTAGAACAAGTAAAAGCTGACCCAATCTTACGAGGGACTGTGAAAGCACCCGTCCCGCCTGTCGAGGCAACACTACAACTACCCCAGGGGTAGCTAGTGGAGAGCAAGTCCACAACGAGGACGCAGCGACACCAACGCAAAAGAACTAAGCCAGACTCCGGAGCGGCACTCGTGGGCGCGAACCAACCGAGTATGCAAGCGTATCTCTGTCGAGCTCAATCTGGCTCTCACAGGCATAGTCAAGTACACTGGGTCTAAGCACTAATACACCACGTGCCCCTTGGCACAGACTGTAACCACACAGTACACTGGGTCCACCCTCAAACCCCCGACGGTGCCCGACAACCAGCACGACTAGACTCTGCTGAAAAGTGAGCTCGGCATCCCCAGCGCGAGCGTAAAAGCAAACTACACTACCCTGGTATCTATCGCACTCCCACGGCGATGATACGGCACAAAACGGCTCCTAGAGCTAAATCCGGTAGTGTAAGCTAGTGACGATCCAAAACGTGATTTTCTCCTAAGTCAAATCCAAGTCCAACATGTAAGGAATTATATACTCTCAATGCATGTTTTAAATCCAGGTTTACTCCACAAGATTCATGCATTCGGGCTACCACTAGTTACATCGACAAATAAGCATACATGTTGGTTAATTCGGAACATAGGAGTGAAACGATGAAATCCCACCTTGATGTTCAAATCCTGGCAGTGAAGAAGGTGGCCCGGATTCCACTTGATCCCTCGCTGGTCCGCCGAAGTCCGGAGTTTCCTGCTGTGAAGAGGCAAATGCACGATTTCACGAATTCTGTCCGAAAAACAGCGGCTGAGAAAAGCTTAAAGTTAACCAAGCTAACCTTATCCAAATTCAGCGATTCAGGGCTCAAAATCTTCGTCTCGCAGTCACGAATCCAACGCCGCAAGTTTCGACGCGATCCGACTTCCCTGCGTGGAGAGCTAGCCAAAGTGTCGCCGGTCGACGCTTGAAAACAGCAAATCTGCACCTCAGAAATAGCTCGCGAAACAGCGGCTCGGTAAATATGGGGTCCGAACGGGCAAACCTGCTCCAAATCCAGCAAGTAAGGTCTCGTTGGAATCGTCTGGACGTCGTGGATCCAACGCCCCAGGTTTCGCCGGATTTCGACTCTCCTACACAGAGAACAAGCCAAAACTCCGCGGGTCGACGCTGCAGTCAGCAGCAGCAGCAGTGCAATCCGAAAATCATGGAATTTAGAAGCAACGGAGGGAAACTCGATGGGCTACTCACCTCTGGAAAAGCCGTAGGCTCGTCGCTGAGTCGAGGACGGCGGTCCCGCGCGCACGTCTGGCTCCCTCGCTGCGTCACAAGGTCGCGAACCCGCCGAAACCACGCGTCGGCGCGTCGTCGTCGAAGCTCGAGCTCCTCTTGAGCTTGTCCACCTCCTCTGGTTGCTAGGGGAAGGAGAAGAAGAGCAGTAGCAGCAGCAGCAAGGGGAGAAGAAGCTCCCTCTCTCTCCTCTGCTCCTATAGAGGCAAGGGGGGTGAGGTGGTGACGTGACAAGTGGCGTAAAAGTCAACCTGCACCATACCTCCACTTTGTACCGGTACAAAACCCCACTTGTACCGGTACAAACAGGCAACCCGAGAGCCAAACTGCGCAGGGCTATACCGGTATAGCCCTGGTGGTTATACCGGTATAGCAACCAGTCTTGTACCGGTATAAAATCAGATTTGTACCGGTATAGCTCACTGAAAAACCTGCTATTTGCAGATTTTCGTGACACACGCTGCTCTCGCGTTCCCACGGGGCCCGTTTGGCGTCCATTTGGTGCCAACGCGACCCAGGCTGGTCCCGACACTCTCCAGAGCTGTAGACAAGCCTCAGGTGCAATTTTCCAGGTCACTACAAATTTTGAGGCAATAAAATTTAACATATTAAAATACAGGAGTTTTATGATTCTAAAACAAGTTCTTATATTTCTATCAAAACAAAACTATTTGAAAAAGCACTAATAGTTTCATGCTCAAATGACTTATCGTCCTGATATATATTAACTTAATTATGAACAAGAATAGGGCTTCAAAACAAACTCCATTTATAATTGTTAATTGAAGAATAATTTACAATCATGCTTAATACGATACCATCTACTCAGTGACTAACAGCAGATTCACTTACTTTCCAACGGATCTTTATTAATTTCATACTCTTCTAAAGGATTTTCCCACATCAATACAATCAGAACTGTTACAATATCAAATCGTTGTTAGAGTTATAAACATACGCGTTGGATGGGAAATGGCGCTAAAGGAGAAGTCAAGGGAGAGAGTGGAGTTGGGAGAGCAGCGGAGGGAGAAGGCTAGGGAGCACGAGCATTAGAGGAAGCAGTTGGGAAGGAAGTATAGAGTCTTATAGAGGGAAGCGCGGAGAAAGGCCAAGGGACTGCGAGGAGCTTCGTAGGAGCGAGCGTCGGAGGACGGGAGGGAAGCGGCTCACCGGTAAGGACGCAGGGCTCAGGAAGCCAAGCCTCCCCGTCAAACAGAGCGTGCGATATGATGTAGTTTTCCCTGCGCTCTCGAGGTATACCGAAGGACTGTGCCACTCGGCTGGGGAAGCTGGCGATGTACCGGCCCACACAAGCTTGCGGACAAAGTCTGATTCTGCTGCTGCTTCGGAGACACTAGCTCCCACCAGCAAGAAGACAACCTCGACATGCTTGAGGACTATTTTTGATTCTCCTGATGTACTCAATTCCAGCAGCAAGGAGACAACCTCGGTTGGTCAGCTACCACCGAGGAGCTCCGAGGAATCTCCCAGGGAATCTGCTGTTGCGGGACTGGACATCATAGGCAAAAAGCTGGCACGGAACATCACCTGGGCAGATCACAAGGGGGGACCCCTGTCGTCGTGCTGTCGCTTCGACGTAGACGGAGCCCCTTCTTTGTCTCTCGGGTCTAGCAGCCTTCCCCTTCCCCCCTCTCTCGGTGGGGAGGACTGCCCCAGTGGCTGCAGGTCAATCGAGGGGACCTTGTTGGCAGGGAAGAGCCCTCAGCATCGCTCTTTTAAGGACGTCCTGCTCTCCCCTTCTCCCTACCCAGCGAGTCCCTCCCCCTTCTCCAAGCTTAAGCATCGTTCCTCTGCTCCCCACCCTCAGCCCCCTCAACTACCTCGCCTTCCTTCTCGTAAAAATAAGCGAAGGTGCTTCCGGTGTTTGGCCTTTGATCACCTCGTTCGAGAGTGCCGGGACCCGGTCAGGTGCTCTCGGTGTCTCAAGTCCGGTCATCTCGCTCGCAACTGCCGGGAGAGGGGTAGCCTTCGGTCCCCCACAATGCAGAGGGCATTGCACTTCCGCCCCCCGTCAGTCAAGGTCTTCGTCCCCATGTCCGAAGGCTTCCTGTCCCGAAAACAGCAAAGTGAGAATGCCGTTCTCGTCGAAGTCATTGGCCCAGCTTCCCTGGGTCACTTCCCTCAGAGCATGATAGCGACCGACCTCGCGAACCAGTTTGGAGGATTCTGCAATGACTTTCACGTCGCTCGACACCGTGAGAGGGACTATGTTATCTTTCTGCCGCAGTGGGTGCAGGCCGGCGATCTCGTGCGACGAAGCCTTCTATTCCTTTCTCACTGCAAGATCCGGTGCTTCCTCTGGAACCCGCACAGGAACGCTGCGCGGTCCCTACTCACGCTCAAGGTTTGGATCAAGTTGGTGAATTTGCCCTTCGAATGCTGGTCGGAGTCTCGGGTGGCCTCGATCGTCAACAGGTTCGGGCGCTACCTCATCGCCGACGAGAATAGTCTAAACGTCTTCGATCTCACCAGCTTCAGATGCCAAATCGCGGTGGAGGACCCGTCTGATGTCCCGGAGAGTATCGCTGTTACGATGGGCGACATCACCGTCGTGGTTACTGTTGTATTGGAGAGCTCTACTGCCCCTTTTGGCGGGGATGATCGCGGAATCTCGTTTGTTGGCGGTGATCCTAACGAAGGTGGCGAACAGACTGACCCGCTTGGGCGTCGCCTGGCTAGAAGGGTCAATAACCAGGGCGCCCTGCTGGGCGACCGTGATTCGAGAGATGGTGTAGGACTAGGGCAAGATGAAGCCGGGGAGTCCTCGGTGAACCGGGCCAGACGACGTCCCGGCCTGGTCCCAGCGGTGGAGCATTGTTGCTGCCTCACCCTGCCCTCGCCCTCCGGTGAAGCTCCGGTGCCGGAACCGGTGCACGGGAGTGAGGCGACACCCGTTTACCCTGGGGTTGTTAGCCCCCCCTGCCCGGAAGTCCGAGCCGTGTGCCGTCCTTGCCCCGGGAGTCCCCCCTCTCCCGATTTTAGTATTTTTTTGAATGGATCTGAGACTTCGGACTTAGCGTCTTTCGTCGGTGAGGGGGTGCCTGCTCCTGCGCCAGCTGTGCCTTCTGCCCCCGTCGCCGTTTCCAGGCCGCTCCAGCCTCGAGCTCCGCTCCTTCCATTTCTGTTGTCCAACCCCAGCCCGAGACTCCCTGGGGGGGGGGGGTTCGAGGTCGAAGCCCTCTGCGTTTGGCTCGCGGCCGAGGAAGGCATGGGATTTGCTCTGCGGAGGCGAGGTTTCCCTAGTGGGCCCCCCAGCTCTCGGTGGGGTGCCCAAGGCGTTTGGGAACTCGGATGGTGTTTCTTTCCTCGTCGGCCCCGGGCACAGGATCGGCCGGTGGGCCTTTCTTCCTGGGCCTCTCCCCCGAACTTGCCTTCTTCCCGTCCCTGCTATTTGTTGGACCTGACGCCCGAAGGTGGGCCCTGGAAGTTGCTCTTCCTGGGCTTTTGTTTGAGCCTGGGCCTCTGTCCTCAGTGCTTCGCGGGTTGGGCTCTGCTTTTGCCCGTGGTGGGATGGGCGCTGCTCTTTCCGGTGCAGCGCCGGTCTGCGGACCTCGGGGGATCGGCCGGTTCCGACGCCCTCGGCCTCGGGGGATCGGCCGGATCCGTGCCCTCGGCACTCTCCCCACAATGGACCCTGGAGCACTGGGCTGCCCGGGCCCAACACCGGATTCTGGTGGGGACTCTGATGCTGCTCCACCCTCCTTCCCCGGCGACCCTTGGTTCTTCGGCGGTTTCGGTCCGGGGCGGGACTCCTGGGCGGATCTTGGCTTGCCCCTGAGGGGTGACCCGGAGATTAACCTTGGAGTGCAACCTGGGCTGACTGTCGAGGGCGGTAGGTCGGTGTTTAGGCCCAGTTCGACTACTGGGGGGGGCCGGGTATGGCCGGCGCTCGCGGTGGGTGCAGGCTGCCTGCACCACCTACACTTCAGAGCCGGCTGCACGTGATCGCCCCTCTTGTCCCCCCCGAGCGGGTGGAGTCTTCACGGGGGGAGGATGTGTTAGTTGGCCTGCCAACGGACGAAGCCCCTCTCTCGTCACGCTCAGTTTCTTCTCGTCGGAAGAGTTCCCGACTCGCCTGCAGGGACATCGTTCCTTCTCTGGACAGGGCCATTGCCCGGAAAGCCCTTCTCGAGAGAGGGAGGCGCCTCCCGCCCTCGCGGATGCTCACAGGGCGGTTCAGGTCAAAGGCGGGCTCTGTGGAGTTGCACTAGAGGAGGTGGCTGTGCGCAACTTCATGGAGTTTATGCGAGCCTCTCCTTAGGATGCCGCCTGCCCGGGCTCCGACACTGTTGTTGTCTATTACCGTTGTTGCTTTGTTAGTTTCCATGTTTCAAATATGCAGTTGGAATGTTCGGGGCCTGAATGACCCCAGTAAAAGATGTCTAGTGAAAGCTGTAGTCTCTAAGCTTAAGGCGTCGGTTCTTTGTTTCCAAGAAAGTAAGGTGGTTGAAGTTTCACGTTCCTTCCTGCGTTCCTTTGCTGGCTCATACGTGGATAAGTGTCACTTCCTCTCAGCAGTAGGGGCTTCGGGGGGTATCATTACTTGTTGGAGTGCTAAGGACTTTTCATGTACTGAAGTCATTGTGCGCGAGTACTCCCTTACTACCCGAATGACGCACGGTGCCAGTGGCACTCAGTTCTTCCTTACAAATGTGTACGGCCCCCCAACTTGGGACGGGAAAGAAGACTTTTGTAACGAACTGGCATCGCTAAAAAGTACTTGCTCTGGCTTGTGGGTGGTGTGTGGGGACTTTAACCTCACCAGATTCCAACAGGAGAAGAGAGGTAGGAGTTGGAGCAGGAAAATTCAGAGTCTATTCTCGAACCTTATCAACGACCTCGAACTGATTGATCTGCCGATGGGGAACCAGAATTTTACATGGTCCAATATGCAGGCTAACCCCACCCTGGCCAGGCTTGATCGCTTCCTTATTTCAAGCGAATGGGATCAACTCTTCCCTTGACTTATGTTTTTGCCTTGCCGCGTATCACCTCAGACCACTCCCCGATTCTGCTTTCATCTAACGATAGGAAGATCCACCGCCAGTTCAGATTTGAAGAGGTCTGGCTAACCCGTGAGGATTTTTGCGCGCGGGTGCCAGGCTGGTGGACCGAGATACAGCCTAAGAGTACAAGGGTCCTTACTTTTGTAGCCAAACTCAGACACAGTCGTAAGAGGATGAAAGAATGGTGCTCTACACATTTTTATAATATCTCCAAAGTGAAGAAGGACTTATCTGATGAAATTCATAAAGTGGACATTGCGAAGAAAACGGAGTCGAATCCGTGCAACTTGAATATCACAAGCAACTTAAAGTTAAGGTGAACAATGTATTAGTGGAGGAAGAGGTTACGCGGAAATCCGAGCTAGACGGCAATGGCTAAAGGAAGGAGACGGCAACACTAAATTCTTCCACTGTTGCTAATGGACGTCGACGTACCAACTCCATTCGGTGATAGAGGACGATGGGAGAGTATTCACCGAGAGAGGACGACAAATCGGAGTACTTATACGAAGCTTCAAGGATACCTTTGCTCAGACGCTTTAAAGCTGTTCGTCGATTGGTGGTGGACGACCTCTTGCGAAGGACCGTGTCTCGATTCCGAGCAACTTACCTCCCCATTTACAACCGAGCGAAATCAAGAAGGCGACCTTCCGGCTAGGGGGGACAAAGCCACAGGCAGACGGCTTCAACTGCGTTTCTATCAACGATTTTGGGAAGTGATCAAGGAGGACCTAGCGGAATTTTTAGCGAGCTTCACGACGAATCTTTAAACTCGGGACCTATGGACTACTCTTACGTATGTCTAATCCCCAAGAAGGAGGGTGCTAAAGCGGCTAAGGACTTTCGACCTATTAGTCTTATTAACGGGGTCCAAAAGATCGTATCTAAGGTTTTAGCTAACCGGCTCGAACGGGTCTTGCCTGATTTTATCTCTCCCTCACAGGCGGCTTTTCTTAAAGGACGATTAATATTGGATTCCTTCGTCACCGCGAGCGAGATCGTTAACGGGTGCTCGAAAGCGGGGGTGGAGGCCGTAGGGATCAAAGCTGACTTTGAGAAGGCCTACGACAAGATTAGTTGGCAATTTCTCTTGAAAGTACTGATGTGGTCGGGCGCGTCTGCTAAATGGTGTTACTGGGTACGACAATGCTTCTCCAATGCTAAGGTTGCAATCCTCGTTAACGGAGTGCCGTCAAAGTGGATCAGAGCCAAGAGAGGGCTCCGGCAAGGGGACCCTCTCTCCCCCTACCTCTTTCTTTTGGTTGCCGAAGGTCTGGCAAGAATGACGAGAAGAGCGGTCTCTAACAACCTCCTAAGAGGGATCGGTCCTACGGCGGACGCCAAGGTTGCCATTATTCAGTATGCCGATGACACCATCTTCTTTTGTGAGGCCGATGATAGACAAGTTACCAATCTACTATTTATTTGGCACCTGTTCGAGTGGGCTTCCGGACTGAAGGTTAATAAGATCAAGTCGGAACTCCTCTATCTGGGTAGAAGTGACGGGCAGGGAGAGAGGTTAGCGAACATCATTGGGTGTAAGCTAGGGTCTTTCCCGATCAGATACCTTGGGTTACCTCTTTCGAACAGACCTCTTCGTAAAGAGGACTGGTGGACTGTCATTGAGCGTGTCGAGCGACGAGTGGGGGGATGGCAGGCAAAACTCTTGTCCCAGGGGGGTAGGCTGGTATTAGTTAACTCTATTCTCACGAATCGCCACTTTACTTCCTCTCGGTTTCGAGCACCGAAATGGGTCCTACGTCGCATCGGCCTGCGCCGGCCTTTTTTGGAGTGGGGGGTCCCGTGTCTCCGGTGCTGTTTTGTTGGTTAAAGTACGTACTGCAGTAAGTCAAATGGCGGCCTTGGAATACTGGACCTACAGACCATTAACACGGCACTGCTAGCGAAATGGTGGTGGCGGTACCTCACTGATCTTAAACACCAGTGGGGCCCCCTTCTCGATGGCTTTTATTACTGTCGGCGCAGACCCCTGAGGGAAGGAGCTGCCTTCAGACCCCATTCACAATGGTGGAGGGATGTGCTTTCGACTAGGATGGTTTTCAAATGCAGTATTTCCTACTCGGTTGGGGATGGTCGCAGTGTTAACTTTTGGACAGACATTTGGGCTGACCACTCTACACAACGGTCCAGCTACCAAAGATTGGCCGAAGAGGTCCACAGTATAAACTGCAGGGTTAGCGATTGCTTTGGACAAAGGGGGTGGAGGTGGCGCAAGATCCTTGCGGGACTCGACCCTGACTCAGTGCCAGGGAGGGAGGCGGTGATCAAGTTGAAGGAGCTTCTATCACCTGTGGTGCTTTCTGAGTCTCCGGATGTACCCTTGTGGAGATGGACCCAGTCCGGTACCTTTACAGTCAACTCGCTATACAAATTCCTGCAGCATGGAGGGGTTGTTGATAGTACGTGTATACAGCTCTGGAAAATCTCGTGCCCTTTGAAGGTAAAAATTTTCGTTTGGTTAGTTCTGAAGCACAGGGTTCAGACGAGAGAAAATCTGCTTAGAAGGGGCTGGATGGGAGACCACCTCTCCGTCTTTTGTTCGGTGGAGCCTGAAACGACCGACTACCTCTTCGTCCGGTGCGAGCTGACAAGGACACTCCTGGGAAGTCTGCTACCTAACAAGAGAGCGATCGCTAGCTGTCCGTCAGTGAACATTTTATGGGAGTCTAGTGGGTCCAAAGCTGGTGCCGTTAGGGGGTCGGAACTCCTCTCCATCGCCTCCCTATGGTGGTCGGTCTGGTTGGAGCGTAACAAGAGAATCTTCGACCAGACAAAAAGTAACTCGGCCCGCATCCTCACAGGTGCCCGACAACTCAGACTCGAGTGGAAGCAACACTGTGCCCCGAAGTGACACATTTTTTACCCCCTGCCCCCCCTGGCCCTTTTGTTCTGCCTTTTCCTTGTTTTTGCTTTACTCTTGTCTTCTCTTGTGCTTTCTTTTTTGTTTTCTTACTTCCGTGTGAGGCCCTGTTGCCTCTATCTGTTGCTTAGTTCATCCTCTTTATGAATGAAGCGGTAGCATGCTACCTTTTCTCAAAAAAAAAGGGATTTTCCCACATCTTGCTCGATAAATATACATTGAGGTCGTTCAATATGACTAGTTATGATGAATCTTTCGCCTCAAAATTTTGTTAAACTGAATCTCAAATAAGTTGTTGCTTTTTGTTCTTCTAGACTACAATGCTGTTACTGGTGTTTCTTCTTTTTAACTGAGGATTCTAACAAATGTTTGTTTAGTGCACTATAGAGTTATTCCGGTTGAGACAATTACATATTTTTTACGAAAATTGCCTTGAATCATAAGAGCGTTAAAAAATAATCATTTTTGCTAGTGGTGCATTTGAAGAGACATGGTCATTTGAAAATATTATTTATTTTTGGCTCAATTCAGAGGAAGTGCCTATGGCGGAGGCTGTGGTAAGCTCATTACTCCTGAATATTGGTGCGACCTTAGCTAGTGAAGCAATTAAATCAGCAACATCACGATTACTAACACGGATATCAGTAATGAAGGAACTCGTGGAGAATATAAATGAGATTAAGGACGAGCTTGAGAGCATGCTATCCTTCCTACGGAGAGCAGAAAGATTAAAATAGAAGGATGAGAGCAGAAAAACCTTCATAAAACAAACAAGAGACTTGGCTTTCGACATTGAGGATATTATAGATGAGTTCACATGCAAGCTCGGTGAAGAGCAAGGAGGGTCTGTCTAAAACGGTCATGAGGTGCGAAATATAACAACTTGGCGTTGCCTTAGCAAGAGGCTTAACAAAATCGAAATAGGGCGCGGAAACATTATGGAGAGAAGGGCACGATATGATACAAGAGTAATGGAAAATGAAGCAAGACCTCTAATAGCTGTTGGCAGTAGCAAAAGCCGTGCAGAATTAGCACATTTTGTTGAGGAGGATGATATCGTGGGTATTGACGAGTGCAAGGACTTGTTGCTCAGATGGTTGAAAGATGAGGATGAGCAGCAACGACAGCCCTTGATAATCTCAGTGTTGGGGATGGGTGGTCTAGGGAAGACAACTCTCGTAACTCATGTGTACAACATCATCAAAGCTACCTTTGATGCTTGTGCCTGGGTTGCTGTATCTCAAAGTTATGAGACTCGTGATTTGCTTAGACAGATCTTAAAAGAGTTCTATCGAGAAGACCGTGAGAAAAGAAAAGAACCTAACAACATTGATACCATGGATTACACAAGCTTGGTTGCGAAAAGAGAAGTACTTAACAACATTGATACCATGGATTACAAAAACTTGGTTGAGGAAATCCGCACTTACTTACAGTGTAAAAACTATATACTCATTCTGGATGATGTTTGGAGTACTGATGCAATGGACAATATAAAAGATGCACTTCTGAAGAGAAATAGCAAGAGTAGAATAGTTCTCACAACAAGGATTCGTGATGTAGCTCTATTAGCAAACGAGCACCATATGTTTGAGCTAAAGACGCTGGAGGCAGATCATTCGTGGGATCTGTTTTGTAAAAACGCATTTCGGAAAAGTGCAAACAAGATTTGCCCATTGCCTTTAGAACAATGTGCTAAAAAAATTGTCGAGAAGTGCGGTGGCTTGCCCTTGCTATTGTATCTATAGCCCGTCTCTTATCATTTCGAGAACAAACCGGTTTTGAATGGGAGAAGGTTTACAAAGATCTTGAGTGGTATCTAACTAACAACGAATCGAAGCTCCGTGGAAAAGTACATGACATTTTGAAACTTAGTTTGGACGATCTTCCCCATTACCTTCGAAATTGCTTCTTATATTGTTCTAGCTTTCCGGAAGACTATAAAATTGAAAGTGACAGGCTTATATGGCTTTGGGTGGCCGAAGGGTTCATTGAAGAAAAAAAAAAAACAACGATAGAGGAAGTAGGTGAGGACTACCTTAACGAACTTGTTCATCGCTGTCTACTACTAGTGGTTGAGAGGGATGAAGTCGGTAGAGTTAAAAAATGTCGAATGCATGACATCGTTCGAGTCCTTGCTCTTTCGGAGTCAGAGTTAAGTTTCTGCATGGTCTACGAGGATTCACAGAAAAAATTGCAGAGTTCCGAAGCACGCCGCTTGTCAATCCTAAGCAATATAAATAATTATCATACTGAAGACAAATCTCATTTGCGTTCAGTACTTGTTTTCAACAATTCCATGAGCTATGATTTACTGAAGTCAGTCTTTAGATCAGCAAAATTTTTACGTGTCTTGGAACTACAAGGAGCGCTAATCGAGAAACTACCGAGTGAGATCTGTAACCTCTTCAACCTGCATTATCTAGGCTTGCAGGAAACAGAAATTAAGGAGATTCCAAGATCAATCGGGAAGCTACAAAATCTGCAAATATTAGATATAAGTGAAACTATAATAGCAAAGCTGCCGAAGGGAATAACGAGGCTTCAAAATTTGAGACATGTAGTTTCTTCAAAATTCTGGGGCATCAAGGCACCGGTGGGAATATGGCGCTTGAAGGGCTTGCAAACATTAGTATGTATTAAAGCAACTACGGAGATTGTGCGGAATGTAGAAGCTTTGACAGAGCTGCGGACATTTGGGATAGAGGGCGTAAGAACCCATCACTGTGCAGACTTGTGGAATAGTATCGCAAAGATGAACCATCTTAGCAAATTATCTGTCGAAAGTCAAGAAATGGAAGAATTACAGCAGTTGGGCACCCTGCGTCTACCTCTGTCACTTAAAGAATTACATACGTAGGGTAAATTAGACAAAACCTCGGTCCACGAGCTTGCCACATCCTTTGGGTCTCTAACAAACCTAACCAAATTAACTCTTAGATATGCAAAATTGGATGAAGATACGTTTCCTTACCTGCAAGCGCTGCCTGCGTTGATGCATCTTCTCCTTTATCATGAGGCATATGACGGCATGAAGTTGCACTTCCAAGCAACATCATTCCCGAAGCTAAAGGAATTGTACATATCATATGCCCCGAAGCTCAGTCAGGTGGAAATAGAAAGAGGAGCAATGCCAAGCCTGAATAAGCTATCCCTATCCTCTTGCCGCGAGCTAAAGGAGTTGCCCCACGGTATCGAGTACCTTACCACCCTTCAGGATTTATTCATTGAGTATGCAGCAGAGGAACTTGTTGAGCTGCTTCGAGGAGGAGGAGGAGGAGGAGAAGGCGACCACAGCAATGACTGGCGCACGAGGGTTCGCCACATCCCCAATTTTACTATTGGTGGCTTCATGGGAGACAAC
Organism: Aechmea fasciata; assembly: GCA_025177825.1. NCBI lineage: Eukaryota > Viridiplantae > Streptophyta > Magnoliopsida > Poales > Bromeliaceae > Aechmea > Aechmea fasciata. Next base: position 10,283,058 of record CM045928.1, on the reverse strand, counting down.
GGCGAGTATGTCCTTGAAAGGATTCAATGATTCCACATCATGTAGGTGAGTTTGTGCGCTTCTTGCGAGCAAGCCGAGCTTGATGCTTTCATATTTTCCACCTCAGATTGATCTTCCAAACAAGCCGCGCTTGAGGAAAATTGAAAATGATGATCGATATTTGCAGATAGTTATCTTATATGTGTATTTTATTTTATTTTATTTTATTTTATTTTCAGTGTATTGTGTGTGTAAAAGTGGATGCATTAAATTAGTTGGGATGCCTTCAGCTAATCGTATTATGTATTTGGAGAATGCTTTGTACCCTAATATAAAAACTTTATTTATTGGCTAAAATAAAAAGAAAAAATTTCGTTATAAATATCCATATTTTTTACTTTCTAAGATGACTAAATTTTCTTTACTTGTTAAGAAAAAAATAAAAAAAAATTTATACATTTCTATCAATTTTAGGATTTCTTTGGTTCAAAGTCGGAATCGGTATCGAAATTGGAATAATTCATTATTTTATTCTATTCGGTTCGCCGTCTGAAACAGAATGGGAATGAATTATTCCAATTATCGGTATTTGGTTCGGATAGATATTAAAAATATAATCAACTTAATATGTCAATTTTTTCTTTATAATATATTAATTTAAATTCAAACTAATTTTAAATAAAATTTGAATAAAACATTAGATTTAAATTAAATTTAAATTTAAATTCAAATTTATAAATTAGATTCGAAATGCTTGATTGAATTTTAATTTTTAATTTAATTTTAAATTAAAATTAAAATTTAAAAATATAATATTAAACTTAAACTAATGTGTTAATTAAAAAATAAATTTAAAAAAATTAAATTTAATTCGAACAAATTCAATCCGCCTTAATTCAATTTACAATTCGGCCTCCTAGGCCGAATTGGAAAAAGTGGTAATTGTGGGGATTCCCATTCACCGTGAGTCGGAATGAAAATTCGCATACCAAACACGCAAACGAATTAAGTCCATTCCGATTAGATTCCAAAATGAAAAGGGGAAAACCCAACATGCACTTAAGGGTATCTTCAATATAAATTATAAGAAATGGACGTAATAGTAGTGACGGAACTACGTGAAGGCGTTTAAATCCATCAACTTGAAATTTTGAGAAGATAAAATATAAATTTTTGAAAGCCAATGGAGGAAGTGAAAACACAAAGTATTTACATAGAGTTTTCTATATATTACCCTTATTAGAAAGATTTTAAAAAAAATTGAAGAAAAAGCTTTCGTATAATGTCTGAGAGGATAAAAGCAAATTTCAGTTCTTAACTAGGTTGAGTTAATCCTAAATAAACAGGACTTGATATAACAAGATATGAATAAATCATAAATAGAAGAGGTAGTTTCACAAATATTGTTGTTTAATAGATTAGTGAGAAAATCTATTGTTAGATTTTGGTTTAAATTTATAGTTATTTAAATAAAATCAAATTTATTAAAATTAAAGTCAAATTCTACTTTAATTAGGATATAAGATGAGATTTAGTTTTATTAAAACATAAATAGAGTTTAATTAAGAATCTAATTGGACTGTGAGTTCTAATTAGTCTCTACATTTTACACATATTCATTACATATAAGATGTAAGGTCAGAGGAGGAGGGAATTAATTAATTAAGCTCTCAATTAAATAGTATTTAGCAAATTAGAGGGGGTCGATTATATTGAAATAATAATGACCAACTTGTTGGCCAATTAATTTTTAATTGGCACGTGCAACTCATATCTATCTATACATATAATAAAAGTGGAACCTTGAAGCGCTGACGTGGCGGCTCCCGAGCAACCCCCGCCCCTGCTCATTTCTCCAGAGAGAGAGAACATAGGGAGAGAGAACAGAGGGAGAGAGAGCACCACATGGGGCCCCCCCCCCCCCTGCAGCTCTCTCTCTCACTCTCCCTTAACCTCTCTCCCTCTCCCCCTACCTCAGCCCCCTTCACTTTCTCTCTCTATATTTAACATTTTAAATTTCAGATTTCAGTTTTTTAATTTTAAATCTTAAATTTTAAATTTTAAATTTTAAAATTTTAACTTTGAATATAAAATTTAAATTTTAAAATTTGTGAGCTTAAAATTTTAAATTTTAAATTTTAAATTATAAGTATTGATTTTTAAATTATAAATTTCAAATTTCAAAATTTCAAACTTTAAAATTTTTAATTTTAATTTTTATTTAAATGTTAAATTGTTAGTTTTAAATCTATATATCTATACATATAGAGAGAGAGCAGAGGAGAGAGTGGGAGGAGAGAGAGAGAGATGGCAAGAGAGAGTCGTGCACGGCTCTCTCTGCGCGGGACCCGCGCCCGGCGGGTGCGGCCCCCTCTCTCTTCCCCTCTTTAACTCTCCCTCCCCCCCTACACACCCACAATCCGGCTCTCTCTCTCACTCTCTCCCCCCACTCTCTCTCTCTGTTCTCTCTCTCTCTCTCTCTATGCTCTCTCTCTTCGGCCTCCCCGCGGGCGGCCCGGACTCCCCGCACGGGCGCGGGGCTCGGGGAGAGGAGAGGAGAGGAGAGGCGGGAGCGCAGGGCGGGGCGCCGCGCGGCGTGGGCGAGCGGGCACACGCAGGGCGGGGTGCCGTGTGGCGGGGCGCCGCGTGGCACCGGGAGAGGAGCGGGAGAGGGGGGGGGCGCACCCCTTCCCTTATCTGCTCTCTCTCTCTCTCTCTCTCTCTCTCTCTCTCTCTCTCTTTCCCTCCCTCTCTCTTTTCCTTTTTCTTTTCTCTCTCTCTCTCTCTCTCTCTCTCTCTCTCTCTCTCTCTCTCTCTCTCTCTCTGCGGGGGTATTGGGGCCATGTGCGGGAGGGTCGCACCCCCTCTCTATCTGCTCTCTCCCTCCCTCTCTCCTCTCTCTCTCTCTCTCTCTTTCTTTAATATAAATTTTAAATTTGTAATTTAAAATTTAACATTTTGAAATTTTAAAATTTGAATATTAAAAATTTAAAACTAACAATTTAAAATTTAAATAAAAATTAGTAAAATTTTAAATTTTAAAATTTAAAATTTGAAATTTAAAATTAAAAAACTGAAAATTAAAATTTAAAATTTGAAATATATATATAGAGAAGGGGCTGGGGGTGGGGAGAGGGAGAGAGGGAAGAGAGAGAGCCGCAGGGGGAGGTGGGGCCCCCATGTGCTGCTCTCTCTCTCTCTTTCCCTCTGTTCTCTCTCTTTCTCTGTCTCTCTCTCTCCCTCTCTCCCTCTGTTCTCTCACTCTATCTCTCTCTCTCTCTCTGTGGAGAAGTGAGCAGGAGGGGTCGGATTTTATTCATTTTTTCTTCGTTTTTCTTTTTGTATCATCAAAGAGGAGGCTGTGAGGACTGAATCGAACCGTCCGATTGTACATATTTTTTTGTGACAGCCGTTTGATATGGCTATCGAAGGAGCTTTTTAACGACTCTTCGAACTCGAGACTACGGAACACAACACACACACACCACCCCAAAAATGAAAAAAAAACTCGAACCATCAATTCATCAATTCAATAATTCCTTAATTAATTAATCAACTTCTAATTCATATTTAATTCTGGACTCGGGATGTATTGAATTGAACCGTGCTTATTTTATGGATTTGTGCGAGGTGTTTCCGTCGTTATGTTCGCCGTCTGCGTCGTGGTGTGGGGCGCCACGTTAACCGCACTTTCCTTTCCGTTCGCCGCCGTTCCATTAACTCCGTCGCCGCCGTCCCTTTAACTCCGTCGTCGTTAGTAATCCCGTTTCATTTATTTTATTTATTTGTATTTATTTTATTTCTTTTATTTATTTATTTTATTTATTTATTATTTCATTTTGTTTATTATTCTTTGTTTGTGTTGCAGGTATGACTGTGGCTTGGAATCAAAGGCTCTAAGCAAAGCAAGCAAAAGGAGAAACAACTGTGGTATATAATTAATTAATTTATTAATAATACATAATAAATCGCGCTTTTTTAAAATTTTGTTAATTTCTGTCTTTCTTCAACTTTTTTGAAACTTAAAATGTAACATTAGATTTGAAAATTAAAACAATTAAACAAATTTGTTCCAAGTATTTTACAAATTACATAAATTTTTCCGCCGCGAAGCGCGGGCCTTCACTAGTCATCATAATTGTTGAAACGAAAATCAAAGTCTCTCTCATGACCATTTTTTATAGACAGATTGATTTAAGAAATATATTGATTGTTTTTAATAAATCACTGTTTCGCATGGTGTCTATAATATTATAATATATATAATGAATTTGAATATGAATTAATGTAGATATTGATAAAATTTTCGGACCAATCCTACTTTATTTATATTTATCCGAAAGAAAAAAAAAAAAAAAAGAAAATAGAGTAGTTGAAATATGCATCGAATTCCGATTTCTTTCGATAATTCTGAAAAAAAATTCGATCAAAAAATATCTTCCTTCCGTTAATTCTGAAAAAAATTTCTATCAGAAGAGGAGTATAGGTTTGTTCTTAATTATGTGGAGTGACTAATTTAATAATTAGTTATCCCTTTATTCTACGACATGATTCAAAGTTAATCTTAAGTTAAATTTGAATTATCACAACTATACCATATACTCTGTTTTGAATAACTATGATTGATTGATGCATTATTATATGACTAAAAGATATTCCAAAAAATTTTCCCAATTTTTTTTTTTTCCCCCTTACAAATAATAGACTTTTATCTGAAGACTAATCAATATTTATATTTTACAAGCCCTATATATGGGCACCTTTATAAAAAATAAAATATATATAAGTATGGATCCATATAAATATAAGAAAACATGCACACCGAATTCTAATCACCAAGACGAGATTGGACACGGAGCTAAATCTCTTCTAAAGCTGATGACTTACTGACAATTACACTTTGTGCATGTTAATTGATTTATGACTAACCAGAAAAAATTGGTTCGTAGATGAACCCAACTTTCTTTTTTTTGAGAAAAAGGTAGCAAGCTACCTGCTTCATTCATTGATAAAAATGAACTAGGCTTACAACGTGGAGGCAGCCAAGGCCTCCTGTGTAAATCCCCGACAGTAATTAAAAAGCAGAAAAAATAAACGCCCCTATAGTTACCCCAAAGCAAGGTAAACTACAAGGGCTAAACGGAAAAAGTAAGCACCCCACCACCCTAGCACACGTATCCTCTGTCCGCTGGAAAGTCACCCACCCTCGATCCAGTCTAAAGTCAGTGAGGTGACTCGTTGAAGCGCCCGGTTAGCATTGGGGCTCCCGTCACAGAAAATTATGTTGTTTCGCTCCGTCCATACTACCCACCAAATTGCTGCCAATCGGGTAAGACTTTTCGTTCTCAACACGCATTATGAGTGTTTGATGTCTCTATCCATATCCGCCGGACGTCCACTTCCGATTCGCTCGTATCCGAAATTCCCATTTCGAAAGAAGGAATACGCGAATACACACTCCGGAAAAGGTGATCGGCGGTTTAAAACCTTGACACGAACGAGAAAATGCGAACGGATCAACTTGGGTTCCTCGACGTATCAATCATCGCGATGAAGTCTCTTACGGAGGAGGATCCAAGTGAAAACTATGATCTTTGTTGGAATTCTGAGCTTCCAGAGGTGGACATACAAGGAGTCTCTCTGACCTGCGTCGGTGATGAAGTCATAAAGGGATTTGACCGTGAATATTCGATCCGCGGTCCATCTCCACTTAATTGTGTCTGGTGAGTACACCGGACTGTGCTGAGAAAGCAGGTTTTTAATCGGAACCCTCTGTTGTCGAGATACGGTATCTGTACTTGCTTCAAGGCGTCTGAATATAAAACGCCATCTCCATCCATGATCGTTCCAGCATTTTGAGACTGTGGCTTCCTTGTTGACAATACTAGAGTGAATTTCTGTAAATCTGGTGCTCAGTGGGGTTTCATCAATCCAAATATCTGACCATAGCCTAATATTTTTTCCATCGCCTAGCACATACGACACTCCACATTTGAACACCTCCCGGCTTCTCAAGACACTTCTCCACCACTGGGAATATGGCCTGAAGGCTCTTCCCTCATGTAGCGGTCTTCGTCTGGTGTAATATAATGCTTTAATCAACCTGCCCCAAAGCAGCTGAGGTTCGTTGAGGAACCGCCACCACCATTTGGCTAAGAGCGCCATATTCATTGCATCCATTTCTTTGATCCCTAAACCCCCTTCTCCTTTGCTTCTACATATTGATTTCCATCCGACGAGACATGAACCTCCTGAGATTTTGGAACTACCTTTCCAGAAAAACGATCTTCGCAAGGCTTCTATACGGTTAATTACCCATTGCGGCGCTACTTGACATCCCAAAATGTCGGCGAGTCTCCGAGCTCTACTAGCATTGGGTCCCAATAAAATTAATTCCGTCTTATTCGTGTTTATCTTGAGTCCCGAAGCCCATTCAAAGATCTTCCAGATGAACAGTAAGTTTTGCATTGCCTCCTCCTTTGGCTCCAAGAAAAACAGCGTATCATCTGCATACTGGAGTAGGACGGTGTGACAGCTTGCGGTAGGCCCTATCCCCTGAATGAGGTTATTCTTCCTAGCTACATCCGTGATCCTAGCGAGGCAGTCAACTACTATGATGAATAGGTAGGGAGAGAGCGGGTCGCCCTGCCTCAACCCCTTCCTAGTTTTCATCCACTGAGTCGGCTCGCCGTTGACCAGTACCGCGATTTTTGCGTTGCATATACATTGTTCCATCCACGACCACCACAACTCACTGAATCCGAGCCACCTCATTATTTTACGCAAGAAATTCCAGCTAACGTTATCATAGGCTTTCTCAAAGTCAACTTTAATGCTGACACACTCCTTGCCTGATTTTTCCGCCCAATTAATGAGTTCGCTTGCGGTGACAAAAGAGTCGGCTAGCAGGCGACCTTTCAGAAAGGCCGACTGGGCTGGAGATATGATCTTCGGCAAGACGTCCGCGAGCTTTGTTTGCCAATACTTTCGAAATGATCTTTTGACCTCCATTTATGAGACTTATCGGTCTGTAGTCATTAACTTTGCACGCTCCTTCCTTCTTAGGGATGAGACAGATGTAAGTATAATCTATCGGGGCCGTAATCAGGACGTTATTTTGTAGATCTTTGAAGATACTGAATATGTTCTCCTTAACTGTCTCCCAGAAACGTTGGAAGAATATCAGAGGAAACCCGTCCGGACCAGGTGCCTTATCGCTGCCCAATTGGAATGTAGCCTTCTTCACCTCTTCTATTGTAAACGGGGATGTAAGGGCATTCGGGTCGTCTAGGGTGTCCGTCCGATACAACTCACCCCAATCTCCCATTGATACGGGACCTTCGTCATCCCTCCCGAACAGTCGCTTAAATGATTGAAAGATATTGGCTCTCATCTGAACGTCATTGTACATTAGTGTCCCCGAGTCGTTTTCAATGCACTCTATTGTATTGCTTCGTTTTCTCCCATTAGCTACCGCATGAAAAAATTTTGTATTTTTGTCCCCCTCTTTAAGCCAGTGTTGTTTTGCCCTCGTTTTCCAGATGATCTCTTCTTCCTTAAGAATTAACTGCAGTTGAGATTTCAGATCGGCCCGTTTATCCTGAAGCTCCTGCGTGAGGATACTCCGTTCCTCAAACTGGTCGATCCGTTGAATTTCCTCCTGGATACACTTTATAGCATTGTTTATACTATGGAAATTCGACTTACACCACTCCTTCATCCTGATTCTACGATTAATGAGTTTTTAGTCAAAGTAAGGATAGCCGACCTCTTACTTGTGACCTCGCTCCACCAAGTTGGTACCTTGTTAGAGAAATCCTCCTTAATGAGCCAAACCCTCTCGAATCGGAAAATTCGCGGTACAGGCGTAATCCGTGTGGAGAGGACTAACGGGGTGTGATCAGAAGTAATCCTCGGAAGCGCGGAGACCCTGCTAAGTGGGTAAGTTTGATCCCACTCCGTTGAGACCAGAAACCTATCTAGCTTGGCACGGGTTGGTGCACGCTGCATATTTGACCAGGTATAAGTTTGATTGGAGATGGGCATATCCAAAACCTGTAGGTTCGAGATTAGGTCATTAAACATGGCCATCACTCTAGCGCTCCACGGGTTTCCAGTTCGCTCAGATTGGTTTCTAGTGAGGTTGAAATCCCCGCAAATGACCCAGCAGTTGGCGCAATTCTCCCTAAGCGAAAGTATTTCGGCACAAAACTCTTCTTTACCGTCCCACGATGGGGGTCCGTAGACATTTGTAACGTAACAACACTTTCCGCTGGATATATGCTTCAAATTAAGAGTGAGGGAGAAAACGCGGACGAGAACCTCCGAACAAACATAGATATCCGAGTTCCAACAAGTAACTAAACCGCCTGAAGCCCCCGTAGCAGGGATAAAATGACAACGGTCAAAGCTTGATCCACAACAAGAACGAAGAAAGGAACGAGACACCGAGTCGACTTTGGATTCTTGGAGACAGACAACGGCTCTATAATTCTTAGATACTACAGACTTAACCAAACATCTTTTGCGAGGATCGTTAAGTCCTCGGACGTTCCAACAGAGTATGCTAAACATCGCCAAAAAACGAAACACCAAAAAAAGCTACTGAGAGAATCCTGGACTAGACTCCACCGTCTAGATTCTTCTTGAGATGCTTTGCTTCAGCCGCAGACAGTTTCACTCCGCAGCGAAGGCTTTTTTCTTGGATTTGCTTGATTGACAGCTTGCACGCAGAACTGCCCTCGCGTAGACTTACTTTCCTGTTCATAGCCCGTCCTAAAATGCTGTCCTTTGCATGATTGCCAAGTCTGGTGCTGGTCCTTGGGGAGTTTGTGGCGCCGATGTCCTGATGTGCAAGAGCAAGAGAGTTTGCATAGCAGACACTGGGGTCCGGAGTGGTGTAACCTGAAATCCCTGGAGATGGTTCAGGTGGAGGCCCAGTCGGTGAAAGCGGGGTAGCGTGTTCGAGTACATGCCCATTCGGCCTTAAGGGCCGATCAGTAAGGTGGGGGCCCGAGTTCTGGCGTAAGAGATCAAGTCCGTCGGGGCCCGCTCCCGGCAAAAGTGTAGGCACGATAGCAGGCGCGAGGTGAGGGCCCGAGTGTAGGCGCCGGAGAAACCCAACTTTCAAGTGTACAAATAGTATTGCTCAAGAATAAAATGGACCAATAGAACATTTGCATTCAATTGTTTGCCCACTGCTTCGGGCTTAAGCTTCGCATAAGTTCCTTTTGTCCAGACATGCGGAGGCAGCTCTGCAGAATTTTCTCGTGCAGTGAATTCGAGGACTGTTCCAAATTCTAGAGATGTCACAGTTACTCATCTTATTCTATCCAATCTAATTTGTAATATCAAATGAAAATTAGTACCTAGCTATCTCTACCCTTAAAAAGACGTAAATTTTTTTTAATTTCTTCGGTTAATTCTTAGAAGCTTTTCCATCATCAAGTGATCGAGCAGATAAAATTCCAGCGTAATAACATTATAATTTGGGACTAATATAATCAGGGTATGCCAATTTTTGTTCCTAATTGTGTGGACTGGTTAATTTAAAATTAATTTTAAATTTATTCTTTGCCATGGTTGAGGGTTAATCTTAACTTAAATTTGAAGTGCCATAATCAAGTGATAGCTATATCCAGATTTAAACTCAGTTGTATATATGTTGTAAAATAAAAAAATGGTCCCCATTTAAAGAGAAAATAATTAGCATATATATATATATATATATATATAGTTGATCCACGTATGGAATACATAGGGCCTGAGATCTTATTAAAGAAACTTAGGATTATAATATGCATAAATCTACCCACCATTTAGTTAGTGTGTACGATTACACAACAAATAAATAAGAGACTCGCCTAAAAAAGAAAGAAAGAAAGAAAGAAATAAAACTCTAGTGTAGAAATTACTTTTGTTGCAATTAAATCACTAGTATGGATATATATAGAATGCTTCAATTTATTTAGATATCCATAATTGTACACAAATATTAATCCAAATATGGATTATAAAAAAATGCTAAATTATATAAAATTTTTCTTTTAATACATGTTTTTTTTATTTTCTCTTTCCAACTTTTAAAATCTGATCAATATTTTACCCTCTTAAAAAATGAAAAATATTCATAGAAAAATACGGTGTTAACTGTGATAACAAAATGACTAAATTGCCCTTTCCCTCTTCGTCTCCTCCCCAACCCTCTTTCATCTGCAACCTCTCCTCTTCCATCTTTCATGCCTCCCTTAAACCCGACTCCTACTCCGCGTGCTTCACCTTCTCTCCCTGCTCCTCCTGCTCTCCCTACTCCTCCGGTACCCTCACGGCCCCTTTATTCGGCAACGATGGGGAGGACGTCAAGGTGGGCATGGACAGAGAGTGGGCGAGGGTGGGCGAGGGTGAGGCGGCTCCACCAAGGACTCTGTTAGCCAGGAGGGAGACGGGTTGCAGAGAGGAGGGATTCAAGGGTATTTTGGGTATTAAAACATATAATCTATAAAACACTATGATTCCACAGTATTTCTTGCCACGTGGCAAGAAATTCTTTATTCACCAATTAATATTATGTACAATATACATATATATACATACATACATATATATACATACATATACATATACATACATACATATTGCTTTTCTTGAGCTGAGACCTTTCCTCTTCCTTCAACCGTTTTTCTTTTCCATATGACACTTCTCATCTCCCAAAACTGCTTTCCTCTCATCTTCCAACCCTCGAGACCCCTAATCTTTTAAAACCGCCCCCTCTTCATCTTCCAACTCTCAAGACCCCTCGTCTTCTAAAACCGCCTGCCATCCCTCCCTCATTCCCCTCCTCCTCAAACAAATTGATAGTAGGATAAATAAATATCTTTATATAATTAGTTAAATATGAATTTGAGTCTCTTTAGTTTTTTCTTTATTATTTATTACCTTTCATAATATTTTAAATATTTTTTCTGTTTTTTTTAACGTTTTTATTCGTTTGCTAAATCTGTAGACTATAGATTTTTACTTAAGCATTTTTACCCGTCGCATCGCGCGGGTTCCTACGCTAGTAATAAAATATAGACAGATCCTTTAAGGAAACAATGACGGCGGAATTCAAAGTGAATATTTTTCAAATTTTAAGAAAATAAAATATAGATTTTTAAAAATTAGAGAAGAAAAGTGAAAAAATAAGATATTGATAGGATGGTTTTCTGTAATTTACCTTATAAATAAATTAAGAAATTAATTATAAACCAAATTGTAATTACGAAGCTAGGCTAAACAAACCATAGTTAGTTAATTCGGATTCGGCAAAAATTCGGTACGGATATAATTCGGATAAAATTCGTCTTTTAATTTTTAAATTCGTTGAAAAATACGGCTAAAAAACGGACTCGGCAATTATTCGGATACGTGATTTATACGGATATTATACGTTCACCAATCAAAAATTCGGGATCAAAAATTCGGCTACATAAAAAATATATAATAATTAATATACTATATTTATTATCATTATAATTTTTATATATAGATTAAAAATATTTAAAATTATAATAAATATATATTAATAATATATAAGAGTTATATTATATATTTAAAAATATTAATAAATAATTACAAATTTATAAATAAAATATTATATAATGATATTTCTATATAAAAATTATATATATATATATATATATATATATATATATATATATATATATATATATATATATATATATATATATATATATATATATATATATATATATATATAAAACTTAAGAGTTAAGACTTGAGAGGGAGGTCCACCGTGGACCTCCCTCTCAAGCGGTCCACGAGGCCAAAGTGGCCTCGTGGACCGCGCATCATTTGATTAGCCCTAAATTCAAACGCCGCGCTTTCCCTTCATGCTTCCGCGGACGACCTCGGCGAGACGGACTCTGCCGCCGCGGACATCTTGCTCCTGCTGCCGCGGCCATCTTGCTCCCGACACCGGCTAGAGCGGCGGAGGAGGAGGAGGACGGCCCTATTGCTCCCGGCGCCGGCCAGAGTGGTGGAGGAGAAGGACGACGACCACGATCCAGACGATTTCGGCGACGAGAGCGGCGACGACGACGTTGGCGACCACGAGAGTGCCGTTTTTTTCAGCGAATCATTCGCGAATCGCGAATAATCCGCGTATAATTATTTTTTGGGAATAAAACGCGTTTTTTTCAGTATTTTTGGGAAAAATACGTTTTCAACCGATTAATTCGGTTTTTTTAAAATTCGCATTTAATTCGCGAATTAAACGCGAATTAACTAACTAAGTTTACGATTGGAGTAAAGAGTTTCTAACTGAAACAAAAAGCACAAATACTCGAGTGCAACTGATGATATGCTAGTCATTAATTGCGCATATATAGTGTGTACTGGCTAGTTCATGTGTGGTCTACGAGTTTTCGAAACTAAAAATATAACGAACCTATTTTTTAGCAATAATAATTTATTAGGTCTAAATAACCAATCAAAAATTCTTAAACTTAGTTATTATTAGTAGAATCTATTGTCTCTTAGATATGGAACTATTTAATTGGATATCATGAACTCCTCCCAGGATCGCTAGGCTATGTGAGATCCACCTTAGGTGATGGTGTTCTCATCAGCCTGGCACTAACATCCTTGTCGGCTCAATCACAAACACAATCCGAGATCACATTTTTTACTGTTGTTCTCCTTAGCCTAATTACAAACACAACTCAAGATCACCAAACGATATGAGAGCCACATGCATTAGGCCTTGACGTTCTAGTTAGCCCAGCACTGACATCCTCATCTTAGGCTCTGGCATTCTCGTTAGCTCGATCACAAATACAATCTAAGGTTACTAGGCGAGGTGATGTGACCTACCTTAGGCCCTAATGTAGGCAATGTCCCTAATGCTTTCGTCGTTCCAATCACAAATGCACATTAACTAGATTGTCCCTAATGTCCTCATAAGTTCAATCACAAACACAAATATAAATCAAAATCACGATACGATGTGAGACTCATTATATATTTTTGGCTAGTAAAATGGCTCTAAAATCCAATATAATGACTCAATCTACTAGTAGTAATAACTCGTAGATCCAAATCATCAGCCCAAAATATTTAAACCAAATTATTATTATTAAGATTTATGATATATATGGTTGTGGGGTTTCCTTACATTTTAACCAAAAAAACAAAATAAAATATAAGCTTTCTTGTTGACTTGTATTACTTGTACGACTTATCATTATACAAAATCTCTTATTAACTTATTATATTACTTATGAAGACGTGCATGGCATTAGCATCTTATCATTATAACTTTATTATTATAGCATGCGCAACTCGATTCCACCGTGCTAGGACAAAAATGATATAACACGAAAAACATTAGAATATGGTTCAATTTATACTTATTCAAAGTCAACTAACTCAAATTTTAAAATTGGTTTGGAGATAAAAAGAATGGGAGTGGAAGAGGGAGAGAATAGTTTAAATAAGAGAATATTCAAAGTCAACTAACCCAAATTTTAAAATTGGTTCGGAGATAAGAAGAATGCATGGGAGTGGAGGAGGGAGAGAATAGTTAAATAAGAGAAATAATTTCAATCGCCCACTTAGATTTTTTTTTTTTTTTGGAGAGAGAAAGGTAGCATGCTATCCGCTTCGTTTATTTCATTTAGAAATAAATTTTGCTAGAAATATAAATCAACAAGGATTCGAACTGGGGTCTCAGGTACCAACCACCAAGTCCTTTTGCCACTTGCGTTAGGGACGGTCGATCACTTAGATATATTTTAAAATATAATATTATTGTTGATGTACTAGCACATATGTGGGTTTAGAGTTTAAAATTTAGAATATAATTATGGCGTTTGCAGCCTAATAATGGTGTTTAAGATTTAAAATATAGTGTTTCAAGTTTAATAGTGATGTTGCCAATATATCAAGAACATTAATTGTAGGATTATTAGTAGCATTAAGTCATTGGTGCTACCAAGTTTTTGGTCATTGGATTAAGAGATGTGCGGTTAGGATGATGTAGGCCCCCTAACGTTGAGTGGATGGTTGGTTGAATAGTATGATCTAACGAGTGAAAATGATCTAAAGGACAGATCTAACGGCGGAAAACTTGGCTACCAAGTCATTAGTGCTACCAAGTTTTTAGCCATTGGATTAAGAGATGTGCGGTTAGGATGATGTAGGCCCCCTAATGTTGAGTGGGTGGTTGGTTGAATAGTATGATCTAACGAGTGAAAATGATCTAAAGGACAGATCTAACGGCGGAAAACTTGGCTACCAAGTTATTAGTGCTACCAAGTTTTTAGCCATTGGATTAAGAGATGTGCGGTTAGGATGATGTGGGCCCCTAGAGTTGAGTGGGTGGTTGATTGAATAGTATGATCTAACGAATGAAAATTATCTAAATGACAGATCTAACGGCGGAAAATTTGGCTACCAAGTCATTGATGCTACTAAGCTTTTGACCATTGGATTAAGAGATGTGCGGTTAGGATGACGTAGGCCCTTAGGGTTGAGTGGGTGGTTGGTTGAATAGTATGATCTAACCGGTGAAAATGATCTAAAGGGCAGATCTAATGATAGAAAACTTGATAACACCAAGTGTTTCGTGCTATTAATAGTATAGTAGCTGGACTCCATATGTAAAATAATAAAGTGTTATATTTTGTAAAGAGTACTGCTACATGTATTCCGAAGTGTACCTTAAAAATTACTGTTAATTTGAAATTGCAATATCATTATTACAAGCTAATCATTAATTATTTAATCCGGCCCAAGCATCATTATTAGATTTTTAAGCACCATCGTTATGTCCTAAACTTTATACCTTAACGCCTTCATGCGTATAAGCCAATACATCAATAATATAATAAGGTACCCAAAAGTAAAGTACCACAAAGGGTAAACTTCAAATACCACCCCCGTAGTTTTATACTTTCTCACTTTAATTAGTAAACTGTGATTTAAAGTGTATCAAGTTTGTACCATGTGATTCTATTTTTCTTTTTTCGTCAGATCCTCCATTAATATTTCGTTAAATTATATACAAAAAGCTTCAATTACCTCACCTAGGCTTATCAAATATTCACTTTAATTATTACCCTTTAGTTTTAATTTTGTCACTAATTTAATAAAAAAAATTAGTGTAATGGATAATAAAAAAAAAATAAAACCAAAAGATACTAAATTGATATATATATAGAATTAGTCTTGAATAATACTATTGATAGCAAAACGTTCTTTTTGCAATCAAATTTAATAGTCTTTGGATGAGAAATTGTACGGTTAGGATGATATTAGTCAGTTAGAGTTGAGTGGCCCCCCTAGAGTTGAGTGGTCCCCACTATAGGTTTATAGTATTTAATCCAATGATTAGAAATGATGAAAAGAATTAATCCAAAGGCTAAAAACTTGATAGCAAAAATAACATTTTGCTATCAATAATATTCTAGCCCACCTCTCTCTCTCTCTCTCTCTCTCTCTCTCTCTCTCTCACTCTCTCTCTCTTTATATATATATATATATATATATATATATATATAGAGTCGGGATACTATCAATAGCACCATACGTTTGGTGCTACCAAGTTTTCTAGTAGTTAGATCCACCCCTTGATGATTTTCACCGTTAGATCATACTATTCAACCAACCACTCACTTAACCCTTGAGGGCCCACATCATCCTAACCACACATCTCTCAATCCAATGGCCAAAAACTTGGTAGCACTAATGACAGTCTATTAATAGCATAGTAGCCTAGTTCTATATATATATATATATATATATATATATATATATATATATATATATATATATATATATATATATATATATATATATATATATATATATATATATATATATATATATATATATATATAATTGAGCTCCTATGCTTTTAAAAGTACCAAGTCATTGGTGCTTGTAAGTTTTTAGCCCTTGGATTAATAGATGTGCGGTTAGGATGATGTGGACCCCTAGGTTAAGTGGGTGGTTGGTTGAATAGTATAATCTAACGGATGAAAATGATCAAAGGTGTAGATCTAACGGTAAAAATTCACAAGCACCAAGTGCTTGGTGCTTTTACAAGCACCATAGCCGACTCTCTCTCTCTCTCTCTCTCTCTCTCTCTCTCTCTCTCTCTCTCTATATGTAGATCTACACCTTTGATCATTTTCATCCGTTAGATTATACTATTCAACCAACCACCCACTTAACCTAAGGGGTCCACATCATCCTAACCGCACATCTCTCAATCCAAGGGTTAAAAACTTACAAGCACCAATGACGATACTTTTAAAAGCATAGGAACTATATATATATATATATATATATATATATATATATATATATATATATATATATATATATATATATATATATATATATATAGAGAGAGAGAGAGAGAGAGAGAGAGAGAGAGAGAGAGAGAGAATTGAGCTAGAATACTTTTGGAAGTATTCCCCCATGGTGCTATTAGGTTTTTAGCCATTGGATCTACTTCTTGATTATTAATAGCTCTTGGATCGAACACTATTCCACCTACCACCACCTACCACCATCATCTCAAACACTATTCCACCTATCACCATCATCTCAACCTCACATCTCTCCATCCAATATTTAAATAGCACCACCCCAATCTATATAATATATTCTATTCTACCTCAACTCTATATATATATATATATATATATATATATATATATATATATATATATATTTAATTCGTAGCGCGACAAAGAAAAAAATGCTCCCAATTGTCTCTTTCATCGGCTCCCAGTTGGAGGATTTAAAAAGCCACGAGGGAAGTTATATTTGTTTATAATATAATATAGTTCATCCTCATCTCCCATGTACTCCTCAATCCCTATAAAACATCTACTTGTACAAGAGCTACTTAATTTGGTTGCAGTATTTTCTCTAGTTAAACTTGAGATTAATTATCTTGGAGCAGCTCCCTCTTCAATTAATCTCCTTTAATTCTGGATCTGTGGTTAGTTGTTCTTCTTCTTCTACTTTTGTTCTTTTTAATTAATTTTTATTTTCTTTGCTATCAAGTAGTTGATTCTGCCAGAGGGTACAAGGAGTATACTATATGTCTTTGTTGATTAATATGTTGTTTGGATTCACTACTTGATCTTTGGAAACAAAATAACAAGAGATAATAATTAAGGTAGGATAATTTGGCCTCATGTAGTACTTTCACTTTATTGTTGATGATTGGACATCTAAATCGATGATCAATACCATGAAAGATGATTAATCAAGGATATATACATAAACTTTCTAGAAAAAGAGTTCTATGATTTTCTGGCTCACCAAGCCGGCACAATATGAATGGTCAAAATTAGTAACCTTCTAAAAATATAATTGAATAAAATTCTTAAATTCACAATCTTTGTTGTAGATCTTGATCTATATAGTTGAGAGAATTTTATTTGTCATCAAAAGGTCAACTAATATATACAGTTTAACGGCATTTAAATTTAGTTTGTTTGTCTTTTTTATTTACATCTTCTATCAGTGTATTGACATCATTCGCGAGTTATTTAGCATGTAAATGAGTAAAACATCTTAAGTCTTTAATTAAGAGATTACTATCAAATCAATCTTTCGGGTAACAAGAGCTATAGCCACTATGATTCCTTAGTTATATTATACTATAAGTATCATCAAGAAATGTACAATGGCTAGCATACAAAGTATGCAATTAATTGATAGTGATTTTCTTTGGATTTAAACTTGCTAATGTATACAACGAGATGACCTTCTACAACATCTTACAAATTGCAGCACAAATCAAAGAAATTAAAATAGAACTTTTAGATTCTGATCCGATAACAGGTAGCATGAATGTCAAGGCAGTAAAATTTAACATATTAGAAATATGGGAGTTTCATGAGTCTAAAATTAAGTTCTTATATTTCCATCAAAACAAAACTATTTGAATAAGCACTAGTAGTTTCTTGCTCAAATGACTTAAAGAGTCCTGACATAAACTTAATTATAAACTAGAAGAGGCCTTCAAGGGCAACTAGACTTATAATTGTTAATTGTAGAATAATTTACTATCACTGTTAATACAATTCCCTCTACTTAGTGACTGGCAGTAGATTCATCTGCTCTCCAACTCTTTATTGATTTCATACTCCTCTGAAGGGCTATTCCACATCTTGCTTTACAAATATACATTGAGGTCATGTAGGAGTTTAGTATGATTAGTTATGATGAATATCTTTTCGCAAAAATTTGTTAAATTGATTCTCAAACAAGTTAATATTTTTTGTTCTTAGAGACTACAATGTTGTTACTGGTGTTTCTTCCTTTTAACTGATAATTTTAACAAATGTTTGTTTTGTCACGCCCCGGGTTGCATATTCACCGGGCACGCCGACAAATCCGCCGTATACAAAAGAATTTCTTCTGTATACGAAGCGTAGCTGTACCTGTAATAACATACAATGCCACAAACAGTAGCATAGAGCTGAAATAAAATATAAACACACAGGTAGGAAAAAACAAACTTTATATACATACAAGTAATCAGATACAACGCTACTCGCTCTAGCGAGTTCAACTGTATGTACAAAAGTGGAAAACCAAAACAAAACTATCACTACCTGCAGTGGAAGTCCTCTAGCACAGAACTCGAAGGGTAGGCTCTAGCTCGCCACGCCCTTCCCGCGGTCCGACTCAGGAGGAGCAGCAGCCGAAGGCGAAGGCCCTGCAACAAAGGTGGAAAAAAGAGGGCGTGAGAACTACTATGAAACAAGTAGTCCTCAGTGGGTGCCGCCCTAAACAACATCGGTCACCCACTAAGTCTACAGGGTAAACAAGATAGAAGAAAAGAAAGCTGGAACTCTCTACAGCTACAAGTCACTAAGCTATCAAGCTCAAAACTACCCCTACAGACTCCAAACAACCAGACCCAATCTGCAAGGGGACTGTGAACCCACCCGTCCCTGGGACTGTGAACACACCCGTCCCGTGCCCGGTTGTGACTATACAGCTACCCCCACTCCAAGCCTCAGTGGAGAGCAAGTCCCACCTGCACTACCCGACACCAACGCGAAAGCACAAGCCCAAACTCCGGAGCGGCATTCGGGGGAGCTACCCAACTGAGTATGCAGCGTAGCTCTGTCGAGCTTAATCAGCCCTCACCGGCCAAACCCAAGTAACTGCAACGTACTTTGGGCCCACCGTCTTGTCCGACGGCGCCCGACACCCCGTAACAGTCTACACTACCCCAAGTATCCATCGCCCGAAACCCGCGACGATACCGCGAAAATACGGCTCCTAGAGCTAAATCCGGCAATGTATATAATGACGATCAATTCGGGGTTTTCTCCTAAGTCAAATCCAAGTCTAACAAGTATAAAATATTAATCGCTAAGCATGCTCCAAATTCAGATATTCAATAAACAATTCCATGAATTCGAGCTACGGCTATCATGAACATACTACTATACATGTCGACTATTGCACTTAGGCTGAAGTCCGATGTAAACCCACCTCGGTCGCCAACCCCCGGGCAAGAAGGAGTGTCCAAGGTCCTCCTCGATCACCTCCGCCGATCCGCCAAGTGCCGAGGTCCTCCGCCGCGAAGAATTGAACAAAACACCGAATTCTCCGAAATCCGCCCGAAACGCAGCGGCCGAGAAAAGCTTAAAGTTAACTAAGCTAACCTTCACCAAAATTCGCGATTTTGGTGTCAGAATCTTCGCCTCGCAGTCAGGAATCCAACGCCGCAAGTCTTGACGCGATCCGACCACCCAGCGCGGAGAATCGCCCAACGTGCCGACGGTCGATGCCGGAAAACAAAGAAATCAGCACTTCAGAATTTTCCGAAAAACAGCGGTTCAGTAATCATGGGTTCCGACAGGGCAAACCTGATCCAAATCCGGCAAGTAAGGTGTCGCTGGAATCGTCTGGAAGTCACGGATCCAACGCCGCAGATTTCGTCGGATTCCGAGTCTCCTACACAGAGCACGAGTCAAAACACTAAACGTCGACGCTGCAGTCCACAGCAGCGGCAGCAACTCGAAAATCATGGAACTTCGAGGTAAACGGAGGGTTGTCGAGGGTCAACTCACCTCAGAAAACACCCCACCCCCGTCGCTGGGTCGAGGACAGTGATCTCGCACGCGCGCCTAGCACCCTCGCAGCGTCTCGTCGTCGAAAACCCGCGGAAACCACGCGTCGGCGCGTCGTCGACGAAGCTCGGGCTTCCCTCGAGCTTCCTCTCTCTCTCTCTCTCCCTCGGGCAAACGAAGAAGAAGAAGAACGCAAGAAGAGCCTCCTCTCTCTCTCTCCCTGCAATATAAAAGGCATGGGCTAAAGTGAGAGGGGGACAAAGGGCTCAACTGCTGCTGCCAACAGACCGTGCACAAATCCCATTTTGTACCTAAGATAGCCATCAACTGCACCGTATAGCAACCACCAGACCGGTACAACTCACGTAAATCTGCAATTTCGCGCATCTCTCAAGTACATGCTGCTCTCGTGTTCCCCAGGGGGCCCGTTAGGCGTCCATTCGCGCCCACGCAACCTAGACTTGTCCCGACACTCTCCAGAGCTGCCGAACAAGTCTCAGCTGTAGCACTATCCTCAAGTGCTCCTCATGCTCGGCGTCGCTACGGGAGTATACCAAAATATCGTCAATGAAGACTACCACGAATCTATCCAAGTACGGCTTGAATACTCTGTTCATCAAATCCATGAATGCGGCAGGGGCATTCGTCAATCCAAAAGGCATCACTGTAAACTCATAATGCCCGTACCGAGTCCTAAAAGCCGTCTTGGGAACATCCTCGGCCCTCACCCTCAGCTGGTGGTAACCTGACTGGAGATCAATCTTCGAGAAGATACAAGATCCTTGCAGCTGATCAAACAGATCATCAATGCGCGGCAAAGGATACTTGTTCTTGATGGTCACTTTATTCAGCTCCCGATAATCCACACACAACCTGAGTGAACCATCCTTCTTCTTAACAAATAACACCGGCGCTCCCCAAGGCGATACACTGGGTCTCACGTACACTTTATCCATCAAATCCTGAAGCTGCGCCTTTAACTCTCTCAGCTCTGCAGGGGCCATCCTGTAAGGTACCTTCGAGATTGGTGCAGTTCCCGGGACTACATCAATCACAAACTCGATCTCCCTCTCCGGCGGCATAGCTGTCGTCTCAGGAGGAAATACATCCGGAAACTCGCGAACTACTGGGATGTCCTCGAGTCTCGGTGCCGCCGTAGGTACCTCTGCAACTGTCGCTAGAAATGCAACACATCCTCTCCTCATCAGCTGTCGAGCTCTCGCTGAAGAAATCCACGCGGCAAACATCGTGCTCCTACAGCCTCTGAAAGTGAACTCCTCCTGGCCAGGCTCACGGAGTGTCACCGTCCTCTCTCCGCAGTCAATCGTCGCGTAGTACCGCGTCAGCCAATCCATGCCAAGCACTAAGTCGAAGTCATGCAGCTGCCCCAAAACTAGCAAGTCGGCGGGCAAAATCCACGAATCTAGCTGCACTGGACACGACCTACAACACTCTACAACCCGTACTACATGGTCGGGAACCTGGATCTCCCGGGTCTGAGGCAACAACCCTAACTCTAGACCATGTAATAATGCAAATGCTCGACTGATAAAAGAATGCGATGAGCCAGTATCAAATAAAGTACGTGCCATAGTACCAGAAAGTAAAGTGATACCTGCCACCACACGGTCGCCGTCGAAGAGTCCTCCACCCGGCCGCAAACACCCCGCGCTGGAGCCGGCGACCGCCGCTCGCTCTGTCGCGATCGATGCTCGTCCTCGTGGCGATAGCTCGGCGAGGCCCCGTATGTCTGCTGTGGCGCTGGCGGTGCTGAAGCAGATGATGGCGCTGACGACGCTGCACGCGGACAAGCTGCCCTGAGGTGTCCCTACGCCACAACCATAACATCTCGCCCTTCTGCCGCTCGCACTGTCTAGGCCGTGCGGTCCCCCGCAAATCACGCACTGCTGCGTCCTCTGTGGTCGCCCCTGCTGACGGGTATCCCTGCCACGCTGACGCCCCGAGGATCCACGACCCTGAAAACGTGATAGTGGAGGCCTCGGCGGACGCCTGCTGCTCGACTGCCCTCCGTCATCAGGAGCGGGGCGCTTCCTGTCCTGGCTCGGTCCCGGCCCCTGAGTCCGCTCTCGAACTGTAGTCTCGCTGCTCTCCTCAAACAGTGCCTGCTCGATGGACGCGTCCAGGGTCCTCGACCTCTGCGCCCTAACGAACCTGTAAAGATCTGGCCTCAAGCCCTGCTCAAAAAGGTACACCCGGTGCGCCTCATCCCTCGCTACAAACGGCACACGCTTCGGGAGCCGCGTAAACTCCCGAACGTACTCGAACCGTGCGATCTCCCTACCGGATCCTCTTCAAATCCTCCTCTATCCTCTCGCTTTACACCGATGGGGAAATACGTGCGGTACAACATCCCGCGAACACATCCCGCCTCGTCCGAGAGGTCACGACTCCCGGTCGCGCCTCATCCTCGTCCACCAATCCTCGGCGTTCTCAATCAAGCAATGGACCCCAAGTGAACTCCGGTCCTCCTCCCGGACATACAAGTCCTCGAATATCCTCGCCTTAATCCAACTCTCTACCACCCAGGGCTCGAGCAATGCCCGTCAAACGTCGGTGGGTCGAGGCGGCGGAAGTTAAACAACAACTCGGTCATCCGTCCTGCCGTAGCCCGGGATCGGCCTGCAGCGAGCGCAACGGGTCCGGCGGGATCTGCGCTAGTGGGGGTGCGGCAACTGGTGCAGTAGGTGGCGTAGAGGGTGGCGGAGTAGGCTGGGCTGGTGCTCCCGATGCTGTACTCGACGACGCGGCTAACCTCTCGCACATCTGCTGTATAATCAGCCCCTGCTGCCTAGTCACCTCTGTCAAAGCAGCTAACTGTGCGCTCAAGTCCGGCTGCGCACTCGTCTCCGGCCTAGTACTCGGCTCCACCACAGGAGGCACACCCGGCTCGGGTCGGGTGCCCTGCTCCATCTGCTCTGGTAACTGGGGTGGTGGTGGTGGTGGTAGTGGGGCGCGACCCCGTAGTGGCGGTCGTCCTCTGCGGCGCTGCATAGCTGTACACATAGAAACGAGGTCAGATACATAAACACTCGACCCAATCATCGAAAGTCTCGAAGGCGGTCCCTGTTACTCCTCAAAATTATGTCGTATGCAGCCAACATAACTTCTCTGGACCAAAACAGGCACTCCTTCAGTCACTCACTCCACTCTAGGATGAGTTAGAACAAACAATCAATGACTTTAGCATTAAATCACGCCGCTCGCGTCTGTCTTCCTAGAGTTTACCAGCTTAGGTTTCCTAGGTCCCAACGACCTAATACTAAGCTCTGATACCAACTTAATTTGTCACGCCCCGGGTTGCATATTCACCGGGCACACCGACAAATCCGCCGTATACAAAAGAATTTCTTCTGTATACGAAGCGTAGCTGTACCTGTAATAACATACAATGCCACAAACAAGAGTATAGAGCTGAAATAAAATATAAACACCCAGGTAGGGAAAAACAAACTTTATATACATACAAGTAAACAGATACAACGCTACTCGCTCCAGCGAGTTCAACTGTATGTACAAAAGTGGAAAACCAAAACAAAACTATCACTACCTGCAGTGGAAGTCCTCTAGCACAGAACTCGAAGGGTAGGCTCTAGCTCGCCACGCCCTTCCCGCGGTCCGACTCAGGAGGAGCAGCAGCCGAAGGCGAAGGCCCTGCAACAAGGGTGGAAGAAAGAGGGCGTGAGAACTACTATGAAACAAGTAGTCCTCAGTGGGTGCCGCCCTAAACAACATCGGTCCACCCACTAAGTCTACAGGGTAAGCAAGATAGAAGAAAAGAAAGCTGGAACTCTCTACAGCTACAAGTCACTAAGCTATCAAGCTCAAAACTACCCCTACAGACTCCAAACAACCAGACCCAATCTGCAAGGGGACTGTGAACCCACCCGTCCCTGGGACTGTGAACACACCCGTCCCGTGCCCGGTTGTGACTATACAGCTACCCCCACTACCCGACACCAACGCGAAAGCACAAGCCCAAACTCCGGAGCGGCACTCGGGAGCTACCCAACCGAGTATGCGCGTAGCTCTGTCGAGCTTAATCAGGCCCTCACTGGCCAAACCCAAGTAACCAGAACAGACTTTGGGCCCACCGTCTGGTCCGACGGCGCCCGACACCCCGTAACAGTATACACTACCCCAAGTATCCATCGCCCGAAACCCGCGACGATACCGCGAAAATACGGCTCCTAGAGCTAAATCCGGCAATGTATATAATGACGATCAATTCGGGGTTTTCTCCTAAGTCAAATCCAAGTCCAACAAGTATAAAATATTAATCGCTAAGCATGCTCCAAATTCAGATATTCAATATACAATTCCATGAATTCGAGCTACGGCTATCATGAACATACTACTATACATGTCGACTATTGCACTTAGGCTGAAATCCGATGTAAACCCACCTCGGTCGCAAACCCCTGGCAGCAAGGAGTGTCCAAGGTCCTCCTCGATCACCTCTGCTGATCCGCCAAGTGCCGAGGTCCTCCGCTGCGAAGAATTGAACAAAACACTGAATTCTCCGAAATCTGCCCGAAACGCAGCGGCTGAGAAAAGCTTAAAGTTAACTAAGCTAACCTTCACCAAAATTCGCGATTTTGGTGTCAGAATCTTCGTCTCGCAGTCAGGAATCCAACGCCGCAAGTCTTGACGCGATCCGACCACCCTGCGCGGAGAATCAGCCAACGTGCCGACGGTCGACGCTGGAAAACAGCAAATCAGCACTTCAGAATTTTCCGAAAAACAGCGGTTCAGTAATCATGGGTTCCGACAGGGCAAACCTGATCCAAATCCGGCAAGTAAGGTGTCGCTGGAATCGTCTGGAAGTCACGGATCCAACGCCGCAGATTTCGCCGGATTCCGAGTCTCCTACACAGAGCACGAGTCAAAACACTAAACGTCGACGCTGCAGTCCACAGCAGCGGCAGCAACTCGAAAATCATGGAACTTCGAGGTAAACGGAGGGTTGTCGAGGGTCAACTCACCTCAGAAAACACCCCACCCCCGTCGCTGGGTCGAGGACAGTGATCTCGCACGCGCGCCTAGCACCCTCGCAGCGTCTCGTCGTCGAAAACCCGCGGAAACCACGCGTCGGCGCGTCGTCGACGAAGCTCGGGCTTCCCTCGAGCTTCCTCTCTCTCTCTCTCTCCCTCTGGCAGCAACGAAGAAGAAGAAGAAGAAGAAGAACGCAGCAGCAGCAGCTCCTCTCTCTCTCTCCCTGCAATATAAAAAGGCATGGGCTAAAGTGAGAGGGGGACAAAGGGCTCAAAAAGTCAAACTGAGCCATGCTGCCGGGCTGTACCGGTACAAATCCCATTTTGTACCGGTATAGCCATCAATCTGTACCGGTATAGCAACCAGTCTGTACCGGTACAACTCACAGAAATCTGCAATTTCGCAGATCTCTCAAGTACATGCTGCTCTCGTGTTCCACAGGGGGCCCGTTAGGCGTCCATTCGCGCCCACGCAACCTAGA
The DNA here is from genome assembly GCA_025177825.1 of Aechmea fasciata. Lineage (NCBI taxonomy): Eukaryota > Viridiplantae > Streptophyta > Magnoliopsida > Poales > Bromeliaceae > Aechmea > Aechmea fasciata. Next base: position 10,257,471 of record CM045928.1, on the reverse strand, counting down.
CTTGTCCCGACACTCTCCAGAGCTGCCGAACAAGTCTCAGCTGAATTTTCAGGTCTCTACATGTTTAGAGCACTACATAGTTATTTTGGTAGAGACAATTGCATATTTTTTTGCAAAAATTGCCTAGAATCATAAAAGCGCTAAAAATTAATCATTTTCTCTAGTGGTACTGTTGGGAATCCGGTACTCGCCCCGGTACCGGATCTTGTGAATCCGCAACCCGCTCCGATACCGATGTTGGGACTCCGCAACGGAAGCGTCGAATCGGATTTTTATCATAAACCCGTCTCCTCAGCAAAAGTTGATACAATCACGAAAGAGAGAAAAAACCAAAACAGAAAATATGCAGGTAGAATAAAATTCATTAAATAAGAGAAGATTACACCTGACTCCTCTTCTGCATAGAGTAGCTATAATCCGAGCCCTCTTTCTTGAATCTCTCCTACCCTTCTCTCGTCTTTTATTAATCAAAAAAACTACTCTCATGGATGCACCCATGCACTAGGTGCATCCATCTCTCTCTTTCTCTCTCTCTCTCTGGTACGGTAGCCCAAGGCCTCTCTCCGCCGTACTCTTTCTCACAGCCTCTCAGCCACCTTTTTGGCTTCTTTGCTTCTGCCGTACACTTTCTCACAGCACCCTTGGCTGCTTAGCGTAGCTTAATTAATTAGTCCCAAGCTCTATATATATATAGTACCACATAACGTACCCCAATCCTAATATATTTAGGATTTCTACTCTAATTAATATCTAAATCTATCTTAATTTATCTCTAATAGAATTAAATATTAATCCTAATCCAGTTAGGTTTATTTTCTAATTAATATTTAAATCTTAATACATCTCCAACAGATTTAAATATTAATCTAATTCAAATAGGATTCATCTACAAATCTAACCAAATCCTAACAGGTACATTTGAAGAGACATGATAGTTTGAAAAGATCATTTATTCCGGGCTCACTTTATAGGAATTCCCAATGGCGGAGGCTGTGATTAGCTCATTACTCCTGAAGATCGGTGTTGTCATAGCTAGTGAAGCAACTAAATCAGCAATATCACTATTACTAACACGAATATCAGCAATGAAAGAACTAATGAAGGATATATGTGACATTAAGGATGAACTTAAGAGCATGCAATCCTTCCTACGGACTGCAGAAAGACTAAAAGAAAAGGATCAGAGCATAAAAAATTTTATAGAACAAACAAGAGACTTGGCTTTCGACATTGAGGATATTATAGATGAGTTCACGTACAAGCTGGGCGAGGCGCAAGGAGGGGTTCTACCCACAGCAATCAAGAGGTGCATTAATATAATAACCTGGCATGACCTTAGCAAGAGGATTAAAGAGATCAAAATTAAGCTCCAAAACATTAATATTGAAAGAAGTAAGCAATATGATACAAAAGGAATGGAAAATGAAGCAAAACCTCTAATAGCTGTTGGCGGTAGCAAAAGCCGTGCAGAATTAGCACATTTTGTCGAGAAGGATGATATCGTGGGTATTGACAAGTACAGGGACTTATTGCTCGGATGGTTAAAAGACGAGGATGAGCCGCAACGGCAGCACATGATAATCTCAGTGTTGGGTATGGGTGGTCTTGGGAAGACAACTCTCGTGACTCATGTGTACAATATCATCAAAGCTACCTTTGACGCTTGTGCGTGGGTTGTTGTATCTGAAAATTACAATGCTGATGATTTGCTTAGACAGATCTTAAAAGAGTTTCGTAGGGAAGATCGTGAGAAAAGAGACGAACCTAACAACAGTGATACCATGGATTACAGAAGCTTGGTTGAGACTACCCGCGCTTATTTGCGGTATAAAAGGTATGTACTCATTCTGGATGATGTTTGGAGTACTGATGTAATGGATAAAATAAAATATGCACTTTTGACTAGTAATAGCAAGAGTAGAATAATTCTTACAACAAGGATTCGCAAAGTAGCACTATTAGCTAATGTGGAACGTATGTTTGAGCTAAATCCACTAGAGGCAGATCATTCGTGGGATTTGTTTTGTAAAAACGCGTTTTGTAACAGTCCTAATAGGATTTGCCCAGAGCTTTTAGAACAATGTGGTAAAAAAATTGTCAATAAGTGTGGGGGCTTGCCACTTGCGATTGTATCTATAGGCCGTCTCTTATCATGTCGAGAGCAAACTAATTCTGCATGGGAGAAGGTTTACAAAGATCTCGAGTGGTATCCAACCAATAATGAATTGGGACTCCATGAAAAAGTATATAGCATTTTGAAACTTAGTTTAGACGATCTTCCCCATTACCTTCGAAATTGCTTCTTATATTGTTCTAGCTTTCCGGAAGACTATAAAATTAAAAGTGGAAACCTCATAAGGCTTTGGGTGGCCGAGGGGTTCATTGAAGAAAGAGGAATAACGATGGAGGAAGTGGCTGAGGACTACCTTAACGAACTTGTTCATCGCTGTCTACTACAAGTGGTTGACTGGGACGAAATTGGAAGAGTTCGTGCATATCGAATGCATGACATCATTCGAGTCCTCGCTCTTTCGGAGTCAAAGGAGTTAAGTTTTTGCATGGTTTATGATCATACACGGACAAAACTGCAGAGGTCCAAAGCACGCCTCTTGTCAATCCTAAGCAATATACCTGATTATTGTACTGAAGACAAATCTCATTTGCGTTCAGTACGTGTTTTCAACAATTTCATGAGCTATGATTTACTGAAGTCGGTCTTAAGATCATCAAAATTTTTACGGGTCCTGGAACTACAAGGAGCGCCAATCGAGAAACTACCGAGTGAGATCTGTAACCTCTTCAACCTGCATTATCTAGGCTTGCAGGAAACAGAAATTAAGGAGATTCCAAGATCAATCGGGAAGCTACAAAATCTGCAAATATTAGATATAGATGGAAGTGAAATAGAAGAGCTGCCAAAGGAAATAACAGAGCTTCAAAAGTTGAGACATCTAATTTTGCCCTACAATTTGGGTAAGAACATCGAGGCACTCGCAGGAATATGGCGCTTGAAGGGCTTGCAGACTTTAGGATATATTGAAGCAACTGAGGAGATTGTGCAGAATGTAGAAGCTTTGACAGAGTTGCGGACATTTTGGATAAAGGACGTAAGAACCCATCACTGTCTAGACTTGTGGAATAGTATCACAAAGATGGACCATCTTAGCAATTTATCTGTCGAAAGTAAATATGGGCAAGAATTACAGCAGTTGGGCACCCTGCGCCTACCTCTGCGAATTAAAGACTTATGTCTGTGGGGTAAATCAGACAAAAACTCACTACCTGAGCTTGCCATGTCCTTTAGGTCTCTTGCAAACCTAACCACATTAACACTTGCATATGCAAAATTGGATGAAGATACATTTCCTCACCTGCAAGCACTGCCTGCGTTGATGCATCTTACGCTTATGGCTGCATTTGATGGCATGAAGTTGTACTTCCAGGCAACATCATTCCCGAAGCTAAAGAAATTGTACATATTAGATGCCCCGAAGCTCAGTCAGGTGGAAATAGAAAGAGGAGCAATGGCAAGCCTGAATAAGCTTCACCTATCCATATGCCCCGAGCTAAAGGAGCTGCCCCACGGTATCGAGTACCTTACCACCCTTCAGGTTTTATTCATTCGGTTTCCAGCAGAGGAACTTGTTGAGCTACTTCTTGGAGGAGGAGGAGGAGAAGGCGACCACAGCAATGACTGGCGCGCGAGGGTTCGCCACATCCCAAATTTTACTTTTGGTTTCGCACAAGGCAGCCATTATGTCGAAGAAATTTTACTTTTTGCAAAGCATGAGGCTTCCATATTCCCTTCTGAGATCTTCTAGACAATCCGTGCTTGAGGAAAATTGAAATTGATGCATGATCGATATGTGCAAGTGTTATCTTATATGTGTATTTTAATTTATTTTATTTTCAATGTATGTTTGTGTAAAAATGGATGCATCAAATTAGTTGGTGCATGCCTTCAGCTACTCGTATTATGTATTTGGAGAATGCTTTGTACCCTTAAAACTTTATTTATTTATGTGTTTGGAAAACGCATTGTACCCTTAAAACTTTATTTATTGACTAAAATAAAAAAACCTTACCTTATAAATATTCATATTTTTTTTACTTTCTAAGATGGCTAAATTTTATTTACTTGTTTTTTTTTTTGAGAGAAAGGTAGCATGCTACCTGCTTCATTCATTGAATAAGTGAACTAAGCTACATGGGTGAGGCATCGTGGGCCTCGGAAAGGACACGAAAAATAAAATAAAATAAAATAAAATAAAATAAGAAAAAAGAAAAAAAGGAGTTCTAGATATATATAAGGTTACCCAAGAAATTAAGTCTAAGGTAGGAGTTGCTCCCACAAGTTCGTCAGTTGTTTAACCTTGTAGATTCCTACAAAAGGGTCTGGTTTGATTGAACTGAAGATTGCGTTGTTCCGGACCTCCCAAATAACCCACCAACAGGCTATTAAACTGATTAGTCCAGGACGTGGCGATGATGAACCGTTTCTATTTATCCATCTCGTCCTGCACTGTACACACATCCTCACCCAAATCTCTTGGCTGGACGTTGTCCAATGTCTTCACCATAAGAAATCTGGAGAGCACGCACCGAGTAAATAAGTGATCAACCGTTTCCTCTTCCATTCCGCATAAAACGCAGCTTGTGTTACCAACCCATCCTCTCTTAAGTAGATTCTCTGCAGTAAGTGTTCTTTTCCGAGAACGAGCCAAAGAAATACTTTCACTTTTAGAGGATACGAAGCTTCCAAATCTTACTTGTGCAAGCATCTCTAGTACCCCCATCGCACAACACAGAATAGGTTGATTTGACCGTAAAATGTCCGTCAGTAGTCCATCGCCAGAGCACACTGTCAGGGCTTTCTTCAATTCTAAAAATAGACACCCCAGCCTTAAGTTCAAATATCGTAGAATTTAATCGATGATCAATATTGCTGTCACAACCCAGTATCTTGCGCCAATTCCATTCATTGTTCCGCCAGCACTCATTAATTTTCAGTTTTTTGTGATTCAATAACTGGAACACCTCCGGGAATGATGATTACAAAGAAGTGTCCCCACACCAACGGTCAGTCCAAAAATCGATATTTCGACCATTGCCCAACTTATAGAATGCTCCTAATTTATAAATTTCTTTTTGACAAAGGATTCCCTTCCACCAAAATGATGGGGGTTTGAAAGACCTTCCCTCATTTAGTGGTCTTCTTCTGAGATAAAACAATGCATGGATAATCTTGTTCCAATGCAACTGGGGCGCAGTGTGAAATTTCCACCACCATTTGACTAGAAGGGCTTTGTTCATCGTGGCAATGTCCAGTATTCCAAGTCCCCCTTCTTTCTTACTCCTACAAACGCTCTTCCAAGAGATTAAGCACCCCTTACCCGAAGAGTTGATTCCTCCATTCCAGAAAAAGTCTCTCCGTAGTGCCTCAATACGCTTGGTAACCCATTTCGGAGCTTTGAAAACCGAAAGGAAGTAAATTGGTAGGTTCGTCAGAACAGCGTTCACTAAGATGAGCCTACCCCCTCTCGACAAGAGTTTCGCTTGCCATCCGTCGATTTTACTTTGTAATTTACGGATTAGCCCTCTCCACTCCTCCTTAGAGGGTGATCTGATGGAGAGAGGCAGGCCTAAATATCGAGTAGGAAGGGAGCCAACTCTACAACCGAGAAGGTTTGCTAATCTCGTCGCTTTCCCCTCTTTCTGCCCAATATAAAAGAGCTCAGACTTTTCTCTGTTGATCCTCATCCCCGATGCCCATTCATAAAGCTGCCATATAAATTTTAGATTTTTCATATATTTTTTCTTGGCCCCCGCGAAGAAAAAAGTATCATCCGCAAATTGGATAAGAGAAATTCTGGACTCATCAGATGGCCCAAGCCCGTTAATGAGGTTGTTTGAAATTGCCTCGTTCGTCATACGGGTCAGGCACTCTGCTACCAATAAAAAAAGAAATGGGGATAGCGGATCCCCCTGCCTTATCCCCCTTCTCGTCTTAATCCACTTGGTTGGTTCACCATTCATTAACACTGCGACCTTGGCATTGCAAATACAAAGTCTCATCCAATCACACCATTTGTCGTCAAAGCCCCACCATGCTAGGATGCGAAATAAAAACGGCCAGTAGATTCTGTCATACGCCTTTTCGAAATCCACCTTTACCCCAACTCCCTCAACAGCCTGCCTACAGCCCCAGCCAATCAACTCTTGAACCGCTACAAAGGCATCGGTGATGTTCCTCCCCTTCAGAAATGCCGATTGGGAGGGGGAAATCAATTCGTTCATAACACCCTTTAGTCGATTGGCTAGCACTTTCGAAATATCCCGTTCAAAAGGCTTATGGGACGAAAGTCATTCGCCCTCTTAGCCCCTTCCTTCTTCGGGATTAGACGGATAAAAGCGTAATCAATAGGGCAAGTGTTCAGTCTTCCCTCGAACATCTCGTGGAAAATATTCAAAATATCTCCTTTTAGGGTCTCCCAAAATATTTGATAGAAGCTTAGCGGAAAGCCATCGGGACCCGGTGCCTTATCACTTCCTAATTGAAATACCGATTGTTTAATTTCTTCAAGGCAAAAAGGTCTCGATAAGAGTACCATGTTGGTTGGGCTAACCCTACTCGATCTAAAGAGACCACTCCATTCCCCGAAGGATGAAGGGGCCGATTCATTTGGTGAGAATATGTCCTTAAATTTGTGGTAGAAATATGATTTTTTATCTTCATCTGATCGAAGCACTGCATCCCCCTCTTCCACCGTATCAATCTTATTATTTCTTCTTCTACCGTTGGCTGTAGAATGGAAGAATTTGGTATTGCCGTCACCCTCTCGAAGCCAATGTTGTTTCGCTCTAGTTTTCCATAAGATTTCTTCATCCTTTAGCACACTATTTAAAGTACCTTTTATCACCTCCCTTTTATTAAATGTCTCCTGCGACAGCCCTCCCTGCTCCTCCTCCTTGTCAATGTCCTGGATTTCTTCCATAAGTTTATTCTTTACACTTCTTATACTATAGAATTCATTTGCACACCACTCTTTAATACTCCTCCGACAATGTCTCAATTTTGCCGTGAACGTAAGGACTGTCGACTTTTCCTGATTCCCCTCCCGCCACCAGCCGGGCAATTTGGATAGCAGATTCTCATGATTTAGCCAGACATTCTCAAACCGAAATATTTTCTTCCGCCTTATAAGATTTCTCTCTGTCGATAATAGAATGGGGCAGTGATCAGACGTTATTCTGGGGAGACTTTGAACCTTAGTAAGAGGAAATTGAAGATCCCATTCAGTTGAAATGAGGAAGCGATCAAGCCTAGCGAGGGTAGGGGTCCTCTGCATATTGGACCAGGTGTAAGATTGGTTAGTCATAGGTAGATCAATTAGCTCCAGTTCCTTAATAAGACTGTTAAACTGGTCTGTCGCTTTGTGACTCCAAGTCCTCCCCCTTCGCTCCTCTTGACATCTAGTACTGTTAAAGTCTCCACACATAACCCACTTGCCTTTGCAAAAATGCTTCAACAGTAACAATTCATCGTAGAAATCATTCTTGCCATCCCAAGTAGCCGGCCCATAAACGTTAGTAACGTAGAATCTTGTTCCGTCGTTGACTTGGGCTAAAAGGACAGTTATGGAAAACCGTCTGACTATGACTTCATGACAAGTAAAAATGCGCGAGCTCCAGCAAGTGATCAAACCCCCCGAAGCTCCAATCGATTCAGAAAACACACATTTATCGAGAAATGAGCCACCAAAACTACGTAAAAAAGACCCCGAAACATGATTTACTTTCGATTCTTGAAGACACACAACAACTTTGCGTATCACAGAGATGACATTCCTAACGGCAAAACGCTTAGAAGGGTCATTAAGCCCCTTAACATTCCAACGACAGATCTTAATCATCACACACACATAGACACCATACCCCAAAAAATTACCAAAATGTGGCTAAAACTTCCGAACCAAGCCCCAGCTAAGCTCATGTGTTTGTGAACTCGGCGAATTTCTTCACCTCAACCCCCTCAAGTATCACCCCATAACGGCGACTCTTTTGGATGATCTTTTTTAAGCTTGGCGCAGTCGCAAATCCATCCCCGCCTTCACGCTGACGCATCTTCCTAGAAACTGCCTTGCTTAGTATCGAAGTCTTATCAACGTTCGCTAAGCGTACACTGGTTCGAACCGGTGTAAGGGCCATCGCCGTCGCCGACTTAGAAGTAATCTCCACAGGTGGATCCTAGGTCCTTATCTCTCCCCTCAACCTTGCTTCCGCGGTATAAGAGCTCGGGCCGTACCATGGAGCCGGCTGCGTCACGCCTAGATCTGTGTCACAACCGTTCAAACTGCCATCGGTTTGATTACGTAGCTCGTCGCCATCGTATTGATTCACCAAGTCTCCTCCTCGCTCCGCATGCCATGGGCAAGCCCCATGAAAGAAGTCCGGAGAATTCAGCCCACTGCCCACCATCACAGGATCCATCACTTTCCCAATGGGATTGGAAAATGCTTTCCAGGCCAAACCCCAATTACTGACTCTCAGTTGAGGCCCAATCACACATGAGAAAAACCCTCCATTCCCTGTTATCACCACGTGATCCCCCCTATACCGCATTAAAAGCGTAACAGGCAATAACTCCTTCCTTGATGTAATTTCCCAGGTTTGACCGACCCCTCCATTAGCCTTCAAGTGGGCAATTAATGCACTGGGTGAACCCTTATTCGTGTTCACCTTCCCTGTCAAGAGAGAGGAATGGGTTTTTTCTATCAGGGAAAGAGGAACGTGACGTGCCGTTGCTTTCTTCTTGGCCTCGACCCAAGTCGTGCAAACCTTGGCACTCGCCCTCGTCACCTTGGTCTTTGCACCCTGATGTCGCGCCAATCGATACCCCAACTCGGTTTTCGCGCCGCCCTTACCCGAAGTAGAGGCTCGCCGCCTGCCGTACACCGCCTTGGGCTGCATAGCCGGCGACCATCGCTGTCCAACCGGCGACGATCGCTGTGCGAGCGAGGCTCGTGCCGTCAAGTTCGCCGTCCCTTCTGATCTGTCCTCATCCAATTCCCCCGAGTCCCCATCGATCGCCTCGTTTGCATTGTCGTGGTCTCCACTACTCTAAGGGCTAGCTCTTCTAATACTCCTCTGTTCGTTGTTGTTACCTCGGCTCTCCTGCTGTGGCTCTGGTTGCAAAGGCACTGGTGGTACATTGCCCCCGACGTCCGCTTCCCTCTCCCAGCTTTCCAAATGCACCATAACAGAAACCGACTCCTCACCCAGAACGATGGAGATGTTCTGAGGAGTATCTCGAAGGGAATCGAGGATGATCTGACATCGGAACGCCCTGAGATCAGTCATCGATTTGGTCGTTTCATCCGCCTTGACGAATCGACCGAAACCACAAACCTGGGAGGCCACTCGTGCTACAGTCCAGCACTCGAATGGTAGATTGATTAGGCGAATCCATACTCTGTATGAAGATCTGTGTGGGCAAGCGTTTCTATATCGACCCCATTCATAACACCTAATCCAGAATCCATCCAAAGAAAGAACTTCCCTTCTCACCAAAACCTCAGCTGAGACCCATTCAGGAAGAAAAATCGCAAAGTCCCTGTCTCGATATCGCGCTACGGCAAAGTCCTGTGAATATCCTCCGAATCGCCGCGCCAGAGCATTCGCGATTGTGCGGATTGGATCCAGTCCGAGGTTGGCTGGAGGGATCACATCCACCAACATCGCGTTTCTACGCAGCTCCCGCCTTCGCAAATATTCCTCCGTGAACGGCACATAGACCTTGGGCGTTCGTGCCACCCGTTGAAGGTACGCCCTGTTCATCCTATCTCCAGCTCTGTTAATTCCTTCCTTGCAGTTGAATGCGCTGTGTCCCAATTTAAGGCACCGGATACACCTCACGGGGTCGCGGCAATCAGCAACCCTGTGATCCGATGCTAGACACCTGAAGCACCTCGCTGCAACCCTCCGTCGCCCGGTTTGCTTAAGTCTCTGGGTATCAAGAGGGTGTTGGTTCTTTGGCAAGCTCACTGTTGGTTGTGGTCTCAAATCCCTCACTAGCACCTCCTTATAAGAACTCCTAGCTGGTTGAGAGGATTTAATACTGCCATCTCCATCCTGGCTATCCTTGAATGCCACTAATACTCCACCTACTTCGTCAGCCCAAGCCACTCTCTTCACGATCTTCTTCTTCTTCCAGTCACCCCGCTTCTCCCAGTCACCCTTCTTCAATCCAGCCAGTCTCTGAGAGAGCCCGACGTCGCCGGAGAGGTCGCCGGAGAAGTCGCCGGAGTCGGAGATAGGTGAAGCATGCATGTTTCTATTTTATTTACTTGTTAAGAAAAAAATAAATTGTTTTTATGCATTTCTAACTATTTTAGGATTTGTTTGGTTCGAAATTGGAATCGGTATCGAAATCGGAATGAGAATAAGCTGGAAACGAAATCGAAATGATTCATTATCTCATTCTATTTGGTTCGCTACCTGAAACGGAATAGGGATGAACCATTCCCATTATTATCGGTGTTTGGTTCGTATAGATATCAGAAATATAATCAAATCAATATGTCAATTTTATCTTTATAATGTATTAATTTAAATTCAAATTGAAAATTAAATATTAAAAATTTACGTCAAAATTTTTAAATGATGTTAAAATTTTAAATGTATTTTCTTAAAAAAATTAAAATTTGAAATTGAACCGATATTTCAAAATATAAAACTAAATTTTGATTTATTCAAATTCAAACATAAAGTCATAATTTAAATTTCAATTTGAATCCATAAATTTAATTTAAATTTTAAATAAAATTTGAATAAAACTTTAGATTTAAATTAAATTTAAATTTAAATTCAAATTTATAAGTTAGATTCGAAATGTTTGATTGAATTTTAATTTTTAATTTAAGTTTAAATTAAAATTAAAATTTATAAGAATAATTTTAAACTTAAATTTATGTTTTAATTAAAAAATAAATTTAAAAAAAATTAAATTTAATCCGAACCAATTCATTCTGTCCTAATTCAATTTCCAATCCGGCCTCCTAGGCCGGATTGAAAAAAGGGATAATTAGGAGATTCCCATTCACCCGTGAGTCGGAATCGGAATGAAAATTTCGCATACCAAACATCGATAAATAGATTCGTCTGTTCCGATTCCAATTCCATGTTGAAAAGGGGGCAAATCAAACATGCCCTCATGGATATCTTCAGTGTAAATTATAAGAAATTGACGGAATAATAGTGACGGAACTCTAACAAGAGCGTCTAAATCTATCAACTTGGAAATTTTTAGAAAATAAAATATATATATTTTTGTAAGCCAGTGGAGGAAGTAAAAAAAACAAGTAATAGAGCTTTCTATATTTTACCCTTATTAAAAAGATTAAAAAAATTTTTGAAGAAAAAGCTTTCGTATAATGTCTGAATGGATAAAAGCAAATTTCAGTTCTTAACTAGGTTGAGTTAATCCTAACATAAATATATAGGACATGTTGTAATAAGAATAGAGTAAATAGAAGAGGTAGTTTCACAAATATTGTTGTTGAACAGATTAGTGAGAAAATCTATTGTTAGATTTCAGTTTAAATTTATAGTTAAAGTCAAATTTATTTAAAATTAAAGTCAAATTCTACTTTAATTAGGATATAAGATGAGATTTAGTTTTATTAAAACATAAATAGAGTTTAATTAAGAATCTAATTGGACTGTGAGCTCTAATTAGTCTCTACATTTGACACATTCATTACATATAAGATGTACAGCCATAGGCTAGGAGGGAATTAATTAAGCTCTCAATTAAATAGTATTTAGCAAATCAGAGGGGTCGATTATATTGAAATAATGATGACCAACTTGTTAGCCAATTAATTTTAATTCGCATGTGCAACTCATATCATCGTAGTTGTTGAAACGAAAATCAAAGTCTCTCTCTGGACACAGATTGATTTAAGAAACATATTGATTGTTCTTAATAAACCAACCACTGCTTCGCATAGTGTCTATAATATTAGAATATATAATATATGATTCATTTACTACAAATTGAATTGAATTTGAATATGGATTAATGTAGATATAGATAAAATTATCGGGCAAATCCTACTTTATTTATATTTATCCGAAAGAAAAAAAAAGAAAAAAGAAAAAGAGAGTAGCTGGAATATGCATAGAATTTCGATTTATTCTGTTAATTCTGAAAAAAAATTCTATTTCCAAAAAGAATCTATTTATTCAAGTAAGTATTATTTCGACAGCTCGTTGACATCTCTAATGAGTGTTGGGACGAGTTGCAGTTGTTTTGGTGCGAACCGAAAGTCGCAACGAATCCAAATAGTAATTTTTCCCTGCCGGATCATGTTAGCAGTGTGGTTAAGGGTGCAATTAATGTATATGTATCACCCTCCAACTGCCTCTAATTGAAACTTTAATTTGGAAGTTTGTGGTTAGCTCTACTTCTTATTTTCCTTCTTTTTCTTCTTTCTCCTCTCTTTGCTTCTTCCTTGTTGGAAATTTCGAGTTTGTAGATCAAAAATTGATCTAGTTGGGTGAGTGGGCTTAAATTTCTCTGGATTTGGTTGAACTGCATGCCTTTATTCTTTGATCCATTTCTTGGAATTGATCTTCATGCAGTGAAATTGAATTCATGGTGAGTTGCTAGTATGGATGTAGACCTTATGAACTTACTCCTCCAACCTAAATTCAGGTTTGTACTTTGTAGAGGCCTAATCTCAGTTTTCTCTCAATCTATAAGCTGGAATTTTAGAGTTTAGGAAAATTTCTTATGTTTTTGTGAATCCAAGTCTCTTTAGCAGCGAAATCTTCGAACTTGAACTGATTCTCTACCCCCTTTTGCTGGTTTAAGAGCTATTCTCACCGGATTTTTAAGTTAAAAAGGGTGAGCTTAGTATTTACTTTTGAGTCAAAGGAGTTCGATCATGTGCAGTTTTAGATTTTTGCTGGATTATAATCTAAATTACGTCATTAGCTAATCTTCCGAGAGGCTGAGAGTGAAGTTAACCTCAATTACTGCTGGTTGGGGCAAGGTTTGAGATGAATTGGAGGCCAATAGAAGTTGATTTTCTATTTTAATTAGGTATCCAATCAATTTCGCCAAGTGCTGAAATTCTGCTCTTTCTAATTCACTCTCGACAACTTGGCCGAGAGTGAATTAGAAAAATTCGCATTATTTTTCCTGGAGATAGAAAAATTATGGGGCTCAGCATAACACAAGTACTAGATAAAATTTTGCAGGTAAAAAGATCAGTCATCATCAAATTTAGGACCGGGATTGAACAAGATTGAATTCAGAAATTCTGTTGTATCCACTGGACCAAGCCCTAGCGCCGCGAACCTTAGCACTACCAAGTTGTTAAAACAAGGCTCTCCTCCGACATAACTCTCTAATCTTATTCTATTCAATCCAATCTTGAGCATGATAACCTGTTTTAGTAGCCATGAATGACCTGTTGGGGTAACAGGGACTGGGCAGTAGTGGTGTAGGGTTCCAGTTGCAGGAAGAAAACCTCTTGGGACATTTTCGGCATATATTCGAGCCTCAAAGGAATGTCCTAGAAGAGAAATAATGGCCCAGCGTCAGATAAGTGCAGGTCATGAAATGGAGTAAAGGTAGATAATATGGCTAGAATTGCAAGTTTTGAAGAGGGAATAATAGCTCATTCTAGCAGATTTGCACATATATAGAAATTCAAATTTGTCAAACGGGCACGATTGAAAAGGTGTGATCACATTAAACAAAGTTTACCATTCAAGGGCACTTGTTCCTGAGTCAGGGGAAAGAGGTTCTCCATTTGCAACACGAATTTGCCACTCCACAAGATCTTGGCCAACAATCACCTCAGTTACAGGATCTTCTACCTTCAAAATATTTAAGAAATCAGGAATTTTCTGTCGCACAACAGCAATTTGCATGTAAGGATCAAGTTGCAAAGAGAAAGGTTTTTTTTTTTTTTTTTTGATGAAACAGGGATATACCCTATTTGAAAGAGAGAACAGAGGGGAACAGAGAGAGTAACAGAAGAAGATAAGAGGGGAACATAAGAGAGTGACAGAAGAAGGTATTTTGAATGTGAACATTTTAAGGTAGAAATAGCTGATAACAGTATGCCTGATTAACCGACCGTCCCTAGAGCAAGTGGCAAAGGACTTGGTGGTTGGTACCCGAGACCCGAGTTCGAATCCTAGTTGATTCACATTTCTAGCTAAGTTTATTTCTTAACGAAATAAACGAAGCGGGTAGCGTGCTACCTATATCTCAAAAAAAAAAAAAAAAAAAAACAGTATGCCTGATTACCGTGCAATTTGGACTCTTATTTGAAACTAAAACCGTTTCATTCTACACCAACAACCTTTCTAGTGAGGTATCATACACTCAATTTGGATCAGAAATGGATCGGTTATGATAATATTACCGACTGCTCTACTTAAATTTCCAGAAAACAGAATTTAATATTTCACCTCACATGACATCTCGCAACCAACTTGCACAAGATTGCTATGTAATCTGCAGGCTCGCCAAACTAGTGAAGATTATTACCGTGCTCTTTTTCGTGATCCTCGAGAATCTATAAGCCGTGCACATGGAAAAGGCCTTCTCTGGGAAGAGCTCACTTTGCTTCATCTTAAATCAAGATGAAGAACTCTTTATTACTTGATCTTCTCATTGTACACTGAAATTAATAAATTCCAGTGTACAATGACATGCTCTGTTTGGGAGAACAATGGTCGATTCATAATTATATATATGACTAAAAGATCCATTCCAAAAAGTTTTCCCCAAAATTATATGACTAAGGAATTAATACGCAAATAATAGTGTGTTCTGCGTAACAAAGAGTAGACTTTTAGCTAAAGACTAATAAACAATATTTATATTTTAAAATATCCACGGGCTCCTTCCTAACTCAAGAGGCTCCACCTTCCATCAACCAAACCAACATCGTGTTAATTCCCAAAAAGAATCGACCAGTCAGCATTGGGGATTTCCGGCCCATAAGCTTATGTAATGTGATTTACAAATGCTTAGCAAAAATTTTGGCAAATAGAATTAAGGCATTCCTGCCATCCCTGATTTGCAAAGAACAGAGTGCCTTCGTGCCAGGCCGGAACATTTTTGATAATTATCTTATTGCCCAAGAGGTACTCCACTCCTTCAAAACCTCTAAACGACAACCAGGAGCTTTTGCCGCCAAGATAGATCTTGCGAAGGCCTATGATCGGTTGAACTGGGACTTTATTGAAATCATGTTACAAAAATACGGCTTTCCGGACAAATTTCGAAGAATGATTAGTTGGTGCATCAGGACGGTTCGTTTCTCTGTGCTAACTAATAAAGAAAATGGAAGATGCTTTCAACCAAGCAGAGGGATAAGGCAAGGATGCCCGCTTTCTCCGTATGTTTTTATATTAGCTTCGAATGCGCTTTCAATGCTCTTAAATGATGCTATCCAGCGCGGGTCAATAAATGGCATCAATTTTGGAAGAACTGGGCCAACTCTATCACACGTCATGTATGCCGATGATCTCTTTATCTTTGGAAAAGCTACTCGGAATGAAGCTCTTCGAATAAATGACATTCTCAACAGATTTGGAGCCATATCCGGAGAGAACATAAATCTTCAGAAATCGTCGATAATTTTTAGCCAGAACACTAAATCTGATATACGAGATAGTATTCAACAAGTTTTCCACATTACGGAACATCAGGGACAGGGACGTTACTTAGGTAATCCCCTATTTATAGAACGATCTCTCTCTACAACTTTTAGATTCGTTATCGATAAAGTGCAAAGCAGACTGGCTGGCTGGAAAGCTAGAAATCTATCGCATGCAGGACGTCTAATACTGATACAATCAGTACTCCTTGCGGTACCGAGATACTTCATTTGCTTTATTTTATTTCCAGCCAAATTCTTGCATCAAATGGATAAAATTGTGAGAGACTTTTGGTGGGGCTTCAACCCAGGAGTTCGTCATTTCTATCCAAAGGCGTGGTCGAAACTTACTACGAGCAAAGATTTAGGAGGGCTTGGTATACCGTCACTATCTACGCTCAACAAAGTCTTGGTGTGCAAACTGGTATGGGCATTCCTCACTAGGCCGACATCCTTATGGGCACAGGTCTTAGCAAGCAAGTATGGCAGGGACAACAATCTAAATTTTTGGTCAGTTCAGAGCAAATCTACAGCTTCACCTATTTGGCGTTCTATGTTACAAATTCGCAACCTGATGACGACTGCCGTGGTAAGGAATGCTGAGCAACTACAATGGAAACTCACGAAATCCGGCCGCTTCACCCTCCAATCTGCTATTAACCACATAAACGAAGGCCTAAATCAGAACCAGATACATCAGCAACATGAAACTCAACAAACGATATGGGCTACGGTATGGAGCATAAAGAATGTGATGCCTCGCGCAAAAGTATTCTTATGGAGAATTGTAGCAGACTCGTTACCTGTCGGAGAAAAACTAGCCTCAAGATTACCTTACATCGATGGACTTTGCCCTCTCTGCCAAAAACAGTCTGAGACGTTGGTGCACATATTTTTTAATTGTGAGCAAGCACGACGAGTCTGGTTTGCATCGAGTTTGGGCCTTACAACCGGCCAACCTGAGCGATCTATATCCTTTTGGATAATTTTCATCCTTACCAACAAAGCCATGGAGACTCATAAGGCCTTTTGTGTCCATTTGTTATGGAGCTTATGGAAGGAAAGGAATGAGGTGATCTTTGAGGGGAAGAATTTCTCAATCACTACAGTCCTGTCAAGGGCCCGCAGCTGGACGGCCTTATACTCCAACGAGAACATGACGAGAATCAGCATACAGGACCCAACTCTGACTCAAGACCTCGACAACTCTTCCTTTCATGTGTGGGTAGATGGAAGTTGGAAAGGAGGTACTGAAGGTGGAGTAGGTTGCCTGATTACTAATCAACATGGCACCACCGCATGCATATCTGATGTAATAAAAGAGGTCCATGACGCATGCTCGGCCGAAATTGGAGCAATTATCCGAGTGACAAAGCTTCTTTTGCAAATGTATCCTGGAGAAACTTTTCAAATCTTCTCAGATTCAGCATCCATCATCAAAGCTTTACACCTCAGGAGTTATCAATCAGATTCGCTAACACTTGAAGCTCGGACAAGAATCACGGAGCTATGGACTTGTACTGAAAAATTCAATTACTTCGGCTTCGGATGGAATTCGAGATTTTCAAAAAATGCGATAGTCGCGGATCGCTTAGCCACTTGGGGACTCACACACAAGAAGCTTTCTTTCGGTCTTCTTTTGATGAATTTTCTCGATCGTATTCACTGATTAATTAAATAAAATCGTCTCAGGGCGTATTATCCCTCAAAAAAAAAAAAAAAATAATTAGCATATCTCACAACATAAAAAAAGCCTATGATATATTAAGAGACATGAGATCATAATATGCATAATCATTAATTTATTACTTATGCGTATACAGGTGACAAATAAATAAGAGAGGAAAAAAAAAAGAAAGAAAAATTAGTATAGTATAAAAAATAAAAATAAAAAGTAAGAGAAATTAGTATAGTGTGAAGTTGTTTTTTTAATAAATAAATTTTAAGCATGCATCTATATCAAGATAGATGGGAAGAAATTTAATTTGTACATTTAATTATCTTATGGCCTTTTTGGATAAGAAATCCACCTGTTTTGCAATTTTGCAAAAATGGAGCCACTTTTTTATATTTTACAGATTCGGCCTGAATTTTAAATAAACTGATTAAAAGAAACTGATTTCTCTTTCTCTCTCTCTTTTTTTTTTTTGGTTCATTTTTCTCCTCCAAGTTCATAACAAAACAATAGGATTGCGTGTTTTCTAAGATTCGTTTCGAGGATATAGCTTTACGGTTAGGAAGGTCGAAGAAGTCGATCACTTCGTGCTTAATCTTTGCATAAGTTCCTTTTGGCAAAGCTAGCGTAACGCACCTTGATTGAAGGAACCTTAATGATGGTATATATCGAATCGAATGCCCGAGCATCGAAAAAGACTATGAAAGCCACCATCGTAAAGCTCGTTGTGAAATACGCACCACCGTAAATCTCAATTAAGCCACGCATGTAATTTCTTCGCATTATCATTTCATCGTTTAGTGCGTTGCGTGTTTTCTAAGATTCGTTTCGAGGATATAGCTTTACGGTTAGGAAGGTCGAAGAAGCCGATCACTTCGTGCTTAATCTTTGAATAAGTTCCTTTTGGCAAAGCTAGCGTAACGCGCCTCAATTGAAAGAAACCTCAATAATGATATATATGGAATCGAATGCTCAAGCATAAAAAAAGACTATGAAAGCCACCACCGAAAAGCTTTGTTGCAAAATACCCACCACAGTAAATCTTAAATGAGCCACGCATGTTTCTTCGCATTATCAATTTATCGTCCAGCGGTTTAAAATGTTATACAATTTTTTGCTTTATCGTAAGGAACTATTTTTAATTAAAATAGCAAAGTGTTATACTTTACAGTCCGTAGAATGATAAAGTGCAAATTATAAGTTATTAAAATGCGATGTATATTTTACCACTGTCTGGTTTACAAAATTTTGTGCTTTAATTTGTATAATTTGCAAACAATAATATTTTGCTGCTGTATTTAACAACAGCAAAATAAAAATGAAATTATAAAGATGAAATTATAACGGAGCTTGACTTTTTGAATTCAAAATGACAAAATAAAAACGGTTAATTTCATAAGTACCCTTCAAACCACCCCTAATTACGAAGATATATTCCAATTAAAAGTTGTCAATATATAGCAAAGAATAACATTCAAATTTAGTAAAACTAATGAAACTATCCATATTACTTACTACTGTTATAATACATATTCTGGATCAAGATAATATGCATTTATTTTAAGTAATTAACTTTTTAGTTTAATTTAATTATCTTAATATGTCTTTAATTATTTTGACTAATTTAAGGTTAGCTTGTTATTAGTTGGCAGCTTGTTATTGGTCATGACAACATTAATCTGTCTCTTTGGGACTCAATTAGTCATGTTGTAGCCCACTCTAATTAAGTGATCTCCAGCATTATATACGTACAGTATATTGACTGAGAGCATATATAAGCGATGGTGCGCGATATGAGTATCGTAGAATGCAGCGGAAATATCTGTTCGTACCTTATTGCGGAAGCGATTCGCGTTACAACGCCCGGATCGTAGAAGTTGATTCACGTGTCCTTCGATCGTCCTTGAAAAACTTCTCGTGCTCCAAACTCGCGGTGGATCGAACTACAAACGAGCACGATCGCAAATCCACCGTTCAAGTCCCTCTCCCTCTAGAATAATAGGTTAATGGAGGATGTGTCTTTTTAATGTGGGATCGCCCGTATATTTATAAGGGATTTTGAGAATCCTAATCGCATTAGGGATAAGGCCAAATCGGTTATAAATTGTTATCCTAACATGATTAGAATTTATCTCTAATTAGCTTTTCAATTTAAAAGCGAGATTAATTCTAATCTAATTAGACAACATAACAACCGTCGGATCGAGCCCGATCATGGGCGCACCCGATTCGATTTAACCGAATGCCAACATCTCTCACTCGCACATGATAGGATCGATGCCATCATAACCACTTCCTCAACATTACACCCCTATTAATTCTATTCATACCGGGAAATGAACAGTGCGACCGCCGAGTCAACCTGCATTTTGGGAGCTCTATACTAGAAACCGCATACGGCCAGTATAGAGACATCAACCCTCAAAAGGAAGAAAATATTAGACTCGTGATGCCCTAGACCATTGAATTACATTAGGTTCAGCATCTCTAATCCCTCAAAGAGCCATGCTAACCTCTATTGTGCATATTATGACACTATACTCATGATTGCTTCGCTATACTGAAGCGACACAACCTGTCGACAATGAGTCAAAGTGTCTGAATGTAATTCAACTAGTCTTCCTTGAGCCCTCATGCCACCAAGTTTAGAACTGACTGCTTTCCCAGCAATGCCCCGTAAAGCCGCATCACTCATAGCCGTAGGAAACATGCCAAAGTAGCAACATCAATTCTTTCACTTAATGACATAGTCAAAAGTCACTAAGGGCATCTAACATATATATAGGATATTTCCTCAAAACAATGTCCATAAGAACTCACACGATGAGGAAGCAGGGATCCATTCACTCATCTTCTCTACTTGGCCGCCCAGCACATGTAGTATGAAATACATGCTATGACAGAGAATCTCAATAAGCGCATGTTTTTCTCAATGTCATACGGATCTTAGCTCAGTCACTCCCGGAGTGTCTAGCTTGAGTTCTCCATTTGCTCGCTATCTCAAGCGCCAAATGGTGAGCTCACATCCTGCTCTTAATATACAGGCCATACGAATCGTGGGACTATTCATATGCGGTCTCATTAATGACCTCATCTTGGTGTCAACCAAGGCGGCTTCCATAAATGCCTTAATTTTCGCTCGCTCTCTACAGCGCCGAAAAGTATGATTGCCCATGTAAGAGGGCCAATCAACCTGCGACATACTATCAATCCGTCCTACAACAGTATAGGAAATATATACACGTGTGCTAATTTTACCAAATATCTTTGCCAAAAATATTACAAAAGAAATGGTCAAAAAATAATCGACTGTCTACACAATCAAATCCTACGGAGTCCATGAGCCAAAAAGGATTTTCTAACGATAGGCTTACTTAGAGGATTTGCAACCATGCGACTCGTATAAATGTGTTCCAGGATTATTTACTTCTGCGCCACTGCCTCGCAGTGGTCCAATCCCAGATTGGACTGAAAATGGCTAACCAACCCCACAGCTTAGCATATATCAGGCCGAGTACACCTCTTGGCATACATCAGGCTTCCGACCACATTAGCATATGGAATCCGATTCATCTTATCCTTCTCTTCAGAAGCTTTAGGACACTGTTTAAGATTCAGACTCTCACCTTTAGCAATAGGAGTGTCAATGGGTTTGCAATTGTGCATCTGAAATCGTTCCAAAATTTTTCTTAAATAATTTTCTTGAGACAGACATAAAGGTTCATCGAACGATCTCGTAGGATCTTAACTCCGAGCACATAATTCGCTTCACCCATGTCCTTCATCTCAAAATTAGAGGACAACCACGTCTGAGTGGCGACAATCATCTCCTTATTATTTCCGGCCAATAGAATGTCATCAACATCTAAGGAAAGGATTAGAAAAAATTTCTTGGACCGTTTAACATACACACAGTGCTCTTCTTCAATCATCGTAAATCCATCTTCAGTGATGGCTCGATGAAATCGAATATACCACTGCCTGGAGGACTGCTTCAATCCATAAATGGATCGTTGGAGCTTACAAACTTTATGCTCCTCACCCTTTATAGAGAAAGCGATCCATATAGATCTCCTCATCCAGTTCTCCATTGAGAAATGCAGTTTTAACGTCCATTTGGTAAAGTTTCAAATCCAAATATGCGACAATGGCCAAGATTAGGCGGATCGAAGCAAACCTTACAACAGGAGAGAAGGTTTCCTTATAATCAACGCCTTCTCGTTGGATAAAACCCTTTGCTACTAGGCGAGCATTGTACCTATCGATTGAACCATCTGCCTTGCGGCAAGTCAACCAAGTCCCTGACCTGATTTGACTTCATCGATTCTATTTCCTCTACCATTGTATCCATCATTTTCTTATGAGTAGGTAATGAGAGAACCTCTTGGAAAGTTTCAGGCTCATCATCATCATGAGCAACAACCACGAAAGCTTCCCCCTCAATCTCAAAACGACGACGGGGAACTCTTACACGTGTGCTCCTACGAAGTTGAGGTTCCTCATCTAAAAGTAAGTCGCTCCCACTATTCCCAGGAGGTATCGGAGTCGCCTCCTCTGTCTCAACTGAGCGAATAGAACCGCCAATACCAGAGTCATCCATCTCATGGAACTCAATTTTATTTTGAACCTCACTTCTATAAGGAAAATCCTCCTTGAGGAATTCAACATCTCGCGACTCAATCTCAGTCAAACTTCCATCTGGCTGCTTTCCGATGAACACGTGTCCCTTAGAGTGTTCAGGGTATCTTATAAAGATACACTTCTTTCCTCTATGACCTAACTTTCCATACTTGTGAGAAGTGTTGTGTACATAAGCTGCCGAACCCCAAGGACGCAGGTGCTCCAAATTTGGTTTCCTGCCTGTCCTTGATTCGTAAGGGATGGAAGGTACTGTTTTGGAGGGTACACGATTAAGAATGTAGGCAGCAGTTAACAATGCGTCTCCCCAAAAGAAAATATGCAAATTTGCTTGCGCCATCATTGACCTAATCATGTCAAGCAAGGTGTTATTTCTTCTCTCCGCTACACCATTTTGCTGCGGAGTGTCAGGAATTGTCAGCTGTCTGATTATTCCCTTTTCATCACACAATTCCTTGAATTGTTCAGATAGATACTCGCGTCTTCGATCAGTTTTTAAAGTTTTAATTTTCAAATTTAACTGATTCTCAACCTCATTAATATAACGTCTAAAACAATCCAATACTTCAGACTTATGGGAGATCAGTTAGACATGACCGAAGCGCGTATGGTCATTTATAAATGTGATGAAGTAAAAAAGTATCATATCTTGCCCTCACACTCATTGAGCCACAAATGTTGGAATGGATCAATTGTAAAGAAAATTCTGCCCTAGAAGTTTTATAAAATGGTTCCAAGATGAATCTTAACTATATCATTCTCAAAACGATCAGAAAAGCCTAACGGAAGCATAGCAAGAATAGAAAACAAGTTCAGCCGAATTCCTGGAGCATAAAGTATATCATGTAGGTACAAAGTTCGACCACCTTGCATGATCAACTTGTATGTGCCAACGCCTAATACATCGACACTAGAATCGTTCCCCATGTATACTCTTCTGCTCCCAGCAGGCATACGACGGTACTCGACGAATCCTATCCGATCCCTCGCTACGTGGTTTGTTACTCCTGAGTCTACAACCCACACAGGGAGAGATTCAGCAACAAATGAGTTAGAGCGAGAATCGAGGTAGAGTGGTACCTTCTTCGGCTCAGTGCAATCACGAGCGAAGTGTCCCTGCTGATTACAAATAAAACAGGTCATTTTCGACTTGTCATTCTTGCCACTTCGTTTGCTTTGCTTTCTTTTAGTGCTCTTCGCATTCTTAGGCGCGGATCTGCTACGATTTTAAGACTCAATAGTCCTCTTTCGCTTGAACCCAGATGTTCTGCGAAAAATTTGACTCGGCAGCATTGGCAGTTGGAGTTTTAACAGCCTCAAGGCGCTCCCCCTCCAACTCCAAATGCGATGCAATATCCTCAAAAGTTTTAATATTTTCAATATGGATCAAATTTACTCGCATATGTTCCCACGAATTGGAAAGTAAGCGAATCATAGCTTGGATTTGCTGCTCATCAGTTAAGGTGCCGCCAACCGACTTTAACTCGCGAATCATGTTTGACATTATTCTCACATGCTGTTTCATAGTCTGATCGGCACGCTTTTTATAACTGTCAAACCGCATAGTCAGACTGCGCAACCTTATAGTCGAAGTCGCACCAAAATTAGTTTTGAGAGCATCTCACATCTCACACGCAGTCGGATACTGCTTATACTCGCACAAGAGATTATTCAGCATACCGCTCAAAGAACGTAATGCGAGCAATGCGATCCTTTTTAAGCCAATTACAATAGGCTTCAATATCTCGCGAGCCTGAGCAGTGGTGCCCTCTGTGGGTCGGTTCAATTTATTACTCAAGTTCACACAATGCACAGAAAAGAATATTTTTAAATTAGCACACGATACATGTATTTTAATTTTGCCACATCTCTAATTAAATAAATTAAAAAATTAGATCATAGATGCGCAAAGGAAAACTTCGCTATGCTCATAATCACATCACAAACCGTATGTCAAAAATTTTAATTATTTAATTAAGATGCGCAAAATATTTGGGAGTAAAAGCATATAATTTACTCTACCAAAAACAAATGACTCCCACTTGACTAAGCATGCATAAAAAATTTATATAATGCCAAAAAATACATCTATACATAAAAAAAAAACATATCATAACATTTAAATGCAGCACACGCTATATGTCACAAAAATATATTGAACAATTAACTATGCAAAATGTATTATCGAATATCGAATATGCATATTAATCATCGAATATACTTTTTCTTTTTTTAAAAAAAAAATTTTTTTAAAAATGGTGCAGAAAAAATTTCTGCAGGTCCATACAGTCTACGGACCCACTCGAGGCTCGGCCTGGACTGCGTGCGGCCTGCTAGCCCGCGCGGGCAGTGGACCCACTCGCGGCCCATCCTGTGAGTGGCCTGAACGGGCTGGGCTGTGCGCGGCTTGTTGGCCCGTGTGCGCAGCCCACGAGCCCGAGTGGCGGCGCTGCTGGCGCGACGCGCTTGGCTTGCGCGCGGCTAGCGCGCGCGGCCCGCGCGCGCGCTGGCCTGCTCGCGTTCTCGCGGCTAGCGCGCGGCCTGTGTGGCCCGCAGTCGGCGCGCAGCAGCACGTGGCCTGCGCGGTTTGGCGCGGCCCAGGCGGCCCAGGCGGTCCAGGCAGCCTGCTGGCCCGCACGGCCTGCCCACGCACACGGCCTGGAGGCTCCGCCCGCGAGCCCGCATGGCCTCGCGTTGAGCTGCGGCTGCCGCCCGCGCAGCCAGCCCGCGTGCGCAGCCTGCGCGATGCCTGGGCAGGCCAGCACGCGCGGCCCGCTCGCGCTGGCCCGGGCGGCCGGCTCGCATGCGCAGTGCGTGCGCCAGGCCTGCCGGCCCGCGCTCACGGCCCGCGCAGCCGGCACGCACGCTGCCGGCCCGCGCGCGCTGGTTCGCATGCGCGGCCCGCTCGCTCTGGCCCGCGCAGCCGGCCCGCACGCGCAGGATCCACGCGGCGGCCTGCAAGGCCGGCCAGCCCGCACCCGCTGGCCCGCGTGGCCTCACGTGCGGCGCACGTGACCCGAGGTGCCCCGCGTGCGGCCCGCGTGGCCCGCAGCGCGTTCGGCCCGTGCGGCCTAAGGCGCGCGCGGCCGGCGTACCTGAGCGGCCCGCGGCGGCGTGCTCTACGCGGCCGGCGGCGGCCGTGGCCCGCGGCCCGTGTGCTGCGCGCGGCCTGCCTGGCCCGTGTGCTGCGCGCGGCCTGCCTGGCCCGTGCGGCCGGCGTGGCCCGTGCAGCCCGCCGCCTTAGTGGCCCGCGCTGCCTGCGACGCCCGCGCACGGCCCGCGTTCTGTGGCCAGCGCTCAGCCAGCCTGGCCCGCGCGGCCAGCGCGGCCAACGTGCGGCCCACGCAGGTTGCGTGCGGCGCGCGTGCGCCCCACGCGGCTCCAAGCCGCGTGGATGACACCGAGCAAATTTTTTTTTATTTTTTATTTTTATAAATAGATAAACTTCAAAAAATCATAACTTGTGATTTAGAAGTTCAAATCTTGCAAGAAAGATATCAATAGAAAGCTTACGAGAAGCTCATCCAAATCATGCAGAATTCACAATAGGATATGCATCACACATCAAACAAGCTACACCTTAAGTCTCAATCTAGGGTTTCGATTTTCTCTCAAAATACAAAACCATATTAAATCAAACTTTGTAGATTAACACATAGGTGCTTCAAGATGTGTAAAAATCATGCAAAGATATCCACTTATGGTAAAACCGCCATTAACGTCCACATCCATGCAACAAAAAATCTAAACTATTAATAGATTTAGTTTTACGCATGCAATGTCATTAAAGGATTGATCTAGGGCACGAAATCAACTCAATAAATCTCTGATACCAATGTAAAATGCAGCGAAAGTATCTGTTCGTACCTTATTGCGGAAGCGATTCGCGTTACAACGCCCGGATCGTACAAGTTGATTCACGTGTCCTTCGATCGTCCTTGAAAAACTTCTCGTGCTCCGAACTCGCGGTGGATCGAACTACAAACGAGCACGATCGCAAATCCACCGTTCAAGTCCCTCTCCCTCTAGAATAATAGGTTAATGGAGGATGTGTCTTTTTAATGTGGGATCGCCCGTATATTTATAAGGGATTTTGAGAATCCTAATCGCATTAGGGATAAGGCCAAATCGATTATAAATTGTTATCCTAACATGATTAGAATTTATCTCTAATTAGCTTTTCAATTTAAAAGCGAGATTAATTCTAATCTAATTAGACAACATAACAACCGTCGGATCGAGCCCGATCATGGGCGCACCCGATTCGATTTAACCGAATGCCAACAAGTACATTTTAAATCTCTGATTTTTTTTTTTTTAGAATAATTTTGTATTCCATCTTCTTTTTTTTTTTTATTAAACAGGGATGAACCCTATTTTACAGTAGGATTGATTCAAAATACAAAGAGCGGCAAACTGAACTCTCGCACACCCAACCACATGAAACAGAGGAGCTGAGACCTACCCAGTAAATGCAGGAAACATAAAAAAATTAATGCACTTAGGTGACAAAACAGCACAAACACCTAGGAGACAGGAATACGAAAAGCAAATTTCCAAGAAGATAAAGTCTGTAAAATACTTCTGCCGAGAGCGTCAAAACGAGTGTTGCGATTGCCAAATATTCTTCTATTTCGCTCTTTCCAAATCTCCCAATAAGCTGCTGCAATTCCGAGATCGAGGATGGTTCGGTTTTCTCCTGTTACTGTGCGCCTCAAGAGATGCCAACGTGATGCTATTCCTTCAGATGAGCTGCTTCTCCCTGCACTAGTGATTGAGAGACTGTCCCATAACCAATTCCATAGTGAAACAGCGTAAATACAAATGATGCATAATATGCTCGAGAGACTCAGCATCTAAGTTGCAGAGAGTGCAGATCGACTGACCTTGCCATCCACGTTTGGTGAGATTGTCCGCCGTCAGGATGCTATTTCGCTCAGCTAGCCATAGGAAAATTTTGACTCGTAGTGGAATTTTGAGACTCCGCAGGAAAGTGAGGTTACACTTGGAGATGCCATCGAACATTAGGAAGTCCGCCGCGCTGTGAACCGAAAACCTTCCCGAGGCGTTCCATCTCCAGGATAATGAGTCGGGGGTGTCATTAGAAATGGATAGGTTGTCGGACACCTCTATTAATTCCTGAAGTTGAGAAAGCTCATGTGGGCCGCTCGGCGTATTGAACCCCAGGTTTTGCTGAATCGAGAAGCGGTGAATTCACCAGGTATTGACCGTAATTTTAGTATTTCCATGAGACGCATAGAGAATAGGAAAGCGATTATGAAGTACAATATCTCCACACCATCTTTGATATTAATAAAATTTTGCTTTATTTTCGTCTGTGAACGTAGATCAGTAGCTGAACCATATAAATCTTAGTATGTTCTTTTCTTTTGGATCTGTTTTTCGCCGTTAAATAATTGGGCTTCAACAACACCTCACCTCAGCATCGAAAGTTCCCAGCAGGAGGAGAAGGAATTTTCACTTTTGCTGGTGGAAGACACACCGGCCACAGAATATATGCTGATGGCAAAAGTGTAGAGGGAAGAAGTTCCTTCCTTGCTGGCTAGACCATTCCACCTTTAATTATTCTGCTTCCCATTCTATTTCTTTTTACTCTTCGACCTTTTCTCTTATCTCTCTCTCTCTCTCTCTCTCTCTCTCTCTCTCTCTCTCTCTCTCTCTCAAGAGCTTCTTTGGTTGCAGCATTTTCACTAGTACGTAGAATTTGAGATTAATTATTTTGGAGCAGCTCCCTCTTCAATCTCCTCTTTGGATCTGTGGTTAGTTGTTCATCTTCTTCTACTTACTCTTTTAATTAATTTTTGTTTTCTTTGCTATCAACTAGCTTGATTCTGTAAGCTGCAGAGAGTAGTATAGTATGTCTTTGCTGTTTAATATATTGTTTGGATTCACTTGATCTCTGGAAACAAGATAATAAGTTTTTTTTTTTTTTTTTGAGAGATAGGTAGCATGCTATCCGCTTCGTTTATTTCATTTAGAAATAAACTTAGCTGGAAATGTGAATCAACTAGGATTCGAACTTGCGTCTCGGATACCAATCACCAAGCCCTTTGCCACTTGCTCTAGGAACGTCGGTCGGTGAGATCGATAATAATTGAGCTAGAATAATTTGACCTTATATAGTACTTTCACTTTATTGTTCATGATTATCTAAATTGATGATCAATACCATGCAATATGTTACATGATACATAAACTTTCTAGAAAACGAGGTTTTCTAAAATTTATTTTCTGGCTAGCCAAGTGGGCATAATATGAAAGGTCAAAATTAGCTACTTCTAAAAATATAATTAAAAATAATCTTAAATTCACAATCTTGGTTGTAGATCTTGATCTAGATAGTTGAGAAGATTTTATTTATTATATATCAAATGCTCAACTAATTCTTATGGTTCTTTGTTGTTAAACGAGAAGAAAGTGTCTTGTTATACTTGTTAAATTGTCAATTTTAAGACCATTCGATTACTAGGTAAATGATAATAATAAAAATAAAAAAAATTAGTTCCTAAACCATGCAAATATTCTAGATCATATTTAACGAGACAGGACGTTTATTTAAATGCCTCATCATGAAAGAAAAAAGTATCAAAGTCATTTCACTTTAAGAAATATTCTTGCTAAACTCACAAAGATAATAATTATTCCGGAAAAAAAAAATCAGTTAATGTCAAAACTTGTAATGTAGAACTTTTACAAATTGCAGCACAAATCAAAGAAGTTTTTTTTTTTTTTGAGAGAGAGAGATAGGTAGCACGCTATCCGCTTCGTTTATTTCATTTGGAAATAAACTTAGCTGAAAATGTGAATCAACTAGGATTCGAACTTGGGTCTCGGATACCAACCACCAAGCCCTTTGCCACTTGCTCTAGGGACGGTCGGTACAAATCAAAGAAGTTAAAATAGAACTTTATTTTAGACTCTGGTTCGATAATAGGCAATATGAATGTCGAGGCAATAAAACTTGCCATATTAGAAATACGGGAGTTTTATGAGTCTAAAATTAAGGAGTCCGGCTACAATACTATTATGAGTACGATCGTCCTCGTACTCATAAGTTGTTTTCGATGATAGAGCTTCTGAATCGACGATCCATACCGTTAAATGTTATTTAAAGCATTTAAAACTTCTAGAAATTAAATTTTATAATTTTTCGAAATCATTTACCTTACGATCAAGAGGTCATAAATTTGACAATTTTTAACGTATGAAATACTTGCTAGTTTAACTGTAAAAGAATCAATTTTTTGAATTTTTGATAGAAAATTCTATTCACTACATAGATAAAGATCAATAACTCCGATCTTGAATTGAAGGATCCGATCATCCTTTTTTAGGACGTCGTTCGATTTTGACCGTTCATTTTATGACCACTTGATGGACTTTATTATGATTTCAAAAATTTACAAAATTTATTTTCTAGAAGTTTTAAATACTCTAGATCATATTTAACGGAGTGGATCGTCGATTTGGAAGCTCCATCATCAAAAACAACTTATGAGTACGAGGACTCCAATACTCATAATAGTATAGTAGCCATGGCCAAAATTAAGTTCTTATATTGCTATCAAAACAAAACTATTTGAAGAAGCACTAATAGTTTCTTGCTCAAATGACTTATATAGCTAGTCCTGATATATATTAACTTAATTATGAACAAGAAGAGGGCTTCAAAAGAAACTCAATTTATAATTGTTAATTATAGAATAATTTACAATGACTCTTAATACAATTCCCTCTACTCACTAGCAGCAGATTCATTTACTTTCCAACACTATTGATTTCATACATCTCTAAAGGACTTTTTCACATCTTGCTATACAAATATACATTAAGGTCGAGTCCAGTATGATTAGTTATGATGAATCATTTATCTCAAAATTTTGTTAAAGAATCTCGAACAAGTTATTGCCTTTTGTTCGATAGAGTACATTACGTTATTGGGTTATCTTTTTAACTGAGGATTCTAACTAATGTTTGTTTAGTGCACTACAAAATTGCCTAGAATCTTAAACAATAATTATTTTTGGTAGCGGCGCATCTAAAGAGACATGGTAGTTTGGAAAGATTATTGATTCCAGGCTCACTTTGTAGGAAATTCCTATGGCGGAGGCTGTGATAAGCTCATTAGTCCTAAAGATAGGTGCTGCTTTAGCTATTGAAACAACAAAATCAGCAGCATCACTATTACGAACAGGGATGTTAGCAATGAAAGAACTCATGAACGATATAAGTGACATTAAGGATGAGCTTGAGATCATGCAAGCCTTCCTACAGATCGCAGAAAGACTAAAAGAGAAGGATGAGACCACAAAAATCATTATAAAACAAACAAGAGACTTGGCTTTCGACATTGAGGATATTATAGATGAGTTCACGTACAAGCTGAGCGAGGAGCAAGGAGGGGTTCTACCCACAGCAATCAAGAGGTGCAGAAATATAAAAACCTGGCATCACCTTAGCCAGAGGCTTAAAGAGATCAAAATTAAGCTCCAAAACATTATGGAAAGATGGAAGCGATATGATACGAGAGGAATGGAAAATGAAGCAAGGCCTCTAATAGCTGTTGGCGGTAGCAAAAGCCGTGCAGAATTAGCACATTTTGTCGAGGAGGACGATATCGTGGGTATTGACAAGTACAGGGACTTGTTGCTTGGATGGTTAAAATATGAGGATGAGCAGCAACGACAGCCCTTGATAATCTCAGTGTTGGGGATGGGTGGTCTAGGGAAGACCACTCTTGTGACTCATGTGTACAATATCATCAAAGCTTCCTTTGATGCTTGTGCCTGGGTTGCTGTATCTCAAAGTTACGAGACTTGTGATTTGCTTAGACAGATCTTAAAAGAGTTCTATAGGGAAGATCGTAAGAAAAGAGAAGTACCCAACAACATTGATACCATGGATTACACAAGCTTGGTTGCGAAAAGAGAAGTGACTAACAACATTGATACCATGGATTACAGAAGCTTGGTTGAGGAAATCCACACTTACTTGCAGTGTAAAAACTATATACTTATTCGGATGATGTTTGGAGTAATCGATGTAATGGACAATATAAAAGATGCACTTCTGAATAGAAAGAGCAAGAGTAGAATAGTTCTCACAACAAGGATTCGTGATGTAGCTCTATTAGCAAACGAGCACCATATGTTTGAGCTAAAGACGCTGGAGGCAGATCATTCGTGGGATCTGTTTTGTAAAAACGCATTTCGGAAAAGTGCAAACAAGATTTGCCCATTGCCTTTAGAACAATGTGCTAAAAAAATTGTCGAGAAGTGCGGTGGCTTGCCCCTTGCTATCGTATCTATAGCCCGTCTCTTATCATTTCGAGAACAAACCGGTTTTGAATGGGAGAAGGTTTACAAAGATCTTGAGTGGTATCTAACTAACAACGAATCGAAGCTCCGTGGAAAAGTACATGACATTTTGAAACTTAGTTTGGACGATCTTCCCCATTACCTTCGAAATTGCTTCTTTTATTGTTCTAGTTTTCCGGAAGATTATACAATTGAAAGGGACTGGCTCATAAGGCTTTGCGTGGCTGAAGGGTTCATTGAAGAAAGAAGAGAAAGAACGATGGAGGAAGTGGCCGAGGACTACCTTAACGAACTTGTTCATCGCTGTCTACTACAAGTGGCTGAGTGGAACGAAGTTGGAATAGATTGTGCGTATCGAATGCATGACGTCATTCGAGTCCTTGCTCTTTCGGAGTCAAAGGAGTTATGTTTCTGCATGGTCTACGAGGATTCAAAGAAAAAATTGCAGAGTTCCGAAGCACGCCGCTTGTCAATCCTAAGCAATATAAATAATTATCGTACTGAAGACAAATCTCATTTGCGTTCAGTACTTGTTTTCAACAATTCCATGAGCTATGATTTCAAGTCGGTCTTAAGATCGCAAAATTTTTACGTGTCTTGGAACTACAAGGAGCGCTAATCAAGAAACTACCGAGTGAGATCGTAACCTATTCAATCGCATTATCTAGGCTTGCGAGCAAAATTAAGGAGCTTCCAAGATCAATCGGGAAGCTACGAAATCTGCGAATATTAGTTATTGGTAAAAGTGAAATAGAAAAGCTGCCGAAGGGAATAACGAGGCTTCAAAATTTGAGACATGTAGTTTCTTCAAAATTCTGGGGCATCAAGGCACCGGTGGGAATATGGCACTTGAAGGGCTTGCAAACATTAGTAAGTATTAAAGCAACTACGGAGATTGTGCGGAATGTAGAAGCTTTGACAGAGCTGCGGACATTTGGGATAGAGGGCGTAAGAACCCATCACTGTGCAGACTTGTGGAATAGTATCGCAAAGATGAACCATCTTAGCAAATTATCTATCGAGAGTGAACATGAGCAAGAATTACAGCAGTTGGGCATCCTGCGCCTACCTCCACCAATTCAAATATTAGCTCTAGATGGTAAATTAGACAAAACCTCAGTCCCTGAGCTTGCCACATCCTTTGGGTCTCTAACAAACCTAACCACATTAACTCTTACATATGCAAAATTGGATGAAGATACGTTTCCTTACCTGCAAGCGCTGCCTGCGTTGATGCTTCTCGACCTTTCTCATGAGGCATATGACGGCATGAAGTTGCACTTCCAAGCAACATCATTCCCGAAGCTAAAGGAATTGGATATATTTGATGCCCCGAAGCTCAGTCAGGTGGAAATAGAAAAAGGAGCAATGCCAAGCCTGAATAAGCTATCCCTATCCTCTTGCCCCGAGCTAAAGGAGCTGCCCCACGGTATTGAGTACCTTACCACCCTTCAGATTTACACATTTCGTATCCAACAGAGGAACTTGTTGAGTCGCTTCTGAGGAGGAGGAGAAGGCGACCACAAAGAATGATCGGCGCACGAGGGTTCGCCACATCCCCAATTTTACTATCCGGTTCTACCGAGATGGCGAGTATGTCTACGAAAGGATTCAATGATTCCATATCATCATGTAGGTGAGTTTGTGCGCTTTTTGCAAAGCACCGGCATAGGGCCTGAGGACTTATTAAAGAAACTTAGGATTATAATATGCATATATCTACCCACCATTTGGTTAGTGTGCACGTAATATTCATAGAAAAATACTGTATTAACTGTGAAAACAAAATGACTAAATTATCCTCTTCCTCTTCGTCTCATCCCCAACTCCTACTCCGCGTGTTTCACCTGCTCTCCCTACTCCTCCTGCTCTCCCAACTCCTCCGGTACCCTCACGGCCCCTTTATTCGGCAACGATGGGGAGGACGTCAAGGTGGGCATGGACGGAGAGTGGGCGAGGGTGAGGCAACTCCACCAAGGACTCGTCGGCCCGGGAGGAGACGGATTGCGAGAGAGGAGGGATTCAAGGGTATTTTGGGTATTAAAATATATAATAATAAAATATAGACAGATCTTTTAAGAAAATAATGACGGCGGTGGGATTCGAAGTGAACATTTTTCAAATTTTAAAAAATAAAATATAGTTTTTAAAAATCAGAGAAGAAAAGTAAAAAAAACAAATATTGATGGGACGATTTTCTATAATTTATCTTATAAATAAATTAAGGAATTAATTATAAACCAAATTGTAATTATGAAGCTAGGCTAAACAAAAACGTACGATTGGAGTAAAGAGTTTCTAACTGAAACAAAAGGCACAAATACTCGAGTGCAACTGATGATATGCTAGTCATTAATTGCGCATAGTGTGTACTGGCTAGTTCACGTCTGGTCTACGAGTTGGTCTACGAGTTTCCGAAAATAAAAATGTAACGATTGATCTTTTTTAGCAATAATAATTTATTAAGTTTAAACCATCAATCAAAAATTTTTGGGTAAATTCCACTGTTGCCTACTGAACTTTTGGCGGAGTTTCACTTTACCCCCCAAACTCTTAAAACGGTCATTTACCCCCTTATACTTTAATATTGTATCTTGTTGCCCCTTCCGTCAGTTAAAGTTAACGGAGTTGAACGGGAGTTAACGGAAGGGTTAAATTTTGGCGGGAAATCTACCGCCTAAACTGTCCCTTGTTCCAACCAACTCACTTTTATTCTTTAAAAACTCTTTTTTTCTCCATTTCTATGCCCTCCAACTCTTCTTCTCATAGTTTTTGCATCCCAAAAACCGCTAAAGCCTAACCCTTCCGTCAACTCCCGTTCAGCTCCGTTAACTTTAACCGACGGAAAGGGCAACAAGATACAATATTAAAGTATAGGAGGGTAAATGACCGTTTTAAGAGTTTGGGGGGTAAAGTGAAACTCCGCCAAAAGTTCAGGGGGCAACAGTACAATTTACCCAAAATTTTTAAACTTAGTTATTATTACTAGAATCTATATATTGTCTCAGATATGGAACTATTTGGGTACCGTAGACTCTTCCCAAGATTACTAGGCTATGTGAGAACCACACCTTAGGTCTTTGGCGTTCTCATCACCGACACTAACGTCCTCATCAACTCAATCACAAACACAATTCAAGATTACATTAGGCATTAATGTCCTCCTTAGCCTAATCACAAATACAACCCGACAGAACGACATGAGGCCCACCTTAGGCCTTGACGTTCTAGTTAGCCCAGCCCTGACATCCTCACACTACAACAAAATCTATTTTAGGCAATGACTTTTTAGGCGACGCTTTCTTCTAGCGTCTTTAATATTTAGTATTTGCCGACATTATAATTAAGCGTCGCCAATAAACATATTTTTATCAAATATTTATATAAATTTTTCGACGCTATATTAAAACGTCGGTATATTTATCCTGACATATTTATTTAATGACTCTTTGCTCGACGCTTTTACAAGCGTCGGGATTATTTTTGCCGACGCTTTAAAGCATCGCTAATTATTATTTAAAGTATCGCTTAAATGCGAGATTTTTTGTAGTGTCACGTTGAAGCTCACAGCATCCTCAAATCAGCTCGATCACAAATACAATCTAAGGTTCTAGGCGAGTGATGTGACCCACCTTAGACCCTAATGTAGGCAGTGTCCCTAACGTTCTTATCGGTCCAATCACAAACACAAACTAAGCTGTCCCTAATGTCCTCATAAGCCCAATCACAAAGACAAATACATATTAAAATCACCATACAATGTAAGATTCACCATATACTTTCGGCTAGTGAAATGGCTTTCATACCTAATATAACGACTCAATCTACTAGTATGATTACTCGTAGATCCAAATTATCAGCCCAAAATTCTTAAATCTAATTATTATTATTAAGATTTATGATCTATATGGATGTGGGGTTTTCTTACATTTTAACCAAAAAACATAATAAATTATAAGCTTTCTTGTTGACTTGTATTACTTATACCACTTGTCATTATACAAAATCTCTTATTAACTTATTATATTACTATGACGAGGTGGCATTAGCATCTTCTTATCATTATAACTTTATTATTATAGCAACTCGATTCCACCATGCTAGGACAAAAATGAAATAGGACGAAAAACATTAGAATATGGTTCAATTTATACTTATTCAAAGTCAACTTATAACTCAAATTTTAAAATTGGTTTGGAGATAAGAAGAATGATCGGGAGTGGAAGAGGGAGAGAATAGTTAAATATTATTGTTGATGTGCTAGCACATATGTGGGTTTAGAGTTTAATTAAAATTTAGAATATAATTATGGCGTTTGCAGCTTAATAATGGTGTTCAAGATTTAAAATATAGTGTTTCAAGTTTAATAGTGATGTTGCCAATATATCAAGAACATTAATTAATTGTAGGATTAGGGCATCCCTAACAGCACTGATTAAATAATACATGCTTAATTACTTAAGAATATATATGTATGACAAATATACAAGAGTGGAGTTAGAATACTTTTGGAAGCACTAACCTCTTGGTGCTTCCAAGTTTCTAACTCTTGGATCCACTTCTTAATTACTCCTCCAACTTAGCTCAAACACTGTTTCACCTACCAACCAATAACACCATCATCTCAACCTCATCTTTTCATCTAATGGTTAAAAAACTACAAACACCACCTATTTAGCGCTTTTAGGTGTATTCTAGCTCAACTCTATATACAATGTACCTTTATTATTTTAACAAGCTCAATTGTAGGTATCATTTTCACACGAAAGTGACATAAGGAAAAAAAGATATTAGAATTTGGTTCTATTTATACCTATTTTGGAAGTATAATAATTAAGTTTAGGAGAGTGGGTGATTGAGAGAGTAATTAACTGAATAACACAAGGTAGCATACGCAAGTGTATATCTATTATATATAATAAGTCAATTCCACCGTGTTTACACGGAAATTAAATAAATTGAAAAAATATTAGAATTCTATTTATACCTATTCAAAGTATAGTACGTATGGGAGAGAGGAAGGAGGGAGAGACGAATTAAATAATTAATGAACGGATACGTATGCATTTAAGTACGTATATCGTATACATGTACAAATCAATAGTGTATACTTTTAATACAATTTTGACGACCTATCTTTTCCTGAAATTTCATTTGAAGGGTGCTTGGGTTTTCAAAAAAGTGTGAAAATCAATTTTCAAAAAAAAATTTGATGAAATTTTTTTTCACAGTTTTAATTTGTTTTTCCGAATAAAAATTTTGGAAAATAAAAATATTACTTTTTCTATGAACTCTAAAGAAGAAAATTCAGAAACAACTACTTTTTCTAAAAATCAAACAGACGAAAAAAGTACTTTTCTAGACAAAAAACTAGTTTTTAAAATATTTTCTGCAAAACAAAATGACCATATATAGGTCATGAAACTTTTAGCTTTTTATTTAACTATGTTTGTTTCGACGTAAGTAGACTTGGGGTGGAAGTGGACTTTGGGTTGAAATGGAGTTTGGGTGAAAATTAATTCACTTCCGCTGTTTGTTTCTAATTGTGGAAGTGCAGTTCCGCCAGTTCTGTTGTTTGTTTGGTAGGAAGTAGATGACGTAAAAAGTATAACTTAGTGAATAATAAATTATAATAAATAAAAATTAATATAATTATATATGTATATAATTATATATATATGTATAATTATAAAATAAAATTTAAAAAAATTATATTATTTGTTTGTATATATAAATTATAATAATACAACAAATAAAATTCTAAAATTAAAAAATTGTTAAAATTTAATAAATTTATTTTTCACCATTTTCTAAATATACAAATTAGACAAAAAATATATTAAAACTTACCTAACCAAATTTGATCACATTATCTAACCAAATTTAACAAATTCTTTTGCCTTTTTCCACTTCACGGAATTGACTTCGCCCGTGGGAGGAAGTCAATTACCCTACTTTAGGTGAACTCGAGTTTCGTAGTAACAAAATTAATGAAAACAAACAATGAGTAGCGTAAACCACTTCCCCTCTCCACTTCCCCTCACTTTCACCCAAACAAACACACCTTTAGATGAAGTAAAGAAGGGGCAGTAAATTCAACTAGGAAGTAGTGAATAGTGATGAGGCAGTGAAAAGTAGTCATTAATTACAACTATTGTATTGTCTCAAAATGGGCTTTTTTTGAAAATAGCCCCTTGAATTTTTATATTTTGCAAAATAGCCCTACTATAAAATAAATTGCAAAAATGGCCCTACCCATACACGCCTTGCGCCATCGGCGCCACGCGGGGGTGGGCCAGTGTTTAAGTTGAACACGGTGAATGGTTCACCGTGTTCAATTGTATTGACACGGTGAACCATTCACCGTGTCCAATATTAATGTATTAGTATTGAACACGGTGAATGATTCACCGTGTCAATACAACTATCGAGACTTAGCCATTTTGGCTTAGGCCCTTATATTAGTATTGGACACGGTGAATGGTTCACCGTGTCCACTACTAATGCATTAATATTGGACACGGTGAATGGTCCACCGTGCCCCATAAAATTGATCACGGAGAACCATTCACCGTGTTCAACTTAAACACCACGCCCACGCGTGGCGACGTGTGGCGTGGCATGGATAGGGCCATTTGTGCAATTTATTTTACACTAGGGTCATTTTGCAAAATATAAAAAGCCAAGGGGCTATTTTCAAAAAAAGCCCTCTCAAAATAGTATTTAACAATTAATTGGATTGAATTATTTTATTTAATAATAATTGAATTGGTATTTTGATCATCTCTAAAAGATGATATGACAATTGAATTAATTATCACTTGTTTGTTTCAAAAACTTTAGAAAATCTAACAAGATGACCTCATTAAAATAAAAATGAAGCTTGGTAACTTTATTAAATGAATAAAGAGTAATTAAATTACACTTTTGGTGCTCGAACTATGAGGAGCTAGTGTTGACATCTTAATTATTTGCGCATCAATAAACAACAACACTGCTACATCATTTTTATAATAATAATTTATCAATAATAAAACCAACTAGATTGAGTTACATAACTTGATTACAATAAATCAGAAAGTTTGAACTAAAAATTATAACAAATTATGTAAAATTTAAGAGCCAAAGCATCACGCGTTAATTTCATATATAGTTTGAGAACCAAAGTGTAGTTTACCCTAAATTGAAATTCAATAATCTACATAAAAACCAAACGATGTAATTCACCTATGAAGTATGTTCAAATCAAATTAAGATTATTTATTTATGATCCGAGTCAACAAAGACTAGCAAGTAGTACTAAATTACTATATATTCTATATTTATACACCTATGTATTGAGCTGGCATACTCATCCTTTATTAAAGGTTATATATATATATATAGAGAGAGAGAGAGAGAGAGAGAGAGAGAGAGAGTTACCTATTGTGCTTTCGAAAAATATAAAAGAGTTAATCTTTTTTGCCATTGAATCAATTTCTTTAACCATTTCTAACCTTTGGATTTATACTATTACTTTACAAGGGACCACTCAATTCTAAAAAAATCACTCAATTTTAAGAAAGACCATTATCATCCTGACCCTCCAATCCTTGATCCAAGGGGTTAAAAATCGAAAGCACCAAATCCTTTATGCTTCCGAAAATATAATAGTTTTACACTTTATATATATATAGAGTAAGTCTCCCGTACTTTCGAAAATACGGAGAGGCTTCCATACTTGTAAGTTGTTTTCGATAATAGGACATCCGATTGGACGATCGGCTCCGTTAGGAATAATCTACGTTATTGGAACTATCTAGAAACCAAATTTCATAATTTGTTGACATCATTTACCAAACGATCACATGGTCTCAAAAATGACTATTTTAACGGCCGATGTGACACGTTTTTAAGTTCAACGGTGTAGAAGTATCCAAATTATATAAAAATTTAATAAAAAATTTTACTTAACATTAAGAGTAAGAACAATACTTCCGATTTGAAATTTGAGCCCTTTATTATCGTTTTTTATGATATTTTTATTTTCAGCCATTCGTTTTGAGACTACTCGTTTACTAGGTAAACGAAGTCAAAAAATTATGAAAATTAGTTTTTAGATAGTTCCAATAGTATAGATCATGTCTAATGAAACCGATCGCTAAATCGATCGGATGTCCCATCCTCGAAACAACTTATAATTAAGCACGAAGGTCTCCGTACTTTCGAAAACATAGGAGCCTAGCTCTCTCTCTCTCTCTATCATCATCAAAAACAACTTATGAGTAGTAGGGCTCCAATACTCATAATAGTATAGTAGCCATGGCCTATATATATATATATATATATATATATATATATAGGCCATATTACTATACTATTATGAGTATTGGAGCCCTACTACTCATAAGTTTTTTTTTATTATTGAGCTTCCTAATTGACGATCCACTCCGTTAAATATTATTTATAGTATTTGAAACTTCTAGAAAATAAATTTCGTAAATTTTCGAAATCATAAAAAAGTCCATCAAGTGGGCATAAATTGAACGGTCAAAATCGACGTACTAAAAAAGGATGATCGGATCCTTCAATTCAAGATCGGAGTTATTGATCTTTATCTATGTAGTGAATAGAATTTTTTATCAAAAATTCAACAAATTTCGATTCTTTTACACCGTTAAACTTGCAAGTATCCCATACCGCCGTTAAAAACTATCAAATTTGTGACCTCTTGATCGTAAGTTAAATGATGTCGAAAAATTATAAAATTTAATTTCTAGAAGTTTTAAATGTAAATAACGTTTAACGATGTGGATCGTCGATTCGAAGCTCTATCATCGAAACAACTTATGAGTACGAGGCGATCGTACTCATAATAAAATAATAGGACTATATATATATATATATATATATATATATATATATATATATATATATATATATATATATATATATATATATATAGAACTAGGCTGGAATACTATTAATAGCACCAATGACTTGGTGCTAGTAAGTTTTACCTTTGGATTAAAAGATGTGCGGCTAGGATGATGTGGGCCCCTAGGGTTGAGTGGGTGGTTGGTTGAATAGTATAATCTAACGGGTAAAATTAATCAAAGGGGTTAATCCAAGGGTAGAAAACTTACTAGCACCAAGTTCGTCGTGCTATTAATAGCATACCAGCCGGACTCTATATATATATATATAGAGAGAGAGAACTAGGCTACTATGCTATTAATAGCACCAAGTCATTGGTGCTACCAAGTTTTTGGCCGTTGGATTAAGAGATGTGTGGTTAGGATGATGTAGGCCCCCTAGGGTTAAGTGAGTGATTGGTTGAATAGTATGATCTAACGGGTGAAAATCATCAAAAGGGTGGATCTAACGGTAGAAAACTTGGTAGCACCGAGTGCTCCGTGCTATTG
Source organism: Aechmea fasciata (assembly GCA_025177825.1). Classification (NCBI taxonomy): domain Eukaryota; kingdom Viridiplantae; phylum Streptophyta; class Magnoliopsida; order Poales; family Bromeliaceae; genus Aechmea; species Aechmea fasciata. The sequence continues at coordinate 10,216,730 of CM045928.1, read as the reverse complement.
ATAGCATACCGTAGGACTCTATATATATATATATATATATATATATATATATATAAAATTAGGCTAAAATGTTTTTAATAGCACCAAGTAATTAATACTATTAGATTTTCGACCTTTGGATAAAGGGATGTACGGTTAGGATAATAGTGGTTCTCTAAAGATGGGCGGATAGTTGATTGAATAGTATAATTTAACGGATGGAACTTGTCAAAAGAATAAATCGACAAGTAAAAAACCTTACTAACTAGCACGAAGTACTTTGGTGCTATTAGAAACGTCCCAACCAAACTCTATATATACATAAAGCAATATATATACATAAGCCAAAAGGAATCTTCAAATAAAATAGATTTAAAAATTACGTACGTCATGAAGGCTACTCGCCATCTAATACATTGCACAGCGTGTCGACAAAGCATTAATTTCTTCTTCTTCTTCTTCTTCTTCTTCTTCTTCTTGTGAAGGATTATTTATCTTGGAAAGGCACTAAACGAGAGGAAGGCAGTTTTGCGAGAGGTGCACTAGCTACCTAGAAGAGGGATCACCAGGTATGAAGCGATTTCTCACAGAAAAGCAATGAAAGTTCCTTTTATATATGTGCGTTTTCATCATATATATCTCTATTTTCTTTTCTTTTCTTTTCTTTTCTTTGTTAAAAATGAATAAAATTTGCCTAAACTATATATATATATAGACTATTTTGATTCGATTATTCAGCCCTTCAAAATTCTGACTGTAGCATCTAATCTTTCAATTTACTTAAATTAAATTATTTGAGGATCTTTTGGCATTGATTGCCTTATAAGTGAATTTATTGTTACATTAACTATATAAAAAAATAATTGAGCAGATAAAGATGAAGAATGTATTTAAATTTTAAAGTGTTGAATAAATCTGAAAAGAACAGCACAAACGGCTCCAACCCGAGTACACTCTTTTCTTCAATGTGTAGTAACTAAAATTTCAAATTTTTTTACATATATACCCAAGATCGCACAATAACAATCTCTAACAACTTCACATACGAATTTAATTAACTTCACCAAGAATATCAAAACGCCATACAAAATAAAACTAAAAATTACCAAATAAAACTTCAACTAAAAGTACCTTATAATGAAATCACAATAGAGGAAAAAAGATAAATTAGAGGTCGCCCACCTCAAACCCGGCAAAATCCTATAAGCTTTGGACCTCTTTCACAATTCCTTTACTCTGGAGGGAAACACCACACAAAACAATAAAGAAAAAAAAGAGAAGAAACCATTTTTTTTCACTCACTGCTTAATCCTCTACCTAACTTTTTTATTCTTTTGACCCCTAATAACTAAATCCATATGGTTCAACTTGACTCGTTTAACCCAAAAAAAGTCCATTTAAACATTAGATCAAATGGGCTCCTAAAAATACACTTACTAATTCTAATAAACATAAAAATAAAAAATAAGTTTATCACTAATGTTTAACACTTCCCCTTCGTGCAAACTTAATTATGAGAAACCAAATAGAGACTTTCTTCAAGTTCTACAAGCTTCACCTTTAGAATAGGTTTAGTAAAAATATCCATAGGTTGTCTTGAGACAGATTTCATTAACTCAATTTCTTCATGAAACTTTTTTTGCTGAATGAAGTGGTGCTCCATTTCAATATATTTGGTTCTAGCATGAAACATCGAATTTACCGTTGAAATACTGATAATCTAAGGGTGGAAGAGTTAACAGTAAATACTATTCATATATTAATATGCGCTAGGTGAACTATGTATATATAGAGTTTTACTAGAATACTATCGGTAGTAAACGAGCCGTTTTACTACCGATTTGTTTTCGATGATAGAGCTTCGAAATTGACGATCGGCTCCGTTAAATATGATCTAAACCATTTAAACTACCTAGAAATCAAATTTCACGTACTTTCGATAATGTTCTTTTATCCATCAAGTGAACAGAAAATGAATGGCTGAAAATAAAAATTCTTTAAAAAATGATGATATGAGTCGTGTAATCAAGATCAAGAGTATAGATCTTGTTTCAAATAGTTTAAAGAATTTTCTAACAAAAATTCAATTGATTTGGATATCTTTACGCCGTTAAACGAGAAAACGCCTATTATCGACCATTAAAATTACAAATTTTGAAACCCTTTGATCATCGTGCAAATGATGTCGAAAAGATTTGAAATTTGATTTCTAAACACTTCAAATAGTATAGATCATGTTCAACGGAGCCGATCGTCAATTTGGAAGCTCTATCATCGAAAACAAATCGGTAGTAAAACGGCTCGTTTACTACCGATAGTATTCTAGTAAAACTCGTATATATATATATATATATATGTACATAATATATATACAAAGTTCACCTAATATACTATTGACAGTACTATATGAATATATAGTATCTACTATCAACTTTTCTACCATTTGATTAATACTATTCCACGAACCTCTACTAAATCCTACGCATCCAATGGTCAAAAGTTAATAGTAAACATTATTCTTATACTATTCTCATACTAACAATAGTATTCTAAAATTCACCACACACACACACACACACACATATATATATATGATTTCATCAAAGAGCTGTTACTTCTTCTTTTAACTGGTTGATAATTACTCTACAGTCATTCAAACAGGCCACTGGTTGATAATTGCTTTCATTTCTTTTCCTAGAATTGGCCCCATGAGAAAATTAAACAAGAAACCAAGTAAGCCGAAATTTAAATACAGCAGCTTTGGAAAGTTAAGCAAGCTACAACATCCAAATTCAAGCTCATCTTCTGAAAAGGCTGGTATGGCAGAGGGTGTGGTAAGCTTATTAATCGTGAAGATAGGTGCCATCTTAGCCAATGAAGCAATAAAATCAGCGGCTTCAGCGCTAGCAAGGCAGCCATCGGCCATGAGAGAACTCATGAAGGATATAAGCGAGATCAAGGATGAGCTAGAAAGTATGCAATCCTTCCTACGAACTGCTGAGAGATTGAAAGACACCGATGAGAGCACCGCCAACTATATCAAACAAACAAGAAGTGTTGCTTTCGACATCGAGGACATTATAGATGAGTTCACATACAAGATTGGCGAGGAGCAAGGAGGGATTCTATCCAAAACCATAAAGATATACATAAACACAAATAGCTGGAATCACCTGACTAGGCGGCTTAGAGAAATCAAAAATAGCCTAAAAAACATTACAGAGAGAAAGGCCCGATATAATACGGAAGCAATTGATATCAAACCAAGTCCTTCAAAAGCTGGTGGTACAAGTAATAATCCTGCAGAATATGCGCATTTTGTCAAAGAGGATGATCTTGTGGGAATCGACGAAAATAGGGACTTACTACTTAGATGGCTAAAGGATGAGGAGCAAAGAAACATGATAATTTTCTCTGTGGGGGATGGGTGGTTTGGGGAAGACTACTCTTGTAACTCATGTGTACAACAACATCAAGACTACCTTTGAAGCTTGTGCGTGGGTTTCTGTATCTCAAAGTTACGATACTAATGATTTGCTAAAACAAATCATAAAGGACTTCTGCAGGGAAGATCATAATAAAATACCAATACCCGGAGACATTGATGTTATGGACTATAGAAGCTTGGTTCAAACGATCTGCAGCTTTTTACGAAACAAAAGGTATGTAATCATTTTGGATGATGTATGGAGTACAAATGCATGGTTTGATATAAAATGTGCATGTTTGGATGGTAATAGCAATAGTAAGATAGTGCTAACAACACGAATTTATGAAGTAGCACTATTAGCTCACGAGCACTACAGGCTTGAACTCAAGCCACTAGAACCAGATCATTCATGGAGCCTCTTCTGCAAAAATGCATTCTGGAAAAGTACCAATAGGGTTTGCCCCCCGCTATTAAAACATTGGGCCGAAAAAATTGTAGAGAAGTGTTGTGGCTTGCCACTTACTATTGTTTCTATAGGCGCCTCTTGTCCTTTAAGGAACAACTTGATACCGAATGGGAGAAGGTCTACAAAGATCTTGAGTGGCGCCTAACTAGCAACTCTCCTTTCAAATGAAAGAGTGAACAAGATTCTAAAACTTAGCTTGGACGATATTCCCCATTATCTAAGAAACTCGTTTTTTATATTGTTGCATTTTTCCGGAGGACTACAAGATTAAACGGAAGAGACTTATAAGGCTTTGGGTAGCAGAAGGTTTCATTGAAGAAAGAGCTGAAAGAACAATGGAGGAAGTGGCTGACGGCTACCTCAACGAACTCGTTCATCGTTGTCTACTGCAAGCGGTGACCAGGAACGGATTCGGAAGGGTTCATGAATATCAAATGCATGATATAGTTCGAGTCCTAGCTCTTTCCAAGTCAGAGGAGGAAAATTTCTACATGGATTACAAGCATTCAAGGTCTTCACAAAGGTGCAAAGCACGCCGCACATCAGTTACAAGCGGTACAATTGAACATTGGAATGAGGATAAATCCCATGTACGCTCATTACTTCTTTTTAACAGTTCCATGAGTTGTGATTTACTAAAGTCAGTCTCAAGATCTTCAAAATTCTTATGCGTCTTGGATCTACAAGGTTCTTCGATCGATAAAGTACCAAGTGAAATTGGCAACCTATTCAACCTGCGTTTCCTGGGCCTAAGAGAAACGAAAATCGAGAAGCTACCGAAATCAATTGGGAAGCTGCAAAATTTACAGATATTAGATGCCTGTTACACTGGAATCAAAAGTTTGCCAAATGAAGTAACGAAGCTCAGAAAGTTGAGGCATCTATTTGTATTAATCAACCCAGATAAGGTGTACAACAGCCTGGCAACATTTGGTGGCGTCCCAACACCAAACGGGATATGGCACTTGAAGGACTTACAAACTCTACAGTTTTTTGAAGCAAACTCAGAGATGGTAAAGAAGGTAGGAACCTTGATCAACTTGCAGACATTCGGTATCAGCAAAGTACGAATGTCCGACTGTGCAGACCTGTGTCGGGCTATCGCAAACATGAATCATCTTGTCCATTTGGAGATTGTGGCAAAAGACAAGAAAGAAGTACTGCATTTGGGAGCTCTTCGTCTGCCACGATCTGTGCGAAAAGTGACGTTGGTGGGGCAGCTAGACGAAACATATTCCTTACCTCAATGTTCCATGTTCTTTGGGTCCCTTACAAACCTGACTCTCTTTCAACTTCGTTGGTCTCGATTGGTTGAGGATCCGCTTCCGTACATTCAGGCATTACCTAGATTGTTGATCCTTCAACTTCTGCGAGCGTACGACGGCATGACGTTGTGCTTCAAAACAGCATCATTTCCAACTCTAAAGCAACTTGACATATGGGAGGCCCCGCAGCTCAATCAGATCGAAATAGAAAAAGAGGCAATGCCGAGCCTACAAAGACTTAGTCTCTTTAGTTGCCCGGAGCTGAAGGTGCTACCTCAAGGCATCGAATACCTCACGTCCCTTCAGGTGTTAGCTTTTGGAGAACCGGCAGAGGAGATTGCTGCCGGGCTTCGAGGCAGAGGAGAAGGTGGAGATGAAAGCCGCGAAGACCAGTTGAAGATCCGGCACATACCAAACGTTTTTCTTTCATTCAAGAGAGATGGCGAATGGGTAAATGAAAGGATTCTATGAGTCCATGCCACCATGTATATATAGCTCCCTATCATCACCAAAAGTGCTGCACCATATTGTATTTTAATGTTATTTCTGTATGTTATATCGTACTATCTTTTTTCTTCAAAGACTTTATTGTATAATTATATTTTTATTAAGGATTAATTATATATTATTTGTTAGGATTTGGTTAGATTTGTAATTAAATCTTATTTGGATTAGAATTAATATTTAAATCTATTGGAGATAAATTAAGATTTAAATGTTAATTAGAGGATAAACCTAACTGTATTAGGATTAATATTTAAATTTATTAGAGATTAATTAAGATAGATTTGAATATTAATTAGAGTAGAAATCCTAAATATATTAGGATTGGGGTACATCTTTGGTGAGCTATATATATAGCATTGTGGGCTAATTAATTAGCCAAGCAAAACAGCCAAGGGTGCCGTGAGAAGTGTACGGCAGAGAGAAACCCATTGGGGTGTGTCGTACCAGAGAGAGAAAAAGAGAGAGAGAGAGAGTAGTGCACCTTGTGCATGGGTGCACGAGGAAAGGTCTTCTTTGTGGATAATTAGAAGACGAGAGAAGGGTAGGAGAGATTCAAGAAAGAGGGCTCGGCAGGGACGAAGCCAGAATTCAATCACGAGAGGGGCCAAAATATGTACAAATAAAAATTTTAGTAGATAAATAAAATTTTAAGTACTCAAATTTTTAATAAAAAAATTTAGTGATTAAATAATTAATGTTAAAAATATTAAATTTATTTCTTTAATTTACACTCACTTAATTTCTAATTATTTTATTTGCATTATTCTATTTAGAATTTTACTAAATATAATAATAATTTAATAAGAATTTAATTTATTTAATTTTTGTTAATAAAATAATAACATCAAATAACTAATATCTAACCGAACAATTAAATTTAGCACACTATTTTATTTCGTTAAAAAAATTAGCTCATAAAAAATAATTAGAAAGATAAAAATATATAAATAAAATATTTAAAGTTGAAATGACTTATTTTAAAATGCACTATAACTAAGAGATTCTTAGCATATTTTTACCTATAAAACACATAAGAAAAGAGAGATCTCTTTAATTTTTTAACAAGATAATTCCATATATTTTAAAAATTAACTAAGAATTTATATGCTATCAAAGGACTATATAGTAAATATTGAAAAGTTGAGAGGGGCCATGGCCCCCCTCAGTCTCTTAATAGCTTCGTCACTGGGGCTCGGGTTATAGCTACTCTGTGCAGAAGAGGAGTCATGTGTAATCTTCTTTTATTTAATGAATCTTGTTTTACCCGCATATTTTCTGTTCTGGTTTTCTCTCTTTTATGATTGTATCAGCTTTTGCTGAGGAGACGGGTTTATGGTAAAAACCCGATTCGACGCTTCCGTTGCGGAATCCCAACAATCGATACCGGATCCACAGCAGTCGGTATCGGGGCGAGTACCGGATTCCCAACATTATTTTTTATAAAATAGAAAATATATTCCTGCAAAGTTTAACTTTTATTCCTGAAAAATCCAGTAATATTTATATTTGCCCCTCCGCTTGTTATCATTAGAGAACTATTTATTTTCTACCACCAGATAAATGAAATATCAATTTTTCTATCATAAATATGTCCTTACAAAAGGCCCAACTGCTATAATTATGCAAAAATGTTCCCCATTTTTGCCTAATTTTTTTCTTTTGAGAAAAATAAAAAAATTATACAAAAAATTGAATGGAAAAATAACACACGTTCGACATAGACGAAGCAACACACGTGGTAGATAAATGGGGACGGAAAAATTCTAGTTACGAATTCAAAACTAGCATGAAGGAGAGAAATGAAAAGGAAGATCGAAGAAGAATTCTCATTGCTAATGTTTTGACTTAGAGAAGAAGGTATAATATAAAAAGGATAAAATTGCCAATTATCTCATTGACTAACCAGGGTTAACTAAATTTGATCGATGGTTAACTAAATTTTTTAACGGACACTAACGGAAAGGGGCATATTTGAAAATATTATGACTTTTGTAGGTTAACATAAAAAAATTAAACTTTATATGGATATATTTGTAAATCGCTATTTTTATAGGGAACTATATGCAGTTAACCCTTTTATCAGTCTCTATACTGTATTTTAGATTAATTTTTTTTCTATCTTGTACTTTTTTTTTTCTCATTGATACCACTAAATTTTTTTGGGTCAATTTCTATATTATTGTTAATAAATTTACTATTTTAGATAAAATCTAACAACTTTATTAAAAGTCACAAATTAAATAGTAAAAAATTATAAACTTTGTAATTACTTTTTTATTTATTTTATGTATTTTATTAATTTTTTTCATTATGAAAATGAGTTGAATATATATTTTATCACTTTTAAATGATATTTTATAACTGATATGTTTACTGCTTAGAGATAATATACTCTTTAAAACTTCAAAAATATTTTATTTATTCTTGAACGACAAATATACTCTTGTTTTGACTATAATAAATTTCTTCAAATATCCCCTTTTCCTATGGGGTTTACTGATAGGATTGAAATTTAAAAGAATATTTTGGTTATTGAGGAATAAATTTATAAATTTTCAAGTAAGAGGTAAGTAAGCAAACGCCGCTATTACTTATTTACTTAATTATAATGTAGGAATCGAAAAGAAATGAACATTGTGCTTCTCAAAAAAAAAAAAAAAAGTACAGTGTAGAAATTGAAAAAGAAATCTATAACTAACAGTGTTAATGTAGTGTAATCAGTTGAGTATAAATGAATTCATTCGACACCACTGTCGCTTAATTAGCACTCTTATGTAGGGACTTTGCTACTGTAGCTAGCTCACGTGTTCGCCGAATCGAGCCGAGAATCGTCGTTTACTAAACGAGCCGAACACGGTTTAATTTTTCACTCGTTTAATAAACGAACCGAACACGAGTGATCGCCGCTCGTAGGCTTGATAACAAATTTCGAATACATATATTTTATATTTATATAATTTATTTAATATATATTTATATATATAAATAAATAATTATATATATAATGTATATATTTTTATTATTTGATTTTTAGTAAAAGAATATAAAGTCGGGCTCAATTATAAAAATACTTATTTATATATAAAGTTTTAGCCATTAGATCAAAATTTAATGGATAAAATTTTATAAATTTATATATGTATCCAATTTAATCTATTTAACTTATTGTTTGCTGACTAACTCGTGAGCGAGCCGAACAAAAGCTGAATTTTTCGGCTTATTTATTAAATGAGCTAGCCGAACATGAGTCGGCCACAGCTTGCTCGTGTTCGGATCGTTGACACCCCTACTCTTATGCATACATGATACATACAAGAGTTTGATCAAAAACTTTTGGAAGTGTCCAGTCATACTACTTAATTTATTTTGGATCGTAACTAATTAAGACATCTAAATTCATAACCAGTATTATTTAATATAATATAGAACATTTGAACCTTTTTTTGTAGAAATTAAATTTTATAATTTTTTCATAACATTCAAAAAATGATTATATTGTCTCAAATTGATAATTTTAATGGTTGAAATAAATTTTTTTTTTTTCTATAATGTAGAAAGTTTGATAAGTTAAAATTTCATATACAATTCTTTTAACTAATTAGACTAAAATTTTATAATACATTATTTTATAGTATTGAAAAAATTAGCCTACTGTATATTTTTATATGCTATTATTATCTATTAATTATGTATTATCACTTTGGCATTATATGATTTGAAAAGCTATTTTATTTTTGATTCACCTTAAAGGCATGCTATATATATCATATATAAAATAGTAAAGTGTTATATTTTGTAAAGAGTACTGCTACATGTATTCCCAAGTGTACTTTAAAATTTTGTTAATGAAATGGCAATACCATTATTACGCTCTAATCATTAATTATTTAATCGGGCCCAAGCATCATTATTAAATTTTAAGCACCATCGTTATATCCTAAACTTTAGACCTTAACACCTTGCGTATAAGCCAACATATCAATAATATAATAAGATACCCAAAGTGGTTTATCCCAAATATTTATCTTTAATGAATTACATATATGTGTTCCTTTCCACGGCCGACTTCCTTTCCAAAGGAGGTTGGCAGGGCCCTTCGATCTGTGTTCTCTGCAACTCTGCTGCAGAGACACTCAGCCATTTGCTGTTTTTCTGCTCGTTGGCTAGATCCCTATGGATCGGCTTGCTCGGCCTCTCGGTTTGAGAGAATTTTTTGGCCGCTCCTCTTGGGGGTTTAGGGGATCGTTGGAGCAGGACTCGACTAATTTTTTCGGGGGATTCTAAGGCTCTCTTCGACCTGGTTTTCCCAGCGTGTTGCTGGGTACTGTGGAACGAGTGGAATGGGCGGCTTTTCAATAGCCAGACCAACCAATGTAAAGCTTTGGGCCGAAACATACTGTCTACAGTCAAATTGTGGAAAACGGCACTGGGAATTTCTGTTCTAGCTGGTGGTGGATGCTACAGCTTCGTCTTGGTCGTCTTTGGAGCTGCCTTCGAGATTTTGTGCTTTGTGTCACGCTGTCCCGAGAGTTCTTTTTCTATCTGTCCCCTTGCTTTGCTTTGCTCCTTCCCCATCCCTCTCTGTACTATCTTTCTAATAGGGTATACCCCTGTTTAATAAAAAAAAAAAAGAATTACATATATGTAATTAGATGTAGATTTTAGACTAGTAATATATTAACTTTTAATCTCTTGGTAGGAATGTAGTATCTTGCTATTTTTCTTCATGGGAACTGTTTTATAGAAAATAAAGGCAAAATTATATGCAACAATCCAATCCGCAAACAACAATAACTCGTTGGGCTTAAATTATCGGCCCAAAACGTTTAAGCTAGTAAATATTACTAGCATATATGCCTCATATATTCTAATCGTAACCGCTTTCCACTCGACGTGAGATTATTGGGACGTTACAAAGTCCCTCTGTTTAGACCCCGACGCCCTCGTTGGGTCCAAAGCAGATCACAGATGCAGGCTAGAATTACCAGACGATGTGAGAGTTTAGAGATAGCTTCTACGGATTCAAGAGGTGGCTCCCACCAAATCTATTAGTGTAGCATTTTGCTCTGCATAGCACTTAGCTCTCACATGTACTTCTAGGTATTCGGCTCGATACCAATTGCAACGACTCGACCGCTAGCAATAATAACTCGTTTGGCCAAACCACCCCAAAATGTTTAAGCTCGCTTTTATACAAAATATCTGAATAAAAATCACCGATATACAAATTAGACTTACCACCGATGTGAGATTCTAGAGGTGACTTCTACGAGTTCAAGAGATGGCTCACATCCAAACCCATTGATGTAGCACTTTACCCGCATAGCATTTAGCTCTCATATTTTCAACTAGTATACGACTTTGATACCAATTGTAACGACCCGACCGGCTAGCAATAATAACTCCTTGGACCCAAACCACCGATCCAAAATGCTTAAATTCAGTTATTATTACTAGCATGTAAGGGTCATATATTTTAGTCAGAATCAGTTTCTCACCCGATCGACGTGGGACTATTTGTAACACCCCGAACTTCTAAAGTCATGAAATCACGAGGTATGTTGGCTTAGAATGCCATAAGAATGGTTCCCGTAAAGTTTGGAAGCTTTCGGGTGTTTTCGGTGCACTAGGTGCGTGAACGAAGCCCGAAAGGCTATCTTGGGCCACGAGCTAAATCCGACGCTTGCGCGGATGAGATAATGATGTGGACATGATTTAAATCATATTTGGAGAGCCTCGGTTCGATTTGAAATGAATCGGAGGTCAAACGGGCCAAAAGTGAGTTGAAACGAGAATAAACGGTGAAAAGCTGAAAATTTGGCTAAGTCCTGAAAAATCTGCCTTCGGGATCCGGATCCCATGGGTGAGGTCCGGATCCCACGCGCGATGGGACTCTGGTGAAGACACTTGGGGTCCGGACCCCATACATGAGATCCGGACCCTGCAGCCCGAAAATGCCCTGTCTGGGCTGTTGGAAGAGGAGTTTTGTTGAGGGGTTTATATGCAAAGTTGGCATGAGATGAGTGTATAGAGTGGATTAAACACTCTCTTTCTCTCTCTCACTCACTCAGCTCCCTCCCTCTCTCTCCCTGTTCGACAGCAAAAAGAAAAAGGAGAAGAGAAGAAAGAAAGAAAGAAAGAAAAGAGAGAAAGAAGAGAAGGAAAGGAAGGAGATGATGAAGAAGATGAAGATGGAGATGATCATGGCCATCCTCTTCTTCTCCCTTGTGCAAGAGCAAGCTTTGGAGAGGTAAGCTCTTGCTCCTCTCATGGTAGATCTTCTAGTAGGGGGTTTCTAAACCCTAAACCTAGGATTTTGATCTCTCTACAAGTGTAGAAACGTAGTAGTAGCCGAAGAACACATGAAAACCATGTTTTCTTCAAGGTGCTCTAATGGTGGATTTCTAGGGTTTGCTCTAAGCACCCTATGGATGGCTCTAATGCTCTTAGATGAGTTCCTAGAGGTTGAACAAGCTTTCTATTGCTTGTTCTAGGAATCGAAACGGTGGGTTTTGAAAAAATGCAAAACCTAGGGTTAAAAAGGGGGTTTTTAGAAATAGATGAGATTGATCTCATTTGACCCCATGTAAACCTAATTGAGGGCCTAACGAACGCGTTGGCGCGCTCGGTTCGGTGATCCGACGAGCGAGTACAAAGATATTAATTATTTAATATATTCATACCGATGTCCGCAAAGACGCAAGATAGGAGCCCAAAATTCATGAAAACGGAACCGGGGCAACTTGAAGGCGTGGGGCAACGGCACAAAGTCTCAGATCGAGATTCGGAAATCATTCGGTTGGTCGTGCAAGAGTTCGAGCCGAACCGGGTCAAGAGTGCAGCGGGCGGCCGATTGCAAGTGTCGACGAGCAATCGGAGTGCGAATTGAGGTGGGTTGTGTTTACCGAAGCGACTAGGTCGCCTAAATATGTCTAAGAGTAATGGTTTCAAGTTGATGCATATAATTGACATATGTTGCAAGTATAGAAATGCATGTTAAAGAACATAGTGTTATATGCTAAGAGAATGCATGAGTTAAATGCTAGATAAATGCATGAACTAGAGTCTAGTTGCAAATACGTGAGATGCATGCTAAGTTGATATATGAACTAGATGCTAAATGAAATGTATGAATAAATGCATGCTTAGCATAATGAGTACATGCTAAATATAATTATGTGCATGTAAATGGAATGGTTAACATAAGAATGTTAAGTATATGAATGCCAAGTATAAGAATGCTAAGTAAGAGAATGCTAAGTAAGAATGTGAGTCATGAACTAATACACATATAGATCGAGTGGCATCCAACTTAGTGTTAATAAACATAGGTTATAGTAAACCTAGAGACAATGGACCTAGGAGTGTGGCATCAAACCTAGTGTAAAGAACATAGGTTGTAGTGAACCTAGAGTCATATGGATCTAGGTAAAGAACAGTGAACCTAGTGTCGAGGACATAGGTTGGATAAAGATGATAGTGGGCCTAGTGTTAATAAACATAGGTCGAGTTCGAATGACGTGGAACCTAGAGTTAGAAACCTAGGTTATGTGACAAAGAATAAACCCTAGTGTCAAGTAGACCTAGGAGGTAAAAACAATGGACCTAGAGGGTCGTCTCTTGATGGCCTAGCTAACCCTCAAGCTAAGTGGAACGGATTCATGGAATCCCGTGATATGTGCACCACTGAGGGTGCCGGGCGTGTGCGACGATTTCGCCGTCCAGGGCTATACCACTGACGTGGCGTTGTGCGACGATTTCGCCGCGGGTGGGTGAGCCGAAATGAGTTCGATACCGGTTAAGCCGGGTGAGGATCGAACCGCCATGAGTGTTGACACCATGAGTTTGGAAACCATTCTTTGAGTAAGTACGATACGTGCGCCGCCAGGTGGCTGGGAAGTGACTCGATCTATTGTTGGGTGTGATGCGATAGTTCGCCGCCAGATGGTAAGGTCACGACTTTAGTCCACGCTGGGTAAGTACGCCGTGTTCGCCACCAGAATGGCTATGTCAGGTGACTCGAGCCGTTCCAGAGTTGGGACACCACTGAGGGTGACGAGCGTGTGCGACGATTTCGCCGCTCCGAGGCTGAGTCACAGAGGGCGGCAGTGAGGTAGTTGTGAGACGTCCAACACCTCGGGCTAGACGAGCGGATTATCCGCATTTGATTGACTCAAGACCGAGTCGGGTGGCATAGTGAGCTAAGGTAGAGTGGACCTTAGAAGTATTTGTTAAATAGCATATGTGCCAAGAGTAAAGAGTAAGAATATAAATAGCTAACTTAATCAATAGCTAAGTAAGGATGGAAAAGCTAAAGTAAAGAATAGCAATAAAGTAAAGAAGAGCTAAGAGCTAAGTAATGATTTGCATATTGCATATTGCGAGGCAGGTTTTTATGTTAGTTGCAAATTATATATCTATATATGTTTTTGGACTAACATATCTGCAGTGCCTCCTTGGACCTATTGGTCGAGCTTTTCTCTTGAGTGACCGTACCCACGAGAACTATGGACAATAGTTCTCACCCCCGTGTTGTGGTTTTGGGGGTACAGGTACACACGTGAGCGGCGCAGCAGCGAGGCAAGGCGTAGCTCGGTAGATAGCGCCCTACCGGGAGACCGAGAGATAGAAGTACCCCGGTTAATGAGCTTAGGGGTATAGCAAGGGAGAACAAGTTGTAATCAAATTTGTAATAACTAGATTGTATTAGGAAGTTTAAAGTTTAAAGTTAATGTAAAATTCTAAATTGAGACGAATGGTTGTAATAGCAAGTAGCTGTTTTATGTTTATGATACTTCCTTATGCAATCTGATTGTAATATCTGTTCCTGTTTGGAACCTTCTTGTAATTGTATTGATTGCGACGCCTTGAACGTACAGGGAAAACTCTGTCCGTTCGGCGGTCTGTCGGCGCGCCCGAATCCGACCGAATTGGCGGGCTCGGGGCGTGACACTATTGGCATGTTACAAACTCTCCTTATTTAGACCCCGATGTCCTCGTCGGATCCAAACCAAATCACGGATGCAGACCAAATTACTAGGCGATGTGAGATTTTAGAGGTGGCTCCAACCAAATCCGTTGGTATAGCACTTTGTCTCGCATAACACTTAGCTCTCACACTTTCAGCTGATATTCGGCTTTGATACCAATTGTAACGACTCGACCCGCCAGCAATAATAACTCGTTGGGCCCAAACCACTGGCTCAAAATGCTTTAGCCCAGTTATTATTACTAACGCGTATGCCTCATATATTCCAATCAGAATTATTTTCCTACATGTTTAGACCCTGACGTCCTCGTCAGTTCCAAACCAGATCACAAATGCATAACAGAATTATCAGACGATGTGAGATTTTAGAGATGGCTTCTACGGGTTCCCTTTAACTTAATCCGGGATTTCGTTAAAATCAACTGCTTTATTTGCTATTAATCATCCTCCTTCAGTCAAAAAATAATTAGAGCTATGAAATTTGATTGAATCATCATTAATTCAACAAAATATCAGTTGGATTGACTTAAACATAATTCAAAATAAATAAGTAAATAAATAAAAGATAAAACTTTAGGGTTTTATTTCTAAATCCATTAATTGTTGCTTAGGGAGTATAATTGGTACGTAGCTCGCTCCTTAACAAAATGAGTTGCCCACAATCCCATAATGCACCTGCAACTAATTGTTATTTTTTATCTCAGTTGTCTCTTGAAGAATTAATGAAAAGATATTGAGCTTTTACTTGTGGTAATTAATAGAGATTATGAAATTGAGGTTAAAAAAAAGTATTGCAGTGATATTCTAAATCATCTTAACATGTGTCGATCGTCAAATTGAATGCCAAACATTCAATAATATAATCTCTATTATAAAACAACAATATCCTAAATTGTATGATAGTTAAGCGTAACGCTTTTAATCACAAGATGGCAAAATGAAATAGGCTAAACCACATAATAATTAAGTACAATTTTTTAACTACGTACAGAATGATAAAGTGTAAATAAGATGAACGGCTGGGCAAATTAATTTTTACCCCAAAAAAAAGAACTTCTGGAAATTTTGCTTAGCCTCTTTTCCGTAAAGCCTCCTTTGATCTGGGGTAGTGTATATTTTATAATAATAATGTGAAGAATCTCAAAAAAAAAAGTGGTGGGTAAAAAATCACAATATCTATACCTCTATGTACTGTCAAGTCTCGCGAGATGCAGAAGCGTCTTGCACACAAGCAAAGGGTGCATCGCTTTTGTCACGCCCCGGGTAGCACATTCACCGGGCTCGCCGACAAATCCGCCGTATACAAAAGAATTTCTCCTGTATACGAAGCGTAGCTGTACCTGTAAAAACATACAATGCTACGAACAGTAGCATAGAGCTGAATTAAACTATAAACACGCAGGTAGGGAAAACCAACTTTATATACATACAATCCCAGAAACAAAAGAACACCACTCGCTCCAGCGAGTTCGACTGTATGTACAAAAGTGTCCAACTAAAAACTATCACTACCTGCAGAGGGAGTCCTCTAGCTCAGCACTCGACGGGGAAGGGCTCTAACTCGCAACGCTCTTGCCTCGATCCAACTCGGGAGGAGCAGCAGCCGCAACAGAAGGCCCTGCAACAAAGGTGGAAGAAAGAGGGCGTAAGAACTACTATAAAAACAAGTAGTTCTCAGTGGGTACCGCCCTAAACACATCGGTCCACCCACTAAGTCTACAGGGTAAGCAAGAAGGTAGAAGAAGCCAGAACACTCAACAGCTAAGCACTACTATACTATCTTGCCCTAAACCACCCTCTGTAGAACAAGTAAAAGCCGACCCAATCTGACGAGAGACTGTGAAAGCACCCGTCCTGCCTAGCGAGGACACCGTGGCCCAAGGGCATCTGGCGGAGAATACTCTCTCGAGACGGGGACTACTCTCCGTCTCGCCTAATAAGGTTACACCATATCTCAAGGACAACCGGCGGAGCAAGCTCTCTAGACGGTGAACACACACGTCTCGCTCAACTAGGCTCTACTCAAGTCACAACCTCACAGAAAGTAGAACAAAGGTCACTGACTGTCTCACTCGGGCTGCCCAACCGGACCTACCCTGCCTGTATCTAGCCACGCCGTACACCGCCTTTAAGGTGTCGGCTCAAGAACTGTCTCAAACTGGAACTGCGAATCAACATCGCACTGCGAATCAACATCGCACTGAAACCTCATTCCGGAATGGCATTCGCTGGGCGCGACCCACGCGAGTATACAAGTATCTCTGTCACTTTCATTGTAGCTCTCACAGGCAAAAGTAAAGTAAACTGGGTCCAAGAACTCACACACCACGTGCCCCTTGGCACAAACTGTAACCACACAGTACACTGGGTCCACCGTCAAACCCCCGACGGTGCCCGACAACCAGCACGACTAGACTCTGAAAAGTAAGCTCGGCATCCCCAGCGCGAGCGTAAGAGCAAACTACACTACCCTGGTATTCATCGCACTCCCCCGGCGATGATACGGCACACAACGACTCCTAGAGCTAAATCCGATAGGGTAGGCTAATGACGATCCATAACGTGGTTTTCTCCTAAGTCAAGTCCATAGTCCAACATGTATAATTTAAAAGTGTACTAAACATGCTTCCAAAATTCAGATTTAACTTACTACTAATCATGAATTTGAGCGATCACAATTTAGTCAAAAACTGGAACTTATACATGTTGACTACTTGAATTAGGTATGATCCGATGAAAACCCACCTCGATAGCAATCTCCTGGCAGCGAAGGAAGTGGCCCGCGTCAAGGTGATCCTTCGCTGGTCCGGCAAAGTCCGAAGTCTCCCGCTGCGAAGAGGCAAAAGCACGATTTCACGAATTCTGTCCGGAAAACAGCGGCTGAGAAAAGCTTAATTCCAAATAAGCTAACCTTCTCCAATTTCGGCAACTGAGGGCTCAAAAGCTTCGTCTCGAAGTCAGGAATCCAACGCCGCAAGTTTCGATGCGATCCGACCTCCCTGCGCGGAGAACTAGCCAAAGAGCCGGCGGTCGACGCTGGAAAACAGCAAATCTGCACCTCAGAAACAGCTCGCAAAACAGCGGCTCGGTAAAGATGGGTTCCGACAGAGCAAACCTTGTCCAAATCCGACAAGTAAGGTGTCGTTGGAATCGTCTTGAAGTCGCGGATCCAACGCCCCAAGTTTCGTCGCGTTTTGACTCTCCTACACAGAGATATAGTGAAAACGCCGCGGGTCGACGCGGCTGTCAGCAGCAGTGGTAGTGCAGTCCGAAAATGGTAGAAGTTTAAAACCGTAAAAGTGAACTCGAGGTGCCACTCACCTCGAAAATCCTCCCTGCGGCAACACCCTGTCGAGGAAGGCGAAGAACGGCTGTCGCACGGCCTCCTCACAGCGTCACGTCGTCGGAAATACCCTCGGTCGGCTCCGCGGCGCGTCGTCGGCGAGCTCGAATCCACCTTGAGCAAAGGGAGCAGCAGCAGCAGCAGCAGCAGCCAAGGGAGAAGAAGGAGAGGAGGAAGATGGACTCCTCCCTCTCTCCTCTCTGCCCTATAAGGCAAGGGGAGGGGTGAGGTGATGTGACAAGGGCCAAAAAAGTCAAACTGCACCATCCTCGCCATGTCGCACGGGTACAAATCCCCTCTGTACCGGTACAGACAGGCAACCCGAGAGCTCCCAGCGCAGGGCTATACCGGTATGGCCCTGGTGGCTATACCGGTATAGCAACCGTTGCTATACCGGTATAGCAACCGACTTGTACCGGTACAGCTCACAGAAAACCTGCGATTTGCAGATTTTCGTGACACGCGCTGCTCTCGCGTTCCCACGGGGCCCGTTTAGCGTCTGTTTGGCGCTAACGCGGCCAAGGCTTGTCCCGACACTCTCCGTGTCGGCCCGGCCTCAGGTGCAATTTTCCAGGTCTCTACAGCTTTACCAGGCACAAAGCCAAGAACGAGATCGAGGAGCGTCCCGTGGCTTGGCGGCATGCCTGTACGTGTCGCAGAGGATAGTCACACTCGATTGTTCGGGCTCAACGACAGATTTCTCCCCACAACGAGCTAGCTAGTGTTCATGCTCGGAGGGGTAAAGTACTAGGAGTTGGTGCGGACACGAAAGTGTATTGCTGTAGCAAGGCTCGAACCCGCGCAAGCGCAAAGGAATGGCAGATTGCAGTAGCAAGGCTCGAACCCGCACGAGCATGAAGGCATGGCGGACTGCAAGAAAAGCTACACGAACAAAAATCGGCTTGGCGCGAGGCGAGAGCATCTGTACGTAGGTAGGAGAGAATGTCAGAGACTTAAAAATAATTTTAAGCCCGGCTCAAGTCTCTAGCCCTACTTTGTTGAAACAGGCTGTTAATGAGGCACGTTTTGTAGGAGATGAAGCTAGGGTCATGCATATGCTGCCATCAAAATCTCCAAAACTTCCAACATAAATCCAAATGTCATGGTTAATTATGTAGATGGTAGTGGCTTTCTTAAATAATTTAAAGCTTGCTAATAAACTTTGCTACAGCAATTAAGTGGAAGGAAAAACACTTTCATTCAAAAAAACTTGATTCCAAAAAGCTTACAATCAAAAGATTTAAATAGAAGAAGAAACTTGAGGATTAAGAAAACCTAACTCAACACATGTTCTCCACTACATCCACTACACATGTGCTCCTAGAAACTAGCTACCATGAACTCCATAACATTACCCACAAATTAAGCCACTAATCCACTATTATTTCCATGATCTTAGCCCACTACTTGCACCCACTACTTGCACAATAGTAGGGCCACTAACATCATATGATTTGCATCATTTTCCAACACTCCCCCTTGATGCAAATTCAGTAACGCCGAGGTCTCTTCTGAACTTCAAAAATTTGTTATGAGATAGAGCTTTCGTCAATCCATCAGCAACTTGTTCATTGGTGGAACAATTCTTCATGTCGATTAGCCTATTATTGACAAGATCCCGGATGAAGTGATGACGCACTTCGATGTGTTTCGTGCGTCCGTGAAAGACCGGATTCTTCGTCATTGCAATGGTAGAACGATTGTCACAATATATCTCCGTCGGATATTCTTGTGCTTGATATAGATCCTCCAAAATTCTTCGCATCCACACAGCTTGACATGCGGCCAATGTTGCTGCTATATATTCGACGAGGAGGAGGATAAAGCGGTAGTAGCTTGCTTCTTCGATGCCCACGTGACCGCTCCAGATCCAAAATTGAAGATCCATCCGCTTGTGCTTTTTCTGTCATCTTGAGAACCTGCCCAATCACTATCACTAAAACCAACCAATTTGAAATTAGTAACCGGGTGGTACCAAATGCCAAAATTAGTAGTATCCCGAATGTAGCGTAGAATTCGTTTTGCGGCTCCAAGATGATGCTTTGTAGGATCATGCATAAATCTGGATATTAAGCTGACAGAAAACATAATATCAGGACGTGAATGTGTCAAATACATTAAACCTCCAACTATACTTCTGAAAATCCCTGCATCAACTTTTCCGGTTCCATCATTTTTTGTCAATTTTTCATTTTGATTCATAGGAGTTGCACATCCCTTGCAGTTCTGTAACTTAAATTTCTTGAGCAAATCCACAGCATACTTTTCTTGGGTCAAAAAGATACCATTATCAGTTTGCATAACTTGAAGTCCAAGAAAATAATGTAAAAGTCCCAAATCCGACATATCAAATTCATGCATCATAATATTCTTGAAATCACAAATAAGAAGATCTGATGAACCGGTATAGATTATGTCATCGACATAAACACGATAATGATAATATCTTTACCTTTCACCTTCACATATAAAGTTGGTTCATTCTCACTTCTATGAAAATCGTCTTTGTCGGAGATGGATATCAAGGCGGCTATACCACGCTCTAGGGGCTTGCTTCGAGGCCATAAAGAGCTTTCCGAGCTTGTAGATTTTCTCCTCTTTTCCTTTAACAACAAAACCTTGTGGTTGCTCTACATAAACATCTTCATCCAAATTTCCATTAAGAAAAGCCGACTTAACATCGAATTGATAAACAAGCCATTTCATTTGAGCAGCTAAAGCTAAAATAATTCGAATAGTTTCCAAACGAGCAACGGTGAAAAAGTTTCAAGAAAATCGATACCGGATTTTTGAGCATATCCTTTCAAGCCGTGCTTTGTATTTTTTAATTTTTCCGTCGGCATCATACTTCACCCGATAAACCCATTTTACACCAATTGCTTCTTTCTCTTTTGGCATGTCAACAAGCTCCCAAGTTTGGTTCTTTTCAATAGCTGCTATCTCTTCATGCATTGCGTTCTTCCATTCTTCTTTTTCACAAGCTTCTTGAAACATACGGGCTCTGCAGCCATAAGAACAAAGTTGCAAGTTTCATAAATTTCTTTCAAGGTTTTTACCTTTAGAGGAGGGGTTTCTGAATCCGACAATGATGAAGTCATATTTTCTCTCCTTTGGCTTTTTGGGGTGGCTTGTAAAGCTTCTGATTCTTCATTTTGAAGTGCGAGCGACTTTCTTTCCTCAATTGCCAATGGCACCTGTGAACTTTCATTCCAATCCCAAAAACTATCTTCATCAAAAATCACATCTCGACTTATAAGAAGTTTCCTTGTCATCGGATTGTATAGTCGATAGCCTTTTGATTCATTACTATAGCCAACAAAGATACATTTTTCACTTTTCTCATCCAATTTTTTACGATTTTCGGTGTGAACAAATGCATAGGCTATAGAGCCAAAAATTTTAAAATGGCTCACCTCGGGCTTTCTTCCACACCAAGCTTCAAAAGGTGTCATATTTCGTACCGCTTTAGTTGGAGATCGATTTAGGAGGAACACCGAGGTTGCTACAGCTTCCGCCCAAAAATCATTCAGTAGCTTCTTCTCTTTAAGCATACTACGAGCCATTTCCACTATTGTTCGATTTTTGCGCTCCGCAACTCCATTTTGCTCCGGTGTATACTTCACTGCTAGTTGCCTGAAAATGCTATTTTCTTTGCAAAAAGAAAAGAAGTTAATTGATAGAAACTCTCCACCTCGATAAGAGTTTTGATGGAATGCCCACTCTGGTTCTCAACTTGCGCTTTAAACTCTCAAAATTTGTCAAGTGCTTCTGATTTCTGTGATATGAAGTATACCCAACTCATCCTGGTAAAATCATCAATGAACAGCAAAAAGTACTTACTTACATTAAAAGACGAGTCCGCATTGGACCACAAATATCGGCATGTATCAACTGTAGAGGTCTAGAAGCTCTCCAAGATTTTCCAATGGGAAACGAAATCCGATGTTGCTTTCCATAAACACATCCTTCACAAACTTCATTCATACAATCTATTCCAGGTAAGCCACATACCATTTTCTTATGACATAATAACTTTAATCCATTAAAGTGTAAATGACCATAACGCAAATGCCAAAGCCATGATTCATTTTTAGTGTTAGCAACCAATGCGTGCTCATCAATACATGAAATGTCAAGTATAAACATCTTGTTTTCAGCCATAGAAACTTTAATCAAGGGTATTTGAGATCTTTCATGGCTAATCTCACAAAAGTTGTCGTAAAATTTAACGTTATATCCTCTTTCAATCAATTGTCCAACACTTAATAAATTGTGAGCCAAGGAAGGTACGTAATAAACATCATTGATAAACTTTTCCATACCTGACTTAGTTTTTATAGCAACTGTCCCTTTTCCTTCAATTTGTAGAACCTTATCATCTCCAAGACGAACTTGCAACTTTACGGATTCATCAATGTGATGAAAAAGGTTTTTAAATCCTGACATATGGTTGCTACAGCCACTATCCAAAATCCATAAATCAGTACTACTAGCATTAGAATTCAGACATGTAAGAAATAGTTTACCTTCCTCTTCATTCTTTTCTGCATAATTGGCTTGTTGTTTTGCTTTAGCCCAGCAATAAGCTTCTATATGACCATATTTCTTGCGAAATGACATTGCTTACTCTTATAACCTTGGCTTTGGTTGCTTTTCTCATTATCATCTTGTCGGTAGTTTGTGTCAAATCTTTCTCTACCATAGCTTCGGCCTCTTCCACGACCGCGAAAACCACCTCTTCCACGGCCTCTTCCTGCATACTTTTGGTCACCTTTTGACTTCGAATTTTCAACCCTTGATTCAAATGCATTTTCTGCACTTTTCTCGATAGATCTGTTTAGTCGCTGTTCATGAGCTAAAAGAGAACCCATTAATTCATTAAATGAATAATTTGACAAATCTTTTGATTCCTCTATAGCAGCGACAATATGATCAAATTTAGGAGGAAGACTTCTCAAGACTTTTGCAACCACCTTCTTCTCAGAAACATCATCACCAAGACTTCTCATTTGATTAATAATGATAGCAATTCGAGAAAAGTATTCTTGCATACCTTCGGCATTTTTCATGTAGAGATTTTCAAATTCCTTTTGGAGAGTTTGTAGCCTCACTGTTCGAACACGATCATTTCCTTGGTATTCTTGCTTTAAAATAGTCCAAGCTTCATTTTATTTGGTGGCATTTGCAATTCGAGGAAAAATGCTGTCCTGCAGTGCTTGCTGCAATGCAAGCAATGCCTTGGCATCCTTTTTGCGAAGCTCCTTTTGATCTGCTGTCTTATCTGCACCTTTTGAACTTTCTGTTTCTGCATAACCATGCTCAACTAGATCCCAGAGATCTTGTGAAATAAAAAAGGTTCGCATTTTGATACTCCAAAATTCATAATTTTCTCCATTGAAAATTGGAATCAAGGATTGAGAGAGATTAAGTGCACTTGAGTTACTCATGATGAAAACAAGTGTAATGAAAGTATACCTCTCTCTTTGTACCTTCCAACTTACTAGATTTGTGAGCCTTCTAACTGCTTCTTGCTTCAGAGAATACCACAACGCCCAGCCTTGATCACAACCGGGCTCTGATACCAAATGTAGATGGTAGTGGCTTTCTTAAATAATTTAAAGCTTGCTAATAAACTTTGCTACAGCAATTAAGTGGAAGGAAAAACACTTTCATTCAAAAAAACTTGATTCCAAAAAGCTTACAATCAAAAGATTTAAATAGAAGAAGAAACTTGAGGATTAAGAAAACCTAACTCAACACATGTTCTCCACTACATCCACTACACATGTGCTCCTAGAAACTAGCTACCATGAACTCCATAACATTACCCACAAATTAAGCCACTAATCCACTATTATTTCCATGATCTTAGCCCACTACTTGCACCCACTACTTGCACAATAGTAGGGCCACTAACATCATATGATTTGCATCATTTTCCAACAAATTAACCCTTGCGTTCACCGTACATTAATATGGAAAATTTTCAAGTGTTAGTGGGTGCCTTTAATATAGGCTTATTGGGTAAGTTATTGGGGGCTAGGTTCAATGTACCATGTTGCTTATAGAAAGATGGGTTGGCTAAGGCCAAAGGAGTAGAGAGAGTGTTTCTATAATTTATATTTTTAAATAGTGGAGTACTTAGCTTTTGCAAAACTTATGTCCATCTCTCTCGTTTTTTCTTTTTTATACTTAGTCTTTGAAAGAACGGAGGTTCAGACTAACAAAATTGAGGTGCTTGCCCACCTTCGAACATAAAGGCGCGCGCCGTACGGATGGCGAGTAAAATCACTAAGTTCGTGACAGCTAGTGAAACGACCCAGCCCACTAGCAACAATAATTTGTTGGGTCCAACCACCGGCCCAAAATGCTTAAGTCCAGTTATTAGTACTAGTGTCTAAGTCTCTTATAAAGAGAATGACAACCCTATTCCCATCCGATGTGGGACTATTGGGGTGTCACAAACTCCCCCCGTTAAGGCCCTGACGTCCTCGTCAGTCCAATCACACACACAGCCCACGATCACCAGCGATGTGAGATTCGTCTCGCTAGCCCGTCATCCAGACTCTGGCTCAGCCGAGACTCGCCACACATGTCCAGCTGGTGAACCGGCTTTGATACCAAATGAAACGACCCAGCCCACTAGCAATAATAACTCGTTGGGTCCAACCACCGGCCCAAAATGCTTAAGCCCAGTTATTATTACTAGTGTCTAAGTCTTTTATAAATCCAATGACAACCCTATTCCCATCCGATGTGGGACTATTGGGGTGTCACAGCTAGTATATGTGCAAAAGAATCTTCTTCTTTGTTACGACAAATACACAAACAGAAACGAAAATGACGAACACAAAATAGACAAACTACAAGCAGAAAATAAAATAACACACAAATTTACGTGAAAATTCTTTGCAAGGAAAAATTACGGACGAGGAATGAGAGCTTCACTATCGAACGAAAAAGAAAATATAAAGTTCAGCGTACAATCAATCTGTCGCATCTAGAGCAAAATGAAGAAACAAATTCTTAAGGGGTTTCAAATCCGATCTGATCCGTACCGCAAGGCGGAGCTTCAAAGCGTCGACGAATCGGAGTCTCAAATCTGAAGTCGATTACTAATTTCGAGTCACATCTAACATTCTTTATTATGTTGTAAATCTTTATTTCGGTTTTTGTCCCTTCTTTTCTGCAGCCACCTTAAGCAAAAGCAATCCCGCGCGCCGCCCTCTTTTTGTTCTTTTTATTATTATTATTTTTGGATATGAAGTTTTTTTCTCCATTGCATTTCCTCCCACTCTCCCAAGAAGCATCCTCTCTCTCTCTCTCTTTCCACTCCAAATATTTAATCAATTGCCTAAGTAGTGGGTGAAGAATAAATATTAAAAAAAACATTGAGAATCCCTCTCTTTCTCTTTAGCTTCCAACATTTCTAGCTTTCAAATTATTCAACCAACCATCCACTCAATTCTAAAGGACTACTATATCCTAACCATACACTATAACAGAATTAGGTTATAGCGACACATGTTTAGAACATTTTTGTGTAAGTGTCCCATTAATATCAAAACTTTTTTAAAAAATCTACTAATGCCTAAATAAAAAAGCCCAATTCAACCAAAAATAAAATGTTACTCTACTCAACCCATCTCATCCAGCCATTCAGCCCGATTACAAACAGAAAATAAATAAAAAAATATAAAAAAATTGATTACCATCTCCCCTTCTCCCTTTACTCAATCCACTGAAATCCTAGATGAAGAGCCCTTCCCTCTCCTCATTCTCTGCCACCGCAGCCAAAGAGGTAGAGTTCCGGCGGTTGCTAAATACTTAAATAAGTATTAGTAAATTAGCAGCACTCTTTTGGGCTTATACTGATACTTTTTAACTGTCACTATATACCTAACGATCCTACATATAGCAACACTTTTTAAAAGTGTAGGTAATTTAGCCAGCGGCACTTTTTTTAACATATACCGATATTTAAAAGTGTAGCTTCAGACCTTTTTTGTTGTAGTGATATATTCCTTCATCCAAGAGCCAAAACCCTAATAGCAGTAAGCGCTTGGTATTATCGATAATATAGTAGCATAATTCCTTTTTTTTTTTCCTTTATTAGAAAAATATGTATAGAATTTATTTCAGCTATCATTCATTTTGTTATGACTATCTAATCTTAAAATATTTTATTTTTTCTAGCTAATCTTTTTTTTTATTTGAGCCAATTAATGATTTTTTAACTTCAGAATTTGATTGTGTTGCTTATCTTCACAAGTTTAATTAATATATATTTTGATGTAGCAAATTTTAAATAATTCTCAGAATTTTTTAATTAGCCAAATGACCTTTTCAAAAATTTATTTGGTCAACTAATTTTCTTCTCGCCAACTTAGTACTATGTTGGACCAAAAAAAAGAAAAACGATGAATTGTTCACTATCTTTCGAAAGTGATAAACTATTTCTTGTTTTCAGATTGTTTTCATTGCTTATAAATTTATTTTTGTATGGTTGTGGGGATTTATGTAGATTATGAAAAAAAAAAATTTGATTATTCGGATTGCCTGGATGGTTTTTAAGATTATTTGGATTATTAATGTAGAGACCTAGAAAATTGCACCTTAGGCTTGTCGACACTCCGGAGAGTGTCAGACAAGCTGGGTCGCGTTAGCGCCAAATGTACGCCAAACGGGCCCCTGGGAACGCGAGAGCAACAGGTGTGTCACGAAAATCGCAACAACAGCGATTTTTTTAGAGCCGTACCGGTACAAATTGGTTGCTATACGGTACAAAATGGTTGCTATACCCAGATAGACACCAGGATTATACGGTATAGCCCGCGCGCAGTGAGCCTCGGGTTCGTCTGCACTGCAGACAGAGGGATTTTGTACCAGACAAAGACGGCAGGATGGTGCGCTTTGACTTTTCTGGACACTTGTCACATCACCCCTCACCCCCCCCCCCTTTATCTCGCAGCAGAGAAGAGAGAGAGGAGATCATCTCCCTCCTCTCCTTCTTCTTCTCCTTCCTTGGCCGTCGTCGCCGCCGTCGTCGCTCCCTAAGCTCGGCGGTGAACCGAGCTTGCCGACGACGCGCCGCGGAGAGGATCGAGCGAGTTTTCGACGACGAGACGCTGCGAGGGAGCCTATCGTGCGTGCGGGATCACCGACCTCGACTCAGCGACGGTTCTAGGGCTTGTTTCGAGGTGAGTAGCCCATCAAGTTTCCCTCCGTTGCATCTATTTCCATGATTTTCGAGCTACTGCTGGCAGCAGCGTCGACCCGCGGAGTTTTCACTGTATCTCTGTGTAGGAGAGTCGAAACGCGGCGAAACTTGGGGCGTTGGATCCGCGACTTCCAGACGATTCCAACGACACCTTGCTTGCGGGATTTGGACGAGGTTTGCTCGCCGAACCCATCTTTACCGAGCCGCCGTTTGCGAGCAACTTCGAAAAGCCGAATCGCAGGATTCCGACGTCGACCGTCGGCTCTTGGCCGCCTCCGCGCAGGAAGTCGGATCGCGTCGAAACTTGCGGCGTTGGATTCTAGACTGCGAGACGAAGATTTCGAGGCCTGAATCGCTGATTTTGGATAAGGTTAGCTTAGTTAACTTTAAGCTTTACTCAGCCGCTGTTTTCCGGCAGATTTTGTGAAATCGGTGTGACGTTGAGTTACTTCATCGCAGCGGGAGACTTTGGACCTCGGCGAACCAGCGGGGGAACACTTGGGCGCGGGCCACTTCCTTCGCTGCCAGGAGATTACTATCGAGGTGGGTTTACATCGGATTACTCCTAAGATTAAATAGTCAACATGTTTAAACTTCGGTTTGATTAGTAAGCGATAACTGGAAGGCATGGATTTATTTGTTGGAATATCTGAATCTTGGAGCATGCTTAGTGAGCAATAGTTTATACATGTTGGACTTGGATTTGACTTAGGAGAAAACCTCGTTTTGGATCGTCATTAGCCTACACTACCAGATTTAGCTCTAGGAGCCGTTTGTGCCGTATCATCGCCGGGGGAGTGCGATGGATACCCGGGGTAGTGTAGTTTGCTTTTACGCTCGCGCTGGGGATGCCGAGCCTACTTTTCAGCAGAGTCTTGTCGTGCCGGTTGTCGGCACCGTCGGGGTTTGACGGGGACCCATTGTACCGTGTGGTTACGCTTTGTGCCAAGGGGCACGTGGTGTGTTAGTTCTTGGACCCTGTACTTGACTATGCCTCGTGAGAGCCGATTGAGCTCGACAGAGATACGCTTGCATACTCGGTTGGTTCGCGCCCACGAGTGCCGCTCCGAGTCCGGCTTAGTGCTTTTGCGTTGGTGTCGCCGCGCCTCGTTGTGGGTTGCTCTCCGCTAGCTACCCCCGGGGTAGTTGTAGTGTTGCCTCGACAGGCGGGACGGGTGCTTTCACAGTCCCTCGTAAGATTGGGTCAGCTTTTACTTGTTCTACAGAGAGTTGTTGAGGGCAGGATAGTACTATAGTACTTAGCTGTTGAGTGTTCCGGCTTCTTTTACTTTCTTGCTTACCCTGTAGACTTAGTGGGTGGACCGATGTGTTTAGGCGGTACCCACCGAGGACTACTTGTTTTTATAGTAGTTCTCACGCCTTCTTTCTTCCACCGTTGTTGCAGGGCCTTCTGTTGCGGCTGCTGCTCCGTCTGAGTCGGACCGTGGGAAGGGCGTGGCGAGCTAGGGCCTACCCTTCGAGTTCTGTGCTAGAGGACTCCCTCTGCAGGTAGTTGTAGTTTTTGGTTTGGACGCTTTTGTACATACAGTTGAACTCGCTGGAGCGAGTAGTGTTACTTTTGTATCTGTGATTGTATGTATATAAAGTTGTCGTTTTCCTACCTGTTTGTTTATAGTTTACTTCAGCTCTATGCTACTGTTTGTAGCATTGTATGTTATACATAAATGACGCTTCGTATACGTAAGAAATTCTTTTGTATACGGCGGATTTGTCGGCGAGCTCGGTGGATAGGATACCCGGTTTGTGACAATTAATCTTGTATGTAATTTGTTAGAATTTTTATGTAATTATTAGAATTATATATAAAAAAAAGAAATGATGAATCATCGTTTATCGCTTTCTTTCTCAAGAAAATGATGATAAATGATTCACTATCTTTTAAATTTTATTACAGAAGGCGAACGATTTGTCGTGCTCTAATTGTTCTGCATCCCTGGCATTGAGTTGAACGAAACAGGATTATTTGACTAAATAAAATTTTGACAAAATTATTTAACAAATTATAATTTTTTAAAAGATTTATTTGATAAAAAAAGTCCACTATATAAGAAGCCACTTTAGACAATGCTGGCTACTCCACCAATAGCAGTAACTAATTTTGGTGGTGGATTTTGTTGTCAGATATATGAGCCATATTAATTTCATTGCTTTCCCATGCATGCAAAAAAGTCTCCAAATTAAATTGCATTATTTGAATATTTGTTTGGCTCCTTTCTACATCTTGTGGAATACTTGGTGCAGTGACTCTAATAAAGCATCTACCAAAAGCAATCCCACTATCTTCTTCTTTTTCTTTCTTTCTTTTTCTTTCGATTTTTGTTCATTTTGAAGTCTTTTTCCTGTTGCATTTCCTCCCCTCTTCCAAGAAGCATTCAAGAACTTACTCCATCAAGAACTAACACTTTGTTAAGCACCCTATTGTTTTTAAAATATTATTTGATTTTCGCTTCATCGTAAGGACGGACCTGTTGTTAACTAAAATAGCAAGGCAACGCTGACCGTCACTACATACCATCTGTGGTAAAGAGCTTGATAGTTAATACACGAGCTCTGTCCCTACACAGAGACGATTCGTGTGAGTCATGTAAGTCCCTCTGTGTCCTTTGTTTTTTGTTTTTTTTTTTTTTTTTTCTATTTCAAGACTCGCGTTTAGTCGTACCATGTTCATGTAGCCTGCAAAATTTATCACTTTCATAATTTAGGAATAATAATATTTTATTTTGCTCAAGACTCGCATTCGACCGACTGTCTCTAGAGCAAGTGTGACAAAGGGCTTGATGATTGGTACTTGAGATTAATTCAAGTTCGAATCCTAATCGATTTATATTTTATATTTAAGTTTATTTCTAAAAAGAAATAAACTAAACGGTAGTGTGCTCTCTATGTTCATGTAATCTGGACCTTTTGATTTTCAAAATTTATCACTTTCATAATTTAGGAATAATAATATTTTACTTTGCTACTTATGTAATAATCGTGGGAGTCGAGTTTATTTTTATTTTAATAAATGCAGGCCAATTTCAGCGAATTTATTTTTCTTAGCTCTTGAGGATTCTAAATACTTGTTGGCATTTATTTGAAAGATAAAATGATCAGCTTGGTGCATTTTGGAGGATATTTAAAATTTCTTCCATAAAACCAAGTTTGTGACACTCTAATAGTCCACATCGAATGAAAATAATGTTGTCATTAAATTTATGAGAGATTTAGATACTAATAATAATAACTGGTCTTAAACATTTACAAAATACACTATCATATATATATATATATATATAAACCAAATATCTAATATCTAATAATAATTATCAACAAAGCTATTAGATTTTTATTGTAAATTATTAATTACCAAATATTATTTATAATTTATATAAAATGGAGACGATCGACTCGTGTGGGTCATGCTCATGCGAGTCCTCTCCGCCTCCCTTTTTTTATATTTTTTATTTTAACGCGTCTGTGCATAACATAACCTTTAACCTAGGTAAAATACTATATATGTATCACCATATGATTTACAAAATTTAGCACTTCAGTATAATTTACAGATAATAATAATTTAATATTCTATTTAATAGCAAATTTTATGGTAAAGCAATAAATAACACTTTTGGTTCTCAAATTATGAAGCGCGTGGCACTTTGATCGTCAAATTTAAATTTTTTGTAATTTCTTGCTCGAACTATATATAAAGTCCATGACATGCACTTTATTCCTCAAACTTCAATTAATTGTAATTTTTTGTTCGAACTATAAAGTATGTAATATTTTAGTCTTTGAACTTTCTGAATTGCAGTATTTTTTTGCTTGATGATGCAACAATAATTAAAATACTACATTAATTCGATACTAATAATTTGTCCATACTTGCTTAAAAATATAGATTGTGGGACGTAATTGCAATAATTCACCAAATTCAAGAATTAAAGTATCACGTCTTATAGGCCGAGCCAAAAATTACAACTAATTAAAGTTCGAGAACTAAAATATAATGTGCAGATAGTTCGAGCCAAAAATTACACTAAATTAAAAATTGAGAACTAAACTACCGGACGCCTCATCGTTTGAGAACCAAAAGTGTAATTTACCTTAAAACAAAAGATAAAATTATACAACAACATAATAAAAATTTTCGAACACAGAATGACAAAGTAAAATTTTGTCAGACTTTTCGAACACATAATGCCGAAGAATAAATACTTCAGATTTTTCGAATACAGTATGATGAAGCATAAATACGTTGGGTCACAAGTTTTCATCCTATGTATAAAATTTCAGAATAATATCTAATGTATTTTTTAAAACTTCAAAATATCTTATATATTTACTTCCGGAGGATCAAAATACCCGTAATGATTTTAAATAATTTCTTCAGATGTCCTCATTTTTGCTGCAGTTTACTAATGAGATTTAATAATTTCAGAATAAATTTAAAATTTTTTATTATGAGTAAAAGGTAAATAATCAAAAGATTCCCTATAATTTAATACATCTATGGTCGACCACACTCAAGTGCTGATGGGAAAAGTTAAAAAGGAAAGATGTTTCTTGGTAGCTGCACTGTCCAGACCATTTGCTCCCAATAATATTTGTTTATAATACAACGTAGTTCATCCTCATCCTCTCACTCCTCAATCCCTATAAGACATGCATCTACTTCAAGAGCTTCTTAATCTGGCTGCAGCATTTTCTCTAATTAAACTTGAGATTGATTATCTTGGAGCAGCTCCCTCTTCAATCTAATCCGTTTCTGGATCTGTGGTTAGTTGTTCTTCTTCTTCTTCTTCTTCTTCTTCTTCATGTTCTTTTTAATTAATTTTTATTTTCTTTGCTATCTCAACTAGTTGATTCTGCAAAAGGGTGCATGCAAGGAGTATACTAGCTATATGTCTTTGTTGATTAATGTGTTGTTTGGATTCACTACTTGATCTTTGGAAACAAAATAACAAGAGATAATAATTAATTAAGGTAGAATAATTTGGCCTTATGTAGTATTTTTACTTTATTGTTGATGATTGAGCATCTAAATCGATGATCGATGCCATGAAAGATGATTAAGGATACTAGTCGAATGATGTCAAAAAGTTATTAAATTTAGTTTTCAAATACTTTTAATAGTGTAGATTAAGTCTATCGGAGCCGATCGTTGATTTAAAAGCTGCATCATTAAAAAATAATTTGGTACCACGGAGACGGAGGCCTCGTGCTACTATACCAACCTAGCTCCATATAATGGTATGGACAAATAGAATTCATTTCAAAAAATTGTATATATGCTGGAAATGTATAGTACGATTTTAAAGGAAAATTTAATTAGCATACAATTTTAAACTGAGTTAATAAAGTAATTTGAATAGTTTCTTGAAATTAAAAGATCATTTTCGATATTGATAACTTTTTAGAAATATCTATAAAATTAGCGGTGGACGGTCTGTACTCATGAAATTAACTCTTATCATTATAAGGTTATTAATTAGTATAAAAACATCTACAAGTAATTGCATATAATTAAGTCTAATACTTTATCAGTCACGTAATTTTTCCTGAAATTTCATTTACTTCATAAAATTTTTAGTTTTTTTTTTCCAATCAAGTTATCAAACTTTAACTTCTATTTCAATTGGATCACTGGTAAAAATTTATTTCACTTTTTAGATGAAATTTTACTTTGGTATAATTATTTGATAATAATTGAATAAGTAGCCAGATAATTTCTAACGGTTAACGTGACATTGTGACAATTGAATTAACTATTACTTAACTTTTAAGATCAAATTTTATTTCAGATTTTATATTTTTCTAATTTTTCATCCAAAATTTAAAAATTTGATAGTAAAAGAGCCAAAATACTATTAATAATATTCTACCCAATTCTCTCTCTCTCTATTTCTAACTACATATGCTTCCAACTTTTTGACCCTTGGATCAAAAATTATATTGTTGGAATGATAGTGCTCCCTAGGATTGAGTGGATATATAGGATAATAATATTAGCCCAAATGTTAGAAATAATCAAAAAACCTGATCCAAGGCCAAAAAGTCAGAAGCACCAAGTCTTTTATGCTTAACATATTATATATATACAAAAGTTGTTTTTTAATTCAATAGAGTATACGATAACTTTTTTCCAAATCTTATTCAATTTTCGGATTTTTGAGGCCAAAATAAATTGTTAAAACCTACTTTTTGAAATCTAATTCCCATTTGGAATCAAAATTTAAATTTAAAATTAAGATTCATATTTTTAATTTAAATTCAGAATTTAAAATCAAATTTAAAAATTCAATTTAAAAATTTAAATTTTCAATTTGAAATTTTAAATTTTAAATGTAAATTTTAAATTTAAAAATAAAGTTTTAGTTTTTAATTTCAAATCTCAAATTTTAAATTTTAAATTCTAAAATTAAAATTTAAACCTTAAATTTCAAATTTAAAATTTAGATTTTAATTTGAAATTTATAAAAAATTGAAATTTGCAATTTTAAATTTAATATTTTAAAATAAATTATAAATTTCCAATTAAAATTTTAAATTTTAAATTTATATTTTAAAGTTATATTTTGAAAACTTTTAAAAGAAATTAAAATTTAAAATTTATATTTTAAATTATATGTCATGCCCCGGTTGAAGGATTCTCCGGGCACGCCGACAAATCCGCCGTGTACAAGAAATTTTTCCTGTACACGAAGCGTAGCTGTACCCGTATAAACATACACTGCTACAAACAGTAGCAGAGAGATGAATTAACTAAAAATACATACACATAGGGATAACAAAATCAAAATACATACAAAGATCCACGTATACAAGAAACTACTCGCTCCAAATAATTCATAACTGTATGTACATAACACTCACAAAAGAAAAGCATCACTACCTGCAGCCTGGGTCCCCAACTAGCACTCGAAGGGTAGGGCGCTAACTCGCGATGCCCTTGCCTCGATCCGACTCAGGAGGAGCAGCAACCGAAGCCGAAGGCCTTGCAACAAAGGTGGAAGAAAAGGGGCGTGAGAACTACCGTAAACACAGGTAGTCCTCAGTGGGTGCCGACCTAAACACATCGGTCCACCCATTAAGTCTACATGGTAAGCAAAAAAAGTAAAGGAAAGCTGGAAACACTCAACAGCTAAACACCACTACTGTCCTGCTCTAAAACCACCCTCTGAAGAATAAGTAAAAACTGACCCAATCTTACGAGGGACTGTGATACACCCGTCCCGCCTGTCGAAGCTACACTAACAACTACCACAGGGGTAGCTAGTGGAGAGCGAGTCCAACACTAGGACAAAGCGACACCAACGCAAAAGCACTAAGCCGACCGAGCGGCACTCGTGGGCGCGAACCAACCGAGTATGCAAGCGTATCTCTGTCGAGCTCAATCAGGCTCTCACAGGCATAGTCAAGTAAATAGGGTCTAACCACCACTAGGTCACGTGCCCTTGGCACAATCTGTATCCAAAACAGTAATCTGGGCCCACCGTCAACCCCCGACGGTCCCCGACAACACGAACAGTCTAAACCCAACTGAACTAAGCTCGGCATCCCCAGCACGAGCGTAAAAGCAAACTACACTACCCTGGTATCCATCGCACTCACACAGTGACGATACAGTATATCACAGCTCCTAGAGCTAAATCTGGTAGTGAATACATATGACGATCAAACGTGGTTTCTCCTAAGTCAAGTCCAAGTCCAACATGTATGAAATATTACCTTGCTAAACATGCTCCAAAATTCAGATTTAACATACTATAATCCATGAATTTGAGCTATCATATACTAGTCCAAAAGCTGAAATTTATACATGTCGACTATCTTGTACTTAGGAGTAATCCGATGAAAACCCACCTCGATGCTAAAATCCTGGCAGCGAAAGGTATCCCGGGTCCACCTCGATCCGCTGCTGGTCCGCCGAGGTCCGCAACTCCAACCCTTCACAAAAAGCACCAAGATGAACTCAAAACTCGAAGTTCTGCCTCGAAAATCAGCAGCGAAGTAAAGAAGGGTTTCGAACAAGCAAACCTTATCCAAATTCAGCAATTCAGGGCTCTGTGGATTCCTCTCGCAGTCTAGAATCCAGCACCCCAAGTTTCGCCGCGATCCATTACTCCCTCGTCGTGTACGAGCCAAAATACCGAAGGTCGTCGCTGGGAATCTGCAATCAGCACATCAGAGTTTGCTCGGCAAACAACAAATTTAGTAAGGATGGGGTTCGACCGAGCAAACCTTTTCCAAAATTAGCAAACAAGGGCTCGTAATCTTTGTCTCAAAGTCGCGAATCCAGCAAACCAAGTTTTGTCGCGATCCGTCGCTCCTACGTCGTGTACGAGCCAAAGTACCGAAGGTCGACGCTGAAAACTGGGAAACAACATTTCAGAAATCTGCTCGGCAACCAACAGCCTAGAAAAACTAGGGTTCGACAGGGCAAACCTTCTCCAAATCCAGCAAATAAGGTCTCTCTGGATTCGTCTCGAAGTTGCGAGTCCAACGGTCCAGATTTTGCCGACTTCCGCCGCTCCTACGCTGAGTACGAGTCGAAATGCCGACGGTCGACGCCGAAAAACTGCAGGAACAGCAGCAGCAGCAGTGAAGCTCGAAAATCGTAGAAGTTTAAAGCCATAAAAGCGATCTTGAGGAGCCACTCACCTCGAAAACCCTCCCTGCGAGCAGCACCTCGTCGAGGATGGCAAGGATCGGCTGTCGCACGGCCTCCTCGCAGCGTCACCTCGTCGAAAACTCACTCGATCCGCTCCGCGGCGCGTCGTCGACGAAGCTCGAGCTTCTCTAGAGCTCCTCCAACACTTTAGGTTGCTAAGGGAAGTAGAAGGAGAGGAAGAAGAAGCATAGCAGCAGCAGCATGAAGAAGCTCCCCTCTCTCTCTCCTCTCTGCTCAAGGTAAGGGATAAAGGGGAGTGATGTGACAAGATGGCCAAAAAGTCAACTCCGCACTCGCTTTCACTTTGTACCTACAAAACCCCTTGTACCAAGACAAACAGTAACCCGAGAGCCTAGTTACATGGGGCTATACCCAGATAGTCCCGGTGGTTATACCGGTATAGCAATCAATGTTGTACCTAAGATAGCCAACAATTTGTACCGCATAACTCACGTAAAAATCTGCTATTTCGCAGATTTTCATGATACACGCTGCTCTCGCGTTCCTATAGGGCCCGTTTGACGTCCATTTCGCGCCGACGCAACCCGGACTTGTCCCGACACTCTCCAAAGCTGTCGACAAGCCTCAGCGAAAAAAATTCCAGGTCTCTACATTATAAGCTTGAAATTTAGAATTTAAAATTTAAAAATTGAAAATTCAAATTTTTATTTTTATTATTTAAAAATTTTAAATTTAAATTTAAAATTTTAATGGTTTTACTTTTAAATTAAAAACTTTATATTCAAATCCAAATTTTGAATTCAAATTTTAAAATAAGATTTACAAAAGAATATTATTTATAATTAAGAAAGAAAATTTTGTTAAGCAAATTGCCACGCCCGGTCATTTTAGAGTATAAAAACAAATGGATTTTTTTTTTTTTTTTTTTAAACCCCGACTCGACCCCCAAGGACATGTCGTACTCCGCACAAATACAGTGAGACCACCGTTCACACGGACAGTAGTCTCCCGTATCCGCACAAAGATCGCACAAGTACGTAGAGTGTTCTTACAAACATGCAACCACAACAAAGTGTAAATGTAAAGAAATTAACTTACATCCATACACAAATTACATCATTCACCATAGGTTACATTCACGAGTATAAATATTCACAATCCACGATAAAAATCTTTTTAAAACTGCTTTCCCACACGGAAACCTTTTCTTTTGAAAACACTACCACGAGGGGTAGAAAACCTTTTTGCATCGTAAATCTAAAACCATTTCACAAAACTAATCCATGCGATAAGTTTAACATCCAATTTAAAAGTAGAGAACATGAACCATACAAATAAGTCTAAGTCATAATAATGTAAATGTAAGTAAAGAGTAAAAGCAAACCGCGGGTCGGGTACTAGAACGTGCGCTAGGTACGCGCTCACCGCCGGTCCCACTCGGACCAAAGAATCTCACCCGAAAAGAAAGCGGGGGTGAGAACATGTAAACATGTCTCCCTCCCAAAGGTATCCTGGAGACAAACAAAGTAAAGCCGATAGTAGTACAATAGCAACTATAATCGAGTAAGGAGATATGTAGAAATGTAAACCAATCACATCAGAATATGCTGGCCAAGGACGACAAGCTTAAGAGTACCCAATCTGAACCAATGCTCTCTTGGTCAGCTCTGCAGATCCCAAGCCAATGCCCCTACTACTCTCCAAAGGCATGTAACCCTCTTGGGCTCACGGGTCGATCCTCTCGTCGAACCACTTTTCCGGAAAAGAACACCCTCTTGCGGTGGCCAGACCGCTGGTGTTCGTGAAATGCGTCGAGTACGTATCGGGCGATCAATGTAGACATGCTCAAAGATCATCCATCGGCAACTAGCCGACAATCCTGCCCTCCAGGGCCCATCGACCACATAGGTCAACTAGGATGGAACAACTCAACATCCTCTCAACTGTATGCGAGTACCACTCAAGGAAACACAAGAACTGACCACTCAGGTCAACTAGGATGGAACAACTCAACATCCTCTCAACTGTATGCGAGTACTACTGAAGTAAACTGACCGAATAGGTCACAGATGTCATAGGCTGACAAGAAGTAATCTACTCTACTCCTACACATGATACTAAACATGGAAACACTGAGTAGAGTAATACTGTAAGAAACAGGTGCAAGATATATCTAGGATAAACGATATAAACA
The DNA here is from genome assembly GCA_025177825.1 of Aechmea fasciata. Classification (NCBI taxonomy): domain Eukaryota; kingdom Viridiplantae; phylum Streptophyta; class Magnoliopsida; order Poales; family Bromeliaceae; genus Aechmea; species Aechmea fasciata. The sequence goes on along the minus strand of CM045928.1, from coordinate 10,178,699 downwards.
GTAAGGGTGGAAGGAACGTCACCAAACGTGCACCACTGAACGGACGTCAAGTCGAGATACCCACGTGTACGACTGTAGATCTGATCTGTCGACTGTGGAGACGAAGCAACTGGACCTACGAAAAGGTCCACCGGGTTAGCATCTAACCCACCAACACAAGTACCACTACTCACAAAGCCCCACTAACGAACCCACGGGAATCGGTTTTCCAAAATCGATTGCCGAAACGTCCGGAAGTTCCGAAATCGCACCGATCCCACTCGCTCACCTGCTGCTTCCGAACCTCGAAACGAGGCGGGTGACCAGCCAACGAGGCTCAGCGACATCGTAAATACCCTACAACAATTGCCGGAAGAATTCCGAGCCGAAATAACGTTCCGTCGGCGAATTTCGCCGCAAAACGCTCCAAAAATCCACTTCTGATTTTCTGTAATTATTTGGGGCCTTGGACAATCAGTCCAGAGGTTGCCCACAATATCCCTAAGCGGTCTACAGCGACCAGAAAATCCAAATTTGCGTAAAAGCCCCCGTAGTTGCATATAATCGCATTATTTCATGCGATATAGGGCTTTTATGGGCCGTGCACGCAAACCAGTGCACCATAAATCCTGAAATCGCACACGCTGTAAGTTTTCGACGTGCCGAAGATCGTGCTCGCCTTTCGGAGCACTGTCAGGCTTCGTAGCACGCGCACGAGCGACACGAAATCTGTAAACTATCGCGCACAGCGCGTAAAGTGCGACTATCCCGCTAAACGAGGCATCGAAGTTCGAAACGGAGGTGAGCATTGCGTCAAAGACGAAATTCCGATGATCTCACCTCAATAGGTCAAAAAGACCTATAGAATCCTCGGAAACTGTGCCCTAAGCCCTAGGTAGCATGCTGTTAAGAAAAACTAGGGCTTACCTGACCCAAAAGCTAGGGCTCGTCCCCCGCGGTCAGGCGGCGGGCGGTCCGGCCGGTGGTGGGTGCGGCAGGTCGGGGAGGTCCAGGGCACCCACAGGGCGGCGGCGCAAGGTGGTCGGAGGCGCGATGAAGAAGATCAAAACTCTTCTTCACTCGGCTTCGGCGGCATGGCGGTGGGCGGAAGCGGTCGGGACGGCGATGGCTCTGGCGCACGGAGGTCCGAGGATGACGGTGCTCCCCTCCTTGGGGCCGGAGGCGCCCGTGGCCGAGGTGCCTCGGCTCGGCCGCACAGCTCAAGGCGGCCGCAAGACTCCTCCACGGCGGCCGGCGGCGTACGGGGCCGAGGAAGGCGGCAAGGCAACCCTCCTTAGGCGATTGCGACGCGGATCCCCGCTCTCCTTCCCAAGCTCGGCCAGGATGGACCTAACTTGGCCGCGGCTTCTTCCTGCGACTCCGGCGGCGCACGGCGAGGACAGGGATGGCCGGAGTGGCGCGCCTCGGGTGGATCTTGTCGAGGAATGTCAGATCCAGACCTTGGAGGCTTCTCCTTGCCTTCTGTGGGTTTCTCGGCCAACAAGTGGAAGGGGGAGGATGGAGAGGAGGGAGTACGGGCTCGGGGAAGCTTTTCCGGCGGCCGGAACTCCTTGCCGGCGGCCGGGGTGCAAGCACGCGATGGCAGGGAAGAGGTGGAGGCGGTTTGGAACTGCTGGGGGAAGTGGAAGAGGCTAGGGTTAGGGTTTCTCCCATGAAGCCCTAAAACTACAGCTATATACACTTTGCCTTTTTTGCATTTTAGTCCACCATAACCCACCATTTGCACTCTAGTCCCTGTCAGTGCAAGAAACATGCGCATAAGGCCTCCTACATTCAAAACCTCGCATTTCGGCACATAAAATATTGGGCCTTTTCGCGATTAACCGTTTTGCGCTTTTGACCCTCCGTGTTCTTCTTGCAATTCCCGAAGATCCGTCCGTTTGATTTCCGATCGGATCACATCGTATGCTCAAAGACACGACGAGACATCGAATCTAACATTTTATTTCTTTCGATTTGATCTCCGATTCGCGAAGAACCACCCCCTCTATTTTCCTCCATAATTTCCAATTATTTAATTCTTATGTATAACCGTTCAAAACCCTTTTCTCGACAACCGTGCTTCGAATCCAATTCCGCTGCCATTGGTTCCGAATAGACGAGCCGTTCGAAACGAGCTATTGAAGTCCTATATTCGGAGTTCTGTACGCACCTGGACCCATCTCTACTCAGCGATTCGCCGAAAATCGGGAGTTACTATTCACTTAAGTCGTTTCTTCCGGGTCGCGTAACTTTTTCGTTTTAGCTCATTTTGACCTGAAATTTGACGAGTGCTTTTGTAATTAAATTACACACAATAACATCCTCAACAAAAGGGTTTATTTATTAAGACAAAAATGTCGATTATTACAACAGCTTTATAGATCATTTTTAAAAATTCGCTTTTTTGTTAGATGTGCTAAGCACTCGAAATTTTTAACTGAAATTAATTTTCTAAATTAAAATTAATTCAGTAAAAATTATTATTTTTTAGAATATTGGCCAAACAGGCTCATAATTCATTATGGCCCACTGCAATCAAGTGCTGCTAGGAACAATAAAGGAAAAAAAAAATTTAGAATGCATTAGTTATATTGGTGATGTGTCGTCACCTACCAATCAAATTGTTCTTTTAAATTCACCGTTCCCATTATAGTTAATAGAAAATTAGTTTTATTATATTTTTTACTCAAAAGAAGAGATATATTTGACTTTTAATAGATGATGTGGTATGACTAATATATAATAGAATCTCTCATAATAAAGAGGGAACAAGTTTCTCCGTCGGTAGCTGCATTGTCTAAATCATTTGCTCCCAACTATTTATTTCCTTATCAAATTTGATATTTGGAGCAGCCCCTCTTCAATCTCTTCTTGAGAGATCCGTGGTTAGTTGTTCATCTTCCACTTATTCTTTTTAATTAATTTTTAAGTTCCAAGCGTTTATGTTTTTGGGTTATTTGCATACAGGTCCCTACAAACATAGTGAATTGCGGATATATCCCTGCAAAAGCGAAATTAGGTAAGGTGTCCCTGCAAAAGTCCAAAGTTATGCAGTTATGTCCCTGCCGTCATCAACTTTGGCCTTTTGCAGGGACATATCTGCAGGAATGATGTTTGCAGGGACATATCTGCATAACTTTGGACTTTTGCAAGGACACTTTACCTAATTTCGCTTTTGCAGGAATATTTCCGCAATTGACTATGTTTATGACCGTATGCATTTAACCCCATGTTTTTTATTTTTTTGCTATAAGCTATTTAATTCTCTAAAGCACTGAGTAATTCTTTTTGGCTCAATATATAGTTTGGATTCACTTCATCTTTGGAAACGAGATGACGAGAGCTAATAACTAAGCTAGAATAATTTGGCCTTATATAATACTTTCACTTTATTGTTGACTGTTGATGATTGAGCACCTAAATGGATGATCAATACCATGAAAGATGATTAAAGAGACATAAAATTAACATATTAGAAATACGTGAGTTTCATTAGTCTAAAATTTAAGTTCTTATATTGCTATCAAAACAAAACTATTTGAAGAAGCACTAATAATTTCTTGCTCAAATGACTTATAGTCTTGATATATATTAGCTTAATTATGAACAAGATGAGGGCTTCAAAACAAACTCCATTTATAATTGTTAATTGTAAAATAATTTACAATCACGCTTAATACGATACCATGTACTCACTGGCTAGCAGCAGATTGATTTATACTTTCCAACTCTTTATTGATTTCATACTCCCGTAAAGGACTTTTTCACAACTTGCTCTACAAATATACATTGAGGTCGAGTTCAGTATGACTAGTTATGATGAATCTTTCATCTCAAAATTTTGTTAAACTGAATCTCGAACAAGTTATTGCTTTTTATTCTTCTATATTACAATACTGTTACTGATGTTTCTTCTTTTTAACCGAGGATTCTAACAAATGTTTGTTTAGTGCACTACAGAGTTATTTCGGTTGAGACAATTACATATTTTTTTACGAAAATTTCCTTGAATCATAAGAGCGTTAAAAAATAATCATTTTTGCTAATGGTGCATTTGAAGAGGCATGGTAATTTGAAAAGATTGTTTATTTTAGGCTCAATTCAGAGGAAGTGCCTATGGCGGAGGCTGTGGTAAGCTTATTACTCCAGAATATTGGTGCTGCCTTAGATAGTGAAGCAACTAAAGCTGCAATATCAGTATTACTAACACCGATATTAGGAATAAAAGAACTCGTGGAGAATATAAATGAGATTAAGGACGAGCTTGAGAGCATGCTATCCTTCATACGGATCGCAGAAAGACTAAAAGAGAAGGATGAGAGCACAAAAATCTTTATAAAACAAATGGGAGACTTGGCATTCTACATTGAGGATATTATAGATGAGTTCACATACAAGCTCGGTGAAGAGCAAGGAGGGCTCCTGTCAAAACAACCAAGAGTTGCGTAAATATAAAACTCGCGTCGCCTTAGCAGGAACCTTAAAGAGACCAAAATTAAGCTCCAAAACATTATGAAGAGAAGGGAGCGATATGATACGAGAGGAATGGAAAATGAAGCAAGACCTTTAATAGCTGTAGGTGGTAGCAAAAGCCGTGCAGAATTAGCACATTTTGTCGAAAAGGATGATATTGTGGGTATTGACAAGTACAGGGACTTATTGCTCGGATGGTTAAAAGATGAAGATGAGCAGCAACGACAGCACGTGATAATCTCAGTGTTGGGTATGGGTGGTCTTGGGAAGACAACTCTCGTGACTCATGTGTACAATATCATCAACGCTACCTTTGACGCTTGTGCCTGGGTTGTTGTATCGGAAAATTACAATGCTGATGATTTGCTTAGACAAATCTTAAAAGAGTTTCATTTTCGTAGGGAAGATCGTGAAGCACCTAACAACATTGATACCATGGATTACAGAAGCTTGGTTGAGACTACCCGTGCTTATTTGCAGTATAAAAGGTATGTACTCATTCTGGATGATGTTTGGAGTCCTGATGTAATGGATAAAATAAAATTTGCACTTCTGACTAGTAATAGCAAGAGTAGAATAATTCTTACAACAAGGATTCACAAAGTAGCACTATTAGCTAATGTGGAACGTATGTTTGTGCTAAATCCACTAGGGGCAGACCATTCGTGGGATTTGTTTTGTAAAAACGCGTTTTGGAACAGTGCTAATAGGATTTGCCCGCCGCCTTTAGAACAATGTGGTAAAAAAATTGTCAATAAGTGTGGGGGCTTGCCACTTGCGATTGTATCTATAGGCCGTCTCTTATCATGCCGAGAACAAACTGATTCTGCATGGGAGAAGGTTTACAAAGATCTTGAGTGGTATCCAACCAATAATGAATTGGGACTCCATGAAAAAGTATATAGCATTTTGAAACTTAGTTTGGACGATCTTCCCCATTACCTTCGAAATTGCTTCTTATATTGTTCTAGTTTTCCTAAGATTATCATATTGAAAGTGACACGCTCATAAGGCTTTGGGTGGCCGAAGGGTTCATTGAAGAAAAAAAAAAAACAACGATGGAGGAAGTGGCCGAGGACTACCTTAACGAACTTGTTCATCGCTGTCTACTACAAGTGGTATATAGGGATGAAGTCGAGAGTTCAAGCATGTCGAATGCATGGCGTTGTTCGCGTCCTCGCTCTTTTCGAGTCAGAGGAGTTAAGTTTCTGCATGGTCTATGAGCATTCAAGGGCAATGCAGGCACGCCGCTTGTCAATCCTAAGCGATATAACTAATTATTGTACTGAAGACAAATCTCATTTGCGTTCGGTGCTTGTTTTCAACAAATCCATGAGCTATGATTTACTGAAGTCGGTCTTAAGATCATCAAAATTTTTACGTGTCTTGGAACTACAAGGAGCGCTAATCGAGAAACTACCGAGTGAGATCTGTAACCTCTTCAACCTGCATTATCTAGGCTTGCGAGCAACAAAAATTAAGGAGCTTCCAAGATCAATCGGGAAGCTACAAAATCTGCAAATATTAGAGACAAGAGGAAGTGAAATAGAAAAGCTGCCAAAGGAAATAACAGAGCTTCAAAAGTTGAGACATCTAGTTTTGTCCGACAATTGGGGTAACAACATCGAGGTACCTGTTGGAATATGGCGCTTGAAGGGCTTGCAGAGTTTGGCAACTATTAGTGCAACTGGGGAGATTGTGCGGAATGTAGAAGCTTTGACAGAGTTGCGGGCATTTGGGATAACCGGCGTAAGAACCCATCACCGTGCAGACTTGTGGAATAGTATCACAAAGATGAACCATCTTAGCAAATTATGTATCCAGAGTGAATATTGGCAAGAATTACAGCAGTTGGGCACCTTGCACCTACCTCTGTCACTTAAAGAATTATGCCTGAGTGGTAAATTAGACAAAACCTCATTCCCTGAGCTTGCCGCATCCTTTGGGTCTCTATCAAACCTAACCTCATTAGAACTTCTTGGGGCAGAATTGGATGAAGATACATTTCCTCACCTGCAAGCGCTGCCTACGTTGATGCTTCTCAAACTTTTTGTTGCATATGATGGCATGAAGTTGCACTTCCAAGCAACATCATTCCCGAAGCTAAAGGAATTGCGCATAGCAAATGCCCTGCAGCTCAATCAGGTGGAAATAGAAAGAGGAGCAATCCCAAGCCTGAATAAGCTTGAGCTAGACGGTTGCCCCGAGCTAAAGGAGCTGCCCCACGGCATCGAGTACCTTACCACCCTTCAGGATTTATACATTTCGTATGCAGCAGAGGAACTTGTTGAGTCGTTTCTTGGAGGAGGAGGAGGAGGAGGCGACCACAGCAATGACTGGCGCGCGAGGGTTCGCCACATCCCGAATTTTACTATTACTTTCAGACGAGGCGACGAGCTCGTCAAAGAAAGGATTCAGTTAGGTGAGTTTGTGCGCTTTTAGCAAAGCACCGACCGGGCTTGATGCTTCCATATTTTCCGCCTCAGATCTTCTAAACAATTCGTGGTTGAGAAAAATTGAAAATGATGATCGATATATGCAGGTGTTATCTTATATGTGTATTTTATTTTATTTTATTTTCAATGTATGTGTGTGTAAAAGTGGATGCATCAAATTATAATTAGTCGGTGCATACCTTTAGCTACTCGTATTATCTATTTGGAGAATGCTTTGTATCCTTATTAAAACTTTTTTTATTGGCTAAAATAAAAAAAATCTTCCGTTATAAATATATATCCTTCTTTTTTTTTACTTTTTCTTCCCGACTTTTAAAAAATTTACATTCTCGTCCCCTTAAAATTTTAGAAATTTTTGGCGTGAATGGAGATGAATAAATGATTAAAATTTTCTTACTTGCTCTTTAAGAAAAAAATAATTTTTTTTATGTATTTCTGCTATTTTAAGAGTTTCTTTGGTATAAATTATAAGAAATGGTCGGAATAGTGACGGAATCTTAATGAAGGGGTTTAAACAAATCAACTTGAAATTTTGAAGAGGTTGAATATAGATTTGTTTAAAGTGGTGGGGGAAGTGAAAAAACAAGTATTTATATAGAGTTTCTATATATATTTTACTCTTATTAAAAAGATTAAACAAAAAATTGAAGAAAAAGCTTTCCTATAATGTCTGGAAGAATATAAAAGCGAATGTCGGTTCTTAACTACGTCGACGTCTGAGTTAATCCTAAACAAATAGGACTTGGCGATATAATTAACAAGATAAGAACAGAGTAAATAGATGAGGTAGTTTATTTCACAAATATATATTGCTGTCTAACAGATTAGTGAGAAAATCTATCTATTGTTAGATTTCGGTTTAAAGTTGTAGTTATCTAAATTAAATTCAAATTTTAATTTAATTAGGATAAGATATCTGAGATTTAAATTTATTAAAAAATAAATAGAGTTTATTTAAAAAAATTTATAGGATCATGAGCTCTAATTAGACTCTACGTACACTGGAACCATGCATTATATATAAGATGTAATAAGCTAGGGCTCTCAATTAAATAAGATTTAGCAATTCAGAGGCATTCGAATATTGTCGGTTCCAATAAAATAGAATTATTAATTGCATGGCTACACCACCTATATATATATAACGTTGCTTCTCTTAATTTCTTATTCTATTGAATCTGATCCGTTCCTCATTACCAATCAGAATTATGATTTCTTTCGTTAATTCTAAAAAAAATTTCTATTGAAAAAGTGAGGATAGGATTAATTAAGGTTTTGCCTATTTTTGTTCCCTATTATGTGGAGTGATTAATTTAATAACTAATTATAACTTTATCCTGTGACACGCGCGATTGAGGGTTAATTTTAACTTAAATTTGAATATCGCAATTTTGTGACTTGCTCTGTTTGGAATAACTATGGTGGATTCATAATCATATGACTAAAAGAGATTCCAAAAATTTTTCCCCCAAAGTTATATGACAAAGAAATTCACAAATAATTGTGTTCTCTTCCTAGAAAAGAACATAATACTTTTAGCTAAAGATTAATCAATAATATTTATATTTTAAGAGCGCTACAGGCCACCGACCAAGTTCGAATCCTTGTTGATTCACATTTCTAACTAAGTTTATTTCTAAATAAAATAAACGAAACAGATAGCGTGCTACCTATCTCTCTCTCTCTCTCAAAAAAAAAAAAAAAGCCCTAGAGACTCATTTTCAAAAAAACTATATAAAAATAGATTTTCTCTTTTTTTTCGTTTATTTTTTTTGGTAGGGAAGTATATGAACCGTTTGGAATGACAACTTAATCAATAAGTTATTAATTGTATGTTGGAAATGAATACTGCAATTTTAAAGAGTAAAATAATTAGCATAATACCACAACATAAAGAAAGCCTATGATCTGAGCGTCATGAGATCATAATGCACGTAATCTTTTATTAATTATGCATGTATGTACACGCAACAAATAAATAAAAGAAAAATTAGTATAGTGTGAAGTTGTTTTTAGGCCATCATACATGAGACTTTCAAAAGGGTATTTTAGGCCACTGGCCCTCTTCAAAAATTTTATTCTAAAATTAGACCCTTCAAATTTTTCTGTGTGAAAATAGACTTCAGCTAGTCAGATGGGCACCAGCGTGGTGAGGACATAAAGAAAAGGGGTGAAACCATTCACTGCATTTTATAAAATGGTAAATGGTTCACTGTCTTCTAAAATTTGAACAATTTTCTAACAGCGATAAACTATTTATTATTTTTAAATATTTCCCAAAAACTAGTAAGAAAAACACACTAAAGACGGTTAACTATTCACTGTTTTTGTCGACGGTAAATACTTGGCTGCTTTTAAATACGGTAAATTATTTATCACTTTCAATATTTTATCAGCGGACTATCTCAACTGACATATTAGAGGCCTACTTTTATAAGTAATTTTGTAGAAGAATATTTTTGTAATTGTAAAACTTCATAGGATTGTTTATAAAAGAACCTCCTTTTAAATACTATAAATCAAATATATATTGAATTAGATTTTAATTTTAAAATACTAACTTCCAAATATTATTTATAATTTACTTGTACAGAAGTAGACCAGTGCCTGAGCCGCGAGAGTCCTCTCCGCGTTCTTTTTTATTTTTGTTTTAATTTCAGAACTTGCGTCCGTTGCGCATAGGCTGCATTTATGTAGACCTTCTGATTAACAAAATTTATCACTTTCATAATTTACAAAAGGGCGTATTTGGTTTGGATTATCCCGTCAAAAATATATGTAATTTTGTCAAGATTATTATATTTGGTTCATACAGTCTATAATTTAATTAGCAAAGTAGCATTACAAATAATGTAAGATTACTGCGAAAATATTACCGAATGAGGGTGAGTATCTCGTATTACCGCTGGTGGGTAATCTTGCAATTATTTAAATTACAAGTTTACCCCGTCCCTTAGTGCTGCCAAATTTTTCACCGTTAGATCTATCAATTTGATCATTTTCACCCGTCAGATCATATTATTCAACAAATTAACCATCCACTCAACCCTAGTGACCCCTATTATTATAACCGAGTGGAGCTAGAATACTTTTGGAAGTACCAATCCCTTGATGCTTCTAAGTTTTTAATCCTTAGATCCACTCCTTAATTACTAATACCCCTTGGATCAAACACTATTCCATCTACCACCACCTATCACCATCATCTCAATCCTATATTTCTCCATCCAATGATTAAAAACTCACAAGCACCATCTACTTGGTACTTTTAGAAGTATTCTAGCTCAACTCTATTACAACCCTACATCTCTTCATTCAATGGCGGAAACTCTAATAGCACTAATAACTTGTAGGAGTTTTGAGCACCAAATTATGAATTTCCAAAGTCATTAATTACTACGTGAACGGAATTTCTATTAATTATCAACAAAATTATTAGATCTTAATTTTAAAATATTGATTACCGAACTTTATTTACAATTTATATACACATATATATATATATAAATATTACACCAGGTGCAGGGAGTGTATGTTGATAGTTGGTAGCATCACTCGGTCCCTACGCGGAGACGACTCGCGTGGGTCGTGCGAGTCCTCTCCGCGTCCCTTTTTTTTATTTTTGATTTTAATAATATTTCGGGACGCGCAACCAAATCGCGTCAGCGCATATTTTAGATAATCTGATCTACAAAATTTAGCATTTATGTATAACTTGCGAATTATAATATTTTACTATTCTATTTAATAATAATATTTTATGGTAAAGCAAAGGGTAAATTAGACTTTTGGTCCCAAACTATGAGTGACGAGTGCGATACTTTCGTCCTCAAAGTTTAATTTGTTATAATTTTTTGTTCGAACTATGAGGCCAGTGATATTTTTGTCCTCAAACTTTAATTAGTTATAACTTTTAACTCGAACGTAAAGCATATGATATATATATATATATATATATATTTTTAGAGATAGGTAGCACGCTACCCGCTTCGCTTATTTCATTTAGAAATAAACTTAGCTAAAAATGTGAATCAACTAGGATTCGAACTTGGATCTCGGATACCAATCACCAAGTCCTTTTAGTCTGCAAATTTTCTGATATTTAGAACTGTAAAGCATATGATATTTTAGTCTGCGAATTTTCTGAATTGTAGTATATATCGTTCTTGACGATGCAATAATAATTAAAATACTACATTAGCTAAATACAAATAATTTATCCATACTTATTTTAAAAAAAAATTTGGCTGTGAGACTTAATTGTAATAACTCAGTAAGTTCAAGGACTAAAATGTCACAAGTCTTAAAGGTCGGGCCAGATATTATACCTAATTAAAGTTCGAGGACTAAAACGTAATATATCGCATAATTCGAGCCAAAAATTATAATAAATTAAAATTTGAGAACTAAAATATCACGTACTGTAAAGAAGTGAATTTTCGAAATCCGAGAGTTGCATTTCGTCCAGAATCGATTAATTGTCGAGTGGGTGTGCTTCGGAAAGGCCGAAAACGTCTAAAATTCAAAAAGTGCATTAGAATTGGAGTCCACGAGAGCAAAATGCGAAAATCTCCATTATAGCAGATTCTGCTCTCGGGGACCGATCCCCAGATGGAGGGACCGGTTTCCGTAGGTGTGGTGCACGAGAAAATTCTCTGCGCACCAATATTGCTCTCGGGGACCGGTCTTTGGCGCGAGAGACCGGTCTCCCTAAGCAATAGGGTCCCTGTGGGGACCGGTCTCCAAACTGGAGACCGGTTCCCGTACGCGTCCTACGAGAGCAAGCTCTCGGGGACCGGTCTCAAATTGAGGGACCGGTCTCCGAAGGACCGGTCTCGATGGTGAAGATCGGTTCCCGTACGCGTAGAACCTAGCTGGGAGCTCCAGCCTGCGGGAGAGGCTCTCGGGGACCGGTCTCCAAATGGAGAGACCGGTCCCTTTGGGCGAAAACAGCCCAGGCAAAGGGGCTGAAGAAGAGAAAAGTGGAGGGACTTTTATGCAAAATGGCATTAGTGAGAGGCTATAGGGGCTGTGGGCTCTCTCTCCCTTTCTTATTTCCCTCACACTCTCTCTCACTCTCCCTCTCTCTCTCTCTAGAAGGAAAAGAAGGAAAGGAGAAGGAAAAAGAAGGAAAAGAGAAGAAGAAGAAGAAAGAGAAGAAGAAGAAGAAGTAGGAGGAGAGCTTGGAGAAGATCATCTCCACCACCTTCCTCTCTCCCTCTTCATTCCATAGGAGGCTTGCTTGAGGTAAGCTACTAAACCCTAGCTTATAGAACTCTAGGGTTTAGACTTTGATGCTTAGAAATGGGTCAAATGGACCCTTAGAAAGCTTCTAAATAGATCAATCCTATGTTCTAGGGTTTTGATCAAGTGAGTTTGCTAGTGTGCAAACCTTGGGCTCCAAATTTGGGACTTTGTTAAATATTGAGGTTTGATCTCAATTGATAGTGTATAAACATAATTGTTAGGTGTCTAAACGCATCGGCGAAGACGGAATCACGTTTCGTCGAACGAATAAAAAGCTAGAGGCAAAACAAGTGTGACGGGACTTCGTTTCGACCTAAACGGTCAAGGAGTTGGCGGAGCAAGTGCCGAGGAGTCTTCTTAGAGCCTCCACAACCTAGAACTTCTTTGAAAGGTCGGGGGTGCCTTACCGAAAATTTCGAACTCCTTTCTATGTCTTAGAAATATATAATTTTCATCTCTTGCATGTTACATTGTATGATTGCATATTAGACATTTCCTTACGTTTTCTAAATGTTAACCTAGTGTACGTTGAATGCTAGGTGAATAGATAAGTGAGGATTGGGTCTGGACATTGACTCCTATAGTGCTAAAGAAAGAGATGGAATTGATGGTTATTTAGTGATATAGATCGAGTGACATATAATGTAAAGAACTTGACGAGTGGCATTAAAATAGTGTACTTGATACTAGAGGCCTACGGACTTAGGGATAGGTGGAATCCCTAGAAAATGACTCGTGAATATTGAACTCAGTAAAGCTAAGCACATGTATATGTTGGTCGGAATAGATGAGTTTTGAGAGAAATGTTGACCCTAGTTGGTAGGGTATCCTCACGTGGAGAGGATAGATCAAGCTCACGGTTTGTATTTGAGATGGTATAGCCATTCATGTCATCGAGTACTCCGGAGTGTCGCACGATCGGGACCACGTGGAGGTTCACAGACAATCCCGAATTTGAATGCACGTGGAGCCTCCTACCCAAAAAGGGATTCATATGTGAGGCGTAGGCAAACCAAAGGGTTCTGCCACAGATTGGGTAAACGGACAATAACGTTGTCATTGAACACTTAGTTATTGAGCATGAAAAGAAATTGTTAGCATAATAGTAAACCTCTTACTATATGATGCATGTATTCATTTTACATGATTATGGGTATAGTAGCATAGTTTTCCTATTATGCATTTACAGCTTTCAGATATCTATATATATATCTAGTTGTTGTTGCTTGTGCCCAATTGGACTTAGTGGGGAGATCGGCGGAGTCGGCGGCCGAGCCCACTAGGAACTATGGAAGATAGTTCTCACTCCACTCTATTTTCAGTGCTAGGTACAGATTTGCCGGGTGAGGACCGCGGCAAGGGCATCGCGCCCATCCAGTGAGGACCTGGTAATATAGTAGCTTTCTTTCTGCATTAGAGTACCATTGTATCTAGATGCTTTATATTTTGGAAGAACTATGTATTTGGGTAAATGAACATGTATTCATTTTGGAGAGAAAAGATGTAAATGTAAAATGATTACAAATGTGATGTAATAGCTAGATGTATCTCTCTTTATTTCACTTGTTTATACTTGTGTTACTTGCTCTAGTGGTTGGCACTGTTTGTGCCCTTCGTTGATTGTGCATGTTTAGAATTTAGTATTCATGGGTAAATTCTTGTACACAATCTGTTGTTGAGCCTTGGGCGGGCAGGGGAGGTGTTGTCTGTCCGGCGTCCGCTCAGTGCGCCCGAACCGGACCAAATCGGTAGCGGGTTTCGGAGCGGGGGGGTGACACGCACCTCATAGTTTGAGGACGAAAAATGTAATTTACCCTAAAACAAAATATAAAATTATATAACAACATACTAAAACTTTTCGAATGCATAATGACGACAAGGGAGAAAAGTGCGGGCACGACGCCGAGCTTGACAAGCATGGGGCGGTTGAGCGGGTAGAGCGCGACGAATGCAGAATGACAATAAAGGAGAAAAATGCACTGAGCTCGGCCAGCATGGGATGGTTGAGCGGGTAAAGCGCGACGAATGCAGAATGACGACGAGGGAGAAGAACGCAGGCATGGCGCCGAGCTCGACCAACACAAAGCGGTTGAGCGTGTAGAGTGCAACACCAAAGAGCGTCGTGAGCCCGTCCTTGATTGAGCGGGTGGGAGCCCCGGAGGTGCGGTTGAGCGCGAGGAGGAAGGCGAGGAGGGGCCGCTTCAAGATGATAATCGGGCGGTAGGTCTCCACAGCGAGGAGACTGTAGAGTACAATTTTCGCTCAAACAGTATAACTTTCATTTCAAAAAGTACTGTGCAACTTGATATTCTTTTTTCCTCTTCTCTGATTTTTGACTTTTCTTGTAGCAGCGATGATACATAATCGTCTTTCAAGAAAAAAAAAAATACTTTTTTTTTATTCTTTTTTTTGCTACCCTCTGTATTTTTTTTTTTGCTCCTTTGAGAAGCGCGGGTGCATCTTTGTTCTCACCATCACGTGCGACAGCGAGTACCGCCTCTGTCACGCCCCGCGACCGCCATTTTGGTGGTTCGGGCACGCCAACAGACGCCGAACGGACAGAGTCTCCCGTGTCCGTCCAAGGCTCAACAACAACGAGTACATGTATAAAGAAATCAATAATTTTCAGGATAACATTTCAATATACATGGCTTGCACGAGGGCAAGCAACATAAGCAAAAGTGAAAGTAATCTATCTAAACCATTCACACATTGTATCTTGATTACTTTAAACCAAATACAAAGCTTATATAGTTATTACATTCATTCTTCCAACATACATTGGCCATCTCAATTTACAAGTTCACCTCTCAAAAGAACTTAATACATTTTCACCTCTCACATGATTTTATTACATTTTCATTTCCTCAACATAATAAATGAAATATATAAAGGGTGCCACTATACACATGGGTAGAACACTACCTAAAGCACGATAACCATGCCTCGAGCCACGAATCGCCCCGCTCGTGCTAAAACCTGCATGGTTAGTGGGATGAGAACTACAACAAAGTTCCCAGTGGGTTCGGCCCCCAATTACACCGACTTTCCCACTAGGTCTATTTCAGGCATAATTTGAAAGAATAAGTAGATAGTAACAAAACTATAATGCATACAACTAATATGCCTGAACAATAGTAAAGATTTCTTATGCTCAATAGGATAATAAAGATGAATGCAAGATCATAATTCCATAAACCAATCTCTTGGTTAACCCGTAGGTTTCGCCCTCAACAAGACTCAACCAACTCAAATCCCTATTGTCGAGGAAACACTACAACCCGACGGGACCGTCCTCTGGGGAAACACTACAACCCCGATGACAACTCCGGGAGCACATCGCCCGAGGGAGCTACCGCGCCTCGAGCAAGGACTATATGGTGAGTACGATCAATCCTTAACTTTAAGGATTCCAATTCAATCCATTCCTTGACTTCAAAGAGAACTATGATCAAATGACCCTTAACTCTAAGGTTTCTTTGTCACTATATCTTTCATGTTCTTTACTTGCATTCTTTGACTTGTTCTAGTGTCATATACACTATGATTCTTTACACACATTTATTAATGCCACACACACTCTAGTGTTCAATGCATACATGACTCTTGTCAATGCCACACACACTAACTCTAGTGTTCTTTATTCACATGCATACTTGTTCTTTGACCATGTCATTACACTAACTCTAGTGTCCTTTATTTTCTTTGTACTTATTCTCAATATCACACTAACTATAGTGTTCTTTACAATCATAGATGCCACTCGATCTACTCGTCATAATGTCACTATGTTCTTTAACCAACTAGGTTCTTTATCTCAATACATGCATATTAGTGTTCTTTACAATTCTCAAATATCATTCAATCTATATGTCATAATGTTCTTGTTCTTTAACCACTAGGTTCTTTATCTCATCTCATGCATACATAGGGTTTAATTCTTTTTCTTAGTTCATAACAAATCTCATTTGCATCTTAACTCTAAGCATGCAATACATAATTCAATTACCCTACTATGCATGAAAATAGCTATAACATACATGCTCAATGGTGACACATAGACATAAAGAGAAGTTCAGAGTTAGTGGAAGCACCCCCCACCTAATATCGCTCTCCGATTGCTTGTAGTCACTTGCAATCGGGCTCCCGCGACACGCGTGATCCGGTTCGGCTCCAACTCGCAATTGACCGCCGAACGCCCAACAATCCGAAATGTAGGGTCATCAAGAGTTCATCTTTAACCTTCAATTAGAGAGCTAAAAGGTTAAATAAGATCAAAGCCCTTGTTTACTAAGAACCCCCATTACTAACCCTTGCCTCTACACATGCTCCAATTAACCCAAACATTAAGTATTTAGCATTCTAATAATACCTTAGAGATCATTAGAACTTCATACACAAAAAGGATTTAATTAAAATCCAATTTGCAATCCTAGATCTCTATTTCATCAAGAGGGTCTCATTAATTATGATACTCTCTTCATTAAACTAGTTTAGAATCATATATAGATCCTAATTAAACATCTCATTTAGTTTTAATCCTAACCTTAACTCAAATTCACAAAACTTATCATGACCACAATGACATCAAGCTAAATTCACCATTGGAAAGCTTGCTTCCACCATTAGAGAGCTCCAAGCTTCATCTCTAACCTTCAATTAGAGAACAATAGGATTATTATAGATCAAAACCCTCATTTACCAAAAACCTCAATTACTAACCCTAGGTTTAATACTAGGTGAAGATCCACCATTAGAGCTTTGGATTCAAGCAATAAACATCTATTTAGCATGCTAGAATGCATCTAAATCCATTTCTAGAGCTTAACATTAAAACCCTAGAGTTCTACCATTAAAGAGCATCAAAGCTTACCTCAAAAGCTTGCTTCAATGGTGTAGAGAGAGAAGAAGATGATGAGAATCAACCTCCAAGCTTGCTTCTCCACCAAATCCACCATTTTTTTTAGAAAGATTTAGAGAGAGAAATGGAGCTCTCTCTCTATCCCCATGTGTGTGTATGTGAGGGTATGTGTGTGTGTGTGTGTGTGGTGCTCTCGGGTTGAGGGAGGAGAAGAAAAAAGCACAAACACTTTTTACACATTAGTCCCTCAACATTGCACTATTCAACTTCCAACTTTCTTGCTCACCATCTCAAAATGGAGCCCTTCTGGACGTCCATTTATGCTCAAATTTGACAGTCAGGTTCATTTTAACCTACTGAGTGAGAAAATATCTTAACATTTCAGTTTGGACCCCGTTTGGTCACTGCAAACTCTACCGAACTGTAATCTTTATCAGATAACATTCGGAATTTATTTCTCATCTTCTGGGTGTCAGAATGGTACGAAATTTTAAATCTAGTCTCGCAAAAATAATCCTGACATACCCCTCAGTTTTCATAATTTTCTGACACTGTGCATTTTCTGCTAATTTATCTGCCCGGTTTTTCACACAGAAAATTCTAAATTCTTCGTTTTCATTCCGATTTCAACACAGGTCATTTCAGACTTATATTTTACTTCTCTAAATCCAATAAAAATAGTATCTCACACTATTTTTATTTATATTCACTTATAAATTAAAATTCGGGCCGTTGGCCACGAACTCATCGCCTCCGTCTGCTCCGCTCACCCGCGCCTCGCTCCAAGTTCTCGTCCTTCGCCGCCGAAGGCGTCGGCTGCACCGGCATTGGCGGAGGCGGAGAAAGAGGAGGCGGCAACGTCCCTCCTTACTGTCGCTGAGGGGCGCAGAGGAGGTGGAGGAGGCGAGGAGGGTCGGAGAGAGAGAGAGAGAGAGAGAGAGAGAGAGAGAGAGAGCGAGAGCGAGAGAGAGAGAGAGAGAGAGAGGGGGGGGGGGGAATAAAAATATTTTGATCAGTTTTCTAAAAATTCGAGCTGAATTTATAAAATCCAAAATAGTAATCCAATTTTACAAAATCTCGAGACTAGTTGATTTTTTATGTAAAAAGACCATTTATTATTGGAATTAGATTTTAGATAGGCATTTTAATAATTTTAGAATATATTTAAAAAATTGGAATAGTAGTGAAAGATAAATAATCAAAAGGAGCCCCTATAATTCCATCTTTCCATGACACACTACAACCAAGAACTGATGGGGCAAGTCAAGAGGGAAGTTTCTTGGTAGCTGCAGTGTACGTTCAAATCACTTGCTCCCAGTTTCTTATTTATAATGTATTGTTCATCCTCATCTCGCACTCAATCCCTAATAAAACATCTACTTCAAGAGCTTCTCTGGTTATCTCTCAAAAAAAAGAGCTTCTCTGGTTGCAGTATTTTCTCTAGTTAAATTCGAGATTAATTATTTTGGAGCAGCTCCCTCTTCAATCTTTTTTCTGGATCTGTGGTTAGTTCTTCTTCTTCTTCTTCCCCTACTCTTTTTAATTAATTTTTATTTTCTTTGCTATCAAGTAGTTGATTCTGCAAAAGGGTACAAGGAGTATACTATATATCTTTGTTGATTAATGTGTTGTTTGGATTCAGTTGATCTTTGGAAACAAAATAACAAGAGATAATAATTAAGGTAGAATAATTTGGTATCATGTAGTATTTTTGTTAGAATAATTACCGCAATAAAATTTGATTGTGATTTAAAATCTAACTAATTTTGTGATAACAATAAATAAATCAACTTACAGATAAACGCAAATATCCAAATAACAATTTGATTAATCCGGAAGCGTGCTAGGCACTGCCCTAAGGCGTATTTCCGTCCTTACGTGCGGGATTAACCGGGAACAACATCCCAAGATACAATTTAATTCTCCTTCACGCGAAGACGATCGTGAAGGAGGTTGATCTTTCAACACCTGTAGATGAAAGAAAAATTAACTTATGAAAAATGAATCTCAAAGTAAAACCAATTTCATTTCACTGTTCGTCATGCATATAAAATATCTATATATTATATACTGACCATAGTAGAAGTATATATATAGATAATATATGCATAAAGGCAATAGAGTTGAACGTTGGGAATTAATCCCAACGTTCACATCACCTTAATTAAGGACAAAACGTCCGTCTTAATTAGGGACAAAACGTCCGCCTTAATTAAGTCGCGCACATGGCACGGACGCACGCGCACAGAGCGCGGACATGCGCAATGTCTGTGCACGTAGACTAAAAGAAAAATATAATAAATAAAATTAAAATTAGAAAGAAGTAATTAGAAAGATTTAGGATTTTGAATTTTCATCAACAATTTTCACTTTATTGTTGATGATTGAGCATCTAATTCGATGATCAATACCATGAAAGATGATTAAGGATACTAATCAAATATTGTCGAAAAGTTATGAAATTTAATTTTTAAATATTTTTAATAGTGTAGATCAAGTATATCGAATGAGATCGTTGATTTAAAAGCGCGTCATTAAAAAGCAGCGTGATAAGCGGGCCTCGTCTAAGTAGTATCAGTTCCATATAATGGTAACAAATTGTATGTATGTTAGAAATGAATAGTACAATTTTAAAGGTAAAAAATAATTAGCATACAATTTTAAACTGAGTTAATAAAGTAATTTGAATGGTTTCTTGAAATTAAAAGATCATTTTCGATATTGATAATTTTTTAGAAATATCTATAAAATTAGAGGTGGACCGACGGTTCTGTACTCATGAAATTAATTCTTATCATTATAAGGTTATTAGTATAAAAACTCGAATCCACCGTGTTCCCACGAAAATGAAATAAGATGAAAAAGATTAAAATTTGGTTTGCTTTATACTTATTCAAAGTCAACTAACCCAAGATTTAAATTGGCTTAAAGATATAGGAATTAAGTGCACGATAGAGGAAGAGGGAGAGAGTAATTAAATAATATTATATACACGCATATGTAAGTGTATATCAATATGATGTATTGAGTTAAGCATGCTTATCGATAGACGAAGACTCGTCTTCTAAGTTTTTAAGTTAGATTCACTTTGATGATTTTCACCGTTAGATCATACTATTCAACCAACCACGCACTTAATCCTGGAGGCCTCATCATCCTAACCGCACATCTCTCAATTCGATGGCTAAAAATTTGGTAACAACAATGACTTGATCTTATTAATAGCGTAGTAACTAGTTCATGATGTATTTAAGTATATATGTCGTACACATCTACAAGTAATTGCATATAATTAAGTCTAATACATTATTAGTCACCTAAAGCACGTGACATTTTAATTCTCGAACTTTTTGAATTATAATAATAGCATACTTGATGATGCAATAATAATTGAAATGCTACAATAATTAGATATTAATAATTTAAATTTAAAATTTAAATCTTAAACTAAATTTTTTTAAAATTTATAAATTTAATCGGTTAATTACACCATTAGTCTTCAACCTTTGAACGATTTTTCAATTTGGTTGCCAAAATATTTTTTTTTTTTGCTTATTGCCGATTACGCCGCCATCACAAGCGCTGACACAACGCCCGTGGCAATCGACATCGTGTCTGACGTTGTATTTTTCGTTGATTTTAACAATTATCTAACTACTTTAACAATTAAAATGAAATCAAGATATTAGAAACTTAATTGCAAAAAAAGAAAAGTTGATGACTAAATTGAAAAACAGTGTAAAGATTAGGAACCAACGGTACTGTAATTAACCCCCACTTTATTTTAAGATCATTTTTATTACATTAAATTTTTTAAATTTTACTAAAAAATAGTTCGATTTTTATCAATTTTAGAATTACGGGTTATATTTTAAAATGTACCAGAAGTTTTTTTTTTTTTTTTGTTCTCAAAGCACAGCATAGTGACTTGTCACAGGCTCCACAGTGGCGCCAATTGAGCAGGTGGGCTCCACGATTACTATTACTACTTTTAAATTTCTTTTTAGTTTCGCTACGAGTGGGCCCCACGTGTATGGCTGGGGCCCGCCCTGGGTGCGTAGTAGGCCCCACGTGCATGCAATTCGTAGTGGGCCCCACGGGACTTGGTCGGAGCCCTTCGTCGCGGCGCGAATGCCCACGTGCCGGTAACGTGATCGTGAATCATCCTCCCTGCCACGTAGTACCCCACTCCGTACCGAATCCTCCCTGCACCCGGTCTACGTGTCCATCGCTGCACCTCCAGTAACGAACCGCCGCTCCGACCAAAGAGCCATTATTCTCGTGGGCCTTCCGCTGACGCGGCGAACCGGGTGTAGGGAAATAAACCATGATGGTAAATCCGAGTTATTTTTAATTTTTTATTTTAATAATATTTCGGGACTCAGCAACGAACATCCCATAATCTTTAACCTCCCGAACTTTTGCTTTAGCCACTTTACCCCTTAAACTTTTAAAACGGCCATTTACCCTCCTATACTTTAATATCGCATCTTGTTTCCCCTTCCGTCGCTAAAGTTAACTGAGTCGAACGGAGTTAACGGAAGGGTTAAATTTTGGCGGAAAATCTACCGCCTAAACTGTCCCTTGTTCCAACCAACTCACTTTTATTCCTTAAAAACTCTTTTTTCTTCATTTCTATGCCCTCCAACTCTTCTTCTCATAATTTTTTCATCCCAAAAATCGCCAAAACCTAACCCTTCCGTCAACTTTCGTTCAGCTCCGTTAATTTTAACTCGACTTAATGGGCAACAAGATGCAATATTAAAGTATAGGGGGTAAATGACCGTTTTAAGAGTTTGGGGGTAAAGTGAAACTCCGCCAAAGTTCAGGCAACCGTGCAATTTACCCTACATGTATATGTAAAATACTATATTTTACCACCATCAAATCTAAATCTACAAAATTTAGCATTTCAGTATAATTTGCAAATTATAATATTTTACTATTCTATTTAATAATAAATTTTATAACGGACGTAAGTAGACTTTGGGTGGAAGTGAACTTTGGGTTGAAGTGAAGTTGGGGTGAAAATTAATTCACTTTCGCTGTTTGTTTCTAATTGTGGAAGTGCGTGCGATTACATTGTTTGTTTGGTAGAAAATAGATGACGTAAAAAGTATAACTTAGTGAATAATAAATTATAATAAATAAAAATTAATATAATTATATATGTATATAATTATATATATGTATAATTATAAAATAAAATTTTAAAAAATTATATTATTTGTTTGCATATATAAATTATAATAATACAACAAATAAAATTCTAAAATTAAAAAATTATTAAAATTTAATAAATTTATTTTTCATCATTTTCTAAATATACAAATTAGACAAAAAAATATATTAAAACTTACCTAACCAAATTTGATCACATTACCTAACCAAAATTAACAAATTTCTTTGCCTCTTTGCACTTCACCTAATTGACTTCGCCCGTGGGAGGAAAAGTCAATTACCCTATTTTGGGTGAACTCGAGTTTCGGCTGTAACAAAATTACGGCAAAACAAACAATGGAAGTGGCGTAAACAACTTCCCCCCTCTCCACTTCCCCCTCACTTTCACCCAAACAAACACACCCTAAGCGCGTGACACTTTCGTCTTCAAGATTTAATTTATTTTATTTTTTCACTCGAACTATGAGGCCTGACACTTTTGTCCTCAAATTTTAATTAGTTATAATTTCTCTCGTACTCCAAAGTATGTTACATTTTAATCCTCGAACTTTTTGAATTATAACAATATCATACTTTATGATGCAATAATAATTGAAATGCTACAATAATTAGATATTAATAATTTATCCATATTTATTAAAAAAGTAGACTGTGAAACTTAATTGCAATAATTTAGCAAGTCTAAGGACCAAAATATACACACGCCTTATTCGTCGATCCAGAATTACACCTAATTAAAGTTCGAAGACTAAAATGTAATATGTAGTATAATTCAAGCAAAAAATTACAATAAATTAAAATTTGAGGATCATAATTTGAGGACTGAAAGTGTAATTTACCCTCAAACAAAAGGAAAAATTATGTAAAAATATAGTCAAACTTTCTGAATGCAAAATGACAAAGTAAAAAATTTTGTCAGACTTTTTGAACAAAGAATGCCAAAGCGTAAATACTTTAGATTTTTCGAGTATAATATGAACGAAGCATATAATACGTTGGGCCACAAGGTGAAGTTTTCATCCTATGTATAAAATTTTAAAATAATATATAATATGTTCTTCAAAACTTCAAAAGTTATCTTATATATTTACTCCTGGATGATCAAAATATATGTACTGATTTTAAATAATTTCTTCAGAATAAATTTAAAAATTTTGAGATAAGGAGTAAAAGGTAAATAATGAAAAGATTCCCTACAATTAATTCATCATGGCCCACTGCACTCTAATAAGTGCTGATGGGAGAAGTTAAGAGGAAAGATGTTTCTTGGTTGCTGCACTACTGTACATCCAGATCATCTCTCACTCCTCAAGCCCCAAACCATCTGCTTCAAGTGCTTCTTTGGTTGCAGTATTTTCCCTAGTTAAATTTGAGATTAATTATTTTGGAGCAGCTCCCTCTTCAATAAATCTCCCTTTTGGATCTGTGGTTAGTTGTGCATCTTATTCTTCTACTTGTTCTTTTTAATTAATTTTTATTCTCTTTGCTATCAGCTGGCTTTATTCTTTTATTAAAGCACAGAGAGTATATGTTGTTTGGATTCACTTGATCTTTGGTAACAAAATAACAAGAGATAATTAATAATTAAGGTAGAATAATTTGGCCTTATTATATACTTTCACTTTATTGTTAATGATGATTGAGCATCTAAATCGATGATCAATACCATGCAAGATGCTAAATTAAAGGATACATAAACTTTCTAGAAAAAGAGTTTTATGATTTTTAAAATTTATTTTCTGGCTTGCCAAGTAGACATAACATAAAGGGCTTTTTATAAAATAACGCTCTAGAAATTCAAAATTAACAAAATAATTCTACCAAAATTTTATTTATAAAATTAACACTCCTTTCGCCACGTGGGCGAGATATCTCACAAAGACGGTCAATCATTTACCGCCTTCACTACAAGTATAACAAAGACGGTGAACGATTCACGACTTTGTGAGAATCCCGACGCCCATGTGGCGAAAAGAGAGTTAGTTTTACAAATAAAATTTTGACAAAATTATTTTACCAATTTTAAGTTTTGGAGGATCATTTTATAAAAAAGCCCAATATGAAAAGTCAAAACTAGCGACCTTCCAAAAATATAATTAAAAAAAAAATCTTAAATTCACAATCTTGGTTATAAATTTTTTTTTTTTTTTGAGAGAGATAGAAGTACGCTACCCGCTCGTTTACTTTTTAAAAATAAACTTAGCTAGAAATGTGAATCAACTAGGATTCGAACTCGGGTCTCATCTTGGTTATAGATCTTGATCTAAATAGTTGAAAGGGTTTTATTTCTTGGTAGTTAAACAAGAAGAAAGTGCCTTGTTTTTTTTGTTAAATTATTAATTTTGAGACCATTCGATCACTAGATAAATGATAACGACAAAAAAAAAAAAATCAATTTCTAAACTATGCAAACATTCTAGAACATATTTAACAATACAAAACGTTTATTTAAATTCCTCATCATAAAATAAAAAAAAAAAAAAAATAAAAAAAGGTATCAAAGTCATTTCACTTGAGAAATATTCCTGTTGAACTCACAAAGATAACAAATAGTAATGTAGAACTTTTACAAATTGCAACACAAATCACAAAAGTTGAAATAGAACTTTTAGATTCTGGTCTGATAATAGGCAGTATGAAACTATGAATGCCGAGGCAATAAAATTTAACATATTAGAAATACGGGAGTTTCATGAGTCTAAAATTTAAGTTCTTATATTTCTATCAAAACAAAAAAATTTGAAAAAGCACTAATGGTTTCTTGCTCAAATGACTTATCGTCCTGATATACATTAACTTAATTATGAACAAGAAGAGGGCTTCAAAAGAAACTCGATTTATAATTGTTTTTTTTTTTTTTTTGAGAGATAGATAGCACGCTACCCGCTTCGTTTATTTCTTTAAGAAATAAACTTAGCTAGAAATGTGAATCAACTAGGATTCGAACTCGGGTCTCGGGTACCAACCATCAAGCCCTTTGCCACTTGCTCTAGGGACGGTCGGTCTCGGGTACCAACCACCAACCACCAAACTCGATTTATAATTGTTAATTGTAAAATAATTTACAATCACACTTAATATGATACCATCTACTCACTGGCTAGCAACAGATTGATTTACTTCCCAACTCTTTATTGATTTCATACTCCTCTAAAGGACTTTTTCACAACTAGCTCTACAAATATACATTGAGGTCGAGTTCAGTATGACTAGTTATGATGAATCTTTCATCTCAAAATTTTGTTAAACTGAATCTCAAACAAGTTATTGTTTTTCGTTCTTCTAGACTACAATCGTTACTAGTGTTTCTTCTTTTAATCGAGGATTCTAACAAATGTTTGTTTAGTGCACTACGAGTTATTCCGGTTGAGACAATTACATATTTTTTTTAATGAAAATTGCCTTAAAAAATAATCAGTTTTGCTAGTGGTGCATTTGAAGAGACATGGTAATTTGAAAAGATTGTACATTTTAGGCTCAATTTAGAGGAAGTGCCCATGGCGGAGGCTGTGGTAAGCTCATTACTCCTAAATATCGGTGCGACCTTAGCGTGTGAAGCAACTAAAGCAGCAACATCACAATTACTAACACGGATATCAGCAATGAAAGACCTTGTGGAGGATATAAGTGACATTAAGGATGAGCTTCAGAGCATGCTATCCTTCCTACAGACGGCAGAAAGAATAAAAGAGAAGGATGAGAGCACAAAAACCTTCATAAAACAAACAAGAGACTTGGCTTTCGACATTGAGGATATTATAGATGAGTTCACATGCAAGCTCGGTGAAGAGCAAGGAGGGGTCCTGTCTAAAACAGTCATGAGGTGCAGAAATATAACAACTTGGCGTTGCCTTAGCAAGAGGCTTAACAAAATCAAAATTGAGCTCCGAAACATTATGGAGAGAAGGGCACGATATGATACAAGAGGAATGGAAAATGAAGCAAGACCTCTAATAGCTGTTGGCAGTAGCAAAAGCCGTGCAGAATTAGCACATTTTGTCGAGGAGGATGATATCGTGGGTATTGACGAGTGCAAGGACTTGTTGCTCAGATGGTTGAAAGATGAGGATGAGCAGCAACGACAGCCCATGATAATCTCAATGTTGGGGATGGGTGGTCTAGGGAAGACAACTCTCGTAACTCATGTGTACAACATCATCAAAGCTACCTTTGATGCTTGTGTTTGTATCTCAAAGTTATGAGACTCGTGATTTGCTTAGAGATCTTAAAAGAGTTCTATAGGGAAGATCATAAGAAAAGAGTAGTACCTAACAACATTGGTACCATGGATTACACAAGCTTGGTTGCGAAAAGAGAAGTACCTAACAACATTGATACCATGGATTACAGAAGCTTGGTTGAGGAAATCCGCACTTACTTACAGTGTAAAAACTATATACTCATTCTGGATGATGTTTGGAGTACTGATGTATTGGACAATATAAAGAATGCACTTCTGAATAGTAATAGCAAGAGTAGAATAGTTCTCACAACAAGGAATCGCGATGTAGCTCAATTAGCAAACGAGAACCATATGTTTGAGCTAAAGACACTAGAGGCAAATCATTCGTGGGATTTGTTTTGTAAAAACGCATTTCGGAAAAGTGCAAACAAGATTTGCCCACCGCCTTTAGAACAATGTGCTAAAAAAATTGTCGAGAAGTGCGGTGGCTTGCCCCTTGCTATCGTATCTATAGGCCGTCTCTTATCATTTCGAGAACAAACCGGTTCTGAGTGGGAGAAGGTTTACAAAGATCTTGAGTGGTATCTAACCAACAACGAATCGAAAATTCATGAAAAAGTACATAACATTTTGAAACTTAGTTTGGACGATATTCCCCATTACCTTCGAAATTGCTTCTTATATTGTTCTAGTTTACCGGAAGATTATCAAATTGGAAGTGGCTGGCTCATAAGGCTTTGGGTGGCCGAAGGGTTCATTGAAGAAAGAAAAGAAAGAACGATGGAGGAAGTGAGGACTACCTTAACGAAGTTGTTCATCTCTACTACTAGTGGTTGAGAAGGATGAAGTCGGTAGAGTTAAAAAATGTCGAATGCATGACATCGTTCGAGTCCTTGCTCTTTCGGAGTCAAAGGAGTTAAGTTTCTGCAAGGTCTACGAGGATTCACAGAAAAATTTGCAGAGTTCCGAAGCACGCCGCTTGTCAATCCTAAGCAATATAAATAATTATCGTACTGAAGACAAATCTCATTTGCGTTCAGTACTTGTTTTCAACAATTCCATGAGCTATGATTCTATCAAGTCGGTCTTAAGATCATCAAAATTTTTACGTGTCTTGGAACTAAAAGGAGTGCAAATCAAGAAACTACGGAGTGAGATCTAACCTCTTCAACCGCACTATCTTGGTTTGAGAGCAACAAAAATTAAGGAGCTTCCAAGATCAATCGGGAAGCTACGAAATCTGCAAACATTAGATATAAGTGATAGTGAAATAGAAAAGCTGCCGAAGGGAATAACAAGGCTTCAAAATTTGAGACATGTAGTTTCTTCAAAATTCTGGTGCATCAAGGCACCGGTGGGAATATGGCGCTTGAAGGGCTTGCAGACATTAGTATGTATTAAAGCAACTACGGAGATTGTGAGGAATGTAGAAGCTTTGTGAGTTGCGAACATTTCGGATACGGGCGTAAGACCCCAACATTGTGCAGACTTGTGGAATAGTATCACAAAGATGAACCATCTTAGCAATTTATCTATCGAGAGTAAAGATAGGGGAGAATTACAGCAGTTGGGCACCCTGCGTCTACCTCTGTCAATTAAAGAATTATGGCTGTGGGGTAAATTAGACAAAACCTCACTCCCTGGGCTTGCCACGTTCTTTGGGTCTCTATCAAACCTAACCACATTAACACTTTATTCTGCAAAATTGGATGAAGATACATTTCCTTACCTGCAAGCGCTGTCTGCGTTGATGCTTCTCGACCTTTGTTACGCATATGATGGCATGAAGTTGCACTTCCAAGCAACATCATTCCCGAAGCTAAAGAAATTGACAATATTAGATGCCCCGAAGCTCAGTCAGGTGGAAATAGAAAGAGGAGCAATGGCAAGCCTGATAAGCTTCTGATATGGGATTGTCCAGAGCTAAAGGAGGCCCACTATCGAGTACCTTACCACCCTTCAGGATTTACGCCTTGGCTTTCCAGCAGAGGAACTTGTTGAGCTGCTTCGAGGAGAAGGAGAAGGCGACCATACTAATGACTGGCGCAGGAGGGTTCACCACATCCCGAATTTTACTATCCGGTTACGACGAGACGGCAAGTATGTCGAAGAAAGGATTCATTGATTCCATATCATGTAGGTGAGTTTGTGCGCTTTTTGCAAAGCATCGGCCGGGCTTGATGCTTTCATATTTTCCGCCTCAGATTGATCTTCTAAATAATCGTGCTTGAGGAAAATTGAAAATGATGATCGATATATGCAGATAGTTATCTTATATGTATATTTTATTTTATTTTATTTTCAATGTATGTGTGTGCAAAAGTGGGTGCATCAAATTAGTTGGTGCATGCCATCACCTACTCCTATTATGTATTTGGAGAATGCTTTGTACCCTTATTAAAACTTTATTTATTTATGTATTTGGAGAATGCTTTGTACCCTTAAAACTTTATTTATTGACTAAAATAAAAAAAACCTTCCCTTATAAATATCCATATTTTTTTACTTTCTAAGATGGCTAAATTTTATTTACTTGTTAAGAAAAAAATAAATAGTTTTTATGCACTTCTAACAATTTTAGGGTTTGTTTGGTTCGAAGTCGGAATCAGTATCGAAATCGTAATGAAAATAAGCTTGAAACGAAATCGAAATTATTCGATTATTATCTCATTCTATTTGGTTTGCCACCTGAATCGGAATGGAAATGAATTACTTTTATTATCGGTATTTGGTTCAGATAGATATCAGAAACGTAATCAAATTAATATGCCAAGTTTATCTTTACAATATATTAGTTTAAATTCAAACTGAATATTAAATATTAAAAATTTACGTCAAAATTTTAAAATGATGTTAAAATTTCAAATATATTTTTTATAAAATTAAATTTTGAAATTGAACGAATAATTCAAAATATAAAACTAAATTTTGATTTATTCAAATTCAAACTTAAAGTTATAATTTAAATTTCAATCCATAAATTTAATTTAAATTTTAAATAAAATTTGAATAAAACTTTAGATTTAAATTAAGTTTAAATTTAAATTTAAATTCAAATTTATAAATTAGATTCGAAATGCTTGATTGAATTTTAATTTTTAATTTAAATTTAAATTTAAATTTATAAATATAATGGCCTTTTTGCATAAAAAATCCACTTATTTTGGACTTTTGTAAAATCGGGCCACCTTTTTCGTTTTGCATATTCGGTTCACTTTTTCAAACTCACCAAACTACCCTTATTCCTTTTTCTCTTTCCTTTTTTTTTTCTATCGTTCTTTTTTTTTCTTTTTCTTTCCAGAGAGCGGCGGAAATAGAGGCGACGGCGAGCACCTCGCGGCGGACGGCGGCGCGCGCGACGGGGTCGAGCTTGGCCTTGACGCCGCCTACGCGACGCCGTCGAGTGGTCTCGTCGGTGAGGCGGCGCACCACGTGCGGACGTTGCTCATGTGCTGCCCGAACGCGGCGAGCCGGAGCGGCCGGAGGGCTCACGCGGCGTCGCGGAGGCGGCCGACGCCGCCGCCATGTTCTCGAGGCGCACACGGACGGGCCGGAGCGTAGCCGGAGCCGGAGCGCGAGGGCACGGCGGGGAGGCGGCGACGCGGCGGGCGGCGGGGTCTTGGCTGGCTCGACGGCCAAGCGGGCGAGCTCCCTGGAGAGAGAGTTGAGAAGAAGAAGAAAAGAGGAAAAAAAAATCGAAAGAAGAAGAAGAAGAAGAAGAAGAGAAATAGTGTAACGGTGTTAAAAAAAAATAAAAGAAATAGTGTAATGGTGTAAAAAAAGAAAGAAAAAGAAGAGGAAGAGAAAAAAATTATACAATTTTGGGCGAAATAGTGCAAAATTGGATAAAATAGTGCAAAATTGGATAAAATTATACAATTTTTCTTCTCTTCCTCTTCTTTTTTTTTCTTTTTTTTACACCATTACACTATTTCTTTTATTTTTTTTTACACCGTTACACTATTTTTTTATTTTCCCGTTTCTCTTCTTCTTCTTTTTCTTCTTCTTCTTCCCCGCAGGCGCATTTTTTTTCCTCTTTTTCTTCTTCTTCTTCTCAACTCTCTCTCTCTCTAAACGTATCCGCCGGAGCGCATTTTGCTCCACCCGCCGCGTGCTCGGCGAGCATCCCCTTCACCTCTCGCCGCCTCCTCCCCGAACGCCGCCTCGCATCCGTCGCGCCACCGCCTCGCGGCTCGCGCCGCTCCACCCTCTCGCGCGATCACGCGCGCGATCACGTCCTCGATCCTCCACCCCGCCGCCTCGTACCACTTCCCGCTCGCTCCGCTCCCCTTCTGTCGACCGCGTCGTAGGGGATCCATAGATAGTTGAACGCCGAGCGCGGCGCGAGACTACGTCGGTCGCGGTGAAGTCGGCGTCCTCGTCAACCACGGTCACCAACGCGCTCGAGGCTCCGCACCGCCTTGAGGAACATTGGACCGAGGGAGACGGCGGCGTTGCGATCGCACTGCGGTCTCATCGTACCCTAGTGGAGAAAAGAAAAAGGACGATAAAAAAAAGGAGAGAGAAAAAGGTACAAGGGCATTTTGGTCGGTTCTTTGAAAAAGCGGAATAGAATCGTAAAAAACGAAAAGGTGGCCCGGTTTTGCAAAACCCGAAAATAAGTGGATTTTTTATGCAAAAAAGGCAAATATAATTGTAAACTTAAACTTATGTTTTCATTAAAAAATAAATTAAAAAAAGTTAAATTTAACCCAAACAAATTCATTCTGCCCGAATTTAATTTCCAATCCGCCTTCTAAGCCGGATTGGAAAAAGTAATCGGGGGATTCCCATTCACCGTGAGTCGGAATCGGAATGAAAATTTCGCATACCAAAGGAATGAAAATTCTCGCATACCAAACATGTACAAACAGATTCGTCTATTCCGATTCCAATTCCATGATGAAAAGGGGCGAATCAAACATGCCCTCAAGGATATCTTCAGTATAAATTATAAAAAATTGACGGAATAATAGTGACGGAACTCTAACAAGAGCGTTTAAATCTATCAACTTGAAATTTTTAGAAAATAAAATATATATTTGTGTAAGCCAGTGGAGGAAGTAAAAAAAAACAAGTAATAGAGTTTTCTTTATTTTACCCTTATTAAAAAGATTAAAAAAATTTTGAAGAAAAAGCTTTCGTATAATGTCTGAATGGATGGATAAAAGCAAATTTTAGTTCTTAACTAGGTGGAGTTAATCCTAAGATAAATAGGACTTTGATATAACAAAATAAGAATAGAGTAAATAGAAGAGGTAGTTTCACAAATATTAATTGTTGTTTAACAGATCGATTAGTGGGAAAATCCACTGTTAGATTTCGGTTTAAATTTATAGTTATTTAAATTAAAGCAAAATTTATTTAAAATTAAAGTCAAATTCTAATTTAATTCGGATATAAGATGAGATTTAGTTTTATTAAAACATAAATAGAGTTTAATTAAGAATCTAATTGGACTGTGAGCTCTAATTAGTCTCTACATTTGACACATTCATTACATATAAGATGTACGGCCAGACGAGGGAATTAATTAAGCTCTCAATTAAATAGTATTTAGCAAATCAGAGGGGTTGATTATATTGAAATAATGATGACCAATTTGTTAGCCAATTAATTTTAATTCGCATGTGCAACTCATATCATCATAATTGTTGAAACGAAAATCAAAGTCCCTCTCTTGACCTTTTCTCATAGACAGATTGATTTAAGAATGTACATATTGATTGTTCTTAATAAACCAACCACTGCTTCGCATAGTGTCTATAATATTAGAATATATAATATATGATTCATTTACTACTAATTGAATTGAATTCGAATTTGGATTAATGTAGATATAGATAAAATTATCAGGCCAATCCTACTTTATTTATATTTATCCGAAAGAAAAAAAAAGAAAAAAGAGAGTAGTTGGAATATGCATCGAATTTCGATTTATTCTGTTAATTCTGAAAAAATTTATATTTCCGAAAAGAATCTATTTATTCAAGTAAGTATTGTTTCGACAGCTCGTTGACATCTCTAATGAGTGTTGGGACGAGTTGCGTTGTTTTGGCGAACCGAAAGTCGCAGCGAATCCAGATATTAATTTTTCCCTGCGGGATCATGTTAGTAGTGTGGTTAAGGGTGCCATTAATGTATATGGTATCACGCATTTGCTCCAATGCAGCTTACGAATGCGCGTCAATTCCTTTGTTTGGTATAGTGTAGTTGAGTTCAACCGTCTAGCTCAATCG
This sequence comes from Aechmea fasciata, assembly GCA_025177825.1. Classification (NCBI taxonomy): domain Eukaryota; kingdom Viridiplantae; phylum Streptophyta; class Magnoliopsida; order Poales; family Bromeliaceae; genus Aechmea; species Aechmea fasciata. Next base: position 10,146,077 of record CM045928.1, on the reverse strand, counting down.
CACAGGTCCAAATCTGCTTGGAACTACATCCAAAATGACCGTAGTTTCCCATAAATTAATAATAAATAAATAAATAAATAGTTAAATAAATAAATAATATATGTATATAGGTAAATAAAAATACTTGTAAATAAACTCATAATAATAAAAAAATTTTAGACAATATTGTGCGAAACATTAATTTTTTTAATTTTTTTAAATTTATTTTATTTAAAATATAAATATAGTTTTTTTTTTCTAATTTTTTATAGAATGTGATGATGTATGTTAATTTAATAAGTTTTAATTAATTATAATTATTAAATTTGATAAAAAAAAAAATGAGAGAATCGTTTAAATTTTTAAAGTTTGATTTACATATTAAAACTAAATAAATTAAAAATTTTAAATGTGTCAATTAATAAGTTGAAGAATTGTTGAAAAATATAAAAATATTATATATATCTACTTATTTATTTATAAGTAGCAAATTTAAATGATTAATAAACTTATACAATTATTTTATGTTTAGTAAAGGTAATCTTACCACTCTATCTGAATAGGTGATAAAATTCACAAATACAACTATCAGTTTCATATTACCAAACAGAAGAAATGTAACTGCAGCAGTTGCAACTGCGTAAAACCAAACAGACTAGGTGTAGTTACAAGCAAAGATTTGCAACTGCATGTATTTCTAACTACACTGTTTCTGCAACTACATTCAACCAAACGGCCCCTTAATGTATATGTATCACCCTCCAACTCCCTCTAATTGAAACTTTAATTTGGAAGTTTGTGGTTAGCTCTACTTCTTATTTTCCTTCCTCCTCCAACCTAAATTCAGGTTTGTACTTTGTAGAGGCCTAATCTCAGTTTTCTCTCAATCTATAAGCTGGAATTTTAGAGTTTAGGAAAATTTCTTATGTTTTTATGAATCCAATGATGGAATTTCAAGGTATGTAAAACAAATATTCGAAATTAAATACATACCTAAATTCAGGATCAAAATAACTCACAGAGCGCCGTAGAGAAGAAATCCTTTGATCAATCTGCGGAAGCGTAAAGTCCGGCTATAATCTGTAAGTCACGAACTGAACTTGGGTGATTTGGTTTCTCCTCCTATCTCATGCACTCTGCCGTATGGTGTGGAACCGATGGTAATTCTTCACCGGAATGCGTATGAGAAGGTGGCAGGACCAATACCCCTTTATATAGAGTCCAGATCGACTTCCCATCAAAGTCTGATTAGGATTCTATTTTAAATTAATTAGATGGGATAGGGATAAAAATATACCATATCAAGTAATTCTATATCTGTTAGGATTGACCTTTATTTATAGTAAATCCAGATTTGAATATGATTAATTAGGCCACAATATATGGAAATCCTAACAATCTCCCACTTGGCTCATATTAATTATATTCCATGAACGGATTTTCTATACTCCAAACTTTATTGCGCATTATTGGAAACTTCATGGTCAAATACCTTAGAACTCACTTGATCTTTAGCTCAAACTAAAAGACTACAATGATAGGAACTATGGCGGTCGCCTCTTCATAACGAAATTTTCCTTCCATAATTACCGTATCACTTTCATCTCCTAGCCGAATACTTTATATGGCACAACTTTATGAATGAACTTAAACTGTATATTCATTCGTTAATAGGCGAAACTTTATGCCTATTAAATGGTCCAACACAGCTGCATTAAACTTTAACTTTATTGAAAAAGATAGATGTTATACATCAAAAGAACTCATCAAACCCATAATTTTAACACGATCTGTATATGACCCAGGTGCCGGCCCCTTGGTCATTGGGTTTGCAATCACACACTTGGTACTGATGTATTCAATTTGTAACATAACCTTCATCTATCTTCTCTCTCACAACAAGATATTTGGTGTCCAAGTGTTTACACCCCGCTGTAATCTTGTTGTTATTGGCAAAGGAAATTGCAGCTGAACTATCACAGAAAATCTTTATTGGACGAACACCGAAGTCCACAATTCTTAAGTCTGTGATAAAATTTCTAAGCCAAATAATCTGTAATGTGGTCTCGTAACATGCAATATTATCCAAAATTCCTTTCAAATACCACATAACCCTTTTAGCAGCCTTCCAATGCTCAATACTTGGATTACTTTAATATCTGCCAAGTAATCCAACCGCAAAGCAATATCCGGACGTGTGCACGTCTGTGCATACATAAGACTACAAACTGCAGAGGCACAGGATATGTCTTTCATCCGTTCAATTTCTAATTGGTTCTTGGGACACTGAAAAGCATTAAGCTTATCCCCTTTCTCATCAGGCGCAACACTGGGCTGACAATTATTCATTTCAAAATTTTCCAAAATATTCTTTATGTAGGCCTTTTGAGATAGACCGAGTAAACCTTTATGTCTATCCCTTTGATTTCAAAATTTTTGGAAAAGAAATTCTTTAGTGTTATGCAATAACCCAAGATCATTACTGGCAAACAAAATATCATCAATATAAAGGACTAAGAAAATTATTTTACTCCCACTAACCTTTAGATAAATACATTGATCAACAATATTTTCTTTAAAACCAAAAGTCAAAATAGTTTGTTTAAATTTTAAATACCATTGTCGGGAGGCCTGCTTTAGTCCATATATTGATTTCTTTAATTTGCATACCAAGTGCTCATTTCCCTTTTGCGAGAATCCTTCAGGTTGATTCATATACACCTCTTCATAGAGATCCCCATTTAAAAAGCAGTTTTAACATCCATCTGATGTAGCTCGAGATCAAAATGAGCAACCAGAGCCATAATAATACGGAAAGATTCCTTTCTTGATATTGGAGAGAAAGTCTCTTTATAGTCAATGCCTTCTTTCTGAGTAAATCCTTTTGCCACAAGACGGGCCTTGTATCTCTCTATGTTACCTTTGGAGTCCCATTTAATTTTATAAACCCATTTGCATCCTACTGGTTTAACTCCAATAGGTAACTCAACAAGGTCCCATACCTCATTGTGGTTTATGGATTCAATCTCATCCTTCATGGCATTGTACTATTCCATAGAATTACTACTATTTATGGTTTCGGAAAAACTAAGAGGATCATCTAAACTCTGACCATTCTTATAAAGATAGACAATATAATCACTAGATATAGCCGGTCTTCTCTGTCTTGAGGATCTTCTTAAATCTATCTGATTATCCACATGTACATCTTGATGTGGATTATTCACTTATACATCTTGATGTGAATTATCAATGATAGGTTCATAATCACTTTGTGGTTCCAAAACGACATGTAGTTTTTGCATCGAACAGAACCATCAAATCGTGAGGGACAATAGTGGATCTGTCATGTACAGAATCCGAATACTTTTTTGCTTTCTCAAATTCAATGAACCGAGGTTCAGAGCTCCCATTAATTGCACCATCCTCAATAAACCGTGCTGTTTTAGTTTCTGCAATCTTTATAGGAAGTGATGGACAGTAAAATTTATACCCTTTGAACCTTTCTGAATAACCAATAAAATATCCTTATATGGTTCGAGGATTCAATTTCTTTATTTGTGGATCGTACAATTTGGCCTCAGTTTGACAACCCCATGTATGAAAATGTCTTAAACTGGGTTTCCTACCTGTCCAAAGCTCAAAAGGAGTCTTAGTGACAGCCTCAGTAGGGACCCGATTAAGAATATACAAAGTAGTTTTGAGTGCCTCACTCCACAATGATATCGAAAGAGTAGAATTATTGATCATACTCCTAAACATATCAATTAATGTGCGGTTTTTTTTCTTTCAGCAACACCATTCTGATCAGGTGTCCCTGTCATGGTGTACTGTGGAACAATTCCGCACTGCTCCAGAAACTTAGCAAAAGGCCCAGGAATTTGGCCCTTATCTGTTTGTCTACCAAAATATTCACCACCTCTATCTGATCTGACTACTTTTATCCTTTTCTCGAGTTGATTCTCTACTTCAGCCTTATATGCCTTAAAGGCATCTAATGCTTCAGATTTTTCTTTAAGCAAGTAGAGATAGCCATATCGAGAGTAGTCATCAGCAAATGTGACAAAATATTTATGGCCAGTAAATGATAGAGGAAGAGGTCCGCATATATCGATATGAATCAACTCTAATGTTCCATCAGATCTTTTAGCACCTTTAGAAGAGGTTTTGGTCTGCTTTCCCTTTATGCAGTCCACATACATTCCAAAGTCAGAGAAGTCTAAATCATCTAAATGCCTTCTGTAATTAATCTTTGAATTCTCTGTTTCGAGATGTATCCTAACCTCTTATGCCATAATATGGATGACCTTTCATTATTAATGCCACGTTTTGATCCAACATTTTCGTACATAGTGAGAAGGATTTCACTAAATGAATCATCTAAAAAAAAAAAAATACTTTATATAGATTATTTTTAAAACACCGGAGCGAACTATCGAGATTTATAAGATAATGAAAAAAACTTTATTATCAAAATTAAAACTATATTCCAATCCAACAAGTTTCGAAATAGAAATTAAATTCTTAGAAAAATTTGGAACATAAAATATATCGGCTAAATCCAAAATGTGATTAGTAGAAAAAAGTAATCTAAATGTTCTTACAAATTTTACTTTAGTTGGATTTCCTTCAACTGTATAGATAGTCGCTTCATCTTTACTGGATTTTTCTACGATTCTAAAATCCTTGCACGAAATTCGCCACGTGGTATGTGGAACCTGTAGAGACCTGGAAATTGCACCTGAGGCTTGACGACGGCTCTGGAGAGTGTCGGGGCAAGCCTGGGTCGCGTTAGCGCCAAACAGACGCCAAACGGGCCCCGTGGGAACGCGAGAGCAGTGTGTGTCACGAAAATCTGCAAATAGCAGGTTTTCTGTGAGCTGTACCGGTACAAACTGGTTGCTATACCGGTATAGCAACGGTTGCTATACCGGTATAGCCACCAGGACTATACCGGTATAGCCCTGCGCAGTTAGGCTCTCGGGTTGCCTGTTTATACCGGTACAAAGAGGAGGTATGATGCAGTTTGACTTTTTCCCACTTGTCACATCACCCCTCACCTCCCCTACTTAGCAGCAGAGAAGAGAGTGAAGGGGGCCTCTCCTTCATCTTCTTCCCCTTCCATTGCTGCTGCTGCTGCTTCTTCCCCAAGCTCAAGAAGAGCCCGAACTCCGTCGACGACGCGCCGCGGAGCCGATCGAGCGAGTTTTCGACGAGGTGACGCTGTGAGGAGGCCGTGCGACAGCCGATTCTTGCCATCCTCGACCTGGCGCTACTTGCAGGAAGGGTTTTCGAGGTGAGTGACCCCTCGAGTTTGCTTTTACGGCTTTAAACTCTTATGATTTTCGGAGCTTGCACTCTTGTTTGCGGCGTCGACCCACGGTGTTCTGGCTTGTTCTCTGTGTAGGAGAGTCGAAATCTGGCGAAACTTGAGGCGTTGGATCCGTGACTTCCAGACGATTCCAACAACACCTTACTTGCTGGATTTGGATCAGGTTTGCTATGTCGGAACCCATCTTTACCGAGCCGCTGTTTTGCGAGCAATTATTGAGGTGCAGATTTGCTGTTTTCCAGCGTCGACCGTCGGCTCTTTGGCCAGTTCTCCGCGCAGGGAAGTCGGATCGCGTCGAAACTTGCGGCGTTGGATTCTAGACTGCGAGACGAAGATTTCGAGGCCTGAATCGCTGAATTTGGATAAGGTTAGCTTGGTTAGCTTTAAGCTTTTCTCAGCCGCTGTTTTCCGGCAGATTCTGTGAAACGGTGTAACGTTGGATTACTTCTTCGCAGCAGGAGACTTCGGACCTCGTCGGATCATCGAAGGATCACTTTGGCGCGGGCCACCTTCCTTCGCTGCCAGGAGATTGCTATCGAGGTGGGTTTACATCGGAATACTCCTAAGTATAATAGTCAACATGTGTAAACTTCTGTTTCGCCCAGTACGTGATAGCTTGAATGCATGATTATCGTAGAGTAATCTGAAATTGAATCATGCTTAGCGAATATTTAATATTATACATGTTGGACTTGGATTTGACTTAGGAGAAAACCACGTTTTGGATCGTCATTAGCCTACACTACCGGATTTAGCTCTAGGAGCCGTTTTGTGCCGTATCATCGCCGGGGAGTGCGATGAATACTAGGGTAGTGTAGTTTGCTTTTACGCTCGTGCTGGGGATGCCGAGCTCACTTTTCAGCAGAGTCTTGTCGTGCTGGTTGTCGGGCACCGTCGGGGGGTTTGACGGGGGACCCGACGTGTGGTTACGGCTTGTGCCAAGGGGCACGTGGTGTGTTAGTTCTTGGACTCTGTTTACTTGACTATGCCTGTGAGAGCCAGATTGAGCTCGACAGAGATACACTTGCATACTCGGTTGGTTCGCGCCCACGAGTGCCGCTCCGAGTCCGGCTTAGTGCTTTTGCGTTGGTGTCGCCGCTCCTCGTTGTGGGTTGCTCTCCGCTAGCTACCCCCGGGGTAGTTGTAGTGTTGCTTCGACGGGCGGGACGGGTGCTTTCACACTCCTCGTAAGATTGGGTCACTTTTACTAGTTCTACAGAGAGTGGTTTAGAGCAGGATAGTATAGGGATTGTTAGCTGTCGAGTGTTTCCAGCTTCTTTTACTTTCTTGCTTACCCTGTAGACTTAGTGGGTGGACCGATGTGTTTAGGGCGGTACCCACTGAGGACTACTTGTTTTCTAGTAGTTCTCACGCCCTCTTTCTTCCACTGTCGTTGCAGGGCCTTCTGTTACGGCTGCTGCTCCTCCTTCTGAGACGGACCGCGGGAAGGGCGTGGCGAGCTAGAGCCTACCCTCCGAGTTCAGTGCTGAGTTAGAGGATCCTCCTGCAGGTAGTGATAGTTTTGGTTTGGACGCTTTTGTACATACAGTCGAACTCGCTGGAGCGAGTAGTGTTACTTTTGTATCTGTGATTGTATGTATATAAAGTGGTTATTTTTCCTACCTGTTTGTTTATAGTTTATTTCAGCTCTATGCTACTGTTTGTAGTATTGTATGTTTATACAGGTACAGCTACGCTTCGTATATAGAAGAAATTATTTTGTATACGGCGGATTTGTCGGCGTGCCCGGTGAATATGCAACCCGGGGCGTGACAATTCTTTTATAAAATATTATATAAAGTTAAGATCAATATGGATGTCCAACATATACAATATTTGAATGCAGGGTTATCGGGCAAAACTTGTTGGAAAGGATGTCCATGCTATGCTAGATAATGGGGTTATCTTCTGTTACTTATTTCTTCTTGTTACTTATTTCTTATGCATACAAATCTTAATTTTTATTTTTTAAGTTATATTTCAATATTACTCCAATATACTTTTTATGTCTTTAATTACGTATTGTGATATGATATTTACTAACTAATGCAAATTAGTTTATACTTTTTTAAAAATTAACTATATTTCTTTATTTTTACTGAATATTAGGGTGGAGTTGAAGTATATATAAAGAGTTTAAGAAAGCCTCACAAGTATGTTGCACAAGGTTCTTTGTTGAGCACAAATCCAACTACTAAAATAGGTGGCGCCGGGTTAGGATCACAATGCTGGGAGGTTCAAATAAATGTTCCAATAGAGCCTGACGAGCCGTTATTGAGATCATATGGAAGTTTTCAAACAATTGGGGATGCTGTGGGAGCAACTGTGGCTTGGCCATTTACATTTGTATAAGATTTATTTAGTTTATATTTTAATTTGATTTTATAATCTAATATAGATTATTGACTCGTTAAAATTAACTATTAATGTGTTTTTTTTCCACAGGTTCAGCGCAAGTAAGGATACATTTGGAATTCAAGAAAATATAAATCATGTTATGCTATTTTGTTATGTTCGCAAACTACTTTATGTCATGTGACCATTTTGTTGTTGGATGCGTTATTTATGTTCGCAAACTGTTTTATTTTGTTATATTCGCAGACTACTTGACCATTTTGTTTTTGGATTCGTTATTTGTGTTCGCAAACTACTTTATTTTGTTATGTTCGCAAACTACTTATACATTACTAATTTTGTGTTGAGAAAAATTTTTGTGGTCTTGTGTTATTTTTTGAATGTTGAATGTATTAATGAACTTATTAAATATTTTGTGTTTATTTATTATGTATGATGTATGATATATATTATTATTTATATTATTTTTTTCTGTTTAAAAAAGCATAATTTAAATAATATTTATATTTGCAAAATAATATAGAATTACCGGTATTTATTAATATTGGAATCAAAAAATAAAATACTAGCATTTATATAATATTGCAAATTAAATAATAATTACCGGCATTTTATTAGTGCTGCAGATGAATAACAAATATAAGCATTTAAATAATGTAGGTAATAGTCATCTCAATAGCGGCATTTATTTAATGTTACTAATTACTGAACATTAACGGCAATCTATTTAAATGCCGGTAGAAGATTTACCAACACGAGTATAAGCGGCATTAAAAGCTTAATGCCGCTAATAGTTTTTGCAGCAATCTTTTGACTTTCGGCGGCAATAACTGAATGTCGCTAAATCACAATTTTGTTGTAGTGTTTCTAAGATTCGTTTCGAAAACATTGCTTTACGGTTAGGGAAGGTCGTCGGAGAAGCCCATCGCTTCGTGCTTAATCTTCGCGTAAGTTCCTTTTGGCAAAGCTAGGGTAACGCACCTCGATTGAAGGAACCTCGACGAAGGTATATAACAAAACGAATGCCCGAGCATCGAAAAAGACTATGAAAACCACCATCGGAAATTAAGCTCTGTTGCAAAATACGCACTACCATAAATCTCAATTAAGCCACCTATATATATATGTTTCTTCGCATTATCAATTCATCGTTCAGCGGTTTAAAATGTTATATAATTTTTTGCTTAATCATAAGGAATGATTTTTAATTAAAATAGCAAAGTGTTATACTTTGCAATCCGCAAAATAATAAAGTGCAAATTATACGTTAGAAAAATGCGAAGTATATTTTACTGGCCACCGTCTGGTTTACAAAAATTTGCACACAATAATTTTTTTTTTTTTTTAGGAAAAAAGGGAAATACCCTATTTTAAAAAAAAAAAAAAAAAAAAAGATGAAATTACAACGGAGCTCGACTTTTTGAATTCAAAATGACAAAATATAAACGGTTAATTTCATAAGTACCCTTCGAACCACCCCTAATTACAAAGATATATTAATTCCAATTAAAAGTTGTTAATATATAGCGAAAAATAACATTCAAATTTAGTAAAACTAATGAAACTACTATCCATATCACTCGTGTGCCACTTAAATTACTTGGTTTACACCTCAATAATATGCATTTACTATAAGTAATTTTCCAGTTTAATTTAATTGTCTTAATATGTCTTTAATTATTTTGACTAATTTAAGACTTGTTATTAGTTGGCAGCTTGTTATTGGTCATGACAACATTAATTTGTCTCTTTGGGACTCAATTAGTCATGTCGTATCCGACTCTAATTAAGTGATCTCTAGCATTATATACGTACAGTATATTGACTTGAGAGCATAAGCGATGGTGAGCGATCGAGTACATTTTAAATCTCCGATTTTTTTTTTTTTTAGAATAATTTTGTATTCCACCTTTGATATTAATAAGATTTTGCTTTATTTTCGCCCGTGAAGGTAGATAAGTAGCTGAACCATATAAATCTTAGTATGTTCTTTTCTTTTGGATCTGTTTTTCGCCGTTAAATAATTGGGCTTCAACAACACCTCACCTCAGCATCGAAAGTTCCAGCAGGAGGAGAAGGAATTTTCACTTTTGCTGGTGGAAGACCCACCGGCCTCAGAATATATGCTGAAGGCAAAAGTGTAGGGAAGAAGTTCCTTCCTTGCTGGCTAGGCCATTCCACCTTAATTTAATTATTCTGCTTCCCATTCTATTTCTTTTTACTCTTCAACCTTTTCTCTTATCTCTCTCTCTCTCTCTCTCTCTCTCTCTCTCTCTCTCAAGAGCTTCTTTGGTTGCAGTATTTTCACTAGTACGTAGAATTTGAGATTAATTATTTTGGAGCAGCTCCCTCTTCAATCTCCTCTTTGGATCTGTGGTTAGTTGTTCATCTTCTTCTACTTACTCTTTTAATTAATTTTTGTTTTCTTTGCTATCAACTAGCTTGATTCTATAAGGTGCAGAGAGTAGTATAGTATGTCTTGTTTGGATTCACTTGATCTCTGGAAACAAGATAATAATTTTTTTTTTTTTGAGAGATAGGTAGCGTCTTTATCAGAGCAGTTTCTTCGTTTAGAAATAAAACATTTAGAAATGTGAATCGGTAGGATTCGAGGCTTTGCGTCTCGGATCTGGCCAGCAGCAGCTGTGGCTTTGCTGGGAACGTACGGTGATTGAGATCGATAATAATTGAGCTAGAATAATTTGACCTTATATAGTACTTTCACTTTATTGTTCATGATTATCTAAATTGATGATCAATACCATGCAATATGTTACATGATACATAAACTTTCAAGAAAACGAGGTTTTCTAAAATTTATTTTCTAGCCAAGTGGGCATAATATGAAATGTCAAAATTAACTACCTTCCAAAAATATAATTAAAAATAATCTTAAATTCACAATCTTGGTTGTAGATCTTGATCTAGATAGTTGAGAAAATTTTATTTATTTTATATCAAATGGTCAACTAATTCTGGTGGTTTTTTGCTGTTTTTTTTTTTTTTTTTTTTGGAGAGAGAGATAGGTAGCATGCTATCCGCTTTGTTTATTTCAAATAGAAATAAACTTAGGTAGAAATGTGAATCAATTGGGATTGACTCGAATCTGATACCAACCACTTAAACAAGAAGAAAGTTTCTTGTTTTACTTGTTAAATTATCAATTTTAAGTTCATTCTATTACTAGGTAAATGATAACAATAAAAAAAAAAAATTTAGTTCCTAAACCATGCAAATATTCTAGATCATATTTAACGAGACATGATGTTTATTTAAATGCCTCGTCATGAAAGAAAAAAAAAGTATCAAAGTCATTTCACTTTAAGAAATATTCTTGCTAAACTCACAAAGATAATAATTATTCCGGAAAAAAAAAAATCAGTTAATGTCAAAACTTGTAATGTAGAACTTTTACAAATTGCAGCACAAATCAAAGAAGTTTTTTTTTCTTTTTTTTTTTTTTTGAGAGAGATAGGTAGCATGCTACCCGCTTCATTTATTTTATTTAAAAATAAATTTAGCTGAAAATATAAATCAACTAGAATTCGAACTTGAGTCTCGGATACCAACCACCAAGTCCTTTGCCACTTGCTCTAAGGACAGTCGGTACAATTAAATCAAAGAAGTTAAACAAAGAAGTTAAAATAGAACTTTTAGATTCTGGTTCGATAATAGGCAATATGAATGTCGAGGCAATAAAAATTGCCATATTAGAAATACGGGAGTTTCGTGAGTCTAAAATTAAGGGGTCCTAAAATACAATCTTATTATGAGTACGATCGTCCTCGTACTCATAAGTTGTTTTTTATGATAGAGCTTCTGAATCGACGATCCATACCGTTAAATGTTATTTAAAGCATTTAAAACTTCTAGAAATTAAATTTTATAATTTTTCGAAATCATTTACCTTACGATCAAGAGGTCATAAATTTGACAATTTTTAACGACTGGTATGAAATACTTGCTAGTTTAACGTGTAAAAGAATCGAATTTGTTGAATTTTTGATAGAAAATTCTATTCACTACATAGATAAAGATCAATAACTCCGATCTTGAATTGAAGGATCCGATCATCCTTTTTTATGACGTCGTTCGATTTTGACCGTTCATTTTATGACCACTTGATGGACTTTATTATGATTTCAAAAAATTACAAAATTTATTTTTTAGAAGTTTTAAATACTCTAGATCATATTTAACGGAGTGGATCGTCGATTTGGAAGCTCCATCATCAAAAACAACTTATGAGTACGAGGACTCCAATACTCATAATAGTATAGTAGCCATGGCCAAAATTAAGTTCTTATATTGCTATCAAAACAAAACTATTTGAAGAAGCACTAATAGTTTCTTGCTCAAATGACTTATATAGCTAGTCCTGATATATATTAACTTAATTATGAACAAGAAGAGGGCTTCAAAAGAAACTCAATTTATAATTGTTAATTATAGAATAATTTACAATGACTCTTAATACAATTCCATCTACTCACTAGCAGCAGATTCATTTACTTTCCAACACTATTGATTTCATACATCTCTAAAGGACTTTTTCACATCTTGCTATACAAATATACATTAAGGTCGAGTCCAGTATGATTAGTTATGATGAATCATTTATCTCAAAATTTTGTTAAACTGAATCTCGAACAAGTTATTGCCTTTTGTTCTGATAGAGTACATTACTGTTACCGGTGTATCTTCTTTTTAACTGAGGATTCTAACAAATGTTTGTTTAATGCACTACAAAATTGCCTAGAATCTTAAGAATGTTAAACAATAATTATTTTTGCTAGCGGCGCATCTAAAGAGACATGGTAGTTTGGAAAGATTATTGATTTCAGGCTCACTTTGTAGGAAATTCCTATGGCGGAGGCTGTGATAAGCTCATTAGTCCTAAAGATAGGTGCTGCTTTAGCTATTGAAACAACAAAATCGGTAGCATCACTATTACGAACAAGGATGTTAGCAATGAAAGAACTCATGAACGATATAAGTGACATTAAGGATGAGCTTGAGATCATGCAAGCCTTCCTACAGATCGCAGAAAGACTAAAAGAGAAGGATGAGACCACAAAAATCATTATAAAACAAACAAGAGACTTGGCTTTCGACATTGAGGATATTATAGATGAGTTCACGTACAAGCTGAGCGAGGAGCAAGGAGGTTCTACCCACAGCAATCAAGAGGTGCAGAAATATAACAACTTGGCGTTGCCTTAGCAAGAGGCTTAACAAAATCAAAATTGAGCTCCGAAACATTATGGAGAGAAGGGCACGATATGATACAAGAGGAATGGAAAATGAAGCAAGACCTCTAATAGCTGTTGGCAGTAGCAAAAGCCGTGCAGAATTAGCACATTTTGTCGAGGAGGATGATATCGTGGGTATTGACGAGTGCAAGGACTTGTTGCTCAGATGGTTGAAAGATGAGGATGAGCAGCAGCGACAGCCCATGATAATCTCAGTGTTGGGGATGGGTGGTCTAGGGAAGACAACTCTCGTAACTCATGTGTACAACATCATCAAAGCTACCTTTGATGCTTGTGCACAGGTTCTTTGTATCTCAAAGTTATGAGACTCGTGATTTGCTTAGACAGATCTTAAAAGAGTTCTATAGGGAAGATCATAAGAAAAGAGTAGTACCTAACAACATTGGTACCATGGATTACACAAGCTTGGTTGCGAAAAGAGAAGTACCGAACAACATTGATACCATGGATTACAAAACCTTGGTTGAGGAAATCCGCACTTACTTACTTACTGTAAAAACTATATACTCATTACGGATGATGTTTGGAGTAATGCGATGCAATGGACAATATAAAAGATGCACTTACGAACAGAAATAGCAAGAGTAGAATAGTTCTCACAACAAGGATTCGTGATGTAGCTCTATTAGCAAACGAGCACCATATGTTTGAGCTAAAGACGCTGGAGGCAGATCATTCGTGGGATCTGTTTTGTAGAACCGCATTTCGGAAAAGTGCAAACAAGATTTGCCCATTGCCTTTAGAACAATGTGCTAAAAAAATTGTCGAGAAGTGCGGTGGCTTGCCCCTTGCTATCGTATCTATAGCCCGTCTCTTATCATTTCGAGAACAAACCGGTTTTGAATGGGAGAAGGTTTACAAAGATCTTGAGTGGTATCTAACTAACAACGAATCGAAGCTCCGTGGAAAAGTACATGACATTTTGAAACTTAGTTTGGACGATCTTCCCCATTACCTTCGAAATTGCTTCTTATATTGTTCTAGCTTTCCGGAAGACTATAAAATTGAAAGTGACAGGCTTATATGGCTTTGGGTGGCCGAAGGGTTCATTGAAGAAAAAAAAAAACAACGATGGAGGAAGTAGGTGAGGACTACCTTAACGAACTTGTTCATCGCTGTCTACTACTAGTGGTTGAGAGGGATGAAGTCGGTAGAGTTAAAAAATGTCGAATGCATGACATCGTTCGAGTCCTTGCTCTTTCGGAGTCGGAGGAGTTAAGTTTGCATGGTCTACGAGGATTCACAGAAAAAATTGCAGAGTTCCGAAGCACGCCGCTTGTCAATCCTAAGCAATATACCTAATTATTGTACTGAAGACAAATCTCATTTGCGTTCAGTACTTGTTTTCAACAATTCCATGAGCTATGATTTACTGAAGTCAGTCTTAAGATCAGCAAAATTTTTACGTGTCTTGGAACTACAAGGAGCGCTAATCAAGAAACTACCGAGTGAGATCTGTAACCTCTTCAACCTGCATTATCTAGGCTTGCGAGAAACAAATGTTAAGGAGCTTCCAAGATCAATCGGGAAGCTACAAAATCTGCAAATATTAGATATAAGTGAAACTATAATAGCAAAGCTGCCGAAGGGAATAACGAGGCTTCAAAATTTGAGGCATCTAGTTTCTCTAGGAGGCCGGGACATCAAGGCACCGGTGGGAATATGGCGCTTGAAAGGCTTGCAGACTTTAATACCTATTAAAGCAACAGCGGAGATTGTGCGGAATGTAGAAGCTTTGTGAGGCTGCGAACATTTCGGATAGAGGCGTAAGAACCCATCACTCTGAGACTTGTGGAATAGTATCACAAAGATGAACCATCTTACCACTTTATCTGTCGAAAGTCAAGGAATGGAAGAATTACAGCAGTTGGGCACCCTGCACCTACCTCTGTCACTTAAAAAATTACATCTGTGGGGTAAATTAGACAAAACCTCATTCCTTGAGCTTGCCACGTCCTTTGGGTCTCTTACAAACCTAACCACTTTAAGACTTGCACATGCAAAATGGGATGAAGATACATTTCCTCACCTGCAAGCGCTGCCCGCGTTGATGCATCTTGTGCTGGCATATGATGGCATGAAGTTGCACTTCCAAGCAACATCATTCCCGAAGCTGAAGGACTTGTTAATACGCAGTGCCCCGAAGCTCAGTCAGGTGGAAATAGAAAGAGGAGCAATGCCAAGCCTGAATCAGCTTCAGCTGAACGATTGCCCCGAGCTGAAGGAGCTGCCCCGCGGCATCGAGTACCTTACCACCCTTCAGTATTTACACATTGAGCATCCAGCAGAGGAACTTGCTGAGCTGCTTCTTGGAGGAGGAGAAGGCGACCACAGCAATGACTGGCGCACGAGGGTTCGCCACATCCCCAATTTTACTATCCCTGTTCGGACGAGACAACGGCCGGTTTGTCCTTGAAAGGATTCAATGATTCCACATCATGTAGGTGAGTTTGTGCGCTTCTTGCGAGCACCGAGCTTGATGCTTTCATATTTTCCACCTCAGATTGATCTTCTAAATAATCCGCGCTTGAGGAAAATTGAAAATGATGATCGATATTTGCAGATAGTTATCTTATATGTGTATTTTATTTTATTTTATTTTATTTTATTTTCAGTGTATTGTGTGTGTAAAAGTGGATGCATTAAATTAGTTGGGGATGCCTTCAGCTACTCGTATTATGTATTTGGAGAATGCTTTGTACCCTAATATAAAAACTTTATTTATTGACTAAAATAAAAAAAAGAAAAATTTCGTTATAAATATCCATATTTTTTACTTACTAAGATGACTAAATTTTCTTTACTTGTTAAGAAAAAAATAAAAAAAAATTTATACATTTCTAACAATTTTAGGATTTCTTTGGTTCAAAGTCGGAATCGGTATCGAAATTGGAATAATTCATTATTTTATTCTATTTGGTTCGCCGTCTGAAACAGAATGGGAATGAATTATTCCAATTATCGGTATTTGGTTCGGATAGATATTAAAAATATAATCAAATTAATATGTCAATTTCTCTTTATAATATATTAATTTAAATTCAAACTAATTTTAAATAAACAAAATTTGAATAAAACTTTAGATTTAAATTAAATTTAAATTTAAATTCAAATTTATAAATTAGATTCGAAATGCTTGATTGAATTTTAATTTTTAATTTAAGTTTAAATTAAAATTAAAATGTATAAATATAATTTTAAACTTAAACTAATGTTTTGATTAAAAAATAAATTTAAAAAAGTTAAATTTAATTCGAACAAATTCAATCCGCCCGAATTCAATTTACAATTCGGCCTCCTAGGCCGAATTGGAAAAAGTGGTAATTGAGGGGATTCCCATTCACCGTGAGTCGGAATGAAAATTCGCATACCAAACATGCACAAACGAATTCATCCATTCCGATTCCGATTCCAAGATGAAAAGGAAAACCAAACATGCACTTAAGGGTATCTAGCTTCAGCATAAATTATAAGAAATGGACGGAATAGTAGTGACGAAACTCTGACGAAGGGCGTTTAAATCCATCAACTTGAAATTTTGAGAAGATAAAATATAGATTTTTGAAAGCCAATGGAGGAAGTGAAAACACAAGTATTTACATAGAGTTTTCTATATATTACACTTATTAGAAAGATTAAAATTTTTTTGAAGAAAAAGCTTTCGTATAATGTCTGAGAGGATAAAAGCAAATTTCAGTTCTTAACTAGGTTGAGTTAATCCTAAATAAACAGGACTTGATATAACAAGACATGAATAAATCATAAATAGAAGAGGTAGTTTCACAAATATTGTTGTTTAATAGATTAGTGAGAAAATCAATTGTTAGATTTTGGTTTAAATTTATCGTTATTTAAATAAAATCAAATTTATTAAAATTAAAGTCAAATTCTACTTTAATTAGGATATAAGATGAGATTTAGTTTTATTAAAACATAAATAGAGTTTAATTAAGAATCTAATTGGACTGTGAGTTCTAATTAGTCTCTACATTTGACACATTCATTACATTTAAGATAAGATGTACGGCCAGATGAGGGAATTAATTAAGCTCTCAATTAAATAGTATTTAGCAAATCCGAGGGGTCGATTATATTGAAATTATGATGACCAACTTGTTGGTCAATTAATTTTAATTCGCATGTGCAACGCGTATCCTCATAATTGTTGAAACGAAAATCAAAATCTCTCTCTTGACCTTTTCTCATAGAGAGATTGATTGATTGATTTAAGAAATATATTGATTGTTTTTAATAAACCATTGCTTCGCATGGTGTCTATAATATTATAATATATATAATGAATTTGAATATGAATTAATGTGGATCTTGATAAAATTTTGGGACCAATCCTACTTTATTTATATTTATCCGAAAGAAAAAAAAAAAAAGAGAATAGAGTAGTTGAAATATGCATCGAATTCCGATTTCTTTCGATAATTCTGAAAAAATTTCGATCAAAAGATATCTTCCTTCCGTTAATTCTGAAAAAATTTCTATCAGAAGAGGAGTATAGGTTTGTTCTTAATTATGTGGAGTGACTAATTTAATAATTAGTTATCCCTTTATTCTACGACATGATTCAAAGTTAATCTTAAGTTAAATTTGAATTATCACAACTATACCATATACTCTGTTTTGAATAACTATGATTGATTGATGCATTATTATATGACTAAAAGATATTCCAAAAAATTTTCCCCAAATTTTTTTTTTCCCCCTTACAAAGAATAGACTTTAAACTGAAGACTAATCAATATTTATATTATACAAGTCCGATAGATGGGCACCTTTATAAAAAATAAAAAATACATATATATATATATATGTAATTGTAATACTTTAGAAATAAATATATATATATATATATATATATATATATATATATATATATATATATATATATATATATATATATTAGGTACAGTGGCGCGCGTGACAAGTTAAAATGAATAAGTTACATATGATGGTATGGCAAATAAATAGAATTCATTTCAACAGATTGTATGTTGGAAATGAAAAGTACAATTATAAAGGGAAAAATAATTAAGCATATCCCACAACATAAAGAGAGTCTGAGAGATCTCAAGAGACATGAGATCATTATGTGCATAATAGTCATTTATTTACTACGTATTCTATACAAAACAAATAATTATTAAGAGAAATAAACATGAGTGAAAAAATAGTATAGTAGGGGGAAATAAAAAGCAAGAGAAATTAGCATAGGGTGTTATTTTTTTTATAAATAAATTATAAGTATGGATCCATATAAATTAATATAAGAAAACAAGCACACCGAATTCTAATCGATCACCAAGACGAGATTGGACACGGAGCTAAATCTCTTCTAAAGCTGATGACTTACTGACAATTACACTTTGTGCATGTTAATTGATTTACGACTAACATGAAAAAAAATTGTTTCGATCTTAGATGAACCCAACTTTCGAGTGTACAAATAGTATTGTTCAAGAATAAAAATGGACCAATAGAACATTTGCATTCAATTGTTTGCCCACTGCTTCGGGCTTAAGCTTCGCGTAAGTTTCTTTTGGCAAGCTGGAATAGCGCACCTCAATTAAAGGAACTTCAACGTTGGTATCAGAGAATAAATTTGTCTAGACATGCGGAGACAGCTCTGCAGAATTTTCTCGCAGTGAATTCGAGAACTATTCCAAATTCGAGATGTCACAGCTTACTCATCTTATTCTATCCGATCTAATTTGTAATATCAAATAAAAATTAGTACCTAGCTATCTCTACACTTAAAAAGACGTAAAAAATTTTGATTTCTTCAATTAATTCTTCATAAGCTTGTCCATCAAGTGAGCAGATAAAATTCCAGCGTAATAACATTATAATTTGGGACTAATATAATCAGGGTATGCCAATTTTTGTTCCTAATTGTGTGGACTGGTTAATTTAAAATTAATTTTAAATTTATTCTTTGGCATGGTTGAGGGTTAATCTTAACTTAAATTTGAAGTCCCATAATCAAGTGATAGGTATATCCAGATTTAAACTCAGTTGTATAAGTTATGATGGTATGGGTAGTAAGGCACATCTGGGCGATAAATAGAACTTTATTGCAACAAATGATATATATGTTGTAAAAAAAAAAAAAAATGGTCCACATTCAAAGAGAAAATAATTAGCATATATAGTTGATCCACGTACGGAATACATAGGGCCTGAGGACTTATTAAAGAAACTTAGGATTATAATATGCATATATCATATCTACCCACCATTTGGTTAGTGTGCACGTAATATTCATAAAAAAATACGGTATTAACTGTGAAAACAAAATGACTAAATTATCCTCTTCCTCTTCGTCTCATCCCCAACTCCTACTCCGCGTGTTTCACCTGCTCTCCCAACTCCTCCGGTACCCTCACGGCCCCTTTATTCGGCAACGATGGGGAGGACGTCAAGGTGGGCATGGACGGAGAGTGGGCGAGGTGAGGCAGCTCCACCAAGGACTCGTCGCCCAGGAGGGAGACGGGTTGCAGAATGGAGGGATTCAAGGGTATTTTAATAATAAAATATAGACAGATCTTTTAAAAAAATAAGGGCGGCGGTGGGATTCGAAGTGAACATTTTTCAAATTTTAAAAAATAAAATATAGTTTTTAAAAATTAGAAAAGAAAAGTAAAAAAAACAGATATTGATGGGACGATTTTCTATAATTTATCTTATAAATAAATTAAGGAATTAATTATAAACCAAATTGTAATTATGAAGCTAGGCTAAACAAACACGATTGCAGTAAAGAGTTTCTAACTGAAACAAAATGCGCAAATACTCTCGAGTGCAACTGATGATATGCTAGTCATTAATTGTGCATAGTGTGTACTGGCTAGTTCACGTCTGGTCTACGAGTTGGTCTACGAGTTTCGGAAAATAAAAATGTAACGATTGATCTTTTTTAGCAATAATAATTTATTAAGTTTAAACCATCAATTAAAAAATTTTAAACTTAGTTATTATTACTAGAATCTATATATTGTCTCAGATATGGAACTATTTGGGTACCGTAGACTCTTCCCAAGATTACTAGGCTATGTGAGAACCACACCTTAGGTGCTGGAGTTCATCACCGACACTAACGTCCTCATCAACTCAATCACAAACACAATTCAAGATTACATTAGGCATTAATGTCCTCCTTAGCCTAATCACAAATACAACCCGCCAGCACGATACGAGGCCCACCTTAGGCCTTGACGTTCTCGTTAGCCCAAAGACATCCTCACACTACAACAAAATATATTTTAGACTACACTTTTTAGACGACGCTTTCTTCTAGCGTCTTTAATATTTAGTATTTGCCGACATTATAATTAAGCGTCGCCAATAAACATATTTTTATCAAATATTTATATAAATTTTTCGACGCTATATTAAAACGTCGGTATATTTATCCTGACATATTTATTTAATGACTCTTTGCTCGACGCTTTTACAAGCGTCGGGATTATTTTTGCCGACGCTTTAAAGCATAGCTAATTATTATTTTAAGTATTCTTAAATGCAAGATTTTTTGTAGTGTCACGTTAGGCTCTGGCATCCTCGTCAACTCAATCACAAATACAATCTAAGGTTACTAGGCGAGTGATGTGACCCACCTTAGACCCTAATGTAGGGAGCGTCCCTACCGTTCTTATCGGTCCAATCAGAAACACAAACTAAGCTGTCCCTAATGTCCTCATAAGCCCAATCACAAAGACAAATACATATTAAAATCACCATACAATGCAAGATTCACCACATACTTTCGGCTAGTGAAATGGCTCTCATACCTAATATAATGACTTAATCTACTAGCTATATAGTATGATTGCTTCGTATGTCCAAATCATCAGCCCAAAATTTTTAAATCTAATTATTATTATTAAGATTTATGATCTATATGGTTGTGGGGTTTCCTTACATTTTAACCAAAAAACATAACGCATGCACGGCTGGGGGCTGATGTAAGAAGTATTTTCTTCAAAGGGGAATCTTCAGTCCCTGCAGAGGCCTCTGTAGAAGGTGATAACTCCAAGAGTCGTCAAGTTAATCTTCTTGGTCGGGAAGTTGGTGAGGGGAGTTACTCCTACCTCCGTGCTCTTCTTAAGGATCTTCCCAATACACCTAAGGCCCAAGACCCACTCTCAACTCCAAGGAGCCATGTGGAAACTCCTGCTGTTCCTAAGAAGGACTTCACCTTTAAAGGGAGGTGCTTTAGGTGTTTGGCCTTCGATCACCAAGTGGCAAGCTGTAGTGTCACGCCCCGGGCTGAACAGTCCCCCGGGCACGCCGACAAATCCGCCGTATACAAGAGAATTTCTCCTGTATACGAAGCGTAGCTGAATCTGTAAAAACATACAATGCTACAAGCAGTAGCATAGAGCTGAAGTAAACTAAGAACAAGCAGGTAGGAAAAACCACGTTATATACATACAAGTAATCAGATACAACGCTACTCGCTCCAGCGAGTTCAACTGTATGTACAAAAGTGGAAAACCAAAACAAAACTATCACTACCTGCAGTGGAAGTCCTCTAGCACAGAACTCGAAGGGTAGGCTCTAGCTCGCCACGCCCTTCCCGCGGTCCGACTCAAGAGGAGCAGCAGCCGAAGGCGAAGGCCCTGCAACAAGGGTGGAAGAAAGAGGGCGTGAGAACTACTATAAAACAAGTAGTCCTCAGTGGGTGCCGCCCTAAACAACACCGGTCCACCCACTAAGTCTACAGGGTAAGCAAGATAGAAGAAAAGAAAGCTGGAACTCTCTACAGCTACAAGTCACTAAGCTATCAAGCTCAACACTACCCCTACAGACTCCAAACAACCAGACCCAATCTGCAAGGGGACTGTGAACCCACCCGTCCCTGGGACTGTGAACACACCCGTCCCGTGCCCGGTTGTGACTATACAGCTACCCCCACTCCAAGCCTCAGTGGAGAGCAAGTCCCACCTGCACTACCCGACACCAACGCGAAAGCACAAGCCCAAACTCCGGAGCGGCACTCGGGGGAGCTACCCAACCGAGTATGCAGCGTAGCTCTGTCGAGCTCAATCAGGCCCTCACTGGCCAAACCCAAGTAACCAGAACAGACTTTGGGCCCACCGTCTGGTCCGACGGCGCCCGACACCCCGTAACAGTATACACTACCCCAAGTATCCATCGCCCGAAACCCGCGACGATACCGCGAAAATACGGCTCCTAGAGCTAAATCCGGCAATGTATATAATGACGATCAATTCGGGGTTTTCTCCTAAGTCAAAGCCAAGTCCAACAAGTATAAAATATTAATCGCTAAGCATGCTCCAAATTCAGATATTCAATATGCAATTCCATGAATTCGAGCTACGGCGATCATGAACATACTACTATACATGTCGACTATTGTACTTAGACTGAAATCCGATGTAAACCCACCTTAGTCGCAAACCCCTGGCAGCGAGGAGTGTCCAAGGTCCTCCTCGATCACCTCCGCCGATCCGCCAAGTGCCGAAGTGTCACGCCCGCCCCAAAAACCGCTACCTATTTGGTCCGGTTCGGGCGCGCCAAGCGGACGCCGGACGGACAGCACCTCCCCTGCCCGCCCAAGGCTCAACAACAGATCGTGTACAAGAATTTACCCAGGAATACTAAATTCTAAACATACACAATCAACGGGGCACAAACAGTGCCAACAACTAGAGCGAGTAATCCACAAGTAATACACAAGTGAAATAAAGAGAGAATACAACTAGCTATTACATCACATATACTTTGATTTACATTTACATCCCAAAATGATTACATGTTCATTTACTCAAAATACATAGCTCTCCAAAAGTATAGCATCTAGATACAATGGTACTCTAATGCAGAAAGGAAGCTACTATACTACCAGGTCCTCACTGGATGAGGGCGATGCCCTTGCCGCGGTCCTCGCCCGACGAACCTGCACCTAGCACTGGAAAAGTAGTGGGGTGAGAACTAACTTCCTTAGTTCCCAGTGGGCTCGGCCACCGACTCCACCGATCTCCCCACTAGGTCCAAGTGGGCACAAGTAACAACAACTAGATATAGATAGATATCTGAAAGCTGTAAGTGCATAATAGAAAATCTATGCTACTATGCCCAAAATCTTGTGAAACGAATGCATGCATCATATAGTAAAAGGTTTACTAACATGCTAGAAGTTCTCACTATGTTCAACAATGACTATTCAATGCTAACATTAATATTTCCTTTACCCAATCCGTGGCGATACCCTTGGGTTCGCCTACGCCTCACATATAGATCCCTTTTTGGGGAGGAGGCTCCACGTGCACTCCAACCCGAGCTTGTCTGTGGACCTCCACGTGGTCCCGATCGTGCGACACTCCGAGTACTCGACGACACCGATGGCTATACCACCACTAATACAGACCGTGAGCTTGATCTATCCTCTCCACGTGAGGATACCCTACCGACTAGGGCCAACAGTTCTCTCGGAACTCCACTATTCCGACCAATAGTAACATGTACTTAGCTTTACTAAGATCTATGTTCACGAGCTATTTCTCTTGGGATTTCACCTATCCCTATGTCCAAAGACCTCTAGTGTCAAATACACTATGTTAATACCACTCGTCATGTTCTTTACATTAGATGCCACTCGATCTATGTCACTAGATAACCCTCGAGTCCATCTCTTTCTTAGCACTATAGAATCCAATGTCCAGACCCAATCCTCACCTATCCATTCACCTAGCATTCCAAGTACACTAGGTTATCACTAGAAAGCATAAGGAGTAGCCTAAACATGCAATTCTACTATGCTACATGCAAGAGATGAAAATTATGCAATTCTAAGACATAGAAAGGAGTTCGAAGTATTCGAGTGTCACCCCCACCTTTTGGAATGTTCCACGAGGTTAGAATGCCGCTCTCGACGCTTCCAACCACTACTTTGACTCCCGGCCCAATATCGAAGCCGAAAGCCTTCGTGTGGCTCGGATCGCTTAAACCGTGCGCCGAATCGACGAACCGTCGCCTCGCACGCGTTCGTGGACCTAACAATATGTTAGAAATGAGGTTAAAAGAGATCAAAACCTCATCCTAAGAAAAACCCCAATTTGAGCCCTAGATTTTGCCTCGAGCAAAAATCTTGCGCTAGAGCTCAAATCGACCGTGTAGATCACTTCTTAGAGAAGCTAGGGTTCCATAAAAATTATCCCCAAAGGATAAAACCCATCCTAGCAAAGTCTACCATGAGAGCTCTCAAGAGCTTACCTCAAGTAGAAGCCCTAATGGTGGAGAAGATGAGGAAGATGATGCTAGGCTTGCTCCTAGCTTGATCCTCCACCAAGATCTCCACTCCTTTTCCTTCTCCTTCTTCTTCTTCTTCTTCTTTCTAGAGAGAGAGACCGAGCTTGTGTGTGTGAGGGAGAGGGAATGACTGTGAGAGGGAGGGAGAGTCCCTCTATAGCATCTATTGTAACAAGATGCTAAAAGGCCCTTCAACTATGCAACCGCACCAAACTGGCATTTTTCGGCCTGTGGGACCGGTCTCCCTAACCCAGACCGGTCCCAGAGAGCCTTGCTCCACTCGCACTGGGACCGGTCTCCCCTTAAGAGACCGGTCCTGCAGAGCCCTACTCCACTGCGCACTGAGACCTGCCTCCCCTTAAGAGACCTGGCCCCGCAGAGCTCGCTCGCGGGGATGCCTTCAGTGGACCTGGTCTCCCTTTTCAGGGACCGGTCCCCTCAGGGACCTTCAGCCCACCTCAAGGACTTAGCCAAAATTTTCAGCTTTTCATTGTTTTTTCTCCGTTTTCGCTCGTTTGACCTCCGATTCGTTTCAAATCGAATCGAGACTTTCCAAACATGTTTTCGAGCACGTTTTCATCATCTTTTCATCCACGCTAATGTCGAATTTAGCTCATGGCCCAACATAGCTTTTCGGTCTCCATTTTTGCACCTAAGCGCACCAAAACGCCCGAATGCTTCCGAACTACACCGGATCAACTCCGGTGCACTTTTTGCCTTCGGATCAACTTCGAACTTTCCGAAGTCCATCCACTCGACAATCGCCGATTCTAATCGTGGTGCAACTCTCGGATTTCGAGAATTCACTTCCTTACATCCTCCCCACCTTAAAAGGAGTTTCGTCCTCGAAACTTACTCAATTTCCAATATAATTCAAACTTTTACCTTATTCCTCAAACAAGTGAGGATGGTGCTCCTTCATCAGCTCCTCGAGTTCCCAGGTGGCCTCGCGATCATCATGATTGCTCCACCGCACCTTCACATAGGGAATTTCTCGATTCCGAAGCTTTCGCACCTCTCGGGCGATAATTCCCACCGGAAACTCTTCGTAGCTCAAATCCTCTTGAAGCTCCGGCGGTTCATACAACATCGCGTGCTCTGGATCGTGGATGTACTTGCGAAGGTTGGAGACGTGGACGACATTATGCACGTCGGCGAGCTTCGGCGGCAAGTGCAAGCCGATAGGCCACCGTACCAACTCGCTCCAATATTTCGTAAGGCCCGCTGAATCGGGGACTTAGTTTCCCCCGCACTCCAAATCGCTTTACACCCCGCATTGGCGAAACTTTCAAGAACACGCGGTCGCCCACCGTGAACTCAATATCTCGACGGCGCCTATCCGCATAACTCGCCGTCCGGATTGCGCCGTGAGCAATCTCTTGCGAGCAATGCGGACTTTCTCCTCCGCTTCGCAACACATCGGGGCCGCACTTTCGCCGACATCGCTCCAATGTATAGGAGATCGGCACTTCCGCCCATAAAGAGCCTCGAACGGTGCCATCTCTACACTCGAGTGATAACTATTGTTGTAGGCGAACTCGGCCATCGGCAGGTGGTTACACCAACTTCCCTTGTAGTCGATGACACACGCTCGCAACATATCCTCCAGGGTCTGAATGGTTCTCTCTGTTTGTCCATCGGTCTGGGGATGGAATCAGTGCTGAAATCGAGCCGTGTGCCAAGGGCTTCTTGTGTGCTCTTCCAAAATGCGAAGTAAATCGGGGTCGCGATCCGAAACGATCGATTTCGCACCCCGTGCAACCTCACAATCTCGTCGAGGTAGACTCGCGCCAACCTATCTCCCCGCCCAAGTAGTGTGGATCGGCAAGAAATGTGCCGACTTGGTCGCCGATCCACAATCACCCATATTGCATCGTGGCCACCCGTCGAGCGAGGCAAGCCGACCACGAAGTCCATCGAAATGTCCTCCCATTTCCAAACGGGGATTGGTAGGCTCAAGCTTTCCCGCCGGAAATCGACGTCGCCTTTATTTGTCGGCAAACTATACACTTTGCCACAAAGCGTCCGATATCACCCTTCATCCCCGGCCACCAATAGTGCTCTTTCAACCCGTGATACATCTTGGTGCCGCCCGGGTGATCACAATAAGGCGACCGATGTGCCTCATCTAGGATTAGCTTCCGGATCTCCTCGTCGTTTGGTACACACCACCGCTTTCTGAATCGGAGTGCACCGTCGGCTTCTAAAGTGAAGTCGCCGCCACGACCCTCCTTGATGTCGCGCCGAACCTTTTGGAGACTTGTGTCCGCGGGTTGTAGACTTTTTATTCTCTCCAACAAGGTCGGTTGGACAACGAGCTTCATCAATTGGGCCGGAACCTCGGGAGTAACCACCTCAAGGTCCATTTGCTCCATATCTAGCCATAGGGGCTTTTGATTCGTGACCCATACCGCGAGGTTCTCCGCTGACTTTCTACTCGCCGCATCGCGACCACATTCGTTTCCCGGAGTGGTAAAGGATATCAACATCATAATCCTTTAATAATTCGAGCCACCGCCGTTGTCGCATATTCAGCTCCTTCTGGGTGAATAGGTACTTCAGACTCTTGTGGTCGGTGTAGATCTCGCAAGGAGCACCATACAGATAGTGCCTCCATAACTTCAAAGCAAAGATCACCGCCGCCAGCTCCAGATCGTGAATGGGGTAGATCTTCTCATAGCTCTTCAGCTGACGGGACGCATAAGCGATCACCTTCCCGTTCTGCATCAAGACACACCCCAAGCCCGAATAGGACGCATCACTGTAGACCACAAAGTCTTCACCCTGCACCGGTAGAGCGAGCACCGGAGTCGAAGTTAGTCTTTCCTTCAACTCTTTGAAACTCCGGTCACACTCGTCGCTCCACACAAACTTGGTGCCCTTCTGAGTTAGGCGAGTAAGTGGAACTACTATCTTAGAGAATCCTTCCACGAACCGCCTATAATAGCCCGCCAAGCCCACGAAGCTTCGGATCTCCGTGACATTCGGCGGGCATGGCCAATCCTTGATTGCCTCAACTTTCCTGGGTCTACGGAAACTCCACCCGCGGAAATGACATGCCCTAGAAATGCGACTTCTGAGCCAAAAGTCACACTTCTTAAACTTAGCCTGTAGCTTCTCCTCCCGAAGGACTTGACGCACAATTTTCAGATGCTCGGCATGTTCCTCGTCACTGCGAGAATAGATCAATATGTCGTCTATGAAGACCACGACAAATCGGTCCAAGAACTCTCTAAAGACACGGTTCATCAAATCCATGAATGCTGCCGGGGCATTCGTGAGTCCAAATGGCATGACCGTGAATTCGTAGTGCCCATACCGCGTACGAAACGCAGTTTTCTGCACATCCTCCGGCTTGATCTTCAACTGGTGATAGCCGGATTGCAGGTCTATCTTCGAGTACACACACGACCCCTGCAACTGATCAAACAAGTCATCGATACGGGGAAGTGGGTACTTATTCTTGATCGTGACCTTGTTCAACTCTCTATAATCCATACAGAGTCGAAACGATCCATCTTTCTTCCGCACAAACAACACCGGGGCTCCCCACGGTGATACACTTGGTCGGATAAATTGCTTGTCAAGAAGATCTTGTAATTGACTCCTCAACTCCTTTAGTTCGCCGCCATTCGTACGGAGCTTTCGAGATTGGCGCGGCACGGAATCAAGTCTATAACGAACTCGATCTCCCGATCCGGCGGTATTCCCGCAACTCGCGGGAAACACATCCGGAATTCCCGAACTACCTAGCTCCTCCAAGGTCGGAGCTACTCGGTCTACTTCTACAACGGTCTCCAAGTAGGCTTCGCAACCGCCATTGACCAATTTCCTTGCTTTCGCCGCCGACACCGTCGCGAAAAAGCACGAGCTCTGACATCCTTGATATGTGAACTCGGTTGCCCCCGGCTCGCGAATGTAACCACTCGCCATCGTTAGCCGATCGTCGCGTGATATTTCGTGAGGCAGCCTATGCCCAATATGACATCGTAGTCTATTAGATTCCGGAGCCCTAGCATCCGGATGGGCATTATCCAGTCACCCACTTGTACTGGACAAGATAAACACTCCCTATTGACGTCAAACGTCGACTCAGGGCCCCTAACCTGCCACCTATCACTCGCCTCTATGGGTATGTCATGCATGTGTGCGAATGATCTACTAATAAATGAGTGAGTGGCTCCAGTATCAAATATGGCCCTAGAGCGAATCCCATTAACCAAAACCATACCTGCCACAAGGCGATGCTCCTCCGCCTCACAGCTCCTCACCGGACTCCGAGCGGCAAATACCCGTCCGCCGGCCGATCGCGTCGCTGTGCTTGACGCGGCGTCGAAGCACGTCCCACCGACGCACCGGGTGGAACTCCTCCATAATTCGCCTGCCGATGCAATCGAGGAGCGGGCGAGGCTCCTCCTCCCGGCAATCGCGCACAAAATGCCCCGGTTACCCGCATTGGTAGCACCGCCCCGACTCTTCTCGCAACGCGACACCGGTGGTCACCTCCGCAAATGACGCATCGTCGTGCTCCACGGCCCTTGGATTGAGTCCGCGGATACTTCGGGGCTTCTTAGAGCTCGATTGTCCCCCCGAACCGCCACCCGGCGCTTCTTGCCCTTGTCCTTAGACTCGGCCAATGATTCGCGCTTTTCCCGAACGTGCGCGTCACCGTGCTCCGCCCAAAGCGCACGGTCGAAGACTTCCGCGAAGGTTGTGAGCTTCAATATCTGCACGGCTTTATAAATCCCCGGTCGAAGTCCTCGCAAGAACCAATCGGCCCGGTCCCGGTCATCTTTTACTACATCCGGGACGCAGTCGATAATGTGGGAGAATTCCTGTTCATAGTCCACCACCGAGCGGTGTCCTCCCGCTCCAACTTGCGAACTTCTCCCGGAGCTTCCGCTTCACCGGGCCGGGAAAATGTTCGGCGAATAACGCCCGCTTGAACTCCTCCCAATCCATCGACGGTAGGGCGGAAGGACGATCCCTCCTTATCCTCTTCCACCAGACCTTCGCCGCCCTACCCATACAATGAGTAGCGAGGTACACCTTGTCCCTCTCCAAGGTGCTCAAGTCGTCGAAGAAGATCTCCATTGAGTCGACCCACGACTCGACCACCTCAGGCTCCACCTTCCGCCTTCGAAGATCGGCGGTTTAAGCTTGTTCGGCCATCGAGCCGCCAATGCGCGCTCCTTGTCCGCCTCTCGGTCCGTTGCATCGGGTGTCGCCGAACCCGACGCCGAGGAATGATTTCGGCGGAGGCGTGCCGTCACCGGATCGCCGGATACCCCCACCCTCGCCCGCCGGCACGCGGGCCGGGGCACGGTAAATCACGGCCCTCGCAGCCGCCGCCGCCGTTGTCGCGCCGTTGCCGCTCCATCGCCTCCTCGGAGCCGCTCGAATCGTCCCGCTAGGGCGCCACCGCGCCTTAGTCGCCGCACTCACTCGCCCCGCTTTGCTCGGGGCCGCGCCGCTCCGTCACCTCGGGAGGCGGTGCCGAATGGGGTTCTTTCGGGCGTCCTCTACGCGCCATAGCCCCCGAAAACACAACACTTTGGTTAATTACTTAACCAACATTTCGTCTTAAGTTCGACACTTAACGAATACTACCGAAATCGAGCGGAAGCACACAAGTGTACTCGCTCCGTCTCTCGCATCATGTTGTCGGCCGCCAACACAACCACCTCGAGACAAGGACTCGCACCACTTGAATCTTATCTCTAGCCACTACTAGAGACCCTTCAACCCTTCGACCCAATTGAATTAACTTCCGCCACTCGCATAGGTTCACGTTCCACTCACGCACCTATTAGCCTTAGGGTTTCCAACCTAGGGTCTCCTAGGTCATCCTAGACTCTCTCTTACTTGCTCTTGTTGCTCTGATACCACAAATCACGCCCGCCCGAAAACCGCTACCTATTTGGTTTGGATCGGTCATGCAGCTAACGACGGACGGACAAAGACTCTCCCCCGCCCGCCTGTTGCTCAACAACAGATCGTGTACAAGAATTTACCCAGGAATACTAAATTCTAAACATACACAATCAACGGGGCACAAACAGTGCCAACAACTAGAGCGAGTAATCCACAAGTAATACACAAGTGAAATAAAGAGAGAATACAACTAGCTATTACATCACATATACTTTGATTTACATTTACATCCCAAAATGATTACATGTTCATTTACTCAAAATACATAGCTCTCCAAAAGTATAGCATCTAGATACAATGGTACTCTAATGCAGAAAGGAAGCTACTATACTACCAGGTCCTCACTGGACGGGGGCGATGCCCTTGCCGCGGTCCTCGCCCGACGAACCTGCACCTAGCACTCGAAAAGTAGTGGGGTGAGAACTAACTTCCTTAGTTCCCAGTTGGCTCGGCCACCGACTCCACCGATCTCCCCACTAGGTCCAAGTGGGCACAAGTAACAACAACTAGATATAGATAGATATCTGAAAGCTGTAAGTGCATAATAGAAAATCTATGCTACTATGCCCAAAATCTTGTGAAACGAATGCATGCATCATATAGTAAAAGGTTTACTAACATGCTAGAAGTTCTCACTATGTTCAACAATGACTATTCAATGCTAACATTAATATTTCCTTTACCCAATCCGTGGCGATACCCTTGGGTTCGCCTACGCCTCACATATAGATCCCTTTTTGGGGAGGAGGCTCCACGTGCACTCCAACCCGGGATTGTCTGTGGACCTCCACGTGGTCCCGATCGTGCGACACTCCGGAGTACTCGACGACACCGATGGCTATACCACCACTGACACAGACCGTGAGCTTGATCTATCCTCTCCACGTGAGGATACCCTACCGACTAGGGCCAACAGTTCTCTCGGAACTCCACTATTCCGACCAATAGTAACATGTACTTAGCTTTACTAAGATCTATGTTCACGAGCTATTTCTCTTGGGATTTCACCTATCCCTATGTCCAAAGACCTCTAGTGTCAAATACACTATGTTAATACCACTCGTCATGTTCTTTACATTAGATGCCACTCGATCTATGTCACTAGATAACCCTCGAGTCCATCTCTTTCTTAGCACTATAGAATCCAATGTCCAGACCCCATCCTCACCTATCCATTCACCTAGCATTCCAAGTACACTAGGTTATCACTAGAAAGCATAAGGAGTAGCCTAAACATGCAATTCTACTATGCTACATGCAAGAGATGAAAATTATGCAATTCTAAGACATAGAAAGGAGTTCGAAGTATTCGAGTGTCACCCCCCACCTTTTGGGATGTTCCACGAGGTTAGAATGCCGCTCTCGACGCTTCCAACCACTACTTTGACTCCCCGGCCCAATATCGAAGCTGAAAGCCTTCGTTTGGCTCGGATCGCTTAAACCGTTCGCCGAATCGACGAACCGTCGCCTCACACGCGTTCGTGGACCTAACAATATGTTAGAAATGAGGTTAAAAGAGATCAAAACTCATCCTAAGAAAAACCCCAATTTGAGCCCTAGATTTTGCCTCGAGCAAAAATCTTGCGCTAAACTCAAATCGACCGTGTAGATCACTTCTTAGAAAAACTAGGGTTCCATAAAAATTATCCCCAAGGGATAAAACCCATCCTAGCAAAGTCTACCATGAGAGCTCTCAAGAGCTGACCACAAGTAGAAGCCCAAATGGTGGAGAAGATGAGGAAGATGATGCTAGGCTTGCTCCTAGCTTGATCCTCCACCAAGATCTCCACTCCTTTTCCTTCTCCTTCTTCTTTCTAGAGAGAGAAAGAGAGCTTGTGTGTGTGAGGGAGAGGGAATGACAGTGTGAGAGGGAGGGAGAGTCCCTCTATAGCATCTATTGTAACAAGATGCTAAAAGGCCCTTCAACTATGCAAACTGCACCAAACTGGGCATTTTTCGGGCTCAGGGACCGGTCTCCCTAACCCAGGACCGGTCCCAGAGAGCCTTGCTCCACTCTGCGCAGCTGGGGACCGGTCTCCCCCTTAAGAGACCGGTCCCAGAGAGCCCTACTCCACTCTGCGCAGCTGGAGACCGGTCTCCCCCTTAAGAGACCGGTCCCCGAGAGCCTGCTCTCGCGGGACAGCCTTCAGGGACCGGTCTCCTTTTCAGGACCGGTCCCCTCGGGGACCTTGACCCACCTCAAGGACTTAGCCAAAATTTTCAGCTTTTCATCGTTTTTTCTCCGTTTTCGCTCGTTTGACCTCCGATTCGTTTCAAATCGAATCGAGACTTTCCAAACATGTTTTCGAGCACGTTTTCATCATCTTTTCATCCACGCTAATGTCGAATTTAGCTCATGGCCCAACATAGCTTTTCGGTCTCCATTTTTGCACCTAAGCGCACCAAAACGCCCGAATGCTTCCGAACTTCACCGGGATCAACTCCGGTGCACTTTTTGCCTTCGGATCAACTTCGAACTTTCCGAAGTCCATCCACTCGACAATCAGTCGATTCTAATCGTGGTGCAACTCTCGGATTTCGAGAATTCACTTCCTTACACGAAGTCCTCCGCTGCGAAGAAGCAACCCAAAACACTCAATTTTTCAATTCTTGACGTGGTGAGAAAAAAAAAGCTTAAAGTTCGTCAAGCTAACCTGGTCCGAAATCAGCGAGTAAGGTATCAAAATCTTCGCCTCGCAGTCAGGAATCCAACGGCGCAAGTCTTGACGCGATCCGACCACCCTGCGCGGAGAATCAGCCAAAGTACCGACGGTCGACGCTGGAAAACGACAATCCGGCACTTCGAATTTTCCGAAAAACGGCTCGGTAATCATGGGTTCCGGCTAACTGACCCAAATCCGGCAAGTAAGGTGTCGCGGAATCGTCGGAAGTCACGGATCCAACGCCGCGATTTCGCCGGATTGCGAGTCTCCTGCACAGAGCACGAGTCAAAACACTAAACGTCGACGCTGCAGTCTGCAGCAGTGGCAGCAAGTGCGAAAATCAAGGGAATCCGAACCAACCGGAGGGTTGTCGAGGGTCTACTCACCTCTGAAAACTCGCTAGGCCCGCCGCTGAGTCGAGGTCGACGGTCCCGCACGCACGCCGGGCTCCCTCGCAGCGCCTCGTCGTCGAAAGCCTCCTCGCTCCGCTCGCGGTGCGTCGTCGTCGAAGCTCGGGCTCCTCTCGAGCTTCTTCTCTCTCTCTCTCTCCCTCTGGCTGAAACGAAGAAGAAGAAGGAGAAGAACACAGCAACAGCAGCAGCAAGAAGCCCCTCTCTCAGTATATAGGGGAGTGGGCAAAAGGTGATGTGACCAAAAGTCAACCTGAGCCATGCTGCCAGGCTGTACCGGTACAAATCCCATTTTGTACCGGTATAGCCATCAATCTGTACCGGTATAGCAACCAATCTGTACCGGTACAACTCACAGAAATCTGCAATTTCGCAGATCTCTCAAGTACATGCTGCTCTCGTGATCCCCAGGGGGCCCGTTAGGCGTCCATTCGCGCCCCCACCACCTAGACTTGTCCCGACACTCTCCCGGAGAGGCCGAACAAGTCTCAATTCAGTCTCTACATGTAGAGATCTGTTAGGTGTGCGAGGTGTTTTAAGCTTGGGCATCTTGCTAAGAGGTGTAAGGTGGCTCCATTTGATAGGAATAAAAGGATGAATAGGAGGTGGGTGATCCGCAGGCGGCGACCTTCATTACCGGTCTTCATTCCCTACTCCGAGGAGTTTCACCAACGGCACGTACATATGAAGAATGCGGTGTTGGCTGATGTTTTACAACCAGCGAACTTAGGCCTTTTTCCGCAGGAGTCGATTGCGAATGGATTTGCAAGACGCTTTGGTGGCTATCCATCGGATTTTCATGTTTGCCGGTATCAGGAGAGGGACTTTGTCATTTTTCTGCCGGAGTGGCTGCGCGCTGATTATGTGATTCGCAAGGAATTTGTGGCCTTGGATTCCTGTCGGATTAGATGTTTTGAATGGAATCCTCACTTTGGTTTGGCCCAACATGAGCTTCGTTTCAAAGCTTGGATCAGACTGGTTTCTCTACCATACGAATGTTGGTCTTCATCGAGGGTCGCGAATATCGTCAGCGGCTTCGGTCGATTCCTCAAGGCGGATGAGATGAGTAAGCGTATGATCGATCTCAGTGGATATAAGTGTCTTCTTTGCGGTGGAGAATTTGAGAGACATCCCGGAAGATATCTCTTTAACCTTGGGGGAGTTTAAGCTTTCAGTGGCGATTCAGGTAGTGGATTGGAGTCGGGAGGATAGGGAACAGCCCCTCCCTCCTCCACCTCCGGGAGGTCCACATGGAGGGGTCGCTGATTATCAGGGCCCTAATGGCCGCCGGAGCAGGGGCATTTGCGATCGAGGCAAAAGGTGGGAGGAGAAGGAGGAGGAGGAGGTCTTCGCCAGGGAAGGTACTTGGGCCTCATCGGAGATTCGTGACTGGAGAAGGATCAGCACACCGGGAGTTGTACGGTCTCCGTCGGATGCCGTGGTTCCCGAGGTGGGGTGGCGAGCGAGTCCTGCAGCGGTGCGCTACTAGGACCGGTCCGCGCCTCGAGTTGGTCCGTAGTAGGGATCCTTCTGCAGTACGGATTGATTCTAAAGTCTGTCTTGATATGAAAAAAATACGCTGAAAAGAGCAAGGGGCTTCTACCAAAGGGGGATTGGCACTTCCTATCCCAGGAAGGTGTTTTTGAATGTTTGCCAAAAATGGTTTCTTGTGATAGCTCGTTGTCCTATGTAGGAGAGTTGGACTTTCCTATGTTTTTGCAAGCCTCGGAGGTAGCCACCAAGGAAAAGATGGACTTGTATACCTTTTTAGAGTTGGGTGATAAAGCCATGGTGGGCCCAGGACATGCATTTATGGAGGGTGGTACGGCTTTGGGGTGGGGGTCTCCTAATCTGGTTGTAAAGCTAAGTAGGGGTGATAACGAGATGCGGTCTTTTGACGTGGTGCTAAAGTCAAGTTTGGATAGTGTGGGCCGGGCTTCTGGTATTGTTGGGGTGGATCCTAGCTTGGCGGGCCTTGAGTGTGCAGCTGTCCATCTGTTTGATTGGGGTTTCGACTTTCGAGAAGCTCTTGAGGGATCCGTTTAGACTCGTAAGATGGATCTCTATTGGATTTTCAACGGCCCATCTTCAACCTCGGGTTTCAAATCCTTCTGATTTACAGTATCTATTGGACTTGCTGCGTTCGAGTTTTGAAAGGGCTTTAAAGGCCGCGACTGTTTTGATGAGAGGGGCTAGCAAAAACGAGGGTTTCAGGCAGTGTGCCTCGCGGGAGCCCGGCGAGGAAGGGTGACAGGCGATTACCGTAGGTGGTCGACGGATAGCCCGGTGGAGACTTCTATGATCTTGAATGATGAAGCGACAAACTCCATGCCGACTTCTGCAAAGATAGAGAAACGAAACACGGTGGGTGCGACATTTGCTCACAGGAGGTCGAGCGCACGCCTCGCGAAGTTGCCGGAAACTTCTATCGTTCAAAGGGCCAAGTCCAGGAAGTTATTTTTGCAGGAAGGATGTACTCACAATACGTTGGAATCTCTACAGAAGGCAAGTTCCAATAAAATCCGAGCGAGGAGCGCGAAGTGTGGGGTCAAGATGAGCGAGGAAGAAGCTCTCAGCTTTAAGGAGTTTCTTCTAGGGGCGAACTGAGAAACCAAAGTATGCAATGTGGCTCGTTCGTTTCTGCATTCGGTGGTTGGTTCATCTATCGACAAATGTGCCTTCATTTCGTCCACGGGTGCATCCGGGGGGCTGATTTTTTGTTGGAAATCTAAATACTTTGAGTGTTCTGAGGTGATTGTTGGACAATTCTCGCTCTCTACTCGGATGAAACACGCTTCTAGTAGTGTCTCGGTCTATCGTCCGCGATTGTGGGACGGGAAGGAGGAGTTCTGTATGGAGCTAGCTTCACTCAAGAGGGTATCTAGAAGACCGTGGGTGATGTGTGGAGACTTTAATATTACCAGATGTCAGGATGAGAGGAGAGGAAGGAAATGGAGCTTGAAGGTTATGTCCCCTTTCTCGGATCTTATTAACGATTTGGAGTTAATTGATTTGCCTATGGGCAATCAACTGTTCACTTGGTCCAACATGCACAGTTCACCTATTTTAGCTAAACTGGACCGTTTTCTAGTGTCCACGGAATGGTACCAAACGTTCCCTCTCTCTAAAGTGGTGGCTGTACCAAGAATTACGTGGGATCATACGCCCTGCACCAGCTGTGGATGGAGATTAAAGACCTTGGGAGGTTGTGGGAACAACATCGAGTGCATTAATATTTTGGGGTGTAGTTGGGTGTGTTTTGCTCTATCTCCTATTTCCGTTTATTTGTTATTTTGTTATTTCTTTCTTTTTGATTTTCTGCTTTCTTCTGTGGCCTCGTTGCCGCAACCTTGTAGCTAAGTTCATATTCTTATTGAATGAAGCGGTAGCATGCTACCTTCTCTCAAAAAAAAAGAAAAAATTATAAGCTTTTTTCTTGACTTGTATTACTTATATGACTTGTCATTATACAAAATCTCTTATTAACTTATTATATTACTATGACCACGCGGCATATTAGCATATTCTTATCATTATAACTTTATTATTATAGCAACTCGATTCCACCATGCTAGGACAAAAATGAAATAGGACGAAAAACATTAGAATATGGTTCAATTTATACTTATTCAAAGTCAACTTATAACTCAAATTTTAAAATTGGTTTGGAGATAAAGAAGAATGGGAGTGGAAGAGGGAGAGAATCGTTAAATATTATTGTTGATGTGCTAGCACATATGTGGGTTTAGAGTTTAATTAAAATTTAGAATATAATTATGGCGTTTGCAGCTTAATAATGGTGTTCAGGATTTAAAATATAGTGTTTCAAGTTTAATAGTGATGTTGCCAATATATCAAGAACATTAATTAATTGTAGGATTAGGGCATCCCTAACAGCACTGATTAAATAATACATGCTTACTTAATTAAGAATATATATGTATGACAAATATACAACAGTGGAGTTAGAATACTTTTGGAAACACTAACCTCTTGGTGCTTCCAAGTTTCTAACTCTTTGATCCACTTCTTAATTACTAATACAACTTGGATCAAACACTGTTTCACCTACCACCACCTACCACCATCATCTCAACCCTACATCTTTTCATCCAATGGTTAAAAACTCACAAACACCACCTATTTGGTGCTTTTAGGAGCATTCTAGCTCAACTCTATATACAATGTATCATTATTTTTTTTTTTTTTTGAGAGATAGGTAGCATGTTACCCGCTTCGCCTATTTCATTTAGAAATAAACTTAGCTAGAAATGTGAATCAACTAGGATAACCAAGTGCCTATACCAACCACTGCCCTTGCCACTTGCTTGCGACGGTTGGTATACCATTATTATTTTAACAAGCTCAATTGTAGGTACCATTTTCACACGAAAGTGACATAAGGAAAAAAAGATATTAGAATTTGGTTCTATTTATACCTATTGGAAGTATAATAATTAAGTTTAGGAGAGTGGGTGATTGAGAGAGTAATTAACTGAATAACACAAGGTAGCATACGCAAGTGTATATCTATTATATATAATAAGTCAATTCCACCGTGTTTACACGGAAATTAAATAAATTGAAAAAATATTAGAATTCTATTTATACCTATTCAAAGTATAGTATGTATGGGAGAGAGGAAGGAGCGAGAGACGAATTAAATAATTAATGAACGGATACGTATGCATTTAAGTACGTATATCGTATACATGTACAAATCAATAGTGTATACTTTTACTACAATTTTGACCACCTATCTTTTCCTGAAATTTCATTTGAAGGGTGCTTGGGTTTTCAAAAAAGTGTGAAAATCAATTTTCAGAAATTTTTTTTTTTCACAGTTTTAATTTGCTTTTCCGAATAAAAATTTGGAAAATAAAAATATTATTTTTTCTATGAACTCTAAAGAAGAAAATTCAGAAAAACTACTTTTTCTAAAAATCAAACAGACGAAAAAAGTACTTTTCTAGACAGAAAACTAGTTTTTAAAATATTTTTTGCAAAACAAAATGACCATAAGTAATCATTAATTACAACTATTGTATTGTCTCAAAATAGTATTTAATAATAATTGAATTGAATTATTTTATTTAATAATAATTGAACTAGTATTTTGATCGTGTCTAAAAAAATGATATGACAATTGAATTAATTATCACTTGTTTGTTTCAAAAACTTTAGAAAATCTAACAAGATGATGACCTCATTAAAATAAAAATGAAGCTTGGTAACTTTATTAAATGAATAAAGAGAGTAATTAAATTACACTTTTGGTGCTCCAACTATGAGGAGCTAGTGTTGACATCTTAATTATTTGCGCATCAATAAACAACAACACTGCTACATTATTTTTATAATAATAATTTATCAATATTTAACCAACTAGATTGAGTTACATAACTTGATTACAATAAATCAGAAAGTTTGAACTAAAAATTATAATAAATTATGCAAAATTTAAGAGCCAAAGCATCACGCGTTAATTTCATATATAGTTTGAGAACCAAAGTGTAGTTTACCCTAAATTGAAATTCAATAATCTACATAAAAACCAAACGATGTAATTCACCTATGAAGTATGTTTAAAGAAATTGATTCAATGGCAAAAAAGATTAACTCTTTTATATTTTTCGAAAGCACAATAGGTAACTCTATATATATATATAGGGTAAATTGCATTGTTGCCCCCTGAACTTTTGGCGGAGTTTCACTTTACCCCCCAAACTCTTTTTTTTTTTTTTTTTTTTTTTTTTTGAGAAAAGGGTAGCACGCTACCGCTTCATTCATTAAGAAGTGAACTAAGCATACAAAGTGGAAGCGGCTTAGGCCTCCTGGGAACGGCAAAAAAGTAAAAACAAGCAAAGAGCATAAATGGGAGAAGAAAGGTCAAGAGAGGGAACAAAAAACTCAAAACATGGGGAAACGGAGGCCGAGAGAAAAGGACCGCGGATGAATTTGCATGACGAGCCTTAAAGTACTCCGTTCCAATTGCTAATCAGCAGTTTCAGACGATCTAGAGCCCCGAAGACATTAGGCGCTTTGGCGTTGAACACGGCGTTGTTTCTCTCCGTCCAAACTACCTACCAAGTTGCCGCTAGTAAGGTAAGGCGTTGTCTCCTCAGCGAGTCAACTGGGATTTCAGTACCGTCGGCCCAGCAATCGGTCACATCCCCAAGACTGGCATGGTTTGCGTCCAGTCCTCCCATACTGAGAAGGAGGTACCGGGTATAAACACAGTCGTTAAACAGGTGATCGCAGCTTTCCGGCAGGACTCCGCACAATGTGCAATTTTGATCTACATGTACACCTCTGGTGATTAATCTGTCCGCTGTCAGTAATCTCTTGCGGAGGAGCAACCAGGTGAAAACTTTAATTTTAGTTGGGATCTTCAGTTTCCATATGTACCGATTCGTCGGGACACGGACTCCACCGTCCGTAATAAACTGGTAGAGGGACTTAACCGTGAAAAGTTGATTGGAGGTCCATCTCCATTTGACTGTATCCGTAGTGTCACATGGGTGCAGCTCACGTAGCGTTTCCTTAATCATCGATAGCTGCCTCCGCCGTTCATTAGGAGGGCCCGTCATGGCACTCCGGCAGATAAAGCGCCATCTCCACCCACCCTGCTTCCAACATTGGGAGATCCGGACATCCTTATTTCTGACATTCTCAAAGATGAGCGGGAATAGGGTGCTTAGGGGGGCTTCCCCGATCCAAATGTCAGACCACATCCTGATTTTTCTTCCATCCCCAAGCCCGTAGGTTACTCCGCATGAAAACACTTCTCGACAATAGAGCACACT
Organism: Aechmea fasciata; assembly: GCA_025177825.1. Taxonomy (NCBI): domain Eukaryota; kingdom Viridiplantae; phylum Streptophyta; class Magnoliopsida; order Poales; family Bromeliaceae; genus Aechmea; species Aechmea fasciata. Next base: position 10,106,039 of record CM045928.1, on the reverse strand, counting down.
CTTCCACCACTGCGAGTAAGGTACAAAGCCTCTGCCCTCAAACAGTGGTTTTCGTCTGGTGTAGTAAAGGCATCTAATCAATTTACACCAGGGTAGATCTGGGTTGGTAAAGTAGCGCCACCACCATTTAGATAAGAGGGCCTGATTCATGGCCTTTAAATCTAAAATTCCGAGTCCACCGTCTCTTTTGCTTTTACAGACTGAAATCCAATTGACGAGACATGCGCCACCGTTGGTTTTGGAACACCCCTTCCAAAAGAAGGCTCTTCTCAGTCCCTCTATCCGATTTAGCACCCACTTGGGTGTCTTAAAGATGGAGAAGTAGAAAAGTGGCAAGTTGGTGAGAACCGAGTTAACGAGTGTGAGCCTTCCCCCTAACGAGAGTAGTTTGGCTTTCCAGCCTTCAATTCTAGCCTCAACGCGATTGATAACCACGGCCCAGTCTTCTTTACGAAGCTGCTTATTGTACAGGGGTAGGCCCAAATAGCGCAGTGGTAGCCGTCCAACTTGACATTGCAAGATGTTCGCAAGTCTCGTCGCTCTGCGGGGGTCGGGCCCCACATAGTGCAATTCCGATTTCTCCTTACTGATACGGAGACCGGAGGCCCATTCGAACATTTTCCATAGGAACCGCAGGTTGTGCATATACCGCTTTCTCGGTTCACAGAAAAATATTGTGTCGTCGGCATATTGTAGGAGCACCGTTTTGCAATCTTCAGATGGCCCGATACCTTGTATTTGCAAATTTCTCCTTGCTGTATCGGTAAGTCTGGCTAAACAGTCAGCCACCACCAAGAATAAATACGGTGAGAGGGGGTCTCCCTGCCGAAGCCCCTTCCTAGTTTTCAACCACTTGGTCGGGACATCGTTCACTAGGATTGCTACTTTGGCGTTGCAAATACATTGCTCAATCCATGCCCACCATGTATCACTGAAGCCTAACCATTGCGTAATGTGTTGAAGGAAGGACCACCCGACGTTGTCGTAAGCTTTCTCGAAGTGCTTTGATGCTAACGCATTCCCTCCCGATTTGGAGCACCAGTTCAGGATTTCACTCGCCGAAACGAACGAATCTGTTAGCAATCTATCTTTAAGGAATGCCGATTGCGATGAAGAGATGATATCCAGTAATTTAAGTGCTAATCTGTTGGCCAAAACCTTGGAGATAATTTTCTGAATTCCGTTGATGAGACTTATGGGTCGGAAATCCTTCGCTTTGCGTGCGCCCTCCTTCTTCGGAATAAGGCAGACGAAGGAGTAGTCTGTAGGGCCCGTGAAAAGTGTCCCGTCATGGAGCTCAGAGAATACCTTCAAGATATCTTTCTTGACCACGTCCCAAAAGGTTTGAAAGAACAGCAAGGGGAAGCCGTCCGGACCCGGCGCCTTGTCGCTACCTAGCTGGAACGTGGCGATCTTGATTTCTTCCAGAGTGAATGGCGTCGAGGGAGTCGGGTCGATTAGTCTATTGGAGTGATATAGGCCGCTCCGCCGCCAAAAGACGAAGGCCCATCCGCTTCCCGAAAGCTCTTTTGAAAAATCATAGAAATATGATCTCTTAAGCTCCTCATTGGTTATCCGATGGCCGAGGTCATCCTCAATCGCAACAATAGAATTCGCACGCTTTCTCCCATTTGCGAAAGCATGGAAGAATTTGGTGTTCCCGTCCCCTTCCTTTAGCCAGCGTTGTTTAGCCCTGGTTTTCCATAAGATTTCTTCCTCCTCAAGTATACGCTGAAGGTTAGATTTCAGTTGAATCCTCTTTTCCACTACTTCCTTAGACAGGTTCTGCATCTCCTCTAGTTGATCTATTACTTGAATTTCAGATTGCAGCTGATTTTTTGCCTTGATGATACTATGAAAATGTGTCTTACACCATTCTTTTATTCGGACTTTGCAGTGTCGGAGTCTAGCATTTAGAGAAAGGATGGCTGAGAGTTGTCCGCCAATTTCATTCCACCAAATAGGCATCTTTGCAGAGAAGTCCTCCCTAGTGATCCAAACCCTTTCAAAGCGGAATCGCCGCGAGGCAGGAATCGGCCTAGTTGTAAGCACAATCGGGCTATGGTCAGAGGTGATCTTGGGGAGCGCTCTGACTTTGCTGAAGGGAAAGGAATGATCCCATTCCGTCGATATTAGGAATCTGTAAAACGGTCATTTACATTCCTATACTTTAATATTGCATCTTGTTGCCCCTTCCGTCAGTTAAAGTTAACGGAGCTGAACGGGAGTTAGCGGAAGGGTTAGGTTTTGGTGGGAAATCTACCGCCTAAACTGTCCCTTGTTCCAACCAACTCACTTTTATTCCTTAAAAACTCTTTTTTCTCCATTTCTATACCCTCCAACTCTTCTTCTCATAGTTTTTGCATCCCAAAAACCGCCAAAACCTAACCTTCCGTCAACCACCACCATCATCTTCTGCGCTTAACTTTAATCGATCGGAGGCAACATGGATGCAATATTAAAGTATAGGGGTAAATGACCGTTTTAAGAGTTTGGGGGGTAAAGTGAAAATCCGTCAAAAGTTCAGCAAAGTGCAATTTACCCTATATATATATATATATATATAACCTTTAATAAAGGATGAGTAAGCCAGCTCAATACATAGGTGTATAAATATAGAATATATAGTAATTTAGTACTACTTGCTAGTCTTTGTTGACTCGGATCATAAATAAATAGAGCAATGCTTCAATACTCCAAAAAGATCCTAGCCATTAAAATTTTTTAAATCGACGGTAAAGATGCCTCTTGTAAAAAATAATGACTGGTATTTGATACCATTGGTACCAATCAAATTTTTCAAAGGGCAAAAAATCTCTTTACAATGAGGGCATTTTCGTAAACTTGCATAACAATACATGCCATCTGTGTAAAAGATCCCATTGATTTTGATGGAAAGTTTCACCCACCACCATCATTTTCTCCTTTCTCCCAAGCTTTTTTTTTTTTTTTTTTTTTTTTTTTTTTGAGAAAGAAAAATTCATGTCCACCACCATCATCTTCTCCGAAAATGTTGGAACATGGATAATTTTAACAAATGATCCAAGTTAAATGAACTTAATGTGTAATTTAAACAAGCTAAAGCCTTTTAAAGATAATTTGAATTTATTTTAGTTAAAATTAAATTCAGATTTATAATTTAAAGTTAATTTTCAAACATAGAGTCATTTAGTTTAAATAGTTAACAATTTTTTTAACTATAATAAAAACAAAATCTAAATTTAAAATTTAATTTTAATCAATAGTTTTAAACTTTAATATTGTTTTTACTATCCAATGAACAATTTGAATTTGAATTTAAAAATAGAAGCCAACAAATTTAAATAAAAAACAAAAAGTTATGTTTATAAATACAGCATAATTTACAATTTAAAATAAGTTAATATAATTAAAATTTTGTGTCATTTTAATATCAAATTAACAATTTGAATTGAAATATAGTATTCATTTAAACATAATTATTTTTCTTTCTAAGAATTAAAATTAAAATTAAATTTGAATTTAATATACACAATTAAATTTGGTAAGTAACAAAAATAAACATGTAAACATGGAAACAAATATTTGTGTATGGTTGATCAAATTTGGTAATTAGCTTATATGTGATACGTTTTTTTTTGACGGTATAGACTATCAAATTCTATAAAACATTATGCAAAAAAATCTTGCTCTTAAAATATAAGATCAGATTTAATACTTGGTGTATTGAAGATTTGAGCCCTTTCTTTAACCATTTCTAACCTTTGGATTTATATTATTACTTTAGAAGGGACCACTCAATTCTAAAATCACTCAATTTTAAGAAAGTCCATTATCATCCCGACCCTCCAATTACAAGTACGGAGACCTCCTCGCATATATATACTCATATTCTATATATATATATATATATATATATATATATAGTTTTACACTTTTTATATATAGAGTAAGTCTCCCGTACTTTCGAAAATACTGAGGCTTCCATACTTGTAAGTTGTTTTCGATAATAAGTTGTTTCCGATCGACTACGTTATCGAAACTATCTAGAAACCAAATTTCATAATTTTTTGACATCATTTACCAAACGATCACGGTCTCAAAAATGACTATATTATATATATATATATATATATATATATATATATATATATATATATATATCCAAATTATATAAAAATTTAATAAAAAATTCTACTTAACATTAAGAGTAAGAATAATACTTCCGATTTGAAATTTGAGCCCTTTATTACCGTTTTTATGAGATTTTTATTTTCAGCCCTTCGTTTTGAGACTACTCATTCACTAGGCAAACGAAGTAAAAAAATTATGAAAATTGGTTTCTAGATACTTCCAATAGCATAGATTATGTCTAATGAAACCGATCGGATGTCCCATCCTCGAAAATAACTTACAAGTATTTTCGAAAACATAAGAGCCTATATATATATATATATATATATATATATATATATATATATATATATATAGAGAGAGAGAGAGAGAGAGAGAGAGAGAGAGAGTTGAGCTAATATTCTCAAAAGCACCAATGAGTTGGTGCTTTTGAGTTTTTAACCATTGGATGGATAGATGTGGGGTTGAGATGATGGTAGTAGGTGGTGGTAGGTGGAATAGTGTTTGATCCAAAGGTTATTAGCAATCAAGGAGTAGATCCAAAGGCTAGAACTCAAAAGCACCAAGGGTTGGTGCTTTTGAGAGTATTCTAACTCAATTATATATATATATATATATATATATATATATATATATATATATATATATATATAGAGAGAGAGAGAGAGAGAGAGAGTAGGGCTACTATCTTATTATGAGTAGTAGAGCCCTACTACTCATAAGTTGTTGTCGATGATAGAGCTTACGAATCAACGATCCACTCCGTTAAATATGATCTAGAGTATTTAAAACTTCTAGAAAATAAATTTCGTAAATGTTCAAAATCATAATAAAGTCCATCAAATGGGCATAAAATGAACGTCAAATCGAACGACGTCCTAAAAATAGATGATCGGATCCTTCAATTTAAGATCGGAGTTATTGATCTTTATCTAGGTAGTGAATAGAATTTTCTATCAAAACTTCAACCTATTTCAATTCTTTTACACCGTTAAACTAGCAAGTATCTCATATCGCGTTAAAAATTGTCAATTTTGTGAGCTTTTGATCGTAAGGTAAATGATTTCAAAATTTACGAAATTTATTTTCTAGAAATTTCAAATACTCTAGATCATATTTACCATAGGAGTGGATCGTCGGTCGGAAGCTCCATCGCCGAAAACAACTTATGGTGGTAGAGCTCAATACTCATAACAAAGTATAGTAATAATTACTCTCTATATATATATATATAAAATTAGGCTAAAATGTTTTTAATAGCACCAAGTAATTAATACTATTAGATTTTCGACCTTTGGATAAAGGGATGTACGGTCAGGATAATAGTGGTTCTCTAAAGATGAGCGAATAGTTGATTGAATAGTATATAATTTAACGGATGGAACTTGTCAAAAGAATAAATCTAACAAGAAATAACTTACTAGCTAGCATGAAGTACTTTGGTGCTATTACAAGCGTCCCAACCAAACTCTATATATACATAAAGCAATATACGTACATAAGTCAAAGGAACCTTCAAATAAAATAGATTTAAAAATTACGTCGTGAAGGCTACGTACTCGCCATCTAATACATTGCACAGCGTGACAAAGCATTTCTAAAATTAAAAAGAAAAGATTATTCTTCTTCTTCTTCTTCTTCTTCTTCTTCTTGTGAAGCATTTCTAAAGCAGTTTTGCAAGAGGTGCACTAGCTAGCTAGAAGAGGGATCACCAGGTATGAAGAGATTTCTCACAGTTCCTTTTATATATATGTGCGTTTTCATCATATATATATCTCTATTTTCTTTTCTTTTCTTTTCTTTTCTTTGTTAAAAATGAATAAAATATGCCTAAACTATATAGACTATTTTGATTCGATTCTTCAGCCCTTCAAAATTCTGACATAAGTATCTTAATCTTTCAATTTATTTAATTTAAATTATTTGAGGATCTTTTGGCATAAAATTTAAGTTGATTGATTGCCTTAGTGAATTTAATTATAGTTACATTAACTATATAAAAAAATAATTGAGCGGATAATGTTTAACACTCCCCTTCGTGCAAACTAATGAGAAACCAAATAGAAACTTTCTTCACAAGTGTAGTAACTAAAATTTCAAATTTTTTTACATATATACCCAAGATCGCACAATAACAATCTCAAACAACTCCACATTCGAATTTAATTAACTTCACCAAAAATATCAAAACGCCATACAAAATAAAACTAAAAATTACCAAATAAAACTTCAACTAAAAGTACCTTATAATGAAATCACAATAGAGGAGAAAAGATAAATTAGAGGTCGCCCACCTCAAACCTAGCAAAATCCTATAAGCTTTGGACCTCTTTCACAATTCCTTTACTCTGGAGGGAAACACCACACAAAACAATAAAGAAAAAAAAGAGAAGAAACCATTTTTTTTCACTCACTGCTTAATCCTCTACCTAACTTTTTTATTCTTTTGACCCCTAATAACTAAATCCATATGGTTCAACTTGACTCGTTTAACCCAAAAAAAGTCCATTTAAACATTAGATCAAATGGGCTCCTAAAAATACACTTACTAATTCTAATAAACATAAAAATAAAAAATAAGTTTATCACTAATGTTTAACACTTCCCCTTCGTGCAAACTTAATTATGAGAAACCAAATAGAAACTTTCTTCAAGCTCTACAAGCTTCACCATTAGAATAGGTTTAGTAAAAATATCCATAGGTTGTCTTGAGACAGTACTTTCATTAACTCAATTTCTTCATGAAGCTTTTTTTGCTGAATGAAGTGGTGCTCCATTTCAATATATTTGGTTCTAGCATGAAACATCGAATTTACCGTTGAAATACGATAATCTAAGGGTGGAAGAGTTAACAGTAAATACTATTCATATATTATTAATAATATGCGCTAGGTGAACTATGTATATATATATATATATATATATATATATATATGTACATAATATATATACAAAGTTCACCTAATATACTATTGACAGTATATGAATATATAGTATCTACTATCAACTTTTCTACCATTTGATTAATACTATTCCACGAACCTCTACTAAATCCTACGCATCCAATGGTCAAAAGTTAATAGTAAACATTATTCTTATACTATTCTCATACTAACAATAGTATTCTAAAATTCACCACACACACACACACACACATATATATATATGATTTCATCAAAGAGCTGTTACTTCTTCTTTTAACTGGTTGATAATTACTCTACAGTCATTCAAACAGGCCACTGGTTGATAATTGCTTTCATTTCTTTTCCTAGAATTGGCCCCATGAGAAAATTAAACAAGAAACCAAGTAAGCCAGAAATTTAAATACAGCAGTTTGGAAAGTTAAGCAAGCTACAACATCCAAATTCAAGCTCATCTTCTGAAAAGGCTGGTATGGCAGAGGGTGTGGTAAGCTTATTAATCGTGAAGATAGGTGCCATCTTAGCCAATGAAGCAATAAAATCAGCGGCTTCAGCGCTAGCAAGGCAACCATCGGCCATGAGAGAACTCATAAAGGACATAAGCGAGATCAAGGATGAGCTAGAAAGTATGCAATCCTTCCTACCGCCGAGAGATTGAAAGACACCGATGAGAACACCGCCAACTATATCAAACAAACAAGAAGTGTTGCTTTCGACATCGAGGACATTATAGATGAGTTCACATACAAGATTGGCGAGGAGCAAGGAGGGATTCTATCCAAAACCATAAAGATATACATACACACAAATAGCTGGAATCACCTGACTAGGCAGCTTAGAGAAATCAAAAATAGCCTAAAAAACATTACAGAGAGAAGGGCCCGATATAATACGGAAGCAATTGATATCAAACCAAGTCCTTCAAAAGCTGGAGGTACAAGTAATAGTCCTGCAGAAAATGCGCATTTTGTCAAAGAGGATGATCTTGTGGGAATCGACAAAAACAGGAAATTACTACGTAGATGGCTGAAGGATGAGAAGCGGCAAAACATGATAATTATCTCTGTGTGGGGGATGGGTGGTTTGGGGAAGACTACTCTTGTAACTCATGTGTACAACAACATCAAGACTACCTTTGACGCTTGTGCGTGGGTTTCTGTATCTCAAAGTTATGATACTAATGATTTGCTAAAACAAATTATAAAGGAATTCTGCAGGGAAGATCATAATAAAATAGCAAAACCCGGAGACATTGATGTTATGGACTATAGAAGCTTGGTTCAAACGATCTCACTTTTTACGAAACAAAAGGTATGTAATCATTTTGGATGATGTATGGAGTATAAATGCATGGTTTGATATAAAACATGCATTTTTGGATGGTAATAGCAATAGTAAGATAGTGCTAACAACACGAATTAACGAAGTAGCACTATTAGCTCATAAGCACCGCAGGCTGCAACTCATGCTACTAGAACCAGAATATTCGTGGAGCCTCTTCTGCAAAAACGCATTCTGGAAAAATAACAATAGGGTTTGCCCCCCGCTATTAAAACATTGGGCCGAAAAAATTGTAGAGAAGTGCTGTGGCTTGCCACTGGCTATTGTTTCTATAGGCAGTCTCTTGTCCTTTAAGGAACAACTTGATACTGAATGGGAGAAGGTCTACAAAGATCTTGAGCGGCAACTAACTCGCAACTCTCCTTTCAGTGAAAGAGTAAACGGCATTCTAAAACTTAGCTTGGACGATCTTCCCCATTATCTAAGAAACTGCTTTTTGTATTGTTGCATTTTTCCGGAGGATTACAAGATTAGACAGGAGAGACTTATAAGGCTTTGGGTAGCAGAAGGTTTCATTGAAGAAAGAGAAAGAACAATGGAGGAAGTGGCTGAGGACTACCTCAACGAACTTGTTCATCGCTGTCTACTGCAAGTGGTGACCAGGAACGAATTCGTTCATGAATGTCAAATGCATGATATAGTTCGAGTCCTAGCTCTTTCCAAGTCAGAGGAGGAAAATTTCTACATGGATTACAAGCATTCAAGGACTTCACAAAGGTGCAAAGCACGCCGCACATCAGTTACAAGTGGTACAATTGAACATTGGAATGAGGATAAACCCTATCTACGCTCATTACTTCTTTTTAACAGTTCCATGAGTTGTGATTTACTAAAGTCAATCTCAAGATCTTCAAAATTCTTATGCGTCTTGGATCTACAAGGTTCTTCGATCGATAAAGTACCAAGTGAAATTGGCAACCTATTCAACCCGCGTTTCGGGCCTAAGGGAAACGAAAATCGAGAAGCTACCGAAATCAATTGGGAAGCGCAAAATTTACAGATATTAGATGCCTATGACACCGGAATGAAAAGTTTACCAAATGGAGTAACGAAGCTCAGAAAGTTGAGGCATCTATTTGTATTTATCAATTCAAATGAGACGTACAGCAGTCTGGCAGCTATTGGCGGCGTACCAACACCAAAAGGGATATGGCACTTGAAGGACTTACAAACTCTGCAGTATTTTGAAGCCAACTCAGTGATGGTAAAGAAGGTGGGAGCCCTGATCAACTTGCGGACATTCGGTATCACCAAAGTACGAATGTGCCACTGTGCAGACCTGTGTGAGGCTATCACAAACATGAACCATCTGGTCCATTTACAGATTGTGGCAAAAGATGAGAAAGAAATACTGCGATTGGGAGCTCTTCGTCTGCCACGATCTGTGCGAAAAGTGATGTTGGTGGGGCAGCTAGACGAAAGATATTCCTTACGTTCCATGTTCTTTTGGTCCCTTACAAACCTGACTGTCTTGCGACTTCGTTGGTCTCGATTGGTTGAGGATCCGCTTCCTTACATTCGGGCATTACCTAGATTGTTGATCCTTCAACTTTTTCAAGCGTACGACGGCATGAAGTTGTGCTTCAAAACAACATCATTTCCAACTCTAAAGGAACTATCAATACGGGAGGCCCCGCAGCTCAATCAAATCGAAATAGAAAAAAAAGCGTTGCCGAGCCTAAAAAATCTGGCACTCAGAGGTTGCCCGGAGCTGAAGGTGCTGCCTCAAGGCATTGAATACCTCACGTCCCTTCAGCTGTTACATTTTGGAGAACCGGCAGAGGAGCTTGCTGCAAGGCTTCGTGGAGGAGGAAAAGGTGGAGCTGAAAGGCGCGAAGACCAGATGAAGATCCGACACATGGCAAACGTTTTTCTTTCATTCTATAGAGATGGCAGAATGGTACATGAAAGGATTCCATGAGTCCATGCCGCCACGTATTGCTCCCTATCACCAAAAGTGCTGCACCATATTGTACTTTTTTAAAAGGTTATTTTCGTCTCTTATGTTGTACTATCTCTTTTCTTCAAAGACTTTATTGTATTATTTTTTTTTTATTAAGGATTAATTATATATTACTTTTTGTAAACACACGGAATAGCAAATATATATATATATATATATATATATATATATATATATATATATATATATATATATATATATATATATATATATATATTCATGCATGCAACCTCTTATTCCTGTAAAAATTCATGAGTAATAGATCATATTTGTCCCTCCGATTTGTTATCGTTAGAGAACTATTTATTTTCTAACCGCAGATAAATAAAATGTCAATTTTTCTATAATAAATATGTCTCTGCTCAAAAGTCCCAACTACTATAATCGTGCAGAAATGTCCTATCAAAAAATTTCCAATGATTATCTTCTTCCTCATCTTTTTCCTCTTTAAAACCTAACCTAATCCACCATTGTTGTAACATTTTCTTTCACTCATTTTTTCATAAATATTTTCTTTCGAGAAAAATAAAAAAAATTATAGAGAAACTTGAATGGAAAAGCAACACACGTTCGACATAGGCGAAGCAACACTGTCACGCCCGGGGTTATTAAGTAAGTGAAAATTACAGCGGAATTTTCTTTTTTTTGAAAACCTTACCCCAAGGTATGCCAGACCCGCCACAAATACAGGGAGTCCACTGTACAAACGGACAGAGTCTCCCCTGTATTTGCACGGCGTCGCACATGTACAGAGTGTAAATAAATACCAGGAAACAACCACAAACAAATGAACATAACACAGATGATAACATTCATTCCACCATTCACACACACAACGAAGAGATGTATATATGAAATGTAAGAAAACCCTTGAAACTGCTTTCCCACAAGGAAACCCATTCTTTTAAAACGTGCTACCACGAGGGTAGGAAACCATTTTATCACATAAACTCCATATTCTTTATTACATTATAAAGCCAACTAAACATCCCAATATCCAAAAGTAAGAACTGAACTGAACCATAATAAAAGTCTAAGTCATGCAAAGGATAAGGTAAGAAATAACCAACGAAGGGACGGAGCTAAATCGCGAACTAGACCCGCTCCTCACCAGCTGTCCCACTAACTCCTGCAACGTCACCTGAAAAGAAGGCGAGGGGTGAGAACATGTAAACATGTCTCCCCCTCCCAGTGGATACCTCACGGAGATAAACACAAGTGGAGAAGATAGTAGTACAATAGCTATGATAAACAAGTAAAGGAGAGAGATATAAATAGATATGAAACAGCAGCTACTGTAAATATGCATCAACGGTATGAAAACACAAAAATACCCAATCTGTAAACTGCCCTATTGGCCCGCAGACCTCATGTCACGCCCCGGGTTGCACCTTCAGCGGGCACGCCGACAAATCCGCCGTATACAAAAGAATTTCCTCTGTATACGAGGCGTAGCTGTACCTGTATAACATACAATGCTACAAACAGTAGCATGGAGCTGAAGTAAACTATAAACACGCAGGTAGGAAAAACAAACTTTATATACATACAATCGCAGATACAAAAGAATACTACTCGCTCCAGCGAGTTCAACAAAGATGTACAAAAGTGTCAAACCAAAAACCACTCCAAAAGTGTCACTACCTGCAGGAGGATCCTCTAGCTCAGTACTCGACTGGGAAGGGCTCTAGCTCGCAACGCCCTTGCCTCGATCCGACTCAGACGGAGCAGCAGCCGCAACAGAAGGCCCTGCAACAACAGTGGAAGAAAGAGGGCGTGAGAACTACTATAAAAATAAGTAGTCCTCAGTGGGTACCGCCTAAACACATCGGTCCACCCACTAAGTCTACAGGGTACGCAAGAAGGTAAAAGAAGCTGGAAACACTCGACAGCTAAAACCCCTATACTCTCCTGCTCTAAACCCCCCTCTACAGAACAAGTAAAAGCTGACCCAATCTTACAAGGGACTGTGACACACCCGTCCCGCCTGTCGAAGAAACACTACAACTACCACAGGGGTAGCTAGCGGAGAGCAAGTCCACAACGAGGACGCAGCGACACCAACGCAAAAGCACTAAGCCAGACTCCGGAGCGGCACTCGTGGGCGCGAACCAACCGAGTATGCAAGCGTATCTCGTCGAGCTCAACTGCTCTCACAGCATAGTCAAGTAAACAGGGTCTAAGCACTAATAACCACGTGCCCCTTGGCACAAACTGTAACCACACAGTACTCTGGGCCCACCGTCAAACCCCCGACGGTTTCCAACAACCAGCACGACTAGACTCTGCTGAAAAGTAAGCTCGGCATCCCCAGCGCGAGCGTAAAAGCAAACTACACTACCCTAGGTATCCATCGCACTCCCACGGCGATAATACGGCACAAAACGGCTCCTAGAGCTAAATCTAGTAGTGAAATACATATGACGATCCAACGTAGTTTTCTCCTAAGTCAAATCCAAGTCCAACATGTATGAAACTAAGTACTTGCTAAGCATGCTCCAAAGTTCGATATTCATATACTAATCCATGCATTCGAGCTATCGCATACTAGTCGAAACCAAAGTTTATACATGTCGACTATTTATACTTAGGAGTATTCCGATGTAAACCCACCTTAAGAAGCTCCTCCTCTGGCAGCCAAGGGAGTAATCCAAGTTAGCAAAGCCCCACGCGTCCAGCGCAAGACCAAGACCACCTACTGCGAAGAATCGCGACCAAAACACAAAGTTCACAATTCTGTCCGAAAATCAGCAGGGAAAAGCTTAAATCCAACTAAGCTAACCTTCTCCGAATTCAGCGATCCAGGGCTCTGAAGCTTCGTCTCGAAGTCACGGATCCAACGGTCCAAGTTTCGCTGGATTCCGCCTCTCCTACGCTGAGATCAAGGCAAAACACCGACGGTCGACGCTGGAAACTGCAGGAATAGCACCTCAGATTCGATTCGGTAAACAACGGCTTAGTAAAATCAAGGTTCGACAGGGCAAACCTTGTCCAAATCCAGCAAGTAAGGTCTCTCTGAAATCGTCTCGAAGTCGCGGATCCAACGCCCCAAGTTTCGTCGCGTTTCGATACTCCTACAAAGAGATCTCGTCAAAACGCTGAACGTCGACGCTGCAGTCAGCAGCAGCCGCAGCGAAGGTCGAAATTAATAGAAGTTCGAAGTAACCGAGGGGGTTCCGGTGGCCTACTCACCTCGAAGACCTCCTGAGGACAGCACCATGTTGGGATGGTGAAGGACGGCGGTCACACGGCCTCCTCGCAGCGTCTCGACGTCGAACACGCTCTCGATCGGCTCCGCGGCGCGTCGTCGGCGAAGCTCGGTTCCACCCTTGAGCTAGGGGAAGAAGCAGCAGCAGCAGCAATGGAAGGGGAAGAAGATGAAGGAGAGGTCTCCTTCTCTCTCTTCTCTGCTGTAAAGAAAGGAATGGGCAAAGGGGGTGAAGTGACAAGTGTGCACAAAAGTCAAACTGCACCATACCTCCTCTTTGTACCGGTACAAAACCCCACTTGTACCGGTACAAATAGGCAACCCGAGAGCCTAACTACGCAGGGCTATACAGGTGTAGCCCTGGTGGTTATACCGGTATAGCAACCAATCTTGTACCGGTATAAAACCAGATTTGTACCGGTACAGCTCACTGAAAATCTGCTATTTCGCAGATCTTCAGGATACACGCTGCTCTCAAGTTCCCACAGGGCCCGTTCGGCGTCCATTTCTCGCCGACGCGACCCGGACTTGTCCCGACACTCGCCAGAGCTGTCGACAAGCCTCAGCCAAAATTTCCAGGTCTCTACACCTCAGGCCTATGCCTACTGTCACTCTACCTGTGTACAACCCAAGATCGACCTGGGCCACGGGGGTGCATATAACCCCTCTAGGGCTCACGGGTTGGCAAGTCCGGTGACTGGCCCCAAACCACTTTTTCGGAAAAGAACACCCTCTTGCGGTGGCCGGATCCGGTGTTCGTGAAATGCGTGTGTCTCGGCGATCGATGCCGATATGCTCAATAGCCAAACGTCGGCAACTCACCGACAATCCTCGCCTCTCGGGCGCACCGACCGTATAGGTCGTCAAACCGTAAGGAAGTACCGTAACCGACCAATCCGGTCAACTAGGATGGAACAACTCAACATCCTCTCAACTGTATGCAAGTACTACTAAAGTAATCTGACCGAACAGGTCACTGATGTCATAGGCTGACAAGAAGCAACTACTCTACTCCTACACATGGTACTAAGTATGGAAACACTGAGTAGAGCAATACTGTAAAGATGCACGATATATCTACGATAATGATATAAACAGTAAGGTGGAAGGAACGTCACCAGCGTGCACCACTGAACGGACGGCGAGTCGAGATACCCACCTGTACACTGTAGAAGATCTGTCGACTGTGGAAGCAAAGCAACTGGACCTACGAGAGGGTCCACCGGGTTAGCATCTAACCCTCCAACACAAATACTACTATTTACTAAGCTCCACTAAAGAACCCACGGGAATCGGTTTTTCAAAACCGATTGCCGAAGTACCCGGAAGTCCCGAAAAGTGTATCGGAACTCTACTGTCGCTCACCCGTCGTTTTCGAACCTCCGAAACGACGTGGGTGACTAGCCAACAAGGCTCGGCGACACTGTAAATATCCACTAAGAGTTGTCGGAAGAAATCCGAACCGTAAACACGTTTCCGTCGGCGAACTTTTACCGAAAAACGTTCCGGAAATCACTGTTCAATTTCCGTAAAGGCTTGGGACTTTGGACGATCAGTCCAGGGGGTACCCACAGCATGTACACACTGCCCACAGCAGTTACATAATTTTACAATTGCATAAAAGCCCCTAACAATCATGAAATCGCATTATTTCATGTAAAATTAGGGTTATTATGGACCGTGCACGCAAACCGATACTCAATAAATCGAGCCATCGCAGTCACTGGAAGGTTTCCACGTGCCGGAGACCGTGCTCGCCCTTCGGAGCACTTTCGGTCACTGTAGAACTCGCACGAGCAATGCGAAGTTCTGTAAACAGCGCGCACAGCGCGTAAAGTACACTTTTCTCGCTAATCGAGGCATCAAATGCCTAAGCAGAGGTGAGCATCGCGTTCAGCATGAAAAGGCGATGACCGTGCTCACCTCACTTGGTCAAAGAGACCAAACGTAGCCTCGAGAAACGTGCCTAAACCCTAGACTAGGTGCTGATAATAAAAAATAAGGCTTACCAGACCAGGGAGAACTAGGGTTGGACGCTGGCGGCTTGGCGGCGGGCGGTCCGGCTGGGGACAGGAGCGCCGGGTCGGAGAAGTCCGGGAAGGTCCCGGCCGGCGGCGGAGGCGGCCGGTGGCGCGGCGGCGGCGATCCAAGTCGTCAACCAGCCCTCGGGTCGGGCTTCCGGCGGCACGGCGGCCGGAGGTGGTCGGGACGGCGATGGGTCGGTGCCGTAGGCCGAGGGGAGTGTCGTGCTCCTCCGTTGGGCGGCGGAGGCGCCCGGAAACCGAGGGGCTCGGGTCTCGGTGCATGAAACCCGAGCGGCGGCGGGGTTGCTCCGCGGCGCGGCGATGTACGGAAGGCCGGGAAGGCGCGCAGAGACGTCTCGTGGCCGGGAAGGAGGATGCAAGCCTCAAATCCCGACGGAGGTGCGCGGTTTTCTCTCTTCCCCGAGCTCGGCCAGATCCGCACCAAGTTGGCCACGCCTTCTTCCCGCGGCTCCGGTGGCGACGGCGGGGATGGCCGAGACGAGAGCCTCGGGTTGGATCCGGTCCAGGGATGCCGTGATCCGGCTTCAACAAGCCTTCCAAAGTTTTCTATCCGGTTAGTGGTGGTGCGGCCAAGGGAAAGAAGAAGATGATGTAGGAGATGGTTTTCCGGCGACCGCGGCAGCTGTCGGCGGCTGGGGATGGCAGGGGCGCGTGCAGAGGACGGCAGGGATGGTGTTGGGTGGGTTATGGAGGGCATGGGAGGTAGAGAGGCTCTAGGGTTAGGGTTAGCTAGGTTCAAGAAAACCCTAATGCTTCGTAATATACTATGGGCCAATTTTGCAATTTAGCCCTCCTTAGCCTATAATTTCCATTCCAGTCCCTGCCATTAGTTGGATTACGCACAGAAGTCCCTCCACATTCAAAATCTCGCAAATCAACACATAAAATATAGAGACTTTTCGTGTTTCGCCGTTTTGCGATTTTGACCCCTCTGCGTTCTTTTCGCGATTCCCGGAGATCCGTCCGTCGGATTTCCGATCGGATCGCTTCAGCGTGTTCAGCACGACGGAGACATCGAATCTAGCACTTTACCTCGATCGATTTGGTCTCCGAATCGCGAAGAACCAATCCCTCTATCTTTCTCCATTATTTCTAATTATAACTTTATATATGTATAACCGTTCAAATCCGTTTTTCTCGACAACCGTGCATCGGAATCCAATCTCGTAGTGCCATTGGTTCCAGAATAGTCGAGCCGTTCGAAACGAGCTATTGAAGTCCTATATTCGGAGTTCTGTACGCACCTGAACCTATCCTCTATTCCCGGCTCATCCGGAAAACTAGAGTTACTATTCACTTAAGTCATTTTTTCGGGTCGCGTAACTTTTTCGTTTTATCTCGTTTTGACTTGAAATTTGACGAGTGCTCTTGTAATATAATTACACACAATAACATTGTCAACAAAAGGGTTGCTTTATTAAGATAAATGTCACGCCGCGGGCTCCCTTTGGTACATAAACACAAATAAATTTTTTTTTTTTTTTGAAACTTGACTCAGTATGTTAGATCCGCCACAAATACAGGGAGTCCACTGTACACACGGACAGAGTCTCCCCTGTATTTGCACGGCGTCGCACATGTACAGAGTAATGAAATACAACCAGGAAACAACCACAATAATGAACATACAACATCCACAGTTATATTAATTCATACACCATTCACCACAGGTTCACTTTCCAGATATAAATAAGTTGATAAAACACATGAAAGCCTTTTCTTTTACAAACACGCTACCACGAGGGGTAGAAGATCATTTTATCACATAAAATCCACAATCTTTATTACCTTATAAAATATCTCATAATCAAGAGTAAATACTGAACTGAACCATAATATAAGTCTAAGTCAAGCAAAGGATAAGGTAAGAAATAACCAACGAAGGGACGGAGCTATGTCGCGTACTAGACTCGCTCCTCACCAGCTGTCCCACTAAGACCTGCAACGTCACTCGAAAGAAGGCGAGGGTGAGAACATGTAAACATGTCTCCCTCCTGGATACCTCATGAGATAGACACAAGAGGAGATAATAGTAGTAGTAGCTATGATAAACAAGTAAATGGAAGAGATATATAGATATGAAACAACAGCTACTGTAAGTATGCATCGAAAAGCTGATAAAGTAAAATACCCAATCCATAACCGCCAATATTGGTCCGCAGACCTCAGGCAATGCCCCCTGTCTCAAAGCCTGCATTCTACCCAATCCCACATGGGCTCACGGGTCGAACCTCTGCGACCACTTTTCCGGAAAAGAACAACCTGGCCGGTGGATCAGACCGCCTGTGTTCGTGAACTGCGCTCGAGTCCTGGGCGATCGATGTTGTTATGCTCAAAAACCAGACGTCAGCAACTGGCCTTCAATCCCGTCCCTAAAGGGACATCGACCCCTTTTGGGCCATTAGGTAAACTCGCCGACCACGTAGGTCACGTAAGCATCGAAACAAACCGATCGAACAGTCATCGAAATCGAAACAAACCGACCGAACAGTCACCGAGAAACTGAAACAAGCCGACCGAATAGGTCACTGAAAAACTGTAAGAAAGTACCAGAACCGACCAATCAGGTCAACTAGGATGGAACAACTCATCATCCTCTTAACTGTATGCGAGTACTACTCAAGGAAACACAAGAACTGACCACTCAGGTCAACTAGGATGGAACAACTCATCATCCTCTCAACTGTATGCGAGTACTACTCAAGGAAACACAAGAACTGACCAACTGAACAACAAGGTCACTGAGTATACTAAAGTAGACTGACCGAACAGGTCACTGATGTCATAGGCTGACAAGAAGCAAACTACTCTACTCCTACATATGGTACTAAGAATGGAAACACTGAGTAGAGTAAAACTGTAACACAAAGGTGCAAGATATATCAACGATAAAAGATATGAACAATAAGGTGGAAGGAACGTCACCAGCGTGTACCACTGTACGGACGTCGAATCGAAGTACCCACCGTACGATCGTAGAAGATCGATCCGTGCCCGTGGAAACGAAAAACCGGACCTACGAAAGGTCCACCGGGTTAGCGTCTAACCCACCAACACAAGTACCGACTCCACATCCCACAAACTAATCCCACGGAGATTGGTTTTCCGAAACCAATTACCGTAATCCGCCTAAGTCCCGTAAACCACACCGGACTCCGCCGGACCTACGAATCGTCCTGAAAGCATCGACTCGTGTCACGAGTCACCCGCCGCCATAAAACACTCCTATTTGGATGTTTTGGCAAAGAAACACAAGATAACACTACAATACAATTATCGTCGGATAATTGTGCGAATACGGGTTTCCGAAAGTTGTCTATTTCGACACCGGAACCAACCGTCGCTCACCCGTCATTTCGAACCTCGAAACGACGCGGGTGACCAGCCAACAAGGCTCGCCGACACCGTAAATAACCACTAAGAGTTGTCGGAAGAAATCCGAACCGTAAACACGTTTCCGTCGGCGAATTTTGCCGAACGCTCCGAAAATCACTTCGATTTTCCGTAAATATTTAGGACCTTGGACGATCACCAGAGGTACCCACAAAGACGTACGCACCGTGTACAAGAATCCCCATAAATTATAATTGCATAAAAACCCCGAACAATCAAGAAATTGCATCATTTCATGTAAAATTAGGGTTTTTATGGGCCGTGCACGCAAACCGATGCTCAATAAATTGAGCCATCGCAGTCGCTGGAAGGTTTCAGTGTGCCGGAGACCGTGCTCACCTTACGAAGCACATTCGGTCACGGTAGAACTCGCACGAGCGACACGAAGTTCCATAAACACTGTGCACAGCGCGTAAAGTACACATTTCCCGCTAATCGAGGCATCAAATGCCTAAGCGGAGGTGAGCATCGCGTTCAGCACGAAAAGGCGATGACCGTGCTCACCTCACTTGGTCAGAAAGACCAACTGTGGCCTCGGAAAATGTGTCAGAACCCTAGACTTAGCTTGCTGTAAATAAAACAGCTCACCTTTGGCCGAGGAGAGCTAGGGTTGGCCGCCGGCGGCACGCCGACGGTCGGTCCGGCCGGCGAGGGAGAAAGACGTCTGGGAGGTCCCGGAAGTGGTTGGCCGGCGGCGGAAGTCGGCCCGAGGCGCGGCGGAGGAGATCCACCCTCCAACTAGCTCTCGGGTTAGGTGGTGCCGGCGGCGATCCGGCGGTCGGGGAAGGTCGGGCCGGGGCCGATCCGGCGGAGGAGGTCGCCGAGAAGGTGCCGCTCACGTCGAGGGCGGCGCGGCTCGGTGGAGGAGTTGGCCCAAGCTCGGCCCGCACCGAGTCCGCGGCCGCAGGGTGGTGCGCCGACGGCCGGCGGCTTCGGGGTGACCGGACGGCGAGCTCGGCTCCCGGAGGTGGCCCGGGCTAATCCGAGGCGGCGCGGCCGAGGGAGGCGTTGGTCGCGCGCCGCACCCCACCTAGGGTTTGTGCGGGCCGGCGGGCCGCAGGGAGCCGAGGGCGGCTCGGCGGCGGTCGTGGGCGACGGGGCCGGCCGGAAGGTGCGCCGGCGATCTCTCCTTGCCGTGGAGTAGATCTAGGGGTCTCATGGCCTTCCCTGTTGCTTCTCGGCCAGGGTATGGGTGCTGCGGCTGGCAGGGAGGAAGAAGATGATGCCGTAGGGGTTTTCCGGCGGCGGCCGGCGGCGATCAGTAGGGACGGCAGGATGCGTGCGAGAGATGGCAGGGGGCTGCTGGAGATGGTTAGGCTGCTGGGGGAGGTGAAGGGGCTATTAGGGTTAGGGTTAGGTCAAGAAAACCCTAAAACACCACTTTATACACCATTGCATTTTTGCATTTTAGCCCTCCACCTCACTCTATTTGACCTCTAGTCCCTGCCAGCGGATGAATCTTGCACCAAGGACCCTCTACGTCCAAAGTCTCGCAAATCGACGCATAAAATATAAAGACTTTTTCGCGTTTTGCCATTTTGCGATTTTAACCCCTTTGCGTTCTTTTCGCGATTCCCGGAGATTCGTCCGCCGGATTTCCGATCGGATCGCGCCAGCATGTTCAGCACGTCGGAGACATCGAATCTAGTATTTTATTTCATTCGATTTGGTCTCGGATTCGCGAAGAACCAATCCCTCTCTTCTTTCTCCATAATATCCAATTATTTAATTATTTAGGTCAAATCGTTCAAAACCCTTTTTCTCGATAACCGTGAATCAGAATCCAATTCCGTCAGTGGCATTGGTTCCAGAATAGTCGAGCCATTCGAAACGAGCTATTGAAGTCGTATTATCGGAGTTCTGTACACACCTGAACCCATCCTCTATTCCCGGCTCATCCGGAAAACTAGATTACTATTCATTTAAGTCATTTTTCCGTGTCGCTTAACTTTTTCATTTTAGCTCGTTTTGACCTAAAATTTGACGAGTGCTCTTGTAATTAAATTACACACAATAACATCGTCAACAAAAGGGTTTATTTATTAAGATAAAAAATATCGGTTATTACAATAAAAATGTTTGCTTATTACAAACACACGTGGTGGATGAATGGAGATGGAAAAATTCTAGTTGCGAGTTCGAAACTTGCATGAAGGAGATCGAGAAAGGAAAAGGAAGATCGAAGAAGAAGAGTTCTCATTGCAAATGTTTTGATTTAGAGAAGAAGGTATAATATAAAAGGGATAAAATTGTCAATTACCTCATTGACTAACCAGGGTTAACTAAATTTTATCTATAGTTAATTAAATTTTTCTAAAGGACCTAACGGCAGGAGGCATATTTAAAAATATTAGGACTTTTGTAGGAATAACATAAGAAAGTTAAACTGTATAAAGATATATTTAAAATTCCTATATTTATAGGGAGCTATATGCAATTAACCGTTTTACCAATCTGTATTTTAGATTTATTTTTATTTTTCTATCTTGTACTTTTTTTCTAATAGATACCACTAAATTTTTTGGGTCAATTTTTATATTATTGTTAATAAATTTACTGTTTTAGATAAAATATATCTAACAACTTTATTAAAAACCACATATGAAATAGTAAAAAATTATAAACTTTGTAATTACTTTTTTATTTATTTTATGTATTTTATTTAATTTTTTTATTATGAAAATGAGTTGAATATATATTTTGTCACTTTTAACCGGTATTTTATAACTGCCAGCTATGATTATATGTTTACTGCTCAGAGATAATATGCATTTTAAAACTTCAAAAATATCTTATTTATTCTTGAACGGCCAATATACTCTTGTTTTGATTATAATAAATTTCTTCAAATATCCCCTTTTTCTGTGGGTTTTACTGATAGGATTGAAATTTAAAAGAATATTTTTGACATTGAAGAATAAATTTAAAATTTTTTAATAATAGTAAGAGGTAAGTAAGCTAGCAAACTGTAGTGATCTGGGACTTCAGTCGAAACTTGTCGACAGCTCTGGTGAGTGTCGGGACGAGTCCGGGTCGCGTTGGCGCGAAATTGACGCCAAACGGGCCCTGTGGGAACACGGGAGCAGCGAGTATCTTGAAAATCTGTGAATTAGCAGACTTTTCAATGAGTTGTACCGGTACAAGTTGGATTTATACCGGTGCAACATTGATGGCTATATCGGTACAACCACTGGGCGTATATGGTCCTGCGCAGAAATGCTCTCGGGTTGACCCATATGTACCGGTACAAATTGGATTTGTACCGGTACACTTTGACAGTATGGTGCTTGTTGACTTTTGGTCACTTGGGTCTTGTCACTACCCTTTTACCCATACCTCTTTGGAGCAGGAGAGAGAGAGTGGAACCATTTCCCCCTACTGCTGTGCTTCTTCTTCCTCTCCTTCTACTTCCCCTAGCAACCGGAGGTGGTCGAGGAGCTCAAGAGAAGCTCAAGCTTCGTCGACGACACGCCGCGGAGCGGATCGAGCGAGTTTTCGACGTTGTGACGCTGCGAGAAGGCCGGGTGGCTGTTGTTCCTTGCCTTCCTCGACGTGGTGCTGCTCCCAGGGATATTGTCGAGGTGAGTAGGCCGCCGAAATCCCTTCAGTTACTTCAAACTACTCCATTTTCGAGCTTTGTTGCTGCTGCTGCTAATTCCAGTGTCGACCGTTGGCGTTTTGGCTCTTTCTCTGTGTAGGAGCGTCGGACCGCGACGAAACTTGCTTCGTTGGATTCGGGACTTCGAGACGAATCCAGAGAGCCCAAGATCATAATTTTTGGATAAGGTTTGCTTGCTTGAAATCTGGTTTTACTGAGCTGCTGTGTACCAAACAGATTCTGAGGTGTTGATCTGCAGATTCCAGCGTCGACCTTCGGTGCTTCGGCTCGCACGCGACGTAGGAGTGTCGGAATTCAGCGAAACTTGGTTCGCTGGATTCGTGACTGCGAGAGGAATCCACAGAGCCCTTGCTTGCCGGATTCGGAGAAGGTTAGCCCGGTCCGGATTTAAGTTCTACTTCGCTCATGTTTTCCTGGACAGATTTCGTGAGTTGAGTACTAATGTGACGCTACTTTCGCAGCTGTGGGACCTCGGGCTTGAGCGGGACACCTTGAATTTCATCACCTGATTTGGACACTCTGTAACGACCTAGCCCACTAGCAATAATAACTCGTTGGGCCCAACCACCGGCCCAAAATGCTTAAGCCCAGTTATTATTACTAGTGTCTAAGTCTATTATAAACCCAATGACAACCCCATTCCCATCCGATGTGAGACTATTGGGGTGTCACAGACTCCCCTCGTTAAGACCCTGACGTCCTCGTCAGTCAAATCACACACACAGCCCAATATCACCAGGCTATGTGAGACTCGTCTCGCTAGCCCGTCATCCAGACCCTGGCTCAGCCGAGACTCGCCACACATATCCAGCTGGTAAACCGGCTCTGATACCAAATGTAACGACCTAGCCCACTAGCAATAATAACTCGTTGGGCCCAACCACCGACCCAGTTATTATTACTAGTGTCTAAGTCTATTATAAACCCAATGACAACCCCATTCCCATCCGATGTGAGACTATTGGGGTGTCACACACTCTCTTCGTTGTCAGAGGTTGCTTGAAAGGTGGGTTTTCATCGGATTATGCCTAAGTACAAATAGTCGACATGTATAGTTGTATATTGATGTTAACCTTAGCTCAATTCATCGATATTAGTTGGACTAATCTGAATTTTGGAGCATGTTTAGCAAGTAATATTTCATACATGTTGGACTTGGACTTGACTTAGGAGAAAACCACGGTTTGATCGTCATATGTATACACTACCAGATTTAGCTCTAGGAGTCGTACTGTATTGTATCGTTGCTGTGGGAGTGCGATGGATACCCAGGGTAGTGTAGCTTGTCTCTACGCTCGTGCTGGGGATGCCGAGCTTTGTTACTGTAGAGTTCAGACTGTTGGTGTGTCGGGGGCCGTCGGGGGTTGTCGGTGGGCTCAGATTACTGTTTTGGTTACAGATTGTGCCAAGGGCACGTGGTATATTGGTGGTTAGACCATGTTTACTTGACTATGCCTGTGAGAGCCTGATTGAGCTCGACAGAGATACGCTTGCATACTCGGTTGGTTCGCGCCCACGAGTGCCGCTCCGAGTCTGGCTTAGTGCTTTTGCGTTGGTGTCGCTGTGTCCTAGTGTTGGACTCGCTCTCCACTAGCTACCCCTGGGGTAGTTGTTAGTGTAGCTTCGACAAGTAGGACTGGTGTATCACAATCCCACATAAGATTGGGTCAGTTTTTACTTGTTCTACTGAGGGTGGTATTAGAGTAGGATAGTATAGTAACTTACAGCTGTAGAGTGTTTCCAGCTTCGTTTCTACTATTCTTGTTTACCCTGTAGACTTAGTGGGTGGACCGATATTGTTTAGGGCGTCACCCACTGAGGACTACCTGTTTTTACAGTAGTTCTCACGCCCCTTTTCTTCCACCATTGTTGCAGGGCCTTCGGTTTCGGCTGCTGCTCCTCCTGAGGTGGACCGTGGCAAGGGCGTCGCGAGCTAGAGCCCTTCCCGACTGGTGCTGAGTTAGCAGATTTTCCCTACTGCAGATAGTGTGTTCGTGTTTTGGGAGCTATGTACATATTGTGAACTCGCTGGAGCGAGTGCTTTTGTATCGAGATTTTTGTATGTATATAGACTCGTTCCTTCTCTACCTGTTCGCCTTGTTTTAGTCGTTTCGCTCTATACTACCGTTTGTAGTATTTTACGCTACGCTTCGTGTACGTGTACAGAAAAAATTTCTTGTACACGGCGGATTTGTCGGCGCGCCCGGAAAATCTTTAATTCTACCCGGGGCGTGACACAAACGCTGCTATTACTTATTTACTTAATTATAATGTAGGAATCGAAAAGAAATGAACATTGTGCTTCTCAAAAAAAATTAAAAAGTACAGTGTAGAAATTGAAAAAGAAATCTATAACTAACAGTGTTAATGTAGTCAGTTGAGTATAAATGAATTCATTCGACACCACTGTCGCTTAATTAGCACTCTTATATAGGGATAACAATCCAGCTCGCTGTTCGCGAGCCGGTTCATGTTCGGCTCGAAATGAGCTCAAGATCGAATTGCTCGTTTAGTAAACGAGCCGAACACGAGCTGAATTTTTCAGCTCGTTTAATAAACGAGCCGAACACGAGCTGCATCAGCTCACTCGTATTTGGCTCAATAACAGCTCGAATACATATATTATATATTTATATAATTTATATAATTTACTTAATATATATATTTATATATACAAATAAATAATTATATATATAATGTATATATTTTTATTATTTGATTTTTAGTAAAAAAATATAAAGCCGAGCTCAATTATGAAAATACTTATTTATATATAAAATTTCAACCAATCAAAGTTTAATGGATAAAATTTTATAAATTTATTTTTTATATGTATCCAATTTAATCTATTTAACTTATTGTTCATTGGCTAACTCGTGAGCCAACTCGTGAACACGAGCTGAATTTTTCGGCTCGATACTTTAACGAACCAGCTCGTGTTCGGCTTATTTATTAAACGAACCAAACACGAGTCAGCCCCAGCCGCTCGTGTTCGGATCGTTGACACCCCTACTCTTATGCATACATGATACATATAGGAGTTGAGTTTATTGATCAAAAACTTTTGGAAGTGTCCGGTCATACTACTTAATTTATTTTGGATCGTAACTAATTAATAAGAGATCTAAATTCATAACCAGTATTATTTAATATAATATAGAACATTTGAACTTTTTTTCTAGAAATTAAATTTTATAATTTTTTTCATAACAATCGAAAAATGATTACATTGTCTCAAATTGATAATTTTAAGTCGATATAAGATTTTTTTTCTATAATATAGAAAGTTTGATAAGTTAAAATTTCATATACAATTCTTTGAACTAATTAGACTAAAATTTTATAATACATTATTTTATAATATTGAAAAAATTAGCCTACTTTATATTTTTATATGCTATTATTATCTATTAATTATGTATTATCACTTTGGCATTATATGATTTGAAAAGCTATTTTATTTAGAGGCATGCTATATATGTCATATATAAAATAGTAAAGTGTTATATTTTGTAAAGAGTACTGCTACATGTATTCCCAAGTGTACTTTAAAATTTTGTTAATGAAATGGCAATATCATTATTACGCTCGAATCATTAATTATTTAATCGGGCCCAAGCATCATTATTAAATTTTAAGCACCATCGTTATATCCTAAACTTTAGACCTTAACACCTTCATGCGTATAAGCCAACACATCAATAATATAATAAGGTATCCAAAGTGGTGTATCCCAAATATTTATCTTTAATGAATTACATATTTGTGTTCCTTTCCACGGCCGACTTCCTTTCCAAAGGAGGTTGGCAGGCCCTTCTATCTGTGTTCTCTGCAACTCTGCTGGAGAGACACTCGACCATTTGCTGTTTTCCTGCTCGTTGGCTAGATCCCTATGGATCGGCCTGCTCGGCCTCTCGGTTTGGGAGGATTTTTTGGCCGCTCCTCTTGGGGGTTTAAGGGATTGTTGGAGCAGGACTCGACTAATTTTTTCGGGGGATTCTAAGGCTCTCTTCGACCTGGTTTTTCCAGCGTGTTGCTGGGGACTGTGGAACGAGCGGAATGGGCGGCTTTTCAATATCCAGACCAACCAATGTGAAGCTTTGGGCCGAAACATACTGTCTACAGTCAAAGTGTGGAAAACGGCACTATTGTGGAAAATGGCACTGGGAAGCTAACCGCTTTGGCGCAGTTTCTGTTCTGGCTGGTGGTGGATGCTACAGCTCCGTCTTGGTCGTCTTTAATTGAGAATCCCTCTCTTTCTCTTTAGCTTCCAACATTTCTAGCTTTCAAAAGTGATTTATTTTAGTTCTCGATCATCTAATTGAGAAATTTACTGATTGAACTCAAATACATTTATGCATTAATTTCTACACCATAAATCCATCATACATCACTCATTAAATAATTCTAATATGAACACATAAGTTGTTGGGAACCGGATGGATCGTCCGTCATGCGTTACCAACAAAGATGCACGAAAAATAGCGAAAACACCAAACGAATGGTAAAAGAAATAAATGCAAAAAGAAGAAACCAAGATTTACGTGGTTCGCAATTACCTACGTCCACGGAAAGAGCGAGAGAGATGTATTCCACTATATGAAGAAAAGTAATACAAGCTTACACCTTATGCCTTCTCCTGGATAAAAAATCAAGAGCCTTATGGTTCACCCCTCCATTCTCTTGTTCCAACAAAAACTCCAAGAAAATACCGAAAAAGCTTTTCGTAAAACCGAGAAGACCAAATTAGAGAAGTATATATAGAAACTCTAACCAAATTCCTTTATGTCGTTGCTTCGAAGAACCCGAACAGCTCAGACAATTTGGTCGAGAACCGTCGCTCCGCCGCCGACTTCGATCCGACGTCGCATGCAAAGAACACGGCACTTCTTCTCTAGCTACCGTACGGACGGTGCACTTGGGGCATCCTTAATTAATTAGCCACCGAACCTCCTTATTAATGAAGCAGGTCCACATGCATATATATATATATATATATATATATATATATATATATATATATATATATATATATATATATATATATATATATATATATATATATATATATATATATATATATATATATAGATATATGCATTAGCCCAATCCTACTCTAATTCAATGTGATATAGAGTAAACCAATCCTAATTCACTTAGGATTCCAACTTAAATTAGGATCCATCAATAAATAAATCCTAATAAGATCCTGTCTATTATTCCATAGACCCGGTGCATGAACCAAACCAATAAAAAAGAAAGGCATATCTTTAACATAAGTCACACCAATATTTAATGCAGACACCTACAGCTCTCTCTTTTGGTGGGGTGTTTTTTTTTTTTTTTTCACACCTATAGCTTTCTCAAAAACAAATCCCTGCATTCTTTCTTCTTTTTTTTTTTTGATTCCGGTTAATATACTATCGACAGTACCAAACGTTTGATACTATCAAATTTTCTACCGTTAGATCTATCTCTTTAATCATTTTCATCCGTTTGTTTATACTATTCAACCAACCAACCACTCAACCGTAAAGGACCACTATCATCCTAACCATATATCTCTTCGTCCAATAGCCAAAACCCTAATAGCAGTAAGCACTTGGTATTAACGATAGTGTAGTAGCATAATTAATTCCTTTTTTTTCTTTATTAGAAAAATATGTATAGAATTTATTTCAACTATCATTCATTTTGTTATGACTATCTAATCTTAAAATATTTTATTTTTTCTAGCTAATCTTTTTTTGATTTGAGCCAATTAATGATTTTTTAACTTCAGAATTTGATTGTGTTGCTTATCTTCACAAGTTTAA
The DNA here is from genome assembly GCA_025177825.1 of Aechmea fasciata. NCBI lineage: Eukaryota > Viridiplantae > Streptophyta > Magnoliopsida > Poales > Bromeliaceae > Aechmea > Aechmea fasciata. Next base: position 10,077,620 of record CM045928.1, on the reverse strand, counting down.
TTAATATATATTTTGATGTAGCAAATTTTAAATAATTCTTAGAAATTTTTTAATTAGCCAAATGACCTTTTCAAAAATTTATCTGGTCAACTAATTCTCTTCTAGCCAATTTAGTACTATGTTGGACCAAAAAAAAAAGAAAAACGGCGAATTATTTACTATCTTTAAAAAGCGATGAACTATTTTTTGCTTTCGATTGTTATCGTTGTTTATAAATTTATTTTTATATGGTTGTGGGGATTTATATATGTAGATTATGAAATTTTCTTTTTAATTGTTCGGATTGTATGGATAGATTTTTAAGATTATTTGGATTATTAACATTGTATGTAATTTGTTAGAATTTTTATGTAATTATTAGAATTCTATAAAAAAAAAAAGAAACGATTAATCGTCATTTATCGCTTTCTTTCTCAAGAAAATGACGGTAAATGATTCACTATCTTTTAAATTTTATTAAAAAAAGCGAACGATTTACCGTGCTCTAATTGTTCTTCAACCCTGGCATTGAGTTGGACTAAACAGGATTATTTGGCTAAATAAAATTTTGATAGAATTATTTAGCAAATTATAATTTTTTAAAGATTTATTTGATTAAAAAAAAAGTTCACTAAGAAGCCACTTTCGACAATGCTGGCTACTCTACCAATGGCAGTAACTATTTTTTTTTTTATTTTTTTATTTTTTGTTGAGAGATAGGTAGCACGCTACCACTTCGTTTATTTTATTTAGAAATAAGTTTAGCTGGAAATGTGAATTAACTAGGATTCGAACTCGGATCTCGGGTACCGACCACCAAGCCCTTTGCCACTTGTGCTAGGGACGGTCCGTGGCAGTAACTAATTTTGGTGGTGGATTTTGTTGTCAGATATATGATCAACCATATTCATTTCTGTAGAGACCTGGAAAATTGCACCTGAGGCTTGTCGACAGCTCTGACGAGTGTCGGGACAAGTCCGAGTCGCGTTGGCGCCAAATGGACGCCACACGGACCCTGTGGGAACTTGAGAGCAACGTGTATCTTGAAGATCTACGAAATAGCAGATTTTCAGTGAGCTGTACCGGTACAAATCTGGTTTTATACCGGTACAAGATTGGTTGCTATACCGGTATAACCACCAGGGCTATACCGGTATAGCCCTGCGCAGTTAGGCTCTCGGGTTGCCTGTTTGTACCGGTACAAGTGGGGTTTTGTACCGGTACAAAGAGGAGGTATGGTGCAATTTGATTTTTTCCCCTCTCTTGTCACATCACCTTTGCCCCCTTACCTAGCAGCAGAGAGGAGAGAGAGAGGCTTCATCTTCCTCCTCTCCTTCTTCTCCACTTGCTGCTGCTGCTGCTACTTCATCTCCTTCTTCTTCCCTCAAGCTCGAGAGGGACCGAGCTTCACCGACGACGCGCCGAGGTGTGATACCGGCGGGTTTTCGGGTTGTTGCGCTGCGAGGGAGCCAGCCGTGCGCGCGGGACCGCCGTCCTCGACCCGGCCGACGGGCCTAGGGCATTTTCAGAGGTGAGTGGGCCGTCGACATCCCTCCGTTCATTTCGGATTTCTTCGTTTTCGGACTGCAGTGCTGCTGCTGCTGACTGCAGCGTCAACCCGCGGCGTTTTGGCTTGTTCTCTGTGTAGGAGAGTCGAAATCCGGCGAAATCTGGGGCGTTGGATCCGCGACTTCCAGACGATTCCAACGAGACCTTACTTGCTGGATTTGGAGCAGGTTTGCCCGTTCTGACCCCATCTTTACCGAGCCGCTGTTTTGCGAGCAGTTTCTGAGGTGCAGATTTGCTGTTTTCCAGAGTCGACCGTCGGCACTTTGGCTAGTTCTCCGCGCAGGGAAGTCGGGTCGCGTCGAAACTTGCGGCGTTGGATTCGTGACTGCGAGACGAAGATTTCGAGCCCTGAATCGCTGATTTTGGAGAAGGTTAGCTTAGTTAGAATTAAGCTTTTCCCTGCCGCTGATTTTCGGTCAGAATTGTGAACTTTGTGTTTTGATCGCGATTCTTTGCAACAGGTGGTCTGGGTCTTGTGTTGGACGCGTGGGGCTTTTGCTGACTTGGATTACTCCCTTCGCTGCCAGAGGAGGAACTTCTTGAGGTGGGTTTTCATCGGATCATGCCTAATTCAAGTAGTCAACATGTATAAGTTCCGATTTTTGACTAATTTGTGATCGCTCGAATTCATGATTAGTAGTACGTTAAATCTGAATTTTGGAAACATGTTTAGTACACTTTTAATTTATACATGTTGGACTTGGACTTGACTTAGGAGAAAACCACGTTTTGGATCGTCACTAGCTTACACTACCGGATTTAGCTCTAGGAGCCGTTGTGTGCCGTATTATCGCCGTGGGAGTGCGATGGATACCAGGGTAGTGTAGTTTGCTTTTACGCTCGCGCTGGGGATGCCGAGCTCACTTTCAGCAGAGTCTAGTCGTGCTGGTTGTCGGGCAACGTCGGGGGTTTGACGGTGGACCCAGTGTGCTGTGTGGTTACAGTTTGTGCCAAGGGGCACGTGGTGTTTTAGTGCTTGGACCCTGTGTACTTGACTATGCCTGTGAGAGCCAGGTTGAGCTCGACAGAGATACGCTTGCATACTCGGTTGGTTCGCGCCCACGAGTGCCGCTCCGGAGTCTGGCTTAGTGCTTTTGCGTTGGTGTCGCTGCGTTCTCGTTGTGGACTTGCTCTCCGCTAGCTATCCCTGGGGTAGTTGTAGTGTTGCCTCGACAGGCGGGACGGGTGCTTTCACAGTCTCTCGTAAGATTGGGTTAGCTTTTACTTATTCTACAGAGGGTGTTTTAGAGCAGGATAGCATAGTAGTTTCTAGCTGTCGAGTGGTTTCAGCTTCTTTTACTTTCTTGCTTACCCTGTAGGCTTAGTGGGTGGACCGGTGTTGTTTAGGGCGGTACCCACTGAGGACTATCTGTTTTTACAGTAGTTCTCATGCCCTCTTTCTTCCACTGTTGTTGCAGGGCCTTCTGTTGCGGTTGCTGCCCCGGTTGAGTCGGATCGAGGCAAGGGCGTTGCGAGCTAGAGCCCTTCCCCGTCGAGTGCTGAGTTAGAGGATTCTCCTGCAGGTAGTGATAGTTTTTGGTTGGACGCTTTTGTACATACAGTTGAACTCGCTGGAGCGAGTAGTGTTACTTTAGTATCTGTGATTGTATGTATATAAAGTGGTTGTTTTTCCTACCTGTTTGTTTATAGTTTATTTCAGCTCTATGCTACTGTTTGTAGCATTGTATGTTTATACAGGTACAGCTACGCTTCGTATACAGAAGAAATTCTTTTGTATACGGCGGATTTGTAGGCGCGCCCGGTGAATGTGCAACCCGGGGCGTGACAATTTCACTGCTTTCCCATGCAAAAAGTCTCCAAATTAAATTGCATTATTTGGTTCCTTTCTACATCTTGTGTAATACTTGGTGCAGTGACTCTAATAAAGCATCTACCAAAAGCAATCCCACTATCTTCTTCTTTTTCTTTCTTTCTTTTTCTTTCGATTTTTGTTCATTTTGAAGTCTTTTTCCTGTTGCATTTCCTCCCCTCTTCCAAGAAGCATTCAAGAACTTACTCCATCATCAAGAACTAACACTCTGTTAAGCGCCCTATTGTTTTTAAAATATTATTTGATTTTCGCTTCACCGTAATTGTTAACTAAAATAGCAAGGCAACGCTAACCGTCACTACCATCTATGATAAAAGAGCTTGATAGTTAATACACAAGCTCTGTCCCTACACGGAGACGACTCGTGTGAACCATATATACAACTCCACTCCGTGTCCATTGTTTTTTTGTTTTTTTATTTTCCTATTTCAAGACTTGCGTTCGGTCGTGCCTTGTTCATATAATCTGGATCTTTTGATTTACAAAATTTATCATTTTCATAATTTAGAAATAATAATATTTTATTTTGCTACTTATGTAATAATCGAGGGATTCGAGTTTATTTTTATTTTAATAAAAGCAGGCCAATTTCAGGGAATTTATTTTTCTTAGCTCTTGAGGATTCTAAAATACTTGTTGGCATTTATTTGAAAGATATAATAATCAGCTTGGTGCATTTTGGTGGATTTAAACTTTCTTCGATAAAATCAATGAAGTTCAAAAAAATGATCGACGTCTCGCGATCAAGTCACCATTTCTTGAGACGTACTATTTTTCATAATTTTTTAACACGGAGAGTCCTAAGCACAAAATACACTCTAAGATGAATATCATATATAAACCAAATATCTAATAATTATCAACAAAGTTATTAGATTTTGGCCTTTTCGCATAAAAAATCCACTTATTTTGGGCTTTTGCAAAATCGGACCGTCTTTTTTATTTTTGCAGATTCGGTCCGCTTTTTTAGCAAACTGATCAAAATACCCTTATACATTTTTCTCTCTCCTTTTTTTTTTCTCTCGTTCTTTTTTTTATCTCTTCCCGCAGAGCGGCGAGACAGTAAATGCCACCCTCCCGCCGGCGACATCGACGGCGACGAGCCCGCCTCCCCCAGCTCAGCCTCTCCCCCGACCCCTCCTCCTACCGTGTCCTTGCCCAGGCCCTCTACCGCCGCGGCCAGGCCTGCTCCGCCGCCTCCCTACTCGACGACAAGCTCCACCGTGGCCTTCTTTTTTCTCCTCCTTCTCCGTCGGCGCGCCAACGCGAGACGAAAACAGAGGGATGCGAACTCGGCCCGGAGCCTGTCTGAGTCGAGGGGGAGGAGCGCGGAGAGGTGGCGGTGCACCGAGCCGCCGGCGAGCTCGCGGTTCTCGGCGCAGAGGCGTGCGAGGCGGCTCCGAGCTCCTCGAGGTGGAAGGAGGAAGAAAAAAAAGAATAAATCAAGGGAAAGAAAGAGAAAGGAAAAAAAAGAAGAGAATAAACGGATAAAAAGGAAGAAGAAGAGAATAAAAAATGGTATAAATTTCACCCAAAAAGTACAACGTTCGTCTAAAAATTATAATTTTTGTTATCCCAAATAGTATAAATTTCACCCAAATAGTGCAACGTTCTCCTAAAGAGTGCAACATTCCAAAAATGCACCATTTAGAAAAATTTTACACTATTTCATTTTTTTTTACTCTTTCTCTTTCTCTTTGTTTTCTTCTACTTCATCTTCCTGCGGGAGATGAATGCCTCCCTCCCTCTCCCCTTGCTCCCCGAGTCAGCAGCAGCTCCAGGGCGCGCCGCGCGTTCAGCGCCCCTGCGACGACACCAGCTTCCGCTGCGAGATGCTCGCCGAGATCGCGTCCTCGGCGGCGGCGACGTTGAACTCGACGAGCAACGACGACGCGCGGACTCAATGAGCGGGGTTTCTGAGAAGCCGATATCCCCGCCGCCGCCGCCTCCCCCGCCACCGTTCCGCCTCGCCAAGAAGCCGTTCCGTCGCCGCCGCGGAACACGCCGGAGAAACCGGGGTCCCCGGCGGCGGGCCGCCGGCGGAACTACCGCGACGTCGTCGGAGGTGATCTCGTCGCCTTCGACGATGTCTCGGCGTTCGACACGCGGGAAGGAGAAGAGCACGCGTCTCGACGTCGTCGTGCCCTAGTAAAGAAGAAGGGTGGCGGCGCGGTCCCGGCGAGATCGGAGGATTCGGGCCGAGCGGGGAGGCGGGCTCGTTGCGGCGACGTCGTCGGAGCGGGCGAGGGCGACGTCGCCGGGCAGGGGGTGGCGTTTCTGCCTCCGCCTCTGGAAAGAGTAAGACAAAAAGAACAACAAAAAAAAAGGAGAGAAAAAAAGGTACAAGAATATTTTGGTCCTGAAAAAGCGGACCGAATCTGTAAAAACAAAAAAAAAGTGGCCCGTTTTTACAAAAATTCAAAATAAGTGAATTTTTTATGCAAAAAGGCTTTAGATTTTTATTGTAAATTATTAATTACCAAGTATTATTTATAATTTATATAATGGAGACGACTCGTGTGGGTCATGCGAGTCGTCTCCGCGTCCTTTTTTATATTTTTTTATTTTAACGCGTCTGTGCATAACGTAACCTTTAACCTAGGTAAAATACTATATATCTATATATGTATCACCATCTGATTTACAAAATTTAACACTTCAGTATAATTTACAAATAATAATAATTTAATATTCTATTTAATAGCCAATTTTATGGTAAAGCAATAAATAACACTTTTGGTTTTCTCAAACTATGAAGCGCGTGGTACTTAATTTCATCGTCAAATTTAAATTTTTTGTAATTTTTTGCTCGAACTATAAAGCCCATTACACTTTATTCCTCGAACTTCAATTAACTGCAATTTTTTGCTCGAACTATAAAGTATGTAATATTTTAGCCTTTGAACTTTCTGAATTGCAGTAATTTTCTGCTTGATGATACAACAATAATTAAAATACTACATTAATTCGATACTAATAATTTGTCCATATATACTTGTTTAAAAATATAGGTTGTGGAACGTAATTGCAAAAATTCACCAAGCTAGAAATTACACCTAATTAAAGTTCGAGGACTAAAATATAATGTGCGATAGTTCGAGCCAAAAATTACAATAAATTAAAAATTGAGAACTAAAATGCAAGACGCCTCATAGTTTGAGGACCAAAAGTGTAATTTATCCTAAAACAAAAGATAAAATTATACAACAACATAATAAAAAATTTTCGAATACAGAATGACAAAGTAAAAATTTGTCAGATTTTTCAAACACATAATGCCGAAGCATAAATACTTTAGATTTTTCAAATACAGCGTAAATACGTTGGGTCACAAGACAGCTAATTAACTGAAGTTTTCATCCTATGTATAAAATTTGAGAATAATATCTAATGTATTTTTCAAAACTTCAAAATATCTTATTTATTTCTGGAGGATCAAAATACCCGTAATGATTTTAAATAATTTCTTCTGATGTCCTCATTTTAGCTACGGATTAGTAGTGAGATTTAATAATTTCAGAATAAATTTATAATTGTTTATTATGAGTAAAAGGTAAATAATCAAAAGATTCCCTATAATTAAATACATCATGGTCGACCGGAGTCAAGTGCAGATGGGAAAGTTAAAAAGGAAAGATGTTTCTTGGAAGCTGCACTGTCCAGACCATTTGCTCCCAATTATATTTGTTTATAATATATATATATATATATAGCTAAAAAGCACCGGATCTATGCTATAAAAAAGATACCAAAGACAACTCTATATATATATATATATATATATATATATAATATATTTCATCCGCATCTCTCACTCCTCAATCCCTATAAGACATCTACTTCAAGAGCTTCTTAATTTGGTTGCAGTATTTTCTCTAATTAAACTTGAGATTGATTATCTTGGAGCAGCTCCCTCTTCAATCTAATCCTTTTCTGGATCTGTGGTTAGTTGTTCTTCTTCTTATTCTTCTTCTTCTTCCTGTTCTTTTTAATTAATTTTTATTTTCTTTGCTATCTCAACTAGTTGATTCTGCAAAAGGATACGAGGACTATAGTATATGTCTTTGTTGATTAATATGTTGTTTGGATTCACTACTTGATCTTTGGAAACAAAATAACAAGACATAATAATTAAGGTAGAATAATTTGGCCTCATGTAGTATTTTCACTTTATTGTTGATGATTGTGCATCAAAATCGACGATCAATTTCATGAAAGATGATTAAGGATACTAGTCAAATGATGTCAAAAAATTATAAAATTTAGTTCCCAAATACTTTTAACAGATCAAGTCTAGAGCCGATCGTTGATTTAAAAGTCAGATCATTAAAAAATAACTTGATAGTACGGAGGCCTCCGTGCTACCGATAGTATACCAGCCTAGCTCCATATAATGGTATGGACAATAAATAGAATTCATTTCAACAAATTGTATATACGCTGGAAATGAATAGTACAATTTTAAAGGAAAAAATAATCAGCATACAATTTTAAACTGAGTTAATAAAGTAATTTGCATAGTTTCTTGAAATTAAAAGATCATTTTTTATATTGATAATTTTTTAGAAATATCTATAAAATTAGAGGTGGACGGAAGGGTATATATGTAGTCATGAAATTAGCTCTTATAATTATAAGGTTATCAGTATAAAAACTCGATTCCACCGTGTTCACACGAAAATGAAATAATATGAAAAAAAAAATTAAATTTTGGTTTGCTATAAATTGGCTTAAAGATAAGAATTAAGTGCAGGATAGAGGAAGAGGGAGAGAGTAATTAAATAATAATAGTATCAAGTCATTAATACTATATAGTTAATGAGGTTTTATTAGATAATAAGACTGGTTTAATTTAAGTAATAACACAGCGTTGAGTAATTTGCATTTTGGTTTGTTGGGCCCAACGAGTTGTTATTGCTAGTGGGCTGGGTCGTTACATTTGGTATCAGAGCCGGTTCACCAGCTGGAAATGTGAGGAGAGTCTTGGCTGAGCCAGGGTCTGGATGACGAGCTAGCGAGACGAGTCTCACATAGCCTGGTGATCTTGGGCTGTGTGTGTGATTGGACTGACGATGTGATCTTGGGCTGTGTGTGTGATTGGACTGACGAGGACGTCAGGGTCTTAACGCGGGGAGTCTGTGACACCACAATAGTCCCACATCGGATGGGAATGAGGTTGTCATTGTCATTGGGTTTATAAGAGACTTAGACACTAGTAATAACAATTGGGCTTAAGCATTTTGGGCCGGTTGTTGGGTCCAACGAGTTGTTATTGCTAGTGGGCTGGGTCGTTACACAGTCTTTGGATAAAGGATACGCGGTTAAGATGATAGTGATTTTCTAAAGATGAGCGGATGGTTGGTTGAATAGTATAATTTAATGAATAGAACTAGTAAAAGAGATAAATCAGATAGTAAAAAACTTGATAACACTAAATACTTGGTTCTATTGGAAGCGCCCCAACCAAACTCAATATATACATAAAGCAATATACATGAGTCAAAAGGCACAGCGTGACAAAGCATTTCTAAAATGAGAAAGAAACTTAAAGCATTATTTATCCTGAAAAGGCACTAAACTGAAAGCAGTTTTGCGAGAGGTGCACTAGCTAGAAGAGGGATCGTCAGGTATGAAGCGATTTCTTACAGAAAAGCTATGAAAGTTCCTTTTATATATATGTGCGTTTTCATCATATATCTCTATTTTTCTTTTCTTTTCTTTATTAAAAATGGATAAAATTTCTCTAAATTATATATAGATTATTTTGATTCGATTATCCAACCTTTCAAAATCCTGACCGTAGTGTCCGATTTTTCAATTTATTTAATTTAAATTATTTGAGGATCTTTTGGCATAAAATTTAAGTTGATTGATTGCCTTCAGTGAATTTATAGTTACATTAATTATATAAAAAAATAATTGAGCAGATAAAGATAAACAATATATTTAAATTTTAAAGTGTTGAATAAATCTGAAGAGAACAGCACAAATGGCTCCAACCCGAGCACACTCTTTTCTTCAATGTGTAGAAACCAAAAATTCAATTTTTTTACATATATACCCAAGATCGTACAATCACAAAAAAAGATAAAAAAAAATGCGAAAAAATAAGAAGCTCACAATAACAATCTCAAACAACTTTACATACGAATTTAATTAACTTCACCAGGAATATCAAAATACTATACAAAACAAAACCAAAAATTACCAATTAAAACTTCAACTAAAAGTACCTTATAATGAAATCACAAGAGAGGGGAAAAGATAAATTAAAGGTCACCCACCTCAAACCTAGCAAAATCCTATAAACTTTGGACCTCTTTCACAATTCTTTTACTCTGGAGGGAAACACCACACAAAAGAATAAAGAAAAAAAGAGAGGAAACCATTTTCTTTTCATTCACTGCTTAATCCTCTACAGTCATTCAAACAGACCACTGGTTGATAATTGCTTTCATTTCTTTTCCTAGCATTGGCCCCATGAGAAAATTAAACAGGAAACCAACTAAGCCAGAAACTTAAATACAGCAGTTTGGAAAGATAAGCAAGCTACAACATCCAAATTCAGGCTCATCTTCTGAAAAGGCTGGTATGGCAGAGGGTGTGGTAAGCTTATTAATCCTGAGGATAAGTGGCATCTTAGCCAGTGAAGCAATAAAATCAGCGGCTTCAGCACTAGTAAGGCAGCCATCGGCCACGAGAGAACTCATGAAGGATATAAGCGAGATCAAGGATGAGCTAGAAAGTATGCAATCCTTCCTACGAACTGCTGAGAGATTGAAAGACACCGATGAGAGCACCGCCAACTATATCAAACAAACAAGAAGTGTTGCTTTCGACATCGAGGACATTATAGATGAGTTCACATACAAGATTGGCGAGGAGCAAGGAGGGATTCTATCCAAAACCATAAAGATATACAGAAACACAAATAGCTGGAATCACCTTACTAGGCGGCTTAGAGAAATCAAAAATAGCCTCAAAAACATTACAGAGAGAAGGGCCCGATATAATACGGAAGCAATTGATATCAAACCAAGTCCTTCAAAAGCTGGAGGTACAAGTAATAATCCAGCAGAATATGCGCATTTTGTTAAAGAGGATGATCTTGTGGGAATCGACGAAAACAGGGACTTACTACTTAGATGGCTGAAGGATGAGGAGCAGCAAGACATGATAATTTTCTCCGTGTGGGGGATGGGTGGTTTGGGGAAGACTACTCTTGTAACTCATGTGTACAACGACATCAAGACTACCTTTGAAGCTTGTGCGTGGGTTTCTGTATCTCAAAGTTATGATTCTAATGACTTGCTAAGACAAATCATAAAGGAATTCTGCAGGGAAGGTCATAATAAAATAGCAATACCCGGAGACATTGATGTTATGGACTATAGAAGCTTGGTTCAAACGATCTGCAGCTTTTTACGAAACAAAAGGTATGTAATCATTTTGGATGATGTATGGAGTATAAATGCATGGTTTGATATAAAATGTGCATTTTTGGATGGTAATAGCAATAGTAAGATAGTGCTAACAACACGAATTTATGAAGTAGCTGGACTAGCTCACGAGCACTATAGGCTTGAACTCAAGCCACTAGAATCAAATCATTCATGGAGCCTCTTCTGCAAAAATGCATTCTGGAAAAATAACAATAGGGTTTGCCCCCCGCTATTAAAACATTGGGCCGAAAAAATTGTAGAGAAGTGTTGTGGCTTGCCACTTGCTATTGTTTCTATAGGCAGTCTCTTGTCCTTTAAGGAACAACTTGATACTGAATGGGAGAAGGTCTACAAAGATCTTGAGTGGCAGCTAACTCGCAACTCTCCTTTCAGTGAAAGAGTGAACGGCATTCTAAAACTTAGCTTGGACGATCTTCCCCATTATCTAAGAAACTGCTTTTTATATTGTTGCATTTTTCCGGAGGATTACCAGATTATACGGAAGAGACTTATAAACCTTTGGGTAGCAGAAGGTTTCATTGAAGAAAGAGAAAGTACAATGGAGGAAGTGGCTGAGGACTACCTCAAAGAACTCGTTCATCGCTGTCTACTGCAAGTGGTGGCCAGGAACGAATTCGGAAGGGTTCATGCATGCCAAATGCATGATATAATTCGAGTCCTAGCTCTTTCCAAGTCAAAGGAGGAAAATTTCTACATGGATTACAAGCATTCAAGGACTTCACAAAAGTGCAAAGCACGCCGCACGTCAGTTACAAGCGGTACAATTGAACATTGGAATGAAGATAAATCCTATTTACGCTCATTACTTCTTTTTAACAGTTCCATGAGTTGTGATTTACTAAAGTCAATCTCAAGATCTTCAAAATTCTTTTGCGTCTTGGATCTACAAGGTTCTTCGATTGATAAAGTACCAAGTGAAATTGGCAACCTATTCAACCTGCGTTTCCTGGGCCTAAGACAAACGAAAATCGAGAAGCTACCAAAATCAATTGGGAAGCTGCAAAATTTACAGATATTAGATGCCTGTCTCACTAGAATCAAAAGTTTACCAAATGAAGTAACGAAGCTTGGAAAGTTGAGGCATCTATTTGCAATGAACCGCCCAGATAAGGTGCACGGCATGTTAACTTTTGGTGGCGTACCAACACCAAAAGGGATATGGCACTTGAAGGACTTACAAACTCTGCAGTATATTGAAGCAAACTCAGAGATGGTAAAGGTGGGAGCCCTGATCAACTTGCGGACATTCGGTATCAGCAAAGTTCGAATGTGCCTTTGTGCACTTTGTGTGAGGCTATCACAAACATGAACCATCTGGTCCATTTACAGATTGTGGCAAAAGATGAGAAAGAAATACTGCGGTTGGGAGCTCTTCGTCTGCCACAATCTCTCCAAAAAGTGATGTTGGTGGGGCAGCTGGACAAAATATATTCCTTACCTCAATGTTCCGTGTTCTTTAGGGTCCCTTACAAACCTGACTCTCTTTCGACTTCTTGGGTCTCGATTGGTTGAGGATCCGCTTCCGTACATTCAAGCATTACCTAGATTGTTGATCCTTCAACTTCATCAAGCGTATGACGGCATGAAGTTGTGCTTCAAAACAGCATCATTTCCAACTCTAAAGGAACTGTCAATACGGGAGGCCCCGCAGCTCAATCAGATCGAAATAGAAAAAGAAGCGATGTCGAGCCTACAAAGACTTAGTCTCTCAGGTTGCCCGGAGCTGAAGGTGCTGCCTCAAGGCATCGAGTACCTCACCACCCTTCAGGTGTTACATTTTGGAGAACCAGCAGAGGAGCTTGTTGCAAGGCTTCGTGGAGGAGGAGAAGGTGGAGATGAAAGCTGTGAAGACCGGATGAAGATTCGGCACATACCAAAAGTTACATATTCATTCAAGAGAGATGACAGATGGTTATATGAAAGGATTCAATGAGTGTATATGTTGGAAAAGTATGCCTGATTGAAATCAAAACTTGCTCTTTGAGAGGGTGTCTAGTGTACAGGTGCATTTAAGTAGGAGTGCTCTTTTAGTGAAGGCTCAGGTCTTTTAGTTGAAAATGTAACGTTTGAGTAAGTTGTATCTTTTCATATATAAAAGACGTATCTCTCAGTGAAGTGATGTAAGTGTGTATCTTTTAAAGGAAAAGTGTAGAGTAATGGACTTTTACAAATTGGCAAGATTTGGTGGACAGCACTTCTAGATAGTGCTGGACTGAGTTAGAGTTGTTTCGGAGCAAAATGGACGCGAATAACAGGCTGAAAGTTAAAATCAGCTGAAATTGGGTTTCTAACCATTTCCTGATTCCCGAAAGTGGATTAGAGTGCCCGGAAGTGGCGAGCTAAGGAGTTTGGGGATCCAGAGTGCAGTTCCGAACGACCAGATCCATCGTAGTTAGATCCGGATTGAGGGAGTCACTCTTCACGACTGATCTGGATGTCCAAATGTTACTGTAGCAGCCCGGAGGATGCTAGAGTGATGTGACCAAGTCGGGTGAGCAGATGACTTAGCGAGCTGACTCACTGAGATCCGTATGCAGATTCGGGCTCCCGAAAATGGGCGCAAAATGGGCACAGGCAGCTACATAGGTTTCAGGTAGCCCATTGCAGGACGGAGCGCTCGAATTACCTACGATATGGGACTTCAGACGCCCAAAAGATGGTTCCAGGCGCCAAAAGTGTAGTTTTCCACTGAGGGTTTATTTTTCTGAGTTTCGAGAGCCTTTCTACTATTGTCACCTCTAAATATATTCCACGACTGCTGTGGTTTTATTCTTTTACATCCCTGCAGTCTGAGCTCCTTCCTTTATTCTTTTTCCTCCTCCTTCCAATTGAGCTGTGGCTCTAGCTGACTGAGAGAGAGGGTCAGAGTGATTTTTCTATTGGTTGTGAGAATTGGAGGTTTGCACCGTTGAGGAGAATTCTGTAGAGAGTAGAGGAGGTGATCTTGAGGTGGGGTGACTCTGACATTTGATAGCAGAGGTCAGTAAAAGTGTATATTTTTTTTTGAGAAAAGGTAGCATGCTACCGCTTCATTCATCTAGAAAGTGAACTTAGCTACAAAGTGAGGCAACCAGGCCTCAGGTGCCAAGAAAAAGGAGAGAAAACTCCTGACACAAGCGCGAAAAAAAAAATAAAAAAAAAAATAAAAAAAATAAATAAATAAAAATAAAAATAAAAATAAAAATAAAAATAAAAATAAAAATAAAAATAAAAATTAGTTACATGAAAGTTCCCACGAGTCTCTAACCGATCTAATCTCGAACAACAGCCTCCCGAGCGCTCTTTTTGAGTTTTGGAAAATTCTCTTGTTGCGTTCCAGCCATACTACCCACCACGTTGCTGCGATGATCCCTAATTCTTTATCCCCCTGTGCACCTCTTTTGGCACTGCTCATTTTCCATAACTCCTTTACAGGAATGTGGTTGCTGAAGAGTAGTTTATTAGGTAACAGAGCTTTCAGTAGTGAAGTGGTGTAGGCGCAACCCGAAAAGAGATGGTTCACAGTCTCCTTCTGATCCAGGCACAAGACGCAGGTCTCTTCTCCATTCCATCCCCTTTTGAGGAGGTTGTCCGTGGTGAGCACCTTATTTTTCAGCAGAAGCCAGACGAAGATCTTGACTTTAAGAGGTGATCTGATCTTCCATAGACGTACCGGACTCTCGACTCTGACTCCGCCGTCTAGAAGAAATCTATACGCAGAGTTGACCGAGAACGTTTCTGAGTGTGTCCACCTCCAACTAACTTTGTCTTGTGAGTCGCTTGGGGAAATCGTAGCAAGAAACTCCTTGAGGTCCAAGAGTTGGGCACTATCTCTAAGGGACGAAGGGGTGAATCCTGACACAATCTTGTGCCACTTCCATCCATTCCTTCCCCAACACTCAATCACTCTGCGGTTTTTTGAAGATATCTTGTCAAAGATACGCGGAAAAATAGTTCGCAGTGAAGCTTGCTCGCACCAGATATCTGTCCAAAAATTGACCATTTGCCCATTCCCAATTGTATACGAGATACCGCATTTAAAAACCTCCTTGGTCGTTAGGACACTCTTCCACCAAAAGGAGTAGGGCTTGAAAGACCTACCTTCCGCAAGTGGTTTCCGTCGTGTATAGTAGATTCCTACTACTAGAGGACCCCATAGGTGGTGGCTGTTAGAGAAGAACCTCCACCACCATTTGGTCAGTAGAGCAACATTC
Organism: Aechmea fasciata; assembly: GCA_025177825.1. Classification (NCBI taxonomy): domain Eukaryota; kingdom Viridiplantae; phylum Streptophyta; class Magnoliopsida; order Poales; family Bromeliaceae; genus Aechmea; species Aechmea fasciata. The sequence continues at coordinate 10,062,585 of CM045928.1, read as the reverse complement.
ATGGCGTCTAGGTCCTTTACCCCTAGACCACCCTCGTTTTTGCTTCGGCAGATTACTTTCCACTGCACTAGGCAATGACCCCCCGTAACAACAGTACTCCCCCGCCAGAAAAAGGCCCTCCTCATGGCTTCTAGACGACGCAAAACCCATTTTGGTGCCTTGAATATCGAAAAGTAGTAAAGCGGTAGATTCGAGAGCACTGAGTTCACAAGAACTAATCTACCTCCTTGTGAAAGAAGTTTAGCTTTCCACCCGTCGATCCGTCTCTCCATTTTGCCGATGATAGGCCACCAGTCCTCTTTCTTCAGACGGCTCGTCGATAAGGGTAGCCCGAGGTACTTAATTGGAAAAGCTCCTAATTTACACCCTAGGATGTTCGCCAATCTCCTGCCGAGTCGTTCGTCCCGACCCATGTAGAATAGTTCTGACTTCTGTCTATTAATCTTTAATCCAGATGCCCACTCGAAAATTTGCCACGAAAATAAAATATTTTTCACTTGTCTTTTCTGAGCCCCACAAAAGAAGATGGTATCGTCTGCATACTGTATGATAGATACCTTAGTCGTATTATCAGGTCCGACTCCTCCCCACAGGTCATTGCGAACGGCTCTTTCTGTCAGTCTCGCTAAGCCTTCTGCCACCAGCAAGAAGAGGTAAGGGGATAACGGGTCTCCTTGCCGCAGGCCCCTTCTAACTTTCATCCATTTAGATGGTGATCCATTAACCAGCACCGCCACTTTGGCATTAGAGATACATTGCTTGATCCAAAAACACCACTTTTGGTCCGCCCCGAGCCAGGTCAAGATCTTAATCAGAAAGTCCCATTTCACGCTATCATACGCCTTTTCAAAGTCAGCTTTAATACCTACACTTTCCACGCCCGTTTTTGAGCACCAGTTTGTGATTTCACTGGCAGTGGCAAAAGAATCCAGAATAAACCGACCTTTGATAAAGGCTGACTGCGATGGGGAAATAATGTCTTGCAATTGCTCTGCTAATCTGTTGGCAAGAACTTTCGAGATAATTTTCTGAACACTATTGATGAGGCTGATAGGTCGAAAGTCATTTGCCGTTAAGGAGGCTTCTTTCTTGGGAATAAGACATATGTAGGAGTAATCCATCGGGCCAGAATGAAAGTTACATTGAGACAGGTCATTGAAGATGTTTAGCAAGTCATCTTTGATCACCTCCCAGAATTTCTAAAAAAATCTCATATTGAACCCGTCCGGCCCCGGAGCTTTGTCACCGCCGAGCTGAAAAGTGGCATTCTTAATCTCTTCTACCGAAAAAGGCAAAACTAGACGGTTCGGATTTGGGAAGGGTCTTGTCGTGAACAAGCTACTCCAATCCCCAGTTTCAGGATTGTGAACCGCATCAGGAGCAAAGACCTCTTTAAATTTTGAATAGAAATACTCTTTCTTATCCTCTTCTCTTTGGATGGTCCTGTTGTCATCAACGATCGTGTGAATGAAATTTGCACGTCGCCTTCCATTTGCGATAGCATGAAAGAACTTGGTGTTGCCGTCTCCCTCTTTCAGCCAGTGTTGTCTGGATCGATATTTCCACAAAATCTCTTCCTCGACTATTCTATCACTGATTTGTGCCTTAAGCGATCGCCGCCGGCTTCACTGTTCACGAGTAAGCGCACTCTTTCTTCGAGCCGATCCAATTTGTGGATCTCGCGATAATTTCATAGATCTCGAGATACTGTGATAACTCGAGGAACACCATTCTTTAATTCTCTTACGACAATGTCTTAGCTTCGCTACGAAGGTAAGGACGGTGGACGCTTTACTCGTCACCTCATTCCACCAGAAGGGCACGAGACTGCAGAAATCCTCTCTCCGAAGCCAGACCTCTTCAAGCCGAAACAAGCATCTACTCACTTTGTCGCCAGTCGACAGCAGGATAGGGCAATGATCAGAGGTGACTCTCGGTACAGCCATTACCCGAGTTAAAGGGAAGGCATGGTCCCAATCGGTGGATATGAGAAAACGGTCAAGCTTCGCGAGGGTGGGGCAGCTTTGCATATTTGACCAAGTGAAATTCTGATTGACCATAGGTAAGTCGATCAACTCCAGAGTATTAATCAGATCGTTAAACAAAGTCAAGAGCCGTCTACTCCAAGCTCGACCCTGATGCTCGAGCGGGTTTCTAATAAGATTGAAGTCCCCGCAGATCGCCCAAACCCCTCCACACACACCCTTCAAAGCAGCTAATTCATCGCAGAACTCCTCTTTTCCATCCCACGTGGAGGGGCCGTATACATTCGTTACAAGAAAAATGGTGCCACTATCCAAATGCTTTAGCCGAGTGGTGAGGGAGTAATTGCGCACGATCACCTCACAACAAGAGAAAACTCTTGAACTCCAGCAGGTAATGAGACCCCCAGAAGCACCATTTGATTTGATGAACTGACATTTATCAAAGTAAGAGCCAACAAACGAGGAGAGAAAAGAGCGCGAGACATCTTCCACCTTTGATTCTTGGAAGCATAAAACAGACATCCTAAACTTAGACACTACCGACTTCACGAGGCATCTTTTATTTTGGTCATTTAGACCCCTAACATTCCAACTACATAACTGTAACATGAGACACTCTAAGAGAACACCTACTAAACCATAACGTCCCGCTCACAAAGAGAGCTTAATTGGTGACGCACTGGAACTGTAAGAGACTGTCGGCCTCCTCGTCGGTAAGGGAAATTCCGCACTTGGAGCTTTTGATCTTTACCCTGTTAAGCTTGCCTGCTCCCCGGCCCACAGCAGTGAGTTTCTTCGTCGACCCTTCTCGTAGCTTGCGCGAGGGCTTTCGAGTGTAGCACTTCTCCTCCCTCAAGAAGGCTTTGCGAGTGATCGCCGGTCCCAGTGGAAAGTATATTATCCCGGCAAGACAGACGGGCACTCTTCCTGGCGGCGCAGTTGGAAACCGATGAGATTGCCCTTCCTTGATTAATTTCCACATCGTATCCGTCGGTAAGTGACAAGTGATGGCCGGCATGGCCTATGGTACCAACTCCATAGTCTGTCGGAATCTCGTCTGGGGCCCCTGCCGTCCGGTTCGTAGAGCGTTCCATCATTAGCCCCGGCCACGGTTCGGTCTGTGCTGAAATCCCGATAGTAGGGCGAAAAATAAGACGTCCCAAGAACAAGAGTTGTGACAATTCTTCGTTAGATATGGCGGCACATCCTATGATCCCATCTCTAGCGTGAGATAAGGCATTCACCTCCCCACAAATCAGCGTGGGGATTAATTTGGGTGGACAGGAATCAGGGGAGTGGAACTCTACGCATAAAGCCCCGTTTAGTAGAACTTTGTCGCACCCAAGAAAGTCGTGGAAGCCAACTGGACTGACAACAGGCCCGAAGTAGCAGCAGGCCCACCCGAGTGGGGCGAACTCATGCCATGGGTCCACTCCACTAGTGACCAAGATTCCGGGCCATGCATCCACACAGCTTGCGGCCCAGTAGGAACGAGCATATAATTGCTCCGCATCAGGCCTTGGGTCTGCTCAGCCTGGAGGTTAGCCCAGGACCCGATCGCCTCCCTCTTGAGACATCTCGAAGCATGCGACCCTTGCGACAGAGCCCTAGGCAGATCGGAAGACTCCCCAGCTTCGAAGCATCGAAATGTGCCTCGTGAGGGAGGTCCCGCGGCACGAGGCCGCCCGAAGGCAAACACTTCTTGGCTGCCAGATCGAGCGGAGATCTGACGACCTTCCTCGGGCGATACACTCTTTCCCTTTCCTTGCAACCACGTCGTCTGTAGCCCAGTCAACCGATTTGAAAAGCTCCCACAATCAGCCTTCTTCCACTGGCTCATCGGCGTCGGTGCCTGTAGCCGTTGCACCTGCACCTCGGGGGCCCCGTGGCTGTCCTGAGCTACACAACTCGAGATCTGCGCCCCAGTAATCGGGCCGTTGTTCAGCCGCCTGTAGGTTCCGTCAGGGTTGGCGGCGGAGCCCGAGCGCCGTCGTCGGTCAGATAGAAGATCCGATGCGGTAGAGCGTCTTCTGTCCCTCAACGCCGAGGAGTTCGAGGAGTCGTCGTCCCCGCCGGCGCCGCCGTGACCCGAGCGTCGCCCTCTCGCGAATCCCCTCCGCCTAGTCTCCTACCCCGATTATCCACACGCCGTGCAATACGACGCCCTAAGGGGTCAGTTTGACCTTCTCCCTCATTCTGGTCCCCACCAGCGAACGGGATGCCACGGTCGTCCCCTCCGAAGGGTGCCGAACTCTCGAACTGAACGATGACATTCAGGACAAGATCACCCAACGTGACAGCGAGGTACTCAGGGATTTCCGCCAGATCGTCAACTGCAATTTGGCATCTAAACCCAATTAGGTCGTGCATGTTGGTGCTATTATCGTCGGCCCGGAGGAAGCGTCCAAAGCTATTGACGATCGCCGCAACGCTAGCTTCGGACCAACACTCGAACGGCAGATCCACCAAACGCACCCAAGCCTTGTAGGAGAGCCGCGAAGGCGAGGCGTCCCTGTATTGGTTCCAAGAATAACACTTCAGCCTACAGTGCGACAAGTTGATCACACCTCTCCGGACCATCTCTGAAGCTTGAACCCAAGCAGGTAGAAAGATAATAAAGTCCCGCTCGCTGTGGCGCGCGACCAGAAAATCATTGGAGAAACCGCCGAAGCAATTAGCGAGGTCGGTGGCGACCGTATCCTGGGGAAAGTGCCCGAGGTTCGCCGGCCCGCAGGACGTTGACCAGGACCGCGTTTTGACATTGCTGCTGGCGGGCATGATAACCTTCAGTAAGGGGTACGAACACGTTCCTTGAGGATGGGCGGAAATGCAAGGCTCTAGGCATCCTTGTCGAGAAGTGAGGGCTGCGACTCCGGCAGTTCCGCGAGAGATGGCCGGTTTTGAAGCACCTGGCACAGCGTAGAGGATCTCGGCACTGTTTAACACGGTGATCTTTGGCCAGGCAGCAGAAACACCTGCCTTCCAAAGCCAAGAGTCGCCTCTGCTGTGGGCGACGTGGCCTCGAGTAGACAAGGGGTGGAGCTGGTGGATACTGAGGGAAATGTGCAACACGTCTGGGATGAGCCGAGAAGGTCAGTAGGGCTTCTTTATAGGTCCGCGGCCCTCTCTCCTTCCGCGCGCCCTTCTCTTTGTCCGGGTTGAAAGGTGGTCTTTCCTCGGACTCTTTCGGAGGAACGAAGGCTGCCAAGGGGGCGTGCTTCGCACCACTGCGCTTCGTGGGATGACCATCACGACCCAGGCTGGAGGAGGTCAGCGGTTTACCCAGGTGATCAGCCCAAACAACTTGCGCCTTTGTTTTCTTTCTTTTGTAAAACTCTGCCTCCTTTTTCAGGTTCGATTCCTCGTATGTAAGCTTTGTCTTCTTCCTCTTGTATTCCTCCTTATCCATTCAAGACCTCGTTTGTAGGCTTTGTCTTCTTCCTATTGTAATCCTCTGTCTTATCAAGGTTAGATTCCTCGTACGTTAACTTTTTCTTCGTCCTCTTGTAAAACTCTGTCTTCCTAGCCGAGCTTGATGCGTCGTGTTGGTGCGATCTCCGTGAAGGACACTCCCCATCAGCTTCGCCTTTTCCTTTCAACTGCCAGGTGTGCCAGGTGATCGTCCTCGCCATGAGCGAGGAAGAAGGCTTGGAGAGTGATAGTAGTAAAAGTGTATATTATGAGTATCAAACCTGCTTTTATATCAAATGTAGCGATCCGAAGGTAGCATGATAAATCGTTGGGGTCAAACAACCGACTAAATATGCTAAAGCCTAATTATTATTAGGATCCCCAGTCCTTATATTCCCTATAATACACTGAAATTCAGTAAAATGCACCGAGCTTTAACAAAATTGACAAAATGAGAATTTAAGTCATGCTAGACATGATAAGAATGGATCTGAAAAAGTTTAGACTAAGTTAGCAATAAGTTGGAGCCAATTTGGATCAAATCAGAACTTTGGAAGAAGTGAAAATCAATTTTTCCAGACTTTCCAGAAGTCTGAAAAGACGTGAGACGCCCGAAAACATTCGGACCATTCGGTCAAGCATCCGTCCCCAATAGACACTCTACTTGAGAGGAGGGGTTCTCAAGTTGTAAAAATGGATTTGGCATGGCCTAACCTACAGTAGTAGGAGCCAACATTGAACCACTTTGGGAGTATATAAAATCCGTCTATCAGCATTTTCATTGGGTAATACTAATATTAAAATCCGTCTATCAGCATTTTGGGAGTATATAACATATCATGAGATAGCACACAAGGATATGTTTAGTTATACAGTGAAGTACCAGCAGTAACAGATTCATAAAATGCATACAAGGATATGTTAAGTTATATGTATGGTTGTATATTTATGCGTCTTGTGTTTTTCCAGAAAAATATTACGACGAAAAAATAAAAATAAATAAAGAGAAAATGGTGCCTATTTATTAGTCTAAATAGACTTTAAAAAAGACCAGAGATTAAGGGGTTTATGCTTCCCAGATACCCGTAGGTACCCGATTAATTATGCCATCTTTATTATTCTGGCTACCTCCGATTAAGCTGGTCTTAATAAAGACAGTATCCTCTTCTTAATTTTTTAGTTAAATAGCAATAATAATAATAATAATAATAATAATAATAATAATAATTACCAACTAGATGTTTACCCTGTACATACATACGTGCATGTGTGTGTATATATATATACATACATACGTGTGTGTGTGTGTGTGTGTGTGTGATGTATGAAATTCAGAATCAATCACAATTTTATAATACCATAAAAATACTCAAATGAAAAAGTTTTCTTTTTTCTTTTTAATACATCAATCTTTTTATAATAAAGGAAGCAAAGAGCGTACCCATTTTTTTTTAACTTAAAGATATTATGAAAGTTTGTTACATAGATATACTATGGGATACATTTAAATGTAAGCATGTAAAGAGGGAATCCATTGCTTTCTTTTTGATGCACTTGCTTGTGCCCGAAGCAAACCAGAGAAGTTGATGGGCTGCAGCGTCGACGTGAGCGGCGACGTTGGTAGTTAAGACGGCGTCGATGATGCACGCGGCGGCAGCTTGGGTGGACTTTTGCTTGGGCTGAGCGGCTCGGGCGACGACGTCAAGGGACACGGCAGCAGTGGCTTCTCCTCCTTCTTGTTCTTCTTCTTCTCCTCTTACTCCTCTCTCTCTCTCTCTCTCTTTTTTCTTCTTACAGTGGGGGATGCAGATGGGTTTTGTGTGTGGATGGGGTGGGGTTTGTGTGTGGATTGTGTGTGGATCGAGCCCCCCCTGGGGTCCCCTGCTCGCTCCTCTTTTTATAGGGCTTCGAAGGACCAAATCCCGGGCTCCTTGCCGGCAATCGACGGCGACAAGATGGGGGCGCGATTTGTGGGATCTCCAGCGGCGTACGGGGTCGCGGGATTTGCGGCGACGGGACAGGCGCGAGATTCTCGGGCTCTTTAGATCGGCGAGCGGCGCAAGGTGCACGTCGGCGGGATTTGGGGTGCCGAATTTGCGGGATCCGCGTACGGATGCGGCGGGATTTGCGGATCTCCGGATCGGCGGACGGCGCGGGATCCTCGGGATTCGTGTATGGCTTGAAATGACGGCAACGGCGCGTGATCTCCGGGATCGGCCGGCCGATCTGAGGCGACGGGCGCAGGATCTCCGCGATCCATGTACGGCGCGGATCTCGGATCGCCGGGATCTGGCGGAGACGAAGGAGAAGAGGGGGCGATCATCCCCTTCATTTTCCTCTTTTCTTTTTATTATTATTATTATTATTATATATATATATATATATATATATATATATATATATATATATATATATATATATATATATAGATCAGTGAGATCTTATCGATAATGGCGAAAATGCGTTTGTCTTCCTAAAGTTTTCAGCCAGATTAGATCATCCTTTGATGATTTTCACCGTTAGATAAATCTTATTATTACGTGGCGCTTAGCAATAGGAAATTTCCATCATCACAACGCTTGTCTTCGTCAAATGGCCCGAAAACTTAGTATGATGACTCCAGTGCTATTAATAATATAATAGCACAGTTATATATATATATATATATATATATATATTAGTACTATTATTATTATTAATTTTTTTGCCCCAACATCTTGGATCTACAAGGTTCTTCGATTGATAAAGTACCAAGTGAAATTGGCAACCTATTCAACCTGCGTTTCCTGGGCCGGCCTCAGAGAAACGAAAATCGAGAAGCTATCGAAATCAATTGGGAAGCTGCAAAATTTACAGATATTAGATGCCTGTGACACTAGAATCAAAAAGTTTACCAAATGAAGCAACGAAGCTCAGAAAGTTGAGGCATCTATCTATTTGTATTTATCAATTCAGAGAAGATGTACAGCAGTTTGGCAGCTTTTGGTGGCATACCAACACCAAAAGGGATATGGCACTTGAAGGACTTACAAGCTCTGCAGTTTTTGGAAGCCAACTCAGAGATGGTAAAGAAGGTGGGAGCCCTGATCAACTTGCGGACATTCGGTATCAGCAAAGTACGAATGTCCGACTGTGCAGACTGTGTCGGGCTATCGCAAACATGAATCATCTCGTCAATTTGGGTATTGTGGCAAAAGACGAGAAAGAAATACTGCATTTGGGAGCTCTTCGTCTGCCACGATCTGTGGGAACAGTGATTTTGGTGGGGCAGTTGGACAAAAAATACTCCTTACCTCAATGTTCCATGTTCTTTGGGTCCCTTAGAAACCAGACCACCTTTCATCTTCGTTGGTCTCGATTGGTTGAGGATCCGCTTCCTTACATTCAGGAATTACCTAGATTGTTGGTCCTTCAACTTTGGCAAGCATATGATGGCATAAAATTGTTCTTCCAAACAGCATCATTCCCAACTCTGAAAGAACTTTCAATATGGGATGCCCCGCGGCTCAATCAAATCGAAATAGAAAAAGAAGCGTTGCCGAGCCTACAAAATCTTGCACTCAGAGGTTGCCCGGAGCTGAAGGTGCTGCCTCAAGGCATGGAATACCTCACGTCCCTTCAGCTGTTACTTTTTGGAGAACCAGCAGAGGAGTTTGCTGCGAGGCTTCGAGGCGGAGGAGAAGGTGGAGACGAAAGTTGCGAAGACCGGATGAAGATTCGTCACATACCAAAAGTTCTTCTTTCATTCTTTAGAGATGGCAGATGGGTACAAGAACGGATTCGATGAGTCCACGCCACCATGTATAGCTCTCCATCACCAAAAGTGCTGCACTATATAGTACTCTTTTAAAATGTTATTTTCGTCTGTTATGTTGTACTATCTCTTTTCTTCAAAGAATTCATTTTATTATTATATACATGTAGTTTTATGTAAATATAGCGTTATATTCTTACAAAATTTAACTTTTAACTCTTATTCCTATAAAAATCTAGTGATATTCATATTTATTCCTCTGTTATTGTCGGAGAACTATTTAATTTTTAACAGTAAAGTAAAATATCAATTTTGTTATTATAAATATATCCTTTCAAATGCCCCAATTACTATAATCGTATAGAAATATCCCGAAAAAATTTCAATTGTTATTTTATTCTTCATCATTTTCCTCCTTAAAATCCAACCCAACCCAATCCACTATTGTTTCATTCTATTCTCTCATTCATTTTCTACTAAACTTTTTTTTTTGATAAAAATAAGAAAAAAAGGCCATTTATGCAATAATAGTGGATTTGGGCCATTTTTGATAAAAATAAGAAAAAAAGGCCATCATTTTTTGATAAAAATAAGAATATTTTGATCAGTTTTCTAAAATTCGAGCTAAATTAGTAAAATCCAAAATACACTTTTACAAAATCTCGAGACTAGTTGATTTTTTATGCAAAAAGGCCATTTATTATTGAGATTAGATTTTAGATAGGTATTTTAGTAATTTTAGAATATATTTAAACAATTTGAATGGTATATATGTAGTAAAAGGTAAATAATCAAAAGGAGACTCTATAATTCCATGGCACACTACAACCAAGTGCTGATGCGAAAAGTCAAGAGGGAAGTTCTTGGTAGCTGCAGTGTCCAAGTCACTTGCTAGCTCCCAGTTCCTTGTTTATAATGTATAGTTCATCCTCATCTCCCACTCCTCAATCCCTAAAAGCGTTCCTGTAGCAGCTCCCTCTTCAATATATCTCCCTTTTGGATCTGTGGTTAGTTGTGCATCTTCTTCTGTTTATTCTTTTCAATTAATTTTTATTCTCTTTGCTATCAGCTGGCTTAATTCTTTTATTAAAGCACAGAGAGTATAGCTAGCATATGTCTTTGTTGATTAATATATATATGTTGTTTGGATTCACTAGATCTTTGGTAACAAAATAACAAGCGATAATAATTAAGGTAGAATAATTTGGCCTTAATTATATATACTTTCACTTTATTTTTAATGATTGAGCATCTAAATCGATGATCATTATATATATAATACCTGGCAAGATGGTAAATTAAAGGATACATAAACTTTCTAGAAAAAGAGTTTTATGATTTTCAAAATTTATTTTCTAGCTAGCTAGCCAAGTGGGCATAATATTAAAGGTCAAAACTAGCGATCGACCTTCTAAAAATATAATTAAAAAAAATTTTAAATTCACAATCTTGGTTATAGATCGATCTTGATCTAAATAGTTGAGAGGGTTTTATTTCTTTGCAGTTAAACAAGAAGAAAGTGTCTTATTTTACTTGTTAAATTATCAATTTTGAGATCATTCGATTACTATATGTAAGTGATAACGACAATAAGAAAATTAGGTTAAGTAAACCATGCAAATATTAGATCATATTTAAAGATAAGAGATATTTATTTAAATGCCTCATCATCAAAAAAAAAAAAAAAGTATCAAAGTCATTTCAATTTAAGAAATATTCCTGCTGAATTCACAAAGATAACAATTATTTCGGAAAAAATCAGTTAATGTCAAAACTTGTAATGTAGAAGTTTTACGAATTGCAGCACAAAGTTAAAATAGAGCTTTTAGATTCAATAGGCAGTATGAATTTTGAGGCAATAAAATTTAACATATTAAAATAGGGGAGTTTTATGAGTGTACAACAAGTTATTATATTTCTATCAAAACAAAACTATTTGAAAAAGCACTAATAGTTTCCTGCTCAAATGACTTATCGTCCTGATATATATTAACTTAATTATGAACAAGAAGAGGGCTTCAAAAGAAACTCGATTTATAATTGTTAATTGTAAAATAATTTACAATCACGCTTAATACGATACCATCTACTCACTGGCTAGCAACAGATTGATTTACTTCCCAACTCTTTATTGATTTCATACTCCTCTAAAGGACTTTTTCACAACTTGCTCTACAAATATACATTAAGGTCGAGTTCAATATGACTAGTTATGATGAATCTTTAATCTCAAAATTTTGTTAAACTGAATCTCAAACAAGTTCTTGTTTTTTGTTCTTCTAGACTACAATATTGTTACTGGTGTTTCTTCTTTTCAACTGAGGATTCTAACAAATGTTTGTTTAGTGCACTCCAGAGTTATTCCGGTTGAGACAATTACATATTTTTTATGAAAATTGCCTTAAGAAATAATCATTTTTGCTAGTGGTGCATTTGAAGAAACATGGTAATTTGAAAAGATTGTACATTTTAGGCTCAATTTAGAGGAAGTGCCATGGCGGAGGTGGTAAGCTCATTACTACTAAATATCGGTGTGACCTTAGCTAGTGAAGCAACTAAAAAGCAACATCACGATTACTAACACGGATATCGGCAATCAAAGACCTTGTGGAGGATATAAGTGACATTAAGGATGAGCTTGAGCATGCTATCCTTCCTACGGACGCGAGAAAGAATAAAAGAGAAGGATGGGAGCACAAAAACCTTCATAAAACAAACAAGAGACTTGGCTTTTGACATTGAGGATATTATAGATGAGTTCACATACAAGCTTGGTGAAGAGCAAGGAGGGGTCCTGCCTAAAACAGTCAAGAGGTGCAGAAATATAACAACTTGGCGTCGCCTTAGCAAGAGGCTTGACAAAATCAAAATTAAGCTCCGAACCATTAAGGAAAGAAGAGAGCGATATGATACGAGCAGAATGGAAAATGAGGCAAGACCTTTAGTAACTGCTGGTGGTGGCAAGAGCCTCGCAGAATTAGCACATTTTGTCGAGGAGGATGATATCGTGGGTATTGACAAGTACAGGGACTTGTTGCTCAGATGGTTAAAAGATGAGGATGAGCAGCAACGTCAGCACGTGATAATCTCAGTGTTGGGGATGGGTGGTCTAGGGAAGACCACTATTGCGACTCATGTGTACAATATCATCAAAGTTTCATTTGATGCTTGTGCCTGGGTTGCTGTATCTCAAAGTTATGAGACTCATGATTTGCTTAGAAAAATCTTAAAAGAGTTTCATATGGAAGATCGTAAGAAAAGAGAAGTACCTAACAACATTGATACCATGGATTACATATGCTTGGTTGAGAAAAGAGAAGCACCTAACAACATTGATACCATGGATTACATAAGCTTGGTTGAGACTATCCGCACTTACTTGCAGGATAAAAAGTATGTACTCATTTTGGATGATGTTTGGAGTAGTGATATAATGGACAATATAAAATATGCACTTCTGAATAGTAATAGCAAGAGTAGAATATTTCTCACAACAAGGATTCGTGAGGTAGCACTACTAGCTGACGAGCACCGTTTGTTTGAGTTAAAGACGCTAGAGGCAGATCATTCGTGGGATTTGTTTTGTAAAAAGCATTTTGGAAAAGTGCAAACAAGATTTGCCCACCTTTAGAACAATGTGCTAAAAAATCATTGAGAAGTGCGGTGGCTTGCCCCTTGCTATCGTATCTATAGCCGTCTCTTATCATTTCGAGAACAAACCGGTTCTGAATGGGAGAAGGTTTACAAAGATCTTGAGTGGTATCTAACTAACAACGAATCGAAGCTCTATGGAAAAGTACATAACATTTTGAAACTTAGTTTGGACGATCTTCCCCATTACCTTCGAAATTGCTTCTTATATTGTTCTAGCTTTCCGGAAGACTATACAATTGAAAGTGACAGGCTCATAAGGCTTTGGGTGGCTGAAGGGTTCATTGAAGAAAGAAGAGAAAGAGTGATGGAGGAAGTGGCCGACGACTACCTTAACGAACTTGTTCATCGCTGTCTACTACAAGTGGCTAAGTGGAATGAAGTTGGAAGAGTTCGTGCATGTCGAATGCATGACATCATTCGAGTCCTCGCTCTTTCAGAGTCAAAGGAGTTAAGTTTCTTCATGGTCTACGAGCATTCACGGAAAAAATTGCAGAGTTCCGAAGCACGCCGCTTGTCAATCCTAAGCAATATAAATAATTATCGTACTGAAGACAAATCTCATTTGCGTTCAGTACTTGTTTTCAACAATTCCATGAGCTATGATTTACTGAAGTCAGTCTTAAGATCAGCAAAATTTTTACGTGTCTTGGAACTAGAAGGAGAGCCAATCGAGAAACTATCGAGTGAGATCTGTAACCTATTCAACCTGCATTATCTAGGCTTGCGAGCAACGAAAATTAAGGAGCTTCCAAGATCAATCGGGAAGCTACGAAATCTGCAAATATTAGATACATATGAAAGTGAAATAGAAAAGCTGCCAAAAGGAATAACAGAGCTTCAAAAGTTGAGACGTCTAGTTTTGTCCAACAATTCGGGTAAGAACATCAAGGCAGGTGGGAATATGGCGCTTGAAGGGCTTGCATAGTTTGGCAAACATTAGTGCAACTAGGAAGATTGTGCGGAATGTAGAAGCTTTGACGAGTTGCGGACATTTGGGATAAGGCGTAAGAACCCATCACTGTGCAGATTTGTGGAATAGTATCACAAAGATGAACCATCTTAGCTATTTATTTATCGAGAGTGAATGTGGGCAAAAATTACAGCAGTTGGGCACCCTGCGCCTACCTCTACCAATTCAACAATTATGTCTGAAGGGTAAATTAGACAAAACCTCACTCCACGAGCTTGCCACATCCTTTGGGTCTCTAACAAACCTAACCCAAATTAAGACTTTCATATGCAAAATTGGATGAAGATGCATTTCCTTGCACTGCAAGCGCTTCTGCGTTGATGATTCTACGCCTTAATGCCGCATATGACGGCATGAAGTTGCACTTCCAAGCAACATCATTCCCGAAGCTAAAGGAATTGTACATATTAGATGCCCCGAAGCTCAGTCAGGTGGAAATAGAAAGAGGAGCAATGCCAAGCCTGAATCAGCTTCACCTATCCATATGCCCCGAGCTAAAGGAGCGCCCTACGGTGTCGAGTACCTTACCACCCTTCGAGTTATACATTCGGCATCCAGCAGAGGAACTTGTTGAGCTGCTTCTCGGAGGAGGAGAAGGCGACCACAGCAATGACTGGCGCGCGAGGGTTCGCCACATCCCGAATTTTACTATTCGTTTCCGACGAGACGGCGAGTATTTCAACAAAAGGATTCAATGATTCCACATCATGTAGGTGAGTTTGTGCGCTTCTTGCGAGCAGAGCTTGATCTTTGTGATATTTTCCGCCTCGAGATCTTCCAAACAATCCGCTTGGAGGACAATTGAAAATGATGATCGATATTTGCATATAGTTATCTTATATGTGTATTTTATTTTATTTTATTTTCAGTGTATGTGTGTGTAAAAGTGGATGCATTAAATTAGTTGGGAATGCCTTCAGCTACTCGTATTATGTATTTGGAGAATGCTTTGTACCCTAAAAACTTTATTTATTGACTAAAATAAAAAAAAAAATTTCGTTATAAATATCCATATTTTTTACTTTCTAAGATGACTAAATTTTCTTTACTTGTTAAGAAAAAAATAAAAAAAAATTTATACATTTCTATCAATTTTAGGATTTCTTTGGTTCAAAGTCGGAATCGGTATCGAAATTGGAATAATTCATTATTTTATTCTATTTGGTTCGCAAATACGAAAGCAGAATGGGAATGAACTATTCCAATTATCGGTATTTGGTTCGGATAGATATTAAAAATTAATCAAATTAATATGTCAATTTTATCTTTATAATATATTAATTTAAATTCAAACTAATTTTAAATAAAATTTGAATAAAACTTTAGATTTAAATTAAATTTAAATTTAAATTCAAATTTATAAATTAGATTCGAAATGATTGATTGAATTTTAATTTTTAATTTAAGTTTAAATTAAAATTAAAATGTATAAATATAATTTTAAACTTAAACTAATGTTTTAATTAAAAAATAAATTTAAAAAAATTAAATTTAATTCGAACAAATTCAATCCGCCTTAATTCAATTTACAATTCGGCCTCCTAGGCCGAATTGGAAAAAGTGGTAATTGTGGGGATTCCCATTCACCGTGAGTCGGAATGAAAATTCTGCATACCAAACATGCACAAACGAATTCAACCATTCGATTCCGATTCCAAGATGAAAAGGGGAAAACCAAACATGCACTTAAGGCTATCTAGCTTCGAATATAAATTATAAGAAATGGACGGAATAGTAGTGACGAAACTACGACGAAGAGGCGTTTAAATCCATCAACTTGAAATTTTGAGAAGATAAAATATAGATTTTGAAAGCCAATGGAGGAAGTGAAAACACAAGTATTTACATAGAGTTTTCTATATATTACACTTATTAGAAAGATTAAAAATTTTTTTGAAGAAAAAGCTTTCGTATAATGTCTGAGAGGATAAAAGCAAATTTCAGTTCTTAACTAGGTTGAGTTAATCCTAAATAAACAGGACTTGATATAACAAGACATGAATAAATCATAAATAGAAGAGGTAGTTTCACAAATATTGTTGTTTAATAGATTAGTGAGAAAATCTATTGTTAGATTTTGGTTTAAATTTATAGTTATTTAAATAAAATCAAATTTATTAAAATTAAAGTCAAATTCTACTTTAATTAGGATATAAGATGAGATTTAGTTTTATTAAAACATAAATAGAGTTTAATTAAGAATCTAATTGGACTGTGAGTTCTAATTAGTCTCTACATTTGACACATTCATTACATTTAAGATAAGATGTACGGCCAGATGAGGGAATTAATTAAGCTCTCAATTAAATAGTATTTAGCAAATCCGAGGGTCGATTATATTGAAATTATGATGACCAACTTGTTGGTCAATTATCAAAAATGTTCCGGCCTGGCACGAAGGCACTCTGTTCTTTGCAAATCAGGGATGGCAGGAATGCCTTAATTCTATTTGCCAAAATTTTTGCTAAGCATTTGTAAATCACATTACATAAGCTTATGGGCCGGAAATCCCCAATGCTGACTGGTCGATTCTTTTTGGGAATTAACACGATGTTGGTTTGGTTGATGGAAGGTGGAGCCTCTTGAGTTAGGAAGAATTTTTCTACCAACAAAAATAAGTCAGCTTTCACAAGCTCCCAATTTGCTTGAAAGAAGCGAGCCGTAAAACCATCCGGGCCAGGAGATTTATCTGGTTTCATGCTAAAGAGAGCTTCGCGGAGCTCGATCATGGTAGGGGGCACACTCAAGGTATGTGCTTCAGTCTGTGATATCCTATACATTTGATGTTCCATGAAATCCCAGCTGCAGTTTGTTCTTTCGCAGGTGTGTGGAGCTGTGTAGAAAGCCTCGAAATGATGGTCAATAAATTGTTTTAGTTCCACTTTGTCATGAATTGTCTTGCCGGAATCATTCTGAAGAGAAGTAATAGTATTTTTCCTGTTGCGCATAGTCGCTTTCATATGAAAATAACAGGTGTTCCTGTCTCCTTTGTAAATCCAATTATCTTTTGCCCTCTGCGCCCAATAGAGTTCTTGTTTGAACATGAGGTCCTCGAGCTGTGCGATGGAAGTTGCTTCGCCAGCACGATTAGGATGATTGATAGGTAGCTCCTGTAGTTTAGATATAGTATTAATTGATTCTGCTACCCTAGCTCGAATATTCAATCGGTGACTTGAAGCCCATTTTCGAAGAGAGAAAGCCAAATTGCGAAGTCTTCGCTGAAGTGGTGTGTTAATTGAAGTCAGCCAGATCTCTTTCACTTTTTCATTAAAACCCTCCAAGGTGAACTACCAGCTTTCAATCCTGAAGAGCTTTCGTCGATGATGAAGGTTTGGTGTCAAATTTAGGAGCAGTGGAGAGTGGTCACTTGCTATACGAGGTAGATGCAATAGGCGAGCAAAAGGGAACTTCAAGATCCATTGGGAATTAGCCATCGCCCGATCCAGTCGTTGGAGTATCATCGAATTTCCCTGCCTATTATTAGTCCATGTGTATCCTGGTCCATTAAAGTGAACGTCAACAAAACCTCCATCTTGCTGAAACTTCTGTAAAGGTGACTTCGAGTTGTAAGTTCGGCTTGATCCCCCTAGTTTCTCCTTGGCATTCATGATGCAGTTGAAATCTCCCATGACGATAGTGGGCATATTAGTGTCGTTGATAAGCTGAAGCATAGAATTCCAAATATAATTATCGTTTACGCTATCCGGGTGGATGTAAACTCCTGCGAAAAGCCATGGCCTGGAGGATTCAGATTGGATAATAGCCATAATGCAGTAAGTGGTAGCGGCGACAATATTAAGCTTAATTTCGTCCGTCCAGATTAGGGAAAGGCCGCCCGATGATCCTTGGGCGGGAACAGAATGGTGGTGGCATAAACGGGCTATAGGAACAATCGAATTCATTTTGTTTTGATTGCATTTAGTTTCAGCTAAGAAGATTAGATCAGGTGTGGTAGCTTCTACCTGGGAGGTTAAGTACCGAATTGTCGAGACACCTCCCAACCCCCGACAATTCCAAGCTAATGTCTTCATTTGTGCAGTGACGGCGTCTTAACACGCGCCGTCACCGTGAATGAATCAGAATCAGAAAATTGGTCAATTATCTCATGCTGGATAGTCATGGGAACTATTGGCTTCATCTCCTTTTTCCTCTTGAAGTCAATAACACGACGGTTCACTTGCAATTTGGAGCAGATTTTCATGGTGTCGTGCTTTAGAGTACCTCTTTTTCTGCTATTTTGGCCTCCAGAGTATGCTTCTATGACAGGGACGTTGAACAGTGTAGGTGAGTTCGTCTCCATGGTGCCAGAAGGTAGGTCCAGAGTTGGCTGGGGTCGCCACACGACTAGTGCAGTTTGGTTGGGATCAACTGCAGGTGGTCTAGTCGATGTGTCTAGATTTTGTTTAATCCCGGATATCGGGTTCCATTCTGTTTCCATAATGTCGCTACTATCCCTTCCTTTTGTCAGCATTGAGATATTTTGGGTACGTTGAAAATTATCTAAGGAAAAGGAGCCTTCCATGCGATTAGGTGGGGATCCCTCAATTGGCGTCATGCGATTAAGCGTTTCCATATTTGTGATTGGTATATCTGTTATGGATGTATGGTTGAGATTGTTTTGTAAATCTACCTCATACATATTCAAAGGATTTTTGATAATTATCTTATTGCCCAAGAGGTACTCCACTCCTTCAAAACCTCTAAACGACAACCAGGAGCTTTTGCCGCCAAGATAGATCTTGCGAAGGCCTATGATCGGTTGAACTGGGACTTTATTGAAATCATGTTACAAAAATACGGCTTTCCGGACAAATTTCGAAGAATGATTAGTTGGTGCATCAGGACGGTTCGTTTCTCTGTGCTAACTAATAAAGAAAATGGAAGATGCTTTCAACCAAGCAGAGGGATAAGGCAAGGATGCCCGCTTTCTCCGTATGTTTTTATATTAGCTTCGAATGCGCTTTCAATGCTCTTAAATGATGCTATCCAGCGCGGGTCAATAAATGGCATCAATTTTGGAAGAACTGGGCCAACTCTATCACACGTCATGTATGCCGATGATCTCTTTATCTTTGGCAAAGCTACTCGGAATGAAGCTCTTCGAATAAATGACATTCTCAACAGATTTGGAGCCATATCCGGAGAGAACATAAATCTTCGTAAATCGTCGATAATTTTTAGCGAACACTAAATCTGATATACGAGATAGTATTCAACAAGTTTTCCACATTACGGAACATCAGGGACAGGGACGTTACTTAGGTAATCCCCTATTTATAGAACGATCTCTCTCTACAACTTTTAGATTCGTTATCGATAAAGTGCAAAGCAGACTGGCTGGCTGGAAAGCTAGAAATCTATCGCATGCAGGACGTCTAATACTGATACAATCAGTACTCCTTGCGGTACCGAGATACTTCATTTGCTTTATTTTATTTCCAGCCAAATTCTTGCATCAAATGGATAAAATTGTGAGAGACTTTTGGTGGGGCTTCAACCCAGGAGTTCGTCATTTCTATCCAAAGGCGTGGTCGAAACTTACTACGAGCAAAGATTTAGGAGGGCTTGGTATACCGTCACTATCTACGCTCAACAAAGCCTTGGTGTGCAAACTGGTATGGGCATTCCTCACGAGGCCGACATCCTTATGGGCACAGGTCTTAGCAAGCAAGTATGGCGGGGACAACAATCTAAATTTTTGGTCGATTCGGAGCAAATCTACGACTTCACCTATTTGGCGTTCTATGTTACAAATTCGCAACTTTGATGACGACTGCCGTGGTAAGGAATGCGAGCAACTACAATGGAAACTCACGAAATCCGGCCGCTTCACCCTCCAATCTGCTATTAACCACATAAACGAAGGCCTAAATCAGAACCAGATACATCAGCAACATGAAACTCAACAAACGATATGGGCTACGGTATGGAGCATAAAGAATGTGATGCCTCGCGCAAAAGTATTCTTATGGAGAATTGTAGCAGACTCGTTACCTGTCGGAGAAAAACTAGCCTCAAGATTACCTTACATCGATGGACTTTGCCCTCTCTGCCAAAAACAGTCTGAGACGTTGGTGCACATATTTTTTAATTGTGAGCAAGCACGACGAGTCTGGTTTGCATCGAGTTTGGGCCTTACAACCGGCCAACCTGAGCGATCTATATCCTTTTGGATAATTTTCATCCTTACCAACAAAGCCATGGAGACTCATAAGGCCTTTTGTGTCCATTTGTTATGGAGCTTATGGAAGGAAAGGAATGAGGTGATCTTTGAGGGGAAGAATTTCTCAATCACTACAGTCCTGTCAAGGGCCCGCAGCTGGACGGCCTTATACTCCAACGAGAACATGACGAGAATCAGCATACAGGACCCAACTCTGACTCAAGACCTCGACAACTCTTCCTTTCATGTGTGGGTAGATGGAAGTTGGAAAGGAGGTCGAAGGTGGAGTAGGTTGCCTGATTACTAATCAACATGGCACCACCGCATGCATATCTGATGTAATAAAAGAGGTCCATGACGCATGCTCGGCCGAAATTGGAGCAATTATCCGAGTGACAAAGCTTCTTTTGCAAATGTATCCTGGAGAAACTTTTCAAATCTTCTCAGATTCAGCATCCATCATCAAAGCTTTACACCTCAGGAGTTATCAATCAGATTCGCTAACACTTGAAGCTCGGACAAGAATCACGGAGCTATGGACTTTTACTGAAAAATTCAATTACTTCGGCTTCGGATGGAATTCGAGATTTTCAAAAAATGCGATAGTCGCGGATCGCTTAGCCACTTGGGGACTCACACACAAGAAGCTTTCTTTACGGTCTTCTTTTGATAAATTTTCTCAGTCTGTATTCACTGATTAATTAAATAAAATCGTCTCAGGGCGTATTATCCCTCAAAAAAAACTTGTTGGTCAATTAATTTTAATTCGCATGTGCAACGCGTATCCTCATAATTGTTGAAACGAAAATCAAAATCTCTCTCTTGACCTTTTCTCATAGAGAGATTGATTGATTGATTTAAGAAATATATTGATTGTTTTTAATAAACCACTGCTTCGATGGTGTCTATAATATTATAATATATATAATGAATTTGAATATGAATTAATGTAGATATTGATAAAATTTTCGGATCAATCCTACTTTATTTATATTTATCCGAAAGAAAAAAAAAAAAGAGAATAGAGTAGTTGAAATATGCATCGAATTCCGATTTATTTCGATAATTCTGAAAAAAATTTCGATCAAAAGATATCTTCCTTCCGTTAATTCTGAAAAAAATTTCTATCAGAAGAGGAGTATAGGTTTGTTCTTAATTATGTGGAGTGACTAATTTAATAATTAGTTATCCCTTTATTCTACGACATGATTCAAAGTTAATCTTCACAACTATACCATATACTCTGTTTTGAATAACTATGATTGATTGATGCATTATTATATGACTAAAAGATATTCCAAAAAATTTTCCCAAAATTTTTTTTTTCCCCCTTACAAAGAATAGACTTTTATCTGAAGACTAATCAATATTTATATTTTACAAGCCCTATATATGGGCACCTTTATAAAAAATAAAATATATATATATATATATAGAATTGAGCTAGAATACTTTTAGAAGCACCAAAAATATATATATAAAATATATATATATTAGGTACAGTGGCGCGCGTGACAAGTTAAAATGAATAAGTTACATATGATGGTATGGCAAATAAATAGAACTCATTTCAACAGATTGTATGTTGGAAATGAAAAGTACAATTATAAAGGGAAAAATAATTAAGCATATCCCACAACATAAAGAGAGTCTGAGAGATCTCAAGAGACATGAGATCATTATGTGCATAATAATAATTTATTTACTATGCATTCTATACAAAACAAATAATTATTAAGAGAAATAAACATGAGTGAAAAAATAGTATAGTAGGGGAAAATAAAAAGCAAGAGAAATTAGTATGGGGTGTTATTTTTGTTATAAATAAATTATAAGTATGGATCCATATCAAGATAAGAAAACATGCACACCGAATTCTAATCACCAAGACGAGATTGAACACGGAGCTAAATCTCTTCTAAAGCTGATGACTTACTGACAATTACACTTTGTGCATGTTAATTGATTTACAACTAACATGAAAAAAATTGGTTCGTAGATGAACCCAACTTTCGGGTGTACAAATAGTATTGCTCAAAAATAAAATGGACCAGTAGGACATTTGCATTCAATTGTTTGCCCACTGCTTCGGGCTTAAGCTTCGCATAAGTCCCTTTTGGCAAGCTGGCATAGCGCACCTCAATTAAAGTTACTTCAATAACGTTGGTATCAGGGAATAAATTTGTCCAGACATGCGGAGGTAGCTCTGCAGAATTTTCTCGTGCAGTGAATTCGAGGACTCCTGAATGAGTTGTTGTTTTCATATCTTGATTTTCGCTGGAATTAGAAGTTGAGGGACCTCCTTCATTAACTTTGGACAAACCTGAAGTACATAAGACCTTTATCCAGGGCTCCTTGATCAGATAGCTCTTTGAAGCAAGAAGGCAGTAGCTTGATCTTGTCTCCAGAACCATCATATGGAAGGGCTTCAAACAAATAACCTTGAAAAGACAATCTCGTTGCCTAGAAGCATGTTTTCTTCCGTCTGTTGCTCTGCCTGTCAAATAGACCAAACATTAAAAACCTCACAAGAGCACGACTACTGGTAAGTGATAATTAAGATGTATCTAATATTAGCCAGACAAAATTGGAACTAGAAAAGGCCACAAAAATCGCTGTAATTAATTAAATTGCTAAGTTTGTTTAAGCTGCAATCTTTTCAATTAACTTAGCAATAGACAAATAGCAGTAAATACTTAAGGCTACGCATCAACAGTAGAAAGATATATGCTGACAAAGCACAGAAGCCTGGAGAAAGATCAGCAGGTACTATCATTAAATCAAGATGAAGAAGAACTATTCTTCCCTCCAACTTATCTAAGCTCTGTAAGTCTCGGAAAAGGCCTTCTCTGGCAAGAGCTTACTTTGCTTCATCTTAAATCAAGATGAAGAAGAACTCTTTATTACTTGATCTTCTCATTGTACACTGGAAGTCTGGAATTAATAAACACTCTCATCAAATGAGGTATCCTGTGGGCTCTTCTCACTTTTGATCAGCAGGAGTCGAGCCCGTAGATGATATGGGAAAAGATTAACCTCTAAAATTTACATAAATTCAGATTTAGATCTTCAAAGTGAACCCTTGAATTCAATTATTCATTTTCTAATTAAGAATTTAATCAAATCACCCCACATTTCACTCAAAGAGTTGAAGGGAGAAACCACATCATGTAGGTGAATTTGGGCACTTTTTGCAAGGCTCCGAGCCTGATGCTTCCATATTTTTTCACCTCAGAACTTCTAAACAATCCGTGCTCAAGGAAAATTGAAAATGATAATCTAGATGCATGCATGTATGTGTTTATCTTGTATGTTATTTTATTTTAATTTGAATGTATATAAAAGTGGAAGCATCAAATGAGTTGGTGCCTTCAGAAAACCACTACTCCACAACTTTATGTATTTGTAGGATGCTTTGTACCCTTAAAACTTTATTTATTAAGAAGATTTAAAAAAAAAAATTTGAAGAAAAATCTTTCGCATTGTGTGTGGATGGATAAAAGCAAATTACTTAGGATAATATGAGATTTAGATTTATTAAAAATAAATAAAGTTTAATTAAGAATCTAATTGGACTATGAGTTCTAATTAGACTTCGCATTGGAGCCATGCATTATACAAAAGATGTATTTTTCGGCTAGAGGAGAGAATTAATTAAGCTCTCAATTAAATAGGATTTAGCAACTAGAAGAGTTCGACTAAACCAAGACGACTATTTATTGATATACCTGGCAATCTCTATCTGTACCCACGGGCAATCTCTATCTGTACCCTCGAGTACACGCAAGTTAATAAGTAGGTACTCATTAAATTGTAAGCATTTTGGGCAACCTGCGGGTACCCGCATTTTTTTTTTTCCGTAAAAATGCGGGTACCAAGCTAAACACCCCAGATTACAACTATGGCAGTAGCACCACCAAGGATGGGGAGTTTCGGTCCGGAGATGAAAGCCGGCCGAGGTGGTGACGGCGCGGCGGCGGCCGGGCGGAGGTGACTCGGCCGAAGACATCGGTGCTCGAGAGTTGCGGCCACGCTAGGAGCGATGGCTTGGTTCGAGCCGCACAAAGGTCTTTGCGTGGCGGGCGCGCGAGGTGCGGTGGCCGCCGGGAGGGGTTCACGGCCTGGCACGGCGGCGACGCGGTGTCGGTGAGGCGGCGACGGTGGCTTCAGCCCGAGAGGGGATTCCACACCATATATATATATAGAGAGAGAGATCCCTCCCGAGAAGGGTGGGGGCTCGCCGGAGGTAGCACTCCGAGAGGCGGCGCAGAGTGTGGAGAGGGCGGCGGCTGGCTGGACTAAGAGAGGGGCTGTAGGGTTAGGTCAGGGTTTCTAGTACATACGTATAGTATACCTATATATAGAACTAGACTGAAATACTATCAATAGCACCAAGCTATTCGTGCTATTGATTTTTTAGCTCTTGGATTGAAAAATGAGTGGTTAGAATGATATGTGCCCCTAAGGTTGAGTGAGTGGTTGGTTCCATAGTATAATCTAACAAGTAAAAATAATCAAAATGTTAAATTTAACGGTGAAAAAATCGATTGCACCAAATTCTTGGTGCTATCGATAGTACGAGCCGGACTCTATATATATATATAGAGAGAGAGAGAGAGAGAGAGAGAGAGAGAGTCCGGCTGGTATGCTATTAATAGCACGACGAACTTGGTGCTAGTAAGTTTTCTATCATTGGATTAACCCCTTTGATTAATTTTTCCCGTTAGATTATACTATTCAACCAACCACCGACTAAACCCTACGGGGCACACATCATCCTAGCCGCACATCTTTTAATCCAAGGGTAGAAAACTTACTAGCACCAAGTCACTGGTGCTATTAATAGTATTCCAGCCTAGTTCTATATATATATATATATATATATATATAGGCTAGGGCTACTATCCTATTAATAGGATAGGAGCACTTGTCCTATCAAGTTTTTAACGCTTGGATGAGAAATTGTAGGGTTAGCACGATATTAGTTAGTTAGAGTTGAATGGTCCCCCTAGGGTTGAGTGGTCCCCACTAGGTTATAGTATTTAATCCAATGGTTAGAAATGTTGAAAAGAGTTGATCCAAAGGCTAAAAAATCGATAGGACAAGTGCTCTTATCCTATTAATAGGATAGTAGGCGGACTATATATATATATATATATATATATATATATATATATATATATATATAGAGTCCTATGCTATCAATAGCACGGAGGTCTCCGTGCTACCAAGTTTTTCACCGTTAGATCCACCCCTTTGATTATTTTCACCCGTTAGATCATACTATTCAACCAACCACCCACTTAACCCTAAGGGGCCCACATTATCCTAACCACACATCTCCTCAAGGGATAACTTGATAGCACCAATGACTTGGTGCTATTAATAAGATAGTAGCCTAGTTCTATATATATATATATATATATATATATATATATATATATATATATATATATATATATATATATATATATATATATATAAAAGCACGTATATTTAAATTTGGGTCTCGTGATGACCCATTTTTTAGCGGGAAAATTAGCGCTCATTTTATTAGTGCCCATTTTTCTCTTTCCGTAGGTAAAATTTTAAATATAAGAATAAAAATAGAAATAGAAACCGCAATGAATACGTAATTTCCCTATAATAGATTACTGGTGTGAAAATCCTAAAAAATATATTTTTCTATACTATATATAAAAGCACGTTGTCACGCCCCGGGTCATTTTAGAGTATAAAAACAGCGGAAATTTTTTTTTTTTTTTTTTTAACCTTTACCCCCAAGGACATGACTGCCACACAAATACAGAGAGACCACGTACACACGGACAGTAGTCTCCCCGTATTTGCACGCATCGCACAAGTACAAGGAGTCTTTTACAATCATACAACCACAACAAAGTGTACAGATATTAATTCCAATCAACATACACATATTCACACCATTCACCACAGATTCATTCACATTTACCTTTGTATATAAACAACATCTATCTTTTGAAATGTTCCCTACTCGAACGGGTTTTGAAACTCTAAGTTATAAAATCTCTTTTGAAAACCTTTTACAAATCCGTTTCCACACGGAAACCCTTTCCTTGAAAACACTACCACGAGGGGTAAAAATCATTTTCCATTGAAATGCTACCACGAAGGGTAGGAGACAGTATATTTCACAAAACATGAGTTCTTTTATAAACTTCCAAAAACCATTATAAGTCTCAATCCACCATTAAAGTGAAGCTAGAACTGAACCATGATGTACTCTAAGTAATAAAACGAGAAGGGTAAGAAAGTAACCGATACTGGTAGGAGCTAAGCGTACTAGACTCGCTCCTCACCTGCTGTCCCACTATGACCTGTAACGTCACCTGAAAAAGAAGAAGGCGAGGGGTGAGAACATGTAAACATGTCTCCCCCTCCCAGTGGGTATCCACTAGTAACGGAGTAAAACAAAGGAAGGATCGATAAGTAGATACGTAGCTAAAGTAAGGAGAGAGATATATGTAATATAAATAAACCGCTACCGTATGTATGCATCGAAAAGTCCGAGAAAGTAAATACCCAATCCATAACCGCCAATGTTGGTCCGTTGCACCTCGTGCAATGCCCCCGTTTTTAAACCCGCATTTAACCCAAGATAGCCTATGGGCTCACGGGTTGGCGTCCAACCACTTTTCCTAAAAGAACAACCCGGCGGTGGATCGACCGTGTTCGTGATATGCGCTCGAGTCCCGGGCGATCGATGCCGTTATGCTCAAACCATACGTCAAAGAATCGGTCGACAATCCCGTCCCTAAAGGGACATCGACCCCTTTGGGTCATTAAGTAAACTCGCCGACCACGTAGGTCACAGAAGCACTGAAACAAACCGACCGAACAGGTCACTGTAACTGAAGCAAACTGACCGAATAGGTCACTGAGAAACTGAAACAAGCCGACCGAATAGGTCACTGAAAAACTGTAAACAAGCCGACCGAATAGGTCACTGAAACTGAAGCACACAGACCGAATAGGTCACTGAGAAACTATAAACAAGCCGACCGAATAGGTCACTGAGAAACTGTAAAGGATCGACCAAGTAGGTCGCTGAAGAGCTGTAAACTCAAACCACTCTACTCCTATCAAGTATACTAAGTATGCATATAGCTGAGTAGAGAATAGAAATGGCAGTAAGGTGCAAGTAAGAAAAGTAAAGTAGAGTAGAGTAGAGTGAAAGAGTGTCACCAAGCGTGTACCACTGTACGGATGTCAAACCGGATACCCACCTGTACGACTGTAGAAGAATCTGTCGACTGTGGAAGTAAAGCGACTGGACCTACGAGAGGGTCCACCGGGTTAGTATCTAACCCACTAACACAAAACACTAATAGCACAACTCACAACTAATCCCACGGAGATTGGTTTTCCGAACCAATTACCGTAACTCACCTGGAAATCCCGTAAACCACACCTAACTCCGCCAGACTCACGAACCGTCCCGAAAGTACCGACTCGTGTCACGAGTCACCCGCCATAAAACACTCCTAATTGGATGTTTTGGCAAAGAAACACAAGATAACACTACAATACAATTATCGTCGGATAATTGTACGAATACGGGTTTCCGAAAGTGTCTATTTCGACACCGGAACCAACCGTCGCTCACCCGTCATTTCTAATCCCTCGAAATGACGCGGGTGACCAGCCAACAAGGCTCCGACACCGTAAATAATCACTAAGAGTTGTCGGAAGAAATCCGAACAGAACACGTTTCCGTCGGCGAATTTTGCTGAACGCTCCGAAAATCACTTCGATTTTCTCGTAAAGTCCCGGGGCCTTGGACGATCACCCGTAGGTTACGTACAAGATTTCTACGCCGTCTACAAAGAACCACAAAAATTAAAATTGCATAAAAGTCCCTGACTCAATGTAAAATCGCATCATTTCATGCGATTTTATGACTTTTATGGACCGTGCACGCAAACCAGTGCACCATAAATTCTGAAATCGCACTCGTCGTAAGTCGTCGATATTCTGAAGACCGTGCTCGCCTTTCGAGCACCGTCGGCATCGTAGTGCGCGCACAAGCGACCTTAATTTCTCAGAATATCGCAAGACACAGTAAAGGTCACTTTTCCCGCTAGCCGAGGCATGAAATGCCTAAGCGGAGGTGAGCATCACGTTCAACACGAAAAGGCGATGACCGTGCTCACCTCACTTGGTCAGAAAGACCAACTGTGGCCTCGGGAAATGTGTCAGAACCCTAGACTTAGCTTGCTGTAAATAAAACAGCTCACCTTTGGCCGAGGAGAGCTAGGGTTGGCCGGCCGGCGACAAGACGGCGGCGCTCCGGTCGGAGGAGCAAGCCTCGGGTCCTGGAGGTCCAAGGAGGGAGGTAGCCGGCGGCGGCCGGCGGCCGGAGGCGCGACGGCGGCAATCCAAGCTCCCAACTTGCTCTCGGGTTGGGGTTCTCCGGCGACGGCGCGGCCGTCTGGGAAGCTCGGGCCGGGGCTTATCCGGCGGAGGAGGTCGAGGGGAGGCGAGGCTCACCTCCGGAGGCGGCGCAGCGGGCCTGGCCGAGGGGGGCTCGCCACCGCCCGCACAGCCCTCGGCGGCCGCAGAGAGGTGGAGCGGCGGCCGGCGGCGGCGACGACGGCGGGGAGGCGCGCCCGGGTCGCCGGGGTCGCCGGGCCGACGAGAGCGCGTCGAGGGCCCGAGGTGGCGGCGGCCGTGCGCCAGACCCGAGCCCCAGCCCGCTCGGGTCGGGGTGGCCGCAGGCGGCTTCGACGGTTCGGGGCGGCGCCGGCGTTGCTCGCGGGTCGCCGGGGAGGCTCGCCGTGGTCGTCCCAGACGGAGGAGGTAGGGCACCCGACAGAGCGGCGGCCGCGCGCAGAGTCGGAGGCGATCCGGCTCGATGCAGGTGTCCGAGAGCAGCCGCAGGAGCAAGGTGGCTCCGGCGGCGGCTCCGACGGCGACGGCGGCCGGTGACGCGCGCCGGCAGTTGCTCTTGGCCAGGGCAACTCACCCAAGGATTTCGGGGCCTTCTAGTTCCTTCACTAGGTCGGGTGAAGGAGAGAGTTGTCTGAGGAGATGGTGGAGGTGGCCGAGGGGACTTTCCGGGCCGGAGCCTTACCGGCGGCCGGGGGTGTGAGCTCGGGAGGGCAGAGGAAGGGCAGGAGGCGGCTGAGGGTTTGGGAGGTGAAGGGGTCACTTAGGGTTAGGGTTTAGTGGGAATGAGCCCTAGAACCCACTATATACACTTAGGGCTTTTTGCACTTTAGCCCACCACAAGCCATTAATCGTATTTCAGCCCCTGCCATTAGTTGAATTACGCACAGAAGTCCCTCCACAATCAAAATCACGCAATTCGGCACATAAAATATAGCGACTCTTTGCATTCCGCCGTTATGCGATCTTTAACCTCTTCGCGTTCTTTTCGCGATTCCCGAGATCCGTCCGTCGATTCACGATCGGATTGCTCCAGGCGCGTTCAGCGCGTCGAGAACATCGAATCTAGCCTTTTACTTCGTTTGATTTGGTCTCGGATTCGCGAAGTATCCATTCTCTCTCAACAATCCGATTATTACGCATCGACCCCTTTGCGATCATCTTGTAATATCCAACGATCCGTCCGGCGGATTTTAGATCGGATTGCGCCAAATGCGTTCGATACGATGGAGACATAGAATCTAGCATTTTATTTGATTGGATTTGGTATCCGATCTGCGACGAACCCATCTCTCCATAAATTCCCGTAATAAACCACCATATTAACAGCTATACTTTATTTATGTAAAATCGTTCGGGACCCTTTTCTCGAAAACCGTGCATCGAATTCGATTCCGTCTGCCAACGGTTCTAGTATATCCGAGCCGTTCGAAACGAGCTATTGGAAGCCTATATTTGGAATCCAACACGTACCCGAACCTAACTTCTATTCCCGGCTTATCCGAAAAACTGAAGTTACTATTCACTTTAAGTCAGACTTCCGGGTCACGTAACTTTTCCGTTTTAGCTCGGTTTTGCCTGAAATTTGACGTGTGCTCTTATAATACAATTACGCACACATTCACCGTCTCCAAATATTTTATTTCTTACTATGGAAAAATGTCAGTTATTACATCATTCCCTCCTTATAGGAAGTTTCGTCCCCGAAACTAGGTCAAGGATCCCCCAAAAACAAATGTGAATAACGCTCCCTCATAGAGGACTCAAGCTCCCAAGTCGCCTCACGCTCTTCGTGGTTTTCCCACTGAACTTTCACGTACGGAATGCTCTGTTCGCAATCGCTTCACTTCACGTGCCAAAACCCGCAACGAGCCTCATCATTGCTCGTATCTCTCGTAACCGTATAGACGGCAATGCGATGACGTGGGACGAACTGGAATATACTTCCGAAGCATGGACACGTGAAAGACATTGTGCACCCGGCGAGATTCGAGGTAGAGCCAACCCGTACGCCATCGGACCAACACGTTCCAGATGAAACGGTCCCACTAAACGCGGACTAAGCTTGTTCCGCAAACCGAACCACTTGATCCCCCTGGATGGCGACACCTTGAGCAGCACGTGCTCACCGACCAGAAACTCTAGGTCACGCCTCCGCTGGTCCGCGTAGCCCCTCTGTCGAACCTGTGCGCCGAAGTCGCTCTCTCGCAATGCGAACCTTCGCCTCCGCATCCTCCACTAAGTCAGGCCCGATCAACCGGCGTTCTCCGACATCGTCCCAACAGATAGGAGAACGACATCTATGCCCATATAAAGCCTCGTACGGAGCCATCTCAATGCTCGGTAGCCGTTATTATAGGCGAACTCCACTCGAGATAGGTAACGATACCATCCATCTCCATAATCCAGGACACAAGCGCGTAGCATATTCTTAAGAGTCTGAATAACGCGCTTCGACTGTCCGTCGCTCTGCGGATAGAACGCGGTACTGTAGTTCAGGTTCGTACCCATAACCTGCTGCAGACTCCTCAAAAATAGGAAATGAAGCGGGTGTCCCGATCAGATACGATCGGCACTGGCACACCGTGAAGTCGGACGATCTCGTCGATATATAACTGTGCAAGTCGATCACGGAACCACGTCGTGTGCATCACAGAAAGTAAGCCGATTTCCACCCGATCCACTACAACCTAGATCGTATCATGGCCTCGCTGTGATCGAGGCAAACCAGTGATGAAATCCATAAAAATCTGCTCCCACTTCCATACGGGTATCGGAAATGGTTGCAGCTTCCTTGCCGGTCACCGATGCTCGGCTTTCACCTGCTGACAAGTCAAGCATCGAGCCACGTGCTGAGCCACATCTAGCTTCATCCCAGGCCACCAGAATTTTGTTTCAGATCGCGATACATCTTGGTTCCGCCTGGGTGAACCGTGTAAGGGAATTGGTGCGTCTCGGATAGGATATCGCTCCTCAACTCCGAGTCACTGGGTACGCACCATCTGCCTCTGAAACGCAAGGACCCATTAGTGTATATGGTAAAGTCCCGAAACTTGACCAGGGACTCACCATAATCAACTTTGGATTCTGCTCCGCCAATGCGGTATCACCTTTGAGTATTGGTCAATCAAGCTTCCTTGTGTTTGGACTGAATCAATATTCCGAATAGGAAAAGGATAAGACTTCGGTCTCACCTGGACAAACGAGGGTAAACATTCCAACCCAAATCTATGGATCAAGATTCACTGGAATCGTATTCATCTTACAACCTGCGGACAAAGACAGTCCCGCGTCCAGAATTATCCGATCCCATCTTGCAAATTCTCGAGATAATAATTCATCCCTCAGAATTACTAGGTCCACTCAACTTTGGTCCGCATAGCCGTAACCGATTCGACTACATTGATAGTCACGTAGAAAAGTCACAAAACGGCTCCACAAGTCCGAGTAAAATCTCAAAGGCCGAAAGGCACACTCCGACTAGCCAACAACGTCAACCTCGCTCACTACGAGCACATACGAGACGTCGTTCAAAAACTTGAGTCAAAACACTCACCTCGGAGACCACAGTCTCATTCTGATTACTACACAAACTGTCGAAATCAAAACCTCGTCAACTGAAGGCCACTTTTGGCATTCGACAGTCCTAGGTCCAAGACCTCACTTTCCACCTTACCCAAAAGGTCCAACGCTGACAATACCCATTGAACTAAACAATTTGTTCGCTCAATATTGCGTCAAACCAACACGTGGTCCATGCAAGTCCATCACTTGATGCAGGATTGCCAATCGCACTATGCGATACCAACCATCAGTGATGCTCAACGTCCGTCTCCACGAGACTGTCGTCGTCCTACAAGTGGACCCTAGCGATCAATATTCCGAGCAACACCAAAAACCTGTCTCATTGAGACCGAGGCGACCTGTCACCAATTGATCGAACAAGCATACCACTCCTAGATTTGCACAATTAATTTGAGAAGCAAACCCTAACATTATCACATACGGTGACTATCAAAGCCGACAACCATACTTAAGTCACTCAATATCTGCGATTTCGAACCTCTCGCCAAATAGACTGAGACTACTATAAACACCCAGACTCGAACTAGAGTCAAATCCATCTGCAGTTATGATGGATCAACTGCACAAATTAGCCATGGAACAACCCAAGGCTCGCTATGTGGTCAGAGCTGACCAACACTCAAGAATTTCCAAGACAATCTAGGGAAAACATCGACCCAATCTATAAGTCCCCAGATAGGTAAAGGATATTTCGTGCGCTTATCGACAGTACATTGACTGCAGCCCATGTACTTATCAAAAGAAAAGCGAAATATCTAAGATCCACTACCAACAACGAGTTGGAAGCGCGACACGACGAAGTATCAAACCATTTGATACCTCAACACTGAACCGAATCCGTTGAACATCGGTTTGCAAGCCGATATATGAGGACAGATCGACTCTGGACCGACTCACTGGGAGTCACATAGCTTTCAACCTTTGAAAGCTACTCGCGACACTAAACCGCAAACCGTACCAACTAGGCTTAGGAAATGATTTCCGTAACCAATTTTTGCACCACAACGAGCTATAACCAAAGCTCCGAGGACTCAGACGATACCTTAGAGTAACTCGAGTCAAGACGGGTCCTAACAAACCCTACACTATCCTATGACACACAAATTTAGGTGTTAAAATACCCGTACACGATGTAGGCCTCAACGGAAACCTGACACCACAACTGTGTCAGTCCGACTTTAGTACGCGTCAATTTGACGTATGAACTCGTTAAAGGTCAAAAGCCTTGAACTGCTGATTCCATCAGCAACAAGAAGTAGGCGTCACAACACTACCCAAAGAACTGCGAAAGCAACACCAATGTTGCAGTCGTCTAAACCCTGGGCTACACCCAATTAACCCCACAGAAGTCGCGACCGTAACAGGTCTAAGTACCGTCTCCGTAGAGACACTCGCAGTAGCTCTCGTGTCAAAAGTAGGAATAGTGGCCCAGGGCGCCAGCAGTCTAAGCCCGATATCACTGGCCTTTCAAGGCCCACCTGACCGAAATGGCCACACACGGGGGACTTCACCCCGCCATTCGATGTCCCAAAGAAGCACCGCCACTACTCCCCACTTAGACACCGCTATGCGAAAATCGCAACACATACCGAAAACACCGTGCACTCGAAGTTTATCGACTCGACATGCACACCGGAACACAAGTCCAAACCCCGCACTCACGTGCCTAAGTATCGCAAGTCTTCCTAGGGTCAACCTAACCAATGGTTCAGTTCTTTTCATTTTCAGTTCAATTACTTTTCAAAACAACCTGTGAATGGTGTTGTGGTTGTAACTTTGCTCTGATACCATTTTAATCTGTCACGCCCCGGGTCATTTTAGAGTATAAAAACAGCGGAATTTTTTTTATTTTTTTTTTAAACCTTGACCCCCAAGGACATGACAGACCTGCCACAAATACAGAGAGACCACTGTACACACGGACAGAGTCTCCCCTGTATTTGCACGGCATCGCACAAGTACAAGGTGTCTTTTACAATCATACTACCACAACAAAGTGTACAGATATTAATTCCAATCAACATACACATATTCACTCCATTCACAACAGGTTCATTCACATTTACCTTTGTATATAAACAACATCTATCTGTTGAAATGTTCCCTACTCGGGGACGGGTTTTGAAACTCTAAGTTATAAAATTTCTTTTGAAAACCTCTTACAAACTGTTTCCACACGGAAACCCTTTCCTTGAAAACACTACCACGAGGGGTAAAAATCATTTTCCTTTGAAATGCTACCACGAAGGGTAGGAGACAGTTTATTTCACAAAACATGAGTTCTTTTATAAACTTCCAAAAACCATTATAAGTCTCAATCCACCATTAAAGTGAAGCTAGAACCGAACCATGATGTACTCTAAGTAATAAAACGACAAGGGTAAGAGAATCTTTGGTAGGAGCTAAGCGTACTAGACTCGCTTCCTCACCGTCCCCACTATGACCGTAACGACACCGAAAAAGAAGAAGGCGAGGGTGAGAACATGTAAACATGTCTCCCTCCTGGGTATCCACTAGTAACGAGTAAAGCAAATGAAGGATCGATAAGTAGATACGGTAGCTAAAGTAAGCGGGGAGAGAGATATATGTAATATAAATAAACTGCTACTGTATGTATGCATCGAAAAGCTGAGAAAGTAAATACCCAATCCATAACCGCCAATGTTGGTCCGCAGACCTCAGGCAATGCCCCCTGTTTTTAAACCTGCATTTAACCCAAGATAGCCTATGGGCTCACGGGTTGGCGTCCAACCACTTTTAGGAAAAGAACAACTGGCGGTGGATCGACCGCCCGTGTTCGTGATATGCGCTCGAGTCCCGGCGATCGATGCCGTTATGCTCAAAAACCATACGTCAAAGAATCGGTCGACAATCCCGTCCCTAAAGGGACATCGACCCCTTTTGGGTCATTAGGTAAACTCGCCGACCACGTAGGTCACAGAAGCACTGAAACAAACCGACCAAACAGGTCACCGTAACTGAAGCAAACTGACCGAATAGGTCACTGAGAAACTGAAACAAGCCGACCGAATAGGTCACTGAAAAACTGTAAACAAGCCGACCGAATAGGTCACTGAAACTGAAGCACACAGACCGAATAGGTCACTGAGAAACTATAAACAAGCCGACCGAATAGGTCACTGAGAAACTGTAAAGGATCGACCAAGTAGGTCGCTGAAGAGCTGTAAACTCAAACCACTCTACTCCTATCAAGTATACTAAGTATGCATATAGCCGAGTAGAGAATAGAAATGGCGAAGGTGCAAGTAAGAAAAGTAAAGTAGAGTAGAGTAGAGTGAAAGAGTGTCACCAAGCGTGTACCACTGTACGGATGTCAAACCGGATACCCACCTGTACGACTGTAGAAGAATCTGTCGACTGTGGAAGTAAAGCGACTGGACCTACGAGAGGGTCCACCGGGTTAGTATCTAACCCACTAACACAAAACACTAATAGCACAACTCACAACTAATCCCACGGAGATTGGTTTTCCGAACCAATTACCGTAACTCACCGGAAATCCCGTAAACCACACCTAACTCCGCCAGACTCACGAACCGTCCCGAAAAGTACCGACTCGTGTCACGAGTCACCCGCTGCCATAAAACACTCCTAATTGGATGTTTTGGCAGCAAACACAAGATAACACTACAATACAATTATCGTCGGATAATTGTACGAATACGGTTTCCGAAAGTGTCTATTTCGACACCGGAACCAACTGTCGCTCACCCGTCATTTCTAATCCCTCGAAATGACGCGGGTGACCAGCCAACAAGGCTCGCCGACACCGTAAATAATCACTAAGAGTTGTCGGAAGAAATCCGAACCGTAAACACGTTTCCGTCGCGAATTTTGCCGAAACGCTCCGAAAATCACTTCGATTTTCTCGTAAAGTCCCGGGGCCTTGGACGATCACCCGCAGGTTACGTACGATTTCTACGCCGTCACAAGAACCACAAAAATTAAAATTGCATAAAAGTCCCTGACTCAATGTAAAATCGCATCATTTCATGCGATTTTATGACTTTTATGGACCGTGCACGCAAACCAGTGCACCATAAATTCCGAAATCGCACTCGTCGTAAGTCTTCGATATTCTGAAGACCGTGCTCGCCTTTCGGAGCACTGTCGGGCATCGTAGTGCGCGCACAAGCGACCTTAATTTCTGTAAATACTGCGCACAGCGCGTAAAGTTCACTTTTCCCGCTAACCGAGGCATCAAATGCCTAAGCGGAGGTGAGCATCACGTTCAACACGAAAAGGCGATGACCGTGCTCACCTCACTTGGTCAGAAAGACCAACTGTGGCCTCGGGAAATGTGTCAGAACCCTAGACTTAGCTTGTCAGAATAAAACCTCACCTTTGGCCGAGGAGAGCTAGGGTTGGCCGGCGGCGACAAGACGGCGGCGCTCCGGTCGGAGGAGCAAGCCTCGGGTCTGGAGGTCCAAGGAGGAGGTAGCCGGCGGCGGCGGCGGCCGGAGGCGCGACGGCGGCAATCCAAGCTCCCAACTTGCTCTCGGGTTGGGGTTCTCGGCGACGCGCGCCGTCGGGAAGCTCGGCCGGGCTTATCCGGCGGAGGAGGTCGAGGGGAGGTGAGGCTCACCTCCGCGCGCAGCTGGCCGGAAGGCGGGGCTCGGCCGATCGCCCGCACAGCCCTCGGCGGCCGCAGAGAGGTGGAGCGGCGGCCGGCGGCGGCGGCGACGACGGCGAGGCGCGCCCTGGGTCGCCGGGGGTCGCCGGGGCCGACGAGAAGGCGTCGAGGGCCCGAGGTGGCGGCGGCCGTGCGCTAGACCCGAGCCCCAGCCCGCTCGGGTCGGGGTGGCGCGAGCGGCTTCGACGGTTCGGGCGGCGCCGGCGTTGCTCATGGTCGCCGGGGAGGCTCGCCGTGGTCGTCCAGACGGAGGAGGTAGGGCACCCGACGAAGCGGCGGCCGCGCGCAGAGTCGGAGGCGATCCGGCTCGGTGCGGGTGTCCGAGAGCGGCCCGCAGAGCAAGGTGGCTCCGGCGGCGGCTCCGACGGCGACGGCGGCGGTGACGCGCGCGGTTGCTCTTGGCCAAGGCAACTCACCCAAGGATTTCGGGGCCTTCTAGTTCCTTCACTAGGTCGGGTGAAGGAGAGAGTGGTCTGAGGGAGATGGTATAGGTGGCCGAGGGGACTTTCCGGCGGCCGGGGAGCCTTGCCGGCGGCCGGGGGTGTGAGCTCGGGAGGGCAGAGGAAGGGCAGGAGGCGGCTGAGGGTTTGGGAGGTGAAGGGGTCACTTAGGGTTAGGGTTTAGTGGGAATGAGCCCTAGAACCCACTATATACACTTAGGGCTTTTTGCACTTTAGCCCACCACAAGCCATTAATCGTATTTCACCCTCGCCATTAGTTGAATTACGCACGTAAGTCCCTCCACAATCAAAATCACGCAATTCGGCACATAAAATATAGCGACTCTTTGCATTCCGCCGTTATGCGATCTTTAACCTCTTCGCGTTCTTTTCGCGATTCCGAGATCCGTCCGTCGATTCACGATCGGATTGCTCCAGCGCGTTCGCCGCGTCGAGAACATCGAATCTAGCCTTTTACTTCGTTTGATTTGGTCTCGGATTCGCGAAGTATCCATTCTCTCTCAACAATCCGATTATTACGCATCGACCCCTTTGCGATCATCTTGTAATATCCAACGATCCGTCCGGCGGATTTTCGATCGGATTGCGCCAGCGCGTTCAGTACGATGGAGACATCGAATCTAGCATTTTATTTCATTCGATTTGGTCTCCGATCTGCGACGAACCCATCTCTCCATCAATTCCCGTAATAAACCAACATATTAACATATATACTTTATATATGTAAAATCGTTCGGGACCCTTTTTCTCGAAAACCGTGCATCGGAATTCGATTCCGTCAGTGCCAACGGTTCTAGTATATCTGAGCCGTTCGAAACGAGCTATTGGAAGCCTATATTTGGAATCCAACACGTACCCGAACCTAACTTCTATTCCCGCTTATCCTAAAACCGGTTACTATTCACTTTAAGTCGACTTCCGGGTCGCGTAACTTTTCCGTTTTAGCTCGGTTTTGCCTGAAATTTGACGTGTGCTCTTATAATACAATTACGCACACATTCACCGTCTCCAAATATTTTATTTCTTACTATGGAAAAATGTCAGTTATTACACACGTATATTTAAATTTGGGTCTGTCGACAGACCCATTTTTTAGCGGGAAAATTAGCGCCCATTTTATTAGTGCCCATTTTTCTTTTTCCGTACGTAAAATTTTAAATATATAAGAATAAAAATAGAAATAGAAATCGCAATGAATACGTAATTTCTCTATAACAGATTACTAATCTGGTGTGAAAATCCTAAAAAATATATTTTATCCTATAAAAGATTCTTTTCTATATATATTTAAGAATTTCAAAATATCTTTTCTTTTTAAGATAACAGATATTATTTCTATTTGAAATTTCAATATTAAGTTTTCTATAACAGATTTCATGTGTGAAAATTCTATAAAAGATATTTTTGTATTTAGTTTTAAAATATATTTTTTAGATATTTTGAAAATCCTATAAAGAATTTTTTTCTATGTATATTTCCGAATTTCAAAATATCTTTTCTTTTTAAGATAACATATTTTATTTTTCTATTTAATTTCAAAATATTTTTTCAAAATATTTTTTTCTAATGGATTTTATTTTTCTATAATTCCAAAATATTTTTTCTTTTCTATATATATTTTTGAATTTCAAAATAGTTTTTCTTTAAGATATCAGATTTTAATTTTTCATTTAATTTCAAAATATTTTTTTATTTTTACATTAATAAAAAAAATATTTATAGTTATCTATAACTTCAATTCTAGGAACGGTTATGACCAATTAGTTAAAAATATTGAAACTAAAAATAAACTATTATGTTCAATCTATTAAAAAGTTGCATTTCTATCCATTTATTTTACATCACAATTTAAATCGAGTTTAAATTGTGAATTAAATTTAATTTTTTATTTTTTATTTTTGATATCAAATTTATCCATCTATTTTATATTAAAATTTAAATTTGATATTGTAGATATTTTTTAATAAAATGTAACATATAAATTTAGAAAATATTTTATTTTAAATTTTTGATTAAATATGATTTACAAATGTTTATTGATTTAAAATAAATTTAAAAAATTGTTACGTGCATTTGCACGTACACTCAACTAGTATATATATATATATATATATATATATATATATATATATATATATATATATATATATATATATATATATATATAGAGTCCTATTATACTATTATGAGTACGATCGCCTCGTACTCATAAGTTGTTTTCGATGATAGAGCTTCCGAATCAACGATCCACACCGTTAAACGTTATCTAGAGCATTTAAAACTTCTAGAAATTAAATTTTATAATTTTTCGACATCATTTACCTTACGATCAAGAGATCACAAAATTGACAATTTTTAACTATGGGATGCTTACTAGTTTAACGGTGTAAAAGAATCGAAATAGGTTGAATTTTTGATAGAAAATTCTATTCACTATGTAAATAAAGATCAATAACTCCGATCTTAAATTAAAAGATCCGATCATCCATTTTTAGGATGTCGATCGATTTTGACCGTTCATTTTATACCCGCTTGATGGACTATATAATGATTTCGAAAAATTACGAAATTTATTTTCTAGAAGTTTCAAATACTCTAGATCATGTTTAACGGTGTGGATCGTCGATTCGAAAACCCCAACATCGAAAACAACTTATGAGTAGTAAGTGGCTCTATACTCATAATAGTATAGTAGCCCTACTCTATATATATATATATATATATATATATATATATATATATATATATATATGTATGTATAGAGTCTACGGTGCTTGTAAAAGCACAAAGCACTTGGTGCTTGTGAATTTTTTTACCGTTAGATCTACAATTTTGATCATTTTCATCCGTTAGATTATACTATTCAACCAACCACCCACTTAACCCAAGGGGACCCATATCATCCTAAACTCACATCTATAAATTCAAGGGCTAAAAACTTACAAACATATTATATTTGAATTTATATTTTAAAATTTTAAGTTTAATATAAAATATTTTGAAATATGGTAAAAAAATAATTATTTCGGGTTCAGGTCTTAGGTTTGGATTTGGTTTTGGGTTTCGAAAAATTGGTTAGTTTCAGGTTTAGATATGGATTTTTGAAATCCGTCGAGTTCGGAAATAGATTTTGCGATGGTTAATCGGGTTTGAATTCAAATTTTTAACCATTTTTTTTCTGAATAGTAATCCTAATCTTTTTAATTTTTATGTTTAAAATTATGTTTAAAATATTTATTAGCTCTAATAGCTAAAATACCATTATGTTTAAAACGTTTATTATCATTAACAATTCCATATTGTTCTTAATCTTATTCAGTTTAGTAGGTTGAAATCAAATCATTGATAGAATAGTTTAAAGTCTGATCAGTCGAATCAATAGGTTCAATCTGATTTTTAAATTATTGATACTAATTTAATTAAAATAAATAATAAAAGTTAAGAAGCTAATTATAAACCAAAAGGTAACAAACTAAAATTTAAAAAATTTTATTTTAAATGCCGGTGCTGATACCAAAATTGAGCCGACCTAACCCACGTATGAGCCAATAAGGACACGTGGTACACCAGGAGTCGGCAATAAGGCGCCTGAAGGACAAGAATGTAGAAACTGTTGAAGATTGGGGCGTAACTTCTATAAGAAGTTGGCGTAACTTCCATGAGAAGTTGGCGTAACTTTCACGAGGAGTTAGCGTAACTTCCACGAGAAGTTAGCGTAACTTCCGCATTGTTACAACCACTCCCCCAACTACTTTCAACCAACCAATAATGTAGGCTATAAATAGTAACTTTGAAGCCCTGCAATAGGGGTCTTTCTCCATCTCGAGCGAGAAGACCACCCTTATTCCCTCCGCATTTCTAGGAGGAGTCTTAATGTAATCTTTTTCTTTTCCGCCTTTACTGCGTTGTGGGAGTAGTTTGTAAGTTAGTTCTGTGGAGTCTGTCTGCCCCTCGGGTATCACTCCTGAAGTCTGTCTACCCCCAGGGCATCACTCCGTTGTAGACTACATTCGCAGAGTCTGTCTGCCCCACAGGCATCACTCTGTTTTATATATATATATATATATATATATATATATATATATATAAAGATATTCGGTTCTTTCGGGGGATCAATCTCTGTATACTTCTTCTATTCGCTCTTTCACCCATCAATTATCGTGTACTTCTTCCATTCGGCTCTTCCGCCGACATTGATCCCCGCACAAGCCAGACATTCCGCTCTTCCACTGCATCGCTTTATAGTGAAGATTTTCGGACCCGGCTGATTCGATCCCTCATCAGCCGAATCGCTTGATCAGTCGAAGGGCGTAAACTTCGAGGGTCACTATCCGCAGCCGTTCCGCACCCCGACGCGCTTCCCAAGGAAGATCTTTGACCGGGTCAAGGGTCGGGAAAATCGGCACCTAACAACTGGAATGGAGGATTCAGTCACTTGGAGATGGAATTCAACCGGGCATTTCTCTACCAGAA
The DNA here is from genome assembly GCA_025177825.1 of Aechmea fasciata. Classification (NCBI taxonomy): domain Eukaryota; kingdom Viridiplantae; phylum Streptophyta; class Magnoliopsida; order Poales; family Bromeliaceae; genus Aechmea; species Aechmea fasciata. The sequence goes on along the minus strand of CM045928.1, from coordinate 10,021,048 downwards.
GTGCTTATGATTTCCTCTCATGTCGCGGAGTTACGGATTGCAACCTACCACATGCACCTATGGAAACTAAAGGCTCCACTCAGGATCAAAATCTTCATGTGGTTAGCGAGAAATAGGATTTTGACCGCCGAGAATTTAATCAAACGCGGGTGGCATGGACCCTCTATCTGTGTGCTGTGCTTTAAGAACGAAGAAAACCTGATTCATCTCCTTTTCGGTTGCAATTACGCGAGAGCTCTTTGGAAAGAATTACTAGCTGACATACCCAACACTGAGATTATCACGTGTCGTCGTTGTCGCTCATCCTCATCTTTTAACCATTCGAGAAATAAGTCCCTGTACTTGTCAATACCCACGATATCATCCTCCTTGACAAAATGTGCTAATTCTGCACGGCTTTTGCTACCGCCAACAGCTATTAGAGGTCTTGCTTCATTTTCCATTCCTCTCGTATCATATCGCTTCCTTCTTTCCATAATGTTTTGGAGCTTAATTTTGATCTCTTTAAGCCTCTCGCAAAGGTGATGCCAGGTTTTTATATTTCTGCACCTCTTGATTGCTGTGGATAGAACCCCTTCTTGCTCCTCACCCAGCTTGTACGTGAACTCATCTATAATATCCTCAATGTTGAAAGCCAAGTCTCTCGTTTGTTTTATAAATATTTTTGTGCTCTCATCCTTCTCTTTTAGTCTTTCTCGCGATCTCGTAGGAAAGATTGCATGCTCTCAAGCTCATCCTTAATGTCACTTATATCCTCCAGGAGTTCTTTCATTGCTGATATCCGTGTTAGTAATAGTGATGTTGCTGATTTAGTTGCTTCACTAACTAAGGTTGCACGGATATTCAGGAGTAATGAGCTTACCACAACCTCCGCCATGGGCACTTCTTCTGAATTGAGCATAAAATAAACAATCTTTTCAAATTACCATGTCTTTTCAATTAATGCACCACCAGTGAAAATGATTATTTTTTAACGCTCTTATGATTCTAGGTAATTTTCGTAAAAAATTTGTAATTGTCTCTTCCAGGATAACTCTATAGTGTACTAAACAAACATCTGTTTGAATCCTCGATTAAAAGGAAGAAAACAAGTAACAACATTGTAGTATGTAAGAACAACAAGCATGCAATAACTTGTTTGAGAATCAGTTTAACAAATTTTTGAGGTAAAAGATTCTGAATAACTAATCATGATACTAAGCTCCCACATGACCTCATATTTGTAAAGCAAGATGTGGAATAGTCCTTAATTTAGAGGATTATGAAATCAATGAAGAGTTGGAAAGCAAATGAATCTACTGCCAGTCACTAAGTAGAGGGTATTCAGTTCAACCATTAATTACTAATTACTAATCAAATATGATCAGATTCAATAAATTTAATTCATTTGTCATAAAGGTTATAATATCTTTTTCCACTTGGAGAATAATGTGAAACCAAAATCAAAGAGAGAAATGAGAGGCACCAACATAAGCTATTTGCTTGTACGTACCCCCCACATTTAATATTCTTAAATGTGCATGAAAAATGCATGCATCCTTGACTAATACACGCACGTGATGACGTGAAGTATACGCGTACGTTAGTTAAAATGCATTTTGTGTCTTCTAATTAAAATAAGTCAAAGTCCAGGTCAAAGTCAAAGGGTACGTACACTGGCGAGTAGACATGGGTGTACTTCTTGTGTTTTCTAGAAGAAGAATTAATTAACTAATTAATTTCTTTTTGGGAAATTTTAATTTTCAAAAAGTAGTTAATTAGTATATTTTTACTTTTATTTTCTTATGATCTAAGAAATTTTATTACTTAAAACGACTTGTCATTAAATGGAGTACTACCAAAATGTTATAATTTAGAAACTACAGAATATTAAATTGATGTATTTTATAAAAAAAAAATGCTTTGGGCACCCCACTTTGGGGCATGGATTAGCGAGAAGAGATGAGCTATGATGGTCCTGGAACCCACAATGATTGAGTCAATAGACTTTTAGACCTACATTAATATCAAAATGCTATGATTTTTTGACCATCATAGCTCATATCTTCAAAAATTCAATCTATTTCAATTCTTTTACGCCGTTAAACAAGCAAGTATTCCATACCGACCGTTAAAAATTGTCAATTTTGTGAGCTTTTGATCATAAGGTAAATGATATCGAAAAATTACGAAATTTATTTTTTAGAAGTTTCAAATACTCTAGATCATATTTAACGGAGTGGATCGTCGATTCGGAGGCCCCATCATCAAAAACAACTTATGAGTAGTAAGGGTATATTACTCATAAGAGTATAGTAGCCCTACTATATATATATATGTATATATATATATATATGTATGTATATATATATATGTATGTATGTATATATATATATATATATGTATATATATAGAGAGATGGTGCTTGTAAAAGCACCAAGTATTTGGTGCTTGTGAATTTTTTACCGTTAGATCTACACCTTTGATCATTTTCATCCGTTAGATTATACTATTCAACCAACCACCCGCTTAACCCAAGGGGGCCCACATCATCCTAACCTCACATCTATAAATTCAATGGCTAAAGTTACAAGCACCAATGACTTGGTACTTTTAAAAACATAGGAGCTCAATTCTATATATATATATATATATATATATATATATATATATAGAGTTGAGCTAGAATACTCTCAAAAGCACCAAAGGGGTGGTGCTTTTGAGTTTTTAACCATTGGATGGAGAGAAGTAGGGTTAAGATGATAGTGGTAGGTGGTGGTAGATGGTGGTAGGTGGAATAGTGTTTGATCCAATGGGTATTAGTAATTGGGGAGTAGATCCAAGGGCTAGAAACTTAGAAGCACCAAGAGATTGGCGCTTCTACAAGTATTCTAGCTCTACTATATATATATATATATATATATATATATGAGTCCCACATTATACTCTTATGAGTATAGAGCCTCTTATACTCATAAATTTTTTGCCGTTAGATCTACTCTTTAATCATTTTCACCCATTAGATTATACTATGCAACCAACCACCCACTCAACCCTAGGGCCCCACTATCAACCTAACCATAACCACTCTCATCCTAACCGCACATTTTTTCATCCGAGCGTTAAAAATTTATGAGTAAAAAGTGGCTCTATACTCATAATAGTATAGTAGCCCCACTATATATATATATATATATATATATATATATATATATATATATATATATATATATATATATATATATATATATATATATATATATATATATATATATATATATATATATATATAGGTACTATACTATTATGAGTAGTGGAGCCCTACTACTCATAAGTTGTTTTCGATGATGGAGCTTCCGAATCGACGATCCACTCCGTTAAACATGATATAGGATATTTGAAACTTCTAGAAAATAAATTTCGTAATTTTTCGAAATCATAATAAAGTCCATCAAGCGAGCATAAAATGAACAGTCAAAATCGAACGATGTCTTAAAAATGGATAATCGGATCCTTCAATTTAAGATCGGAATTATAGATCTTTATCTAGGTAATGAATAGAATTTTCTATCAAAAATTCAACCTATTTGGATTCTTTTGCACCGTTAAACTAGCAAGTATTCTATACCGTTAAAAATTGTCAATTTTGTGAGCTTTTGATCATAAGGTAAATGATGTCGAAAAATTATAAAATTTAATTTCTAGAAATTTTAAATGCTCTAGATAACGTTTAACGGTGTTGATCGTCGATTCGAAAGCTTTATTATCGAAAACAACTTATGAGTACGAGAGCGATCGTACTCATAATAATATAGTAGCCGAACTCTCTCTCTCTCTCTATATATATATATATATATATATATATATATATATATATATATATATATATATATATATATATATATATATATAGAACTAGGTGAAATACTATTAATAGCACCATGACTTGGTGCTAGTAAGTTTTCTACCATTGGATTAAAAGATGTGCGGCTAGGATGATGTGGGCCCCCTAGGGTTGAGTGGGTGGTTGGTTGAATAGTATACTCTAACGAGTAAAATTAATCAAAAGGGTTAATCCGAGGGTAGAAAACTTACTAGCAACTTATTTCAAACATTTTCATTGAAGACTAAGTCACGCAAGCTACTTGTTAAGATTTTTCTCTCTCTCTCTCTCTCTCTCTCTCTCTCTATATATATATATATATATATATATATATATGGGACATCCTCTCATGTGGTCCACGGGCCGAAGCGGCCTCGTGGACCCCGTGAAAACCACCCGCGCCAGAGCCCCGCGCCGCGCCAAGCCCCCGCGCCCGCTTCCGTCCGCTCCGCGCCGGCGCTCGGCGCTCCGGCCCCGCGCGCCGCCCCCGCGCCGGCCTCGCGCTCACGCGCAAGAGAGAGGGACCCGGGGTGGGGAGAGGGAGAGAGAGGGGGGGGAGAGGGAGAGAGAGAGAGAGAGAGCCGGAGGAGAGACCCGCGCCCCCGCCGTCCCGAACCCCCGCCCGCCCACCCGCCGCCGCCGCCGCCGCGCCGCCCTCGCCGCCGCCGCTGCCGCGCCCGCCCCGCCTCCGCTTCGCCGCCGCCGCCGCGAGAGAGAGAGAGAGAGAGAGAGGGCGCGGGCGCGAGCCGCGCCGGAAAGAGAGAAGGAGAGGGAGAGAGGGGGTGGGGAGAAACAGGGAGGAGAGAGACGGGGAGAAAGAGGGAGAGAGAGACGTCTCTCTCTCTCGGCGGGCTCCGGGAGGGAGAGAGTCTCTCTCTCTCTCTTTTTTCTGTCTCTTTCTTTTTCGGGAGAAGTGAGCGGGTCGGAATCGCCGGAAGACGCCACGTCACCGTTCGGGCCGGCCTCTTCGTGGGCCTCGCCCCTCTTGTTTGCTCTCTCTCTTTTTTTTTTTTTTTTTTTTCTAGAGAACGAGCGGATGGGAATTGCTAGGAAGGGGCCACGTTGTTCAGGGATTTGCCTTTTATTATATGTATAGATTATCTATACTTCTATATTTCTATACTTTTATGCTTATTTCTTAATCTTTATGACTAAATTTTACACATAGCCAATTAAGAAGGAGTGGGCTTTTTTTTTGACTTTTTCTCTTTTTCTTTAAATTTATTAAGGCTTAAAGATTTGTAAATTATATTGCATACTATTGTGAGTTTTTTTTAGTCATATCAACTACAATATTATATTTTATTTGATTATTGTATTCTAAAAATAATTTTAATTATTCATTTGCATGATATTTGACCTCTTTCGAACAAGATTGAATAATTTTGTTGGAACCATTGATTCTTTTTCATTATAGTTTTTTTTTTTCTTTTAAGTGTTGTCTATAATATAAACTATATTTACTATTTTTTTTATAGTAAACTGATATTTTATTCTTTACAAATTGTTGGGACGGAGTAATGCTACCCACTATGAATAGGACTCGTATACTACAACAAAAACGGTCTATAGCGATATTTTTAAATATAGGTACAGATAAAAAAAATGATGCTAGCTAAATTACCGACACTTTTAAAAAGTGTTGCTATATATGGGATCGCTAGGTATATAGTGATAGTTAAAGAGTGTCGCTATAACCTAAAATAGTACTTCTAATTTAGCAACACTTCTTTAAGCGTTTAGCAACCGCCGAAACTCTATCTCGTTGCCTGCAATGGCAGAGGAGGACGACCGAAAATAGCTCTTCGTCTAAAATTTCAGTGGATTGAGTAAAGAGAGAAGAGGAGATAGTAATTAATTATAACGACCCAGCCCACTAGCAACAATAACTCGTTTGGCCCAACCACCGGCCTAAAATGCTTAAGCCCAGTTATTATTACAAGTGCATAAGTCTCTTATAAAGACAATGACAACCCTATTTCCATCCGATGTGGGACTATTGGAGTGTCACAGACTCCCCCCGCTAAGAGCCTGACGTCCTCGTCAGTCCAATCATACACATAGCCTAAGATCACAAGGCGATGTGAGACTCATCTCGCTAGCCCGTCATCCAGACCCTAGCTCAGCCGAGACTCGCCACACATGTCCAGCTAGTGAACCGACTCTGATACTAAATGTAACGATCCAGCCCACTAACAAAAATAACTCGTTGGGTCCAACCACCGGCCCAAAATACTTAAGCCTAGTTTTTATTACTAGTGTCTAAGTCTCTTATAAAGACAATGACAACTCCATTCCCATCCGATGTGGAACTATTAGGGTGTCACATTAATTTTTTTTTTCTTTTCTGTTTGTGATCGGGCCAAATAGGCTGGGTGTGGTGGGTTGAGTAGAGTAACATTTTAATTTTGGTTAGATTGAGCTTTATATTTAGGCATTACTATATGTTTTTTTAAGTTTTAGTATAAATGGGACACTTACACAAAAGTGTCCTAAATATGTGTCCCTATAATCTAATTTGTAGTGGTATGACCCACCCGAGTTGTCTCCGCGTGGAGACCGAGCAATGCTACCGACTATGAATATACTCCGTGCACCTAGTGTACTTCTTTATATCTATTTAAATTATAAATTATCCATGCCCGCTCCCGAGTCTTCCTCCTTGCCGCGTCGGTGCTAGCGTAGGCGGAGGTAGAGGTGGAGGAAGAGGAGGTGACGCCGCCCTCCTTACCGTCGCTGAGGGTCGCGAAGGCGGTGGAGGAGACGACGAGGGTCGGAAAGAAGAAAAAAAAATAAACAATGAGAAGAAAAAAAAAAAAAAAAAAAGAGAAAAATAAATAAAAATATTTTGATCAGTTTTTTAAAAATTCGAACTGAATTTGTAAAATCCATAATAATGGCCCACTTTTACAAAATCTCGAGACTAGTAGATTTTTTATGGAAAAAGGTCATTTATTATTGAGATTAGATTTTCGATAGTTATTTTAGTAATTTTAGAATAAATTTAAAAATTTTTGAATAATAAAAGGTGAATAATCAAAAGGAGCTAGCCCCTATAATTCCACGGCACATGTACTGTGACCAAGTACTGCATGATGGGAAAAGTCAAAAGGCAAGTTTCTTGGTAGCGGTCCAAATCAGTTGCTCCCAATTATTTGTTTATTTAGTGCATTCTCATCTCTCACTCCTCAATCCCTAAAACATGTACTTCATGATCTTCTTAATTTGGTTGTAGTATTTTCTCCAGTCAAATTGATATTAATTATTTTGGAGCAGCTCCCTCCTCAATCTCCTTTCTGGGTCTGTGGTTAGTTAATATATTGTTCTTCTTCTTCTTCCCCTACTCTTTTTAATTAATTTTTATTTTCTTTGCTATCAAGTAGTTGATTCTGCAAAAGGGTATAAGGAGTATACTATATGTCTTTGTTGACTAATGTGTTGTTTGGATTCACTTGACCTTTGGAAACAAAATAACAAGAAATAATAATGAAGGTACGTAGAATAATTTTGTCTCATGCAGTATTTTCACTTTATTGTTGATAATTGTGCATCTAAATCGATGATCAATGCCATGAGAGATGATTAAGGACACTAGTCAAATAATGTCAAAAAGTTATGAAATTTAGTTTCCAAATATTTTTAATAGTGTAGATCAAGTCTATCGATCGGAGCCGATCGTTGATTTAAAAGCAGCATCATTAAAAACAACTCTAGCATTTAAAGTTCTCCGTACCGATAGTATACCAACTTAGCTCCATATATATAATGGTATATGGGCAATAAATAGAATTCATTTCAACAAATTGTATATACGTTGGAAATGAATAGTACAATTTTAAAGGAAAAAATAATTAATTAGCATACAATTTTAAACTGAGTTAATTAATAAAGTAATTTGAATAGTTTCTTGAAATTAAAAGATTATTTTTTATATAGATAATTTTTTAGAAATATCTATAAAATTAGAGGTGGACGGAAGGGTATGTACTCATGAAATTAACTCTTATCATTATAAGGTTATTAGTATATATAAGAACTCGATTCCACCATGTTCACACGATAATGAAATAAGATGAAAATAATTAAAATTTGGTTTGCTTTATACTTATTGAAAGTCAACTAACCCAAGATTTAAATTGGCTTAAAGATATATCAGAATTAAGTGCAGGATAGAGGAAGAGGGAGAGAGTAATTAAATAATATATACACGCATATGAAAGTGCATATCAATATGATGTATTTAAGTATATATGTCGTACACATCTACAAGTAATTGCATGTAATTAAGCCTAACAATACATTATTAGTCACCTAATTTTTCCTGAAATTTCATTTACTTCATAAAATTTTTAGTTTTTTCTTTTAAAATCAAGTTATCGAACTTTAACTTCTATTTCAATTAGATCACTGGTCAAAATTTATTTCAGATGAAATTTCACTTTGGTATAATTATTTTATAATAATTGAATAAGTAGCCAGATAATTTCTAACGGTAAACGTGACATTATGACAATTGAATTACTATTACTTAACTTGTTGTAACGACCCCCAGCCCACTGGCAATAATAACTCGGTGGGCCCAACCAACGGCCCAAAATGCTTAAGCCCAGTTATTATTTCTAGTATCTAAGTCTATTATAAACCCAATGACAACTCCATTTCCATCCGGTATGGGACTATTGGGGTGTCACGCATTCCTCCCGTTAAGGTCCCGATGTCCTCGTCACCCAATTACACACAATATCCAAGAACACCGGTAATGTAAGACTCGTCCTCGCTAGCCCATCAGCCGAGACTCGCCACACATGTCAAACTGGTGAACTGTCTCTGATATCAAATGTAACGATCCAGCCCACTAGCAACAATAACTAGTTGGGCCCAACCACCGGCCCAAAATGCTTAAGCCCAGTTATTATTACTAGTGTCTAAGTCTCTTATAAACTCAATGACAACCTCATTCCCAACTATTGGAGTATCATACTTGTTTTGTTTAAACCCTAGAGGGACGACCACTAAATGCATACTATTAATAATACGTACACCACTATTATTATAATTCGTAATGTTTCATCCAAATTTTAAAAATTTGATAGTAAAAGAGCCAAAATACTATTAATAGTATTCTAGCCCAATTCTCTCTTTCTTCCTCTTTAATTACTTAATGCTTCCAACTTTTTGACCATTAGATCAAAAATTGTATAGTCGGAATGATAGTGCTCCCTAAAATTGAGTGCTCCCTCCCTATAGGATATATAAAAATATTAATCCAAATATTAGAAATAATCAAAGGACCCGATCCAAGGCCAAAAAGTCAGAAACACGAAATCTTTTATGCTTAATATATATATATATATATATATATATATATATATATATATACATATATATATATATAGTCATACTATTATACTATTATGAGTACGATCTCCCTCGTACTCATAAGTTGTTTTCGATGATAGAGCTTCCGAATCGACGATCCACACCGTTAAACATTATCTAGAGCATTTAAAACTTCTAGAAATAAAATTTTATAATTTTTCGATATCATTTACCCTACGATCAAAAGCTCACAAAATTGACAATTTTTAATGGCGGTATGGAATACTTTCTAGTTCAACGGTGTAAAAGAATCGAATTTGTTGAATTTTTGATAGAAAATTCTATTAAATACATAGATAAAGATCAATAACTCCGATCTTGAATTGAAGGATCCGATCATCCCTTTTTAGGATGTCGTTCGATTTTGACCGTTCATTTTATACCCGCTTGATGGACCTTATAATGATTTGAAAAATTACGAAATTTATTTTCTAGAAGTTTCAAATACTCTAGATCATGTTTAACGGTGTGGATCGCCGATTCGAAAATCCCAACATCGAAAACAACTTATGAGTAGTAGGGGCTTTATACTCATAATAGTATAGTAGCCTACTCTATATATATATATATATATATATATATATATATATAGAATTGAGCTCCTATACTTTTAAAAGTACCAAATCAAGGGTGCTTGTAAGTTTTTAGCCCTTGGATTTATAGATATGAGGTTAATATGATGTGGGTCCCCTTGGGTTAAGTGGGTGGTTGGTTGAATAGTATAATCTAACGGATGAAAATAATCAAGGTCATAGATCTAACAAGAAAAAATTCACAAGCACCAAGTGCTTGGTGCTTTTACAAGCACCATAGGACTCTATATATATATATATATAGACTCATATATATATATATATATATATATATATATATATATATATATATATATATATATATATATATATAGAGTAGGGCTACTATACTATTATGAGTAGTAGAGCCCTACTACTCATAAGTTGTTTTCGATGATAGAGCTTCCGAATCGACGATCCACTCCGTTAAATATTATCTAGAGTATTTAAAACTTCTAGAAAATAAACTTCGTAATTTTTCAAAATCATAATAAAGTCCATCAAATGGGCATAAAATGAGCAACTACGAAATCGAACGATGTCCTACAAATAGATGATCGGATCCTTTAATTTAAGATCGGAGTTATTGATCTTTATCTAGGTCGTGAATAGACTTTCCTATCAAAAAATCAACTAATTTCAATACTTTTACACCGTTAAACTACCAAGTATCCCATATCTAGTTAAAAATTGTCAATTTTGTGAGCTTTTGATCGTAAGGTAAATGATTTCGAAAAATTACGAAATTTATTTTCTAGAAGTTTTAAATACTCTAGATCATATCCAAGGGTCGAAAGTATCATTGAAAACAACTTATGAGTAGTAGGGCTCTACTATATATAGTATAGCCTACTCTATATATATATATATATATATATATATAGAGAGAGAGAGAGAGAGAGAGAGAGAGAGAGAGAGAGAGAGAGAGAGTGGGCTGGTATGCTTATGGAAACACGGAGGCCTCCGTGCTTCCACTTTGTTTTCGATCTTCGGACTTTCGAATTGACGATCACTCGTTAGACTTGATCTAGAGTATTTGAAGTATCTAGAAAATAAATTTGCGATTTTTCGATATCATTTGCCTAGTGATCGAAGTGGCTCAAAATCAACTAGGAAATAAAAATCTTACAAAATATGATGATATGACATTAAAATTTTAGATCAAATTTATTGATCTTGTTTTAGATGGTATAAAGAGTTTTCTATCAAAATTTCATGTGATTTGGATATTTCTACACCGTTAAACTTGCAACCACGGCTTAAAATTAGTGATTTTGAGCCTCTTCGATCACTAGGCAAATGATATCGAAAATCGCAAAATTTATTTTCTAGGTACTTCAAATACTCTAGATCAACTCTAACGAGCCGATCGTCATTTCGAAAGTCCGAACATCAAAAACAAAGTGGAAGCACGGAAGCATCCTTGCTATAAAAGCATACCAGCACAACTATATATATATATATATATATATATATATATATATATATATATATATATATATATATATATATATATATATATATATATATATGAGTTACTATACTATTATGAGTACGATCATCCTCGTACTCATAAGTTGTTTTCGATTATAGAGCTTGCAAATCGACGATCAACACCGTTAAACGTTATCTAGAGCATTTAAAACTTCTAGAAATAAAATTTTATAATTTTTCGACATCATTTACCTAACGATCAAGAGGTCACAAATTTGACAATTTTTAACGTAGGTATGGGATATGTGCTAGTTTAACGGTGAAATAGAATCAAAATTTGTTGAATTTTTGATAGAAAATTCTATTAACTACATAGATAAAGATCAATAACTTCGATCTTGAATTGAAGGATCCTATCATCATTTTTTATGAGGTCATTCGATTTTGACCGTTCATTTTATGCCCGCTTTATGGATTTTATTATGATTTCAATAATTTACGAAATTTATTTGCTAGAAGTTTCAAATACTCTAGATCATATTTATATTTAATAAATGGGAAAGACCCGATCATGAAAGCAAAAATATGAAAGCTCTCTTTAGTGAGAGCTCTCATATATATATATATATATATATATATATATATATATATATATATATATATATATATATATAATAGAGAGTAAGGCTGCTACTATATTATTATTAGTAGTAGAGCCCTATTTACTCATAAGTTGTTTTCGATGATAGAGCTTACGAGATCCACTCCGTTAAATATGATCTAGAGTATTTAAAACTTCTAGAAAATAAATTTAATTTTTCAAAATCATAATAAAGTCCATCAAACGGGCATAAAATGAACCGAAAATCGAACGATGTCCTAAAAATAGATGATCGGATCCTTCAATTTAAGATCGAGTTATTGATCTTTATCTAGGTAGTGAATAGAATTTTCTATCAAAAATTCAACCTATTTCAATTCTTTTACACCGTTAAACTACCAAGTATCCCATATCTACTGTTAAAAATTGTCAATTTTGTGCGCTTTTGATCGTAAGGTAAATGATTTTGAAAAATTACGAAATTTATTTTCTAGAAGTTTTAAATACTCTAGATCATATTTAACGAGGATCGTCGATTCTAAGCTCTATCATCGAAAACAACTTATGAGTAGTAGGCTCTACTACTCATAATAGTATAGTAGCCCTACTCTATATATATATATATATATATATATATATAGAGAGAGAGAGAGAGAGAGAGAGAGAGAGAGAGAGAGAGAGAGAGAGAGAGAGAGTCCCATTGCTATGCTATCAATAGCACGAAGCAATCGGTGCTACCAATTTTTCCACCATTAGATCCACCACTTTGATGATTTTCATCCGTTAGATCATACTATTCAACGGAAAGCATCGTCGATTCTACCGCTATTTCGAAAGTCCGAACATCAAAAGCAAAGTGCCCACTACATCATAAAAGATATGGAAGACAACTTCTATATATATATAAGATTAACTTCTATATATATATATATATATATATATATATATATATATATATATATATATATATATATATATATATATATATATATAGAGTAAGGCTACTATGTGCACGATGCTCCGTGCTTCCACGTCGTTTTCGATGTTGTGGCTTCCAAATCGTCGATCGGCTCAGTTAAATTTGATCTAGAGTATTTGAAGTACCTAGAAAATAAATTTTGCGATTTTTCGATATTATTTGCCTAGCGAACGAAGGGGCTAAAAATCAACATGAAAATAAAAATCTTACAAAACGCGATAATATAGCATTAAAAATTTAGATCAAAGATATTGATCTTGTTTTATATAGTATAAAGAATTTTCTATCAAAATTTCATATAATTTGGATATTTCTACACCGATTAAACTTTCAAATGGCTCACTATGACCATTAAAATTATTTGATTTTGTGCCCCTTCGATCACTAGGCAAATGATATCGAAAAATTATAAAATTTATTTTCTAGATACTTCAAATACTCTAGATCATATTTAACGAAGATCAAGTTTAACGGAGCCGATCGTGATTCAAGCGTGCGAAAGCAAAGAGTGGAATACTCATAATAAGAGAATAGCTCTACGTCTTGGGTATAGTAGCCTCACGCTATATATATATATATATATATATATATATATATAGTAGTCCTATTATACTTTTATGAGTATAGAGGCTCTTGTACCCATAACTTTTTGGCCATTTGATCCACCCTTTAATCATTTTTACCCGTTAGATTATACTATTCAACCAACCACCTACTCAACCCCACTATCAATCTAACCGTAATCACTCTCAGCCTAGCCTCACATTTTTTCATCTCAACGGCCAAAAAGTTATGAGTACAATGGCTCCAATACTTATAATAGTATAGTAACTGTGGTATATATATATATATATATATATATATATATATATATATATATATATATATATATATATATATATATATATATATATATATAGAGTCTACTTATACTATTATGAGTACGATCGCCTCGTACTCATAAGTTGTTTCGATGATAGAGCTTCCGAATCGACGATCCACACCGATTAAACGTTATATAGAGCATTTAAAACTTCTAGAAATAAAATTTTATAATTTTTCGATATCATTTACCTTACGATCAAGACGTCACAAATTTGACAATTTTTAACTAGGTATGGAATACTTGCTAGTTTAACGGTGTAAAAGAATCGAAATTTGTTGAATTTTTGATAGAAAATTCTATTCACTACATAGATAAAGATCAATAACTCCGATCTTGAATTGAAGGATCCGATCATCCTTTTTGAGGATGTCGTTCGATTTTGACCGTTCATTTTATGCCCGCTTGATGGACTTTATAATGATTTCGAAAAATTACGAAATTTATTT